>JACMZG010001859.1:9462103-9849390 GCA_018340805.1 Microvelia longipes
TGTTGGAGTATAAATTTAACCACTTGTATTTCTGAGGAAGAGCGATGCGAGTCCGAAGCTGGGTGAATGAGCGTAGCGAATCCGATGTAATAAGGAAAAGTTCCGAGGTACCCCGTATCCTATTTATAAGTTTGAATTAACACAGGTAAATAAAAGAATAACAATAAGTAGATGAAAACAAAAAATATAATTACAAGAACATATCAGTCTTTCGGAACAAAGTAAATGCGTTGTATCAGCTCATGCGGTTCCCGAGGAGAAGATAACCTCTAGGAAGATATTGTTTTGTGATATCAAGAACTATGACATCGTGTTCGATTAAGATTCGGGTCTAAGATGGTATTAAGGAACAATGACATTTCGATTTTGGATAAAATTAGGTCTTGATGATATCAAGGAACGATGACATCCGGAGATGATAAAAATGATATCAAGGAACGATGACATTGAGGTTCCGGTCCAGATGATATCAAGGAACGATGACATCCGAGAGTGATAAAGGTTCCGGTCCAGATGTATCAAGGAACGATGACATCCGAGAGTGATAAGGTCTTGATGATATCAAGGAACGATGACATCCCGGAGAGTGATAAAGGTTCCGGTCCAGATGATATCAAGGAACGATGACATCCCGGAGAGTGATAAAGGTTCCGGTCCAGATGATATCAAGGAACGATGACATCCCGGAGAGTGATAAAGGTTCCGGTCCAGATGATATCAAGGAACGATGACATCCCGGAGAGTGATAAAGGTTCCGGTCCAGATGATATCAAGGAACGATGAATCCGGAGAGTGATAAAGGTTCCGGTCCAGATGATATCAAGAAACCAAGTCATAGCAATATTTAATCAAGAATATGCCTTGAGATGATATCCATAGATATGTCTTGAGATAATATCAAGAAACGATAGCATCGCAATGCTTGATAAAGATATGGGTCCTGAGATGGTCTTTCCGCTTCGCATGGTACGGGCAATACGGGCATGGTACTTTACGACTCCCATCACACTCCAGATTCACATGACGATTTAAATTCCGCTTGTGATTATATCCTCTGCCACACTTACCGCATTGATGCACTGAAACACCAAAAAAGTGAATAAATTCATTTACTATTTATAAAAAAAGTATTAAGATTAAGCCAACCAAGAAGTGAAAAATATGATTAATTAATTATTTAAATCAAAATTTTCTAAAACAAAGAAAATTTACATTACGATATATAATCTTATAACTGACTAGTATTGCCAAAGCTCTCATAATTTGTTGTCATTATCCATTCATATATTTTTTTAGAAGTGTCAAAGGAGGTTTAAGGCATAGAGGATAAACAATAACAATAAACAGATTGATTACTTTACGTCATCTGCAAAACTATCAACTGATTTTTCACACTTATTGGTTAGCATCAAGTTTAATGATTAACATGAACAAAGAAGAAAGAAAGATACAGCACACACCATGCTTAATATATTTATAACCTACACTAATTGGAGTAAGCCTTTGCTGTATCAAGCATTATTTATCAATCTTTTAAGAACAGAAAGCGTCGTACACCCACTATGTCCGTCAATATTTTCGTCCCAGGACCAAAAGAATTTACATCTGTTTGACAAAAACAGGAACGGACTGAGCCAAAAGGACCGAGGAGGGTTTGGCCTAAAAGGGCCCAAACCTACATCTCAAGGGGCTCAAGAGGGGGGGGGGGATGTCCTATAATGCTTCTCAAAGGGATCTACTTTTAACTAGAGTAGTAATAACGTTATAGCAAGCTTTATTTAATTTTTTGAGGTAGTACGTAATTGAGCACTTTATTGGACCGTTTTTAGGATGAGAAGCCAATCATTACTGTTATAGGAGGTTATTTAGTACTTTTTACCTCCGAGGACAATAGTGAATGTAAAAAAACTCCTAGGACGTAAAAGCAATTCATATATTGCCGCCATTACTGTAATGTAGCGTAAAAAAACAATCTGTGTAAAACCTTCATGAGGTTTCTTTAAAAACGTTCATTTTGTTTCTGTTTTTGTTTGTAGACTAATTTTTTTCGTTTTTAAAAGGGTTCTAATTGACAATTTTTGTGTGTTTATTTGTAAAGCTTTTACATTTTTGAGTAAAAGTGTGAAGCTATGGGTGAATTTAATGACGACGATAATATGGAGTTAATTGGACGTTTGTTTTTTTCAATTAAGTATATAGCGCAGTTTATTTAATGAGTGCTACCTCAAAAAAAATAGTGTATGCCATCCGGCTGAGAATGTCTTTATGTCTTGGCAATTTTTCCCGACTCTCTTCGATCGTCGGTAAATCTAATTGCCGTGACATAAAGACACACATAAAGCCTTATGGCATAAATAACTATTATTTAACTTTAAACGATATTATTTTATTTAAATAAATGAAAATAAACTTAGGTAAATAAAATAAATAAGTAGGAATAAAATAAACTTAAGTCTATTCATTTAATTTAAATTATTAACTAAAATATTTCATTTTTAATCTGTAGGCGCTGGTATGTAAAATTGGTGGATAAACGCAAATAAAAAACGAATTGAATTAATAATTATAATTCGATATAAAACGAAAATGGACTGTATATGTAGCGAACATTATGAGTTTCTATCAGAGACTAAAAATTAGATCGTACAACAGTAAGAGTGGGAGAAACCCTTCGAGGCGGTACAATGAAGAGGGATTCATGATTCTACTGACACTGTGAACTACAGAAAACGTATATAGCTACGAAACTAAACGAAAAGACGCACAATACTCAACATACCGCCCACCTTGGAAGGTTTCACCTTACAAAAAATAATACTAAACATTATAATTAAAACATAAAACAAACACAGAACTTTATGAAGAAAATAGAAAACAATCACTTAGTACGTAAAATGAAACATCGAAAACTTCCAATTAAGGTAAGTAAAATTAAGTTAATTTAAATTAGGTAAATCACTTTACTTAGTTAGATTTAAACACTAATGAAAATTTTAAACTTTATATTTAGCCAAATTTAACCTTCAGAATTAGAATTAAGAATCAAATTGCAATTGAAAAAAAAAAATTGTAGTAAATAAATTAAAATTATTAAACAAAAAACCACTTGATTATTTACACTATATCACTACACTTCGATTGGAAGGGGGCAAATTTTAGAGATAGCCCTTTTCATGACTCCACCATTGGTAAAAACAGAGACAACACGGACTAGATTATCTTCTCCTGGATGCAGTTCAGTTATGCGACCTAACCTCCATTTTAGAGGAGGTAGATTATCTTCCTTTAAAAGCACTATTGTGCCAATCTTCAAATTTGGTGAAGTGGATCGCCACTTAGAACGTTGTTGAAGACTTAGTAGATACTCAGCAGACCAACGCTTCCAGAACTGCTGTGTTAATCTTTGCAAAAGTTGCCACCGAGATAATGTGTTCAGTTTAAGAGGCAGTAAATCAGGTTCAGGTAACGCAGTTAACTCCTCTCCAATTAAGAAGTGACCTGGTGTTAGGGAACTGAGGTCAGTAGGATCGGAAGAGGAAGGAGTAAGAGGACGGGAATTAAGACAGGCTTCTGCCTGAATTAACACAGTATTAAATTCTTCGATAGTCAGAGATGCATTACCAATCACACGTTTTAAATGAAATTTCAGAGATTTAACCGAAGCCTCCCATAAGCCTCCATAATTAGGGGCTCGTGGAGGAATAAATATCCAATTAACTTCGCCACGAAGACTCCTCTGATGTTCAGGAGAGTTAAACATCTGATATAGCTCATGTAGCTCATTTCGAGCGCCAATAAAATTCTTAGCATTATCAGAATAAACGTGAGACGGCTTACCCCTACGACCTATAAATCGTCTAAGAGCAGCTAAAAACGCTTGTGTGGTAAGATCACTTACCAACTCTAAATGCACAGCTTTTGTGCTAAAACAAATGAAAACCGCAACGTAAATTTTAAAATAAGGCGCCTTCCGACGTCTCGTTTCACGAACAAACATAGGTCCACAGAAGTCGACACCAGTTCTAAGAAAGGGTCGAGAAGGTTCCACGCGATGAAGTGGTAGTTCTCCCATAAGTTGTGTCGAATCTGGAGGATTTACACGAGTGCACTTAACGCACTTATGAACTATTCTTCGCACCTGATCCCTTCCTCGCAGCGGCCAGAACTTCTTTCTAACGGCTGCAAGCAGTGATTGAGGACCGGCGTGTAGCAGTCGAAGGTGCTCCTTACTAATAATCATATCAGTAAAATAATGATTAGACGGTAAAATCCACGGATGTTTTTGATTATGGCTTAAGTTGGAATGAGTTAAACGTCCGCCCACCCTGATCAAATTAAATTCATCAAGGAACGGATTCAGTGATAATAGTTTGCTCTTAGATTTGAGAGGTTTTCTCTGAGCAAGAGCAGCAATTTCTGCTTTAAAACATTCGTTTTGAATAACTCCTATCCAATGACGTAATGCAGCTTCAAACTCGGCATCGTCGAATTTAAGCGGTTCAGTAAGCTTAATAGGGAATTTACTAGTTAACGAATTATGTTTGAAACGTAACCAAACAATAGTAATACGCAAAATCTTATTCAGGTCTGAAAATCTGTCAAAATATTACTTTTGGTAGACGTAACTAACGAAACTGTCTTAACTTCTGGCAGTTCAACAGTTGACAAGTCAAGACCTCGTGGCCAATGGTCTGGAGGCAAGGATAGCCAACCAGGTCCATTCCACCATAGCGAAGAAGAAATTAAGTCAACGTATGTAGCACCTCTCGAAATGCAATCGGCAGGATTTTGCTCCGATCTAATGTGATGCCAGTTCTTAGCATCTGTAATTTCTAGAATTTTCAAAACTCTGTTTGCTACAAAAGTTTTCAGCCGACTATTAGAATTCAACCAACCTAATACGATTGTCGAATCCGTCCATAGATATCCCGTGACGTTAATATCTAGAGCAGCAACCACCTTTTCCCACAACTCTGCCAGCAACACAGCTCCACAAAGCTCTAGTCGTGGAATCGTAGTGGATTTCAATGGTGCAACTCTGGATTTGGAACAAACTAATCTAGTTGAAGTTTCGCCATTATTGTAAGTAGCTCGAAGGTATACACATGCGCCATACGCCACTTCAGAGGCGTCACAAAACCCATGTAGTTCAAGGTGCGATACATCGTGACCCGGAATAATTTTACGAGAGATTTGATAAGAGTTAAGGTTAGAAATATCAGATCTGAATTGATCCACGATGAGATTAATTCCTCAGGAAGTACCTCATCCCACGAAATTTTCAACTCCCAGGTGCGTTGCATGAATATTTTAGCACGAATAAGAATAGGTGCAACGAGACCTAGCGGGTCAAAAAGTTTACAAATCTCACTCAAAGCTTGACGCTTTGTCACGCTTTTATCACTATCAATTGAGACATTATAACCAAAACAGTCTTGCTGGACTAACCAAACTAGTCCTAAAGTTTTTATACTTTCTTCAGCATCAAAATCTAGAGATTCACTAACCTCCTGATGCTCTAACGGAATAGAATTAATAAACGAAACGGAGTTAGAAGCCCATTTGCGAAGATCTAAACCTGCAGTAGCTAACAGATTATTTAGTTCCTCTTTTACAGCGAAGGCTTCTTCTGTCGATGCAAAACCTGAAAGCATATTATCAACGTAAAAATCTTTTTCTAAGAGCGCAGCAGCTGCAGGATAGCGCTCTCTCTCAATATCTGCAAGTTTGTTCAGACAACGAGTAGCAAGAAATGACGCCGGGGCGGTCCCGTACGTTAGTGTGGTAAGTTGATATTCTACTATATCATCCTTACTGTCATCAAACCAGAAAATACGATGTAAGTCGAACTGATTTGGATTTAACTTAAACATTCGGTACATCTTAGCGATGTCTGCGGAAACGGCGATTTTATGCTTACGAAATCTGACCACAATCGAAAATAAATCTTGTTGGACTACCGGTCCAACCTTTAAACAGTCGTTCAGAGAAAGTCCAGTAGAACTTTTAGTCGACGCGTCAAATACTACCCTCAACTTAGTCGACGAGCTCGCCTTTGTGCACCGCATGATGAGGGATGTGATAAGTTATTTTAGAGTCATCGAAAAGTAGTTCATTGGGAACCTTACGCATATGATTCAATTCAATGTACTCTTTCATAAAGGTGTAGTAACGTTCCTTAATTACAGGATATTTATCCAGTTTTTTCATATTGTAATTAAATCTCTTAAGAGCAACTTCGCGAGTTGACCCTAATCGCTTAAGAGAGTCTTTAAATGGCAAACTTACAACGAACTGACCGCTGTCATCGCGAGTGACAGTATCTTCGAAATGCTTCTCACATTCTCTTTCCTCAGGTGTGAGACTGTAAGTAGCTAAATGAGCGTCCTCAATCTGCCAGAAACGCTCCATCAGGACATCCAAACGATTTTCCTCTAAAGTATTAAGATGACAGGTAGAAACGAAAGATTGTACCCGGTTAACGGCGGAAGTACCAGAAACAATCCAACCTAAAGAAGTACTCTGAAGTACAGTAGTTTCATCTTGAAGTCGAATTTGACCAGATAAGAGTATGTTGAAAAATACATCAGCTCCAACTAATAAATCAATCTTACCAGGACGGTCAAAGTCAGGATCTGCTAGCAGCAAAGAAGGCGGAATATTCAGTTTAGAAATGTCTATAGGAACCTGTGGAATATCCTGAGTAATACGTGGAATGACTAATAAGTTTAAAGACGTAGTATAATCGGAGACGCGAGATTTCATGGTTCCGTGAATTGAAGTCGCAATATTAGTAGAAGTCGAATTGATGCCGGAAACATCTATGTTGATCTTATTTCGTTTAAGACCTAAAGATTGAGCTAGGGATTCAGTTATGTAGTTCGACTGAGATCCAGTATCTAGGAGAGCTCTCGCTGGAATAGCTCTCCCAGTTCGATCGATAATGTCAACTAGCGCTGTCGATAAAACAACAATTTTAGAACATAATGACGTAGAAGAATGTGAAACTTGAGATGAAGTTGCCGCCAAATTAGTTTGATTGCTAGATGAAGTGTACGTAGCGTTATTTCCAGAACTCATATTTTGACCAGAAGACTGACCAGAACACAAAAGAGAGTTATGTCGATTTTTACAATACCGGCATGACGAAAACCGGCATTTCCTGACGTCATGTCCCTGAAGAAGACAATTTTCGCAAAGTTTATGATCTTTAACTAATCTTTGCTTATCCGAAAGCGAAAGATCTTTAAACTCTCTGCACGCAAATATGGAATGCTCTTTCGATGAGCATTTTTGACAATAACGTTTGCGTTGGTCACCCGAAAAAGTAGAATGTAGTGTTGACCTACGCTGATTAAAAGACGATGACGTTTTAGACATTGAAGACGAGTGCCTGTTATCAGTTGAATGATAGGAAGTTTTAGGTTTGGACGGTCGATTAAATTCCATTGCTTCTAAGACTTGAACCTTATGTTCCAAAAATTCTTGAAAAGCTTTAAGTGTAGGTATATCGGATGTTAACGAATTCTCCCATTCCTTTTACGTAACGTAATCTAATTTAGTTGTAATTAAATGTATAACCAAGACATCCCACTGATCAGTAGGCTGACCTAATGCTTGCAACGCGTTTATATGTTTAGCAAGACCTTCAAGTATAACTCTTAAAGAGGCATACGATTGCTTTTCAGCCTTAGCAATATCGAATAATGAGCTAACATGTTTCATGGTAATCATTCTTTGATTTTGATACCGCTTTGTAAGTAATCCCCACGCAACATCATAATTATCCGCAGAGGTTGTCAAGTTTGCAATTAACTGAGCAGGCTCTTTAAGTAAGAAGGACCTAAGATAAAGAAATTTTTGAATTTTATCTAAATTCTTGTCATTATGCACCAACGATAAATATGTGTCGTTGAAGGTAAACCATTTTTCAAAATCCCCATCGAAAGGAACAATTTTTAAAACAGGTAACGCAAAGAACTAAGTTGCTTATTAGAAGAATCTGTGTTAGGTTTACAATCAACTTCCTCAGTCTCGGGAGTAAACTGATCAATTAAAGACTGAATATTTGCTGCTAAGTTGCAATAGGTTTCCTCGAAATTTTGAGAGGCATCTTCGATCTCATCAAAATCTGTAATTTCTTCGTAACTATCCCAACAACGTTGTAGAATAGTCAAACGGCTTCGTAAATTATGAACTCCCTCATCGGCATTAAAATTATCAACATATATTTTAATCCTTAAGTCGAACCTGTAGATTTTTCAAAACTGTAGCATTGCTTACAATAGAGTTGCTATTACTTCCGCACCTGTGCTGTTACCCTTTGAACTCCTTTTAGGACCCATGTTGTAAAATAAAATCGAAAAATACGCGAGACAATAGATTCAAATACGAAATAATATAGAATGTAAATATTACAAACGAAATCGCAAGCTAAAACAACATAAAATAAACAAATATGCAATAATAACCTTAGAATTAAAATCGTATTTCAAACTAAGACTAATAAATAAAATATTTAAGATATGAAAAATATTAATGTAGAAAAATAATTTTAACGGACTATTAATGAACTTAAAAATCATCAAAAAACAAATTATCAATGAAAAGAATTGTCAAATATTCCTAACATCAACAAAATATTTTAGAAAAAAAAAGATTTTAAAATAATTTTATGCTCTTCTTTGTCTAATTTAAAATTAAGTTTTAAAACAGTATAAAAGCTTTTATAAAATGAATTACTTTTATAAAAAGTTTTAAAAAGATAAGATAAGGGTATAAACGTTATTGACAGGATGTGGAGTGGATAGTAAGCGATAAAGGAACGAATGAGATAAGATAAAGGATTGGAACGTCTCACCAGAGTGTTTGATGTAGAAGGGATGCCGAATCCTCTGTAGCGAAGTGCCGGTACCGACGGAACGATAGGTTAGGTTGAGAGCTGGGTAGACCTGCGCGGCAGCCACGTGACGACGCGAAGCCAACCTCGGTAAGCTTGGCGAGAAACGAATACGAAAAGAGCGGAGATCTTGTAACTTCGCGCCAAAACAAGCGATTATTTTTCACGTTGTAACATGGAGAATACGTAAAACCACTAGTAAATTTGGACATAAACTTTGCCAATTTACAATTATTATTAATTTCACAATACAATACTTGTTAACATAAAGTTTAAGTTATTTGATAAATTATCCATAAAACGAAACACAAATTAATAAAATTTCCTTGCACATTTATTATATTATAAATTGATGAAACAACTTTAATTAATCCATTAAATAAACATACGTAATTGAATAGGAATAAATACGAAATTAATTATGATTACAACGTTTACCTTGTATCATTGACGAAAATACGAAATATTCATTAAAATAAACAAACCACTTTTTACACACCAACAAAACGAATAATACGAATCCGGTCGAAGGAACCAAAACATGTAGGCGCTGGTATGGTAAAATTGGTGGATAAACGCAAATAAAAAACGAATTGAATTAATAATTATAATTCGATATAAAACGAAAATGGACTGTATATGTAGCGAACATTATGAGTTTCTATCAGAGACTAAAAATTAGATCGTACAACAGTAAGTGGGAGAAACCCTTCGAGGCGGTACAATGAAGAGGGATTCATGATTCTACTGACACTGTGAACTACAGAAAACGTATATAGCTACGAAACTAAACGAAAAGACGCACAATACTCAACATAATCTTTAGGGCCTTTTCTGCTCTAGGGCTCTGATCAAGTATGTTAAGAGCCCCTCAAAATTAGTCTTCCGTTAGGAACCTTTAAAGTCCCACGTGTAAAGGATGGGGGTCTTAAAGGACCTAAATTTAGGCAACAAATTGAGAATATTTTTAAGTATTTTAAAAACATTTGTCTCTAGGAACTTTTTAGGCCCTAGAGTATTGGGCCCCTGTGACTCTTACGTAATGAATATATCAAATATTAAATATGTAAATAATTTTATTAATTTTTGTGGTTTTTTCATTAAAGTAATTTTTGAAGGAGGGCTGCCGCCCTTGCTCTTAATGGCCAGTCCGCCCCTGAACAAAAGTTATTACTGTGCACTTTTAACAGTAATTAGACCTTGTTGAAACTTATGTACAACAATGAAACTCGGGATTTATCATGAAGCTCGGCATAAAAAATAACATATTGTATTTAAATAATAAATCATTTTTGATTAAAAAATACTTCGATGTTTTCCAATAATATAAGTTTTGAGGTATTCGTTCCTCTTAGCCCGACACGGACAGTTTTTATTAGTACCAATACTTAAAAAACGGTCCAATAATAAAATTTTATACGAAAAATAACAATTTATATTTGTTTAGAAAATAATTTTTATCTATAAATTCATCGATGTTTCATGATAATATGAGTTTTGAGGTGATCGTTCCTCTTAGCCTGATACGGACAGTGTGGACATTGGATTTTCCTGTTTACGTTGCATTCCAATCGCATGTGCCTCGATAGATTTCCCTTGTGATTGTAATGCCTTCCGCACTGGGACAAATAAACCCTGTAAAAAATAAACACAACATTAACATTTATTTCAAGAAGTTACTCGAGAGTGGTTGCCTCTAGCTCATAGGTTGATTGTTATTTGCATTATTAATTTATTTAAAGAAAGACTTTTCATACATAATTTACTATAAACATTTATATTCCAACAAACTAAGGATTTAAAATGTATTTTTAAATGTCCAAGCGAGAAATAAACCTTTCACTGATAATTTGGAAAATCCATACAGCTTGGAAATTAATGAAAGATTCAAAGCTTTTACAATCATCTTCATTTTTTAAGACTGAAGGAAAATCAATCTCTTGGATCACAAGTACATTTGATAATTTTTCACTACGATGTGATAATTTTTAACTTAGTGTTCTACTTACAAAAAGTCGTTAAATGTCAAAAAAGACATTTCAAAATAAAATTTATACAGATTTTATTTAAATGACTTTGTAAATACCGAGGAGTTAGCCCATCCGGAAGTAGATCTTTAAGTGGTTTTCAGTATTTAACTTTGATTTTGAAAAGTTTTAACTTTTCACAGTTAGGTTTACAAATAAGTAATAGTCAATTTATAATTTTTCTCATTAATACCGTAGGTGTTTAGGAAAAGGATTGAGTTTGCAAAAAAATATCCGCTTCTGCTATTTAAAACACCTCTTAATTGGTTTTCACCAATTTTGACTGTTTATATGTGTGTCTTTTACTATCGTACATACCAGTGTATATATGCTAGGAGTTAAAACTAGTTGTCCTATCTGGATTTTTATTTTATGTCATTCATCGGAATTATGACTAAAAAATCATAAAATGCAGGCAAATGTTGCAATCGATTTGAGATTTAGCACGCATGTAGTCATACATAAAACCAACATATTTGCCTAGTTTCATCTCATTATCAATATTATTTCAATTTTTATTGAATGACTTGTAAGAGTTTTTAAAAATAGTCAAAATGAAAAAAATGATCCAAATCAGATAAAATTTGGTACAAGTGTAAACCTTTATATAATAACTAAGTATACAAAGTTTTGTCAACAAACTTAAGCAGCATCAAGCGAATTAAGTCCCTGGATAGATGACCAGTGGAAATAAAACAAATGTATTTACTGATTAAAGATGAGCGAAGCGAGTTCGAAAACGTGTTGCAATATAAATATGGCGAATTGTATACTCTGAGGACGTGCGAAGCGAGGCTGAAGTAGTACGTTTTTGTGAGGAAAAGTTCCGATGTACAAAGGTAACAAATTTTTTTACTAAAAGATTCTATGCAACGTTAAAAATATTTCATAAACTACAATATTATTCCAACATTTTTATTAATAATTAACAATAATTAAAACCATTACAATAACAAAATAAAACAATGATTCATAAATATCTTTGGTGAGCAACAACATGATGTCTTTTGAGGACATCGCTTCGCTTGGCTTCGTACGGACACCATTTACATTTGATTTTGGAGCTTCCCTCACACTCGTGTCTCATATGTCTACATAAATTACTTTTATACTTGTAACTTCTCCAACATTTGGGGCAGACAAAATCTGTTAACAGAAAATTACAAAGTATAAGTAAATTTGGTAATGCATCTAAAAATTAGAGCTAAAAAAACTAAAAAGGTTTCTTTTAGTTTTGTCAAAATGAGAACACGACAGAGCAACTAAAATATTTGAATTAGGTAATTGCTACTATTTGGTGTCTTTTAGTAACTTAATCGATTACTCTATGTATAACTAGACTTATATAAAAAAACTCATGTTTTAATAATAAAAATCTCATGTTTCAATTATAATAATTATAACACAAATTATAAAAATAATTTTAAATATTGTAGAAATATGTGAATACTAATTTTTATATAGCTTTAAATCGGATAGACTTTTATTTACATTCTTATTGTAGAAATGTAAATTTTATTTTCATAATCCGACTCGAAGGACCAAAATTTCATATAATGCACTTATTACAAGACAGGGTCCAACAATTGTAAGAAAGTTAAACACAAATGAATCAAAAGTATGTTTAAACACTTATATTTACTGCTAGGTAGGACAATGCCAATGTTTCGTTATAATATGACGTTTAAGATTGTCAGTTCTTTTAAAAGATCCCGGACAGTGAGGGCATTGTATTTTCTTAATGTTAATGGAACATTCGAACTTCATATGCCTTGTTAGACTGTGTTTGTGGTGATACTGCTTTCCACAAGTAAGACATGAGAAACCTATAAAAGAAAATAAGAAAATGAAAAACATAATAAGAACACAAATAAATTAATAGTATCTATAAACAGATATATTTACAGCTACGTAGGACAATATCCATGTTTGATAATGATATGACGTTTAAGGTTATCAGTTCTTTTAAAAGTTCCCGCACAATGAGGGCACTGTATTTTCGTAATGATAATGGAACATTCGAACTTCATATGCCTTGTTAGATTGTGTTTGTGGTTGTACTGCTTGCCACATGTAGGACATGGGTAACCTATAAAAGAAAACAAGAAAAAGAAAAACATATTATGACAGAATTAATGTCACGACTAACGTCAACTAACGCCAAATAAAAAGGGAGCTAAGACATATATAGGAGCTATGTTAGTAACAAGAAAGAATGCACATGCATCTATAGCCATAAAATTTTAAAAACTAACAACTTGTTAACTTTGACAGGAAAAGAAAAGATGTATACTACCCTGACTTTGTCCTTCCACATTACTCTTTTTGCTGGATCCTTTTTTAGAATCAGTAATATTATTTCTTAATTATTATTTTTTAATAAGCTTCAAAAACAACACTTTTAATTGGTCCTTTTGCTAGTACATTGGATTGATTGATATAGCAACAATTTGAAATATCAATAATAAAGAAGATACAGCCATTAAAAACCATCCTGATCAAACGGATTTCGGTTATGGTATACATGTATTAATTTAGTAAATTTTCAATACATTTCAATGATAATAATAATTTATTATAAACCAAACATAATAATTTCATTATTTACAGTATTAAAAACGCCACTATAAATCAAGTTAATTAATTCATTAAACAATTAATGGAAGTCCGATAAGAGGATTAATCTAATTTTAGGGTTAATCCAACACGCCGTATCAAACTTTAACTATTTGATAAAATATTTGTTTCATAAAGAATGTTACTAATGATTTTTTCAAGTTTATGAATACAGAGGCCTCAATCACATATTTGACTTAGCACAGTGCTCTAGATATTTATATGAATGAATGTTATTTGGGAAAAGGGTGGACTTGAGTTCTACTAACTATTTATCAACAGCTTTGGGCCATCTACATGCTAGTTTAGTTAATTACAATGTGATGATCTAAGTAAGGAATAGTTTTGCTTTAAAATCTTCTTTAATTTCTTGCCTAAAACTTACGTAATATTTCTTTTGTTTTCTAGAATCTAGAACTACAGTTCATTCTAGCTCATTGGCTACTGTATAAATCTCTTACATTAACAATTAACATCTATCGTTTAAATAGAGTCTCATTGGCCTTATAATGAGATGAAATTTAACCACAATATTATTTAAGGCTACGGCTTTTTTAAAATAGCTTTGTTTAAAAATAGTAGTCAAACTGAATTCTAACCTTTTCCCAAATAATTATGGAGTTCTACATAAAAATTGTTTCGCAAATTACTTGTTGATGAATGAATTGCGTAAGTTTTTTGCACATAGATTCTTTTAAATATTTTTTTTTAAAAATTCTTGTTTTATAATTTTGAACTCTATTTTGAGCTTTTTAGTCGTAATTTCAAATCTTTGATACGCTTTTTAAAGGCGAAAAAAGTTTCTCATTTCTAATACCGGAGATTCTCATTCTCATTGGGACCGGGAGTTTGATGTTTGATATTTGAAAATGTATAGGCGATTCTAGGTAAAAATCTTAGGTGAGCTTAGCCCCTTTACTATATACGTATATAATATGTATATATATATATATATATTATATATATTATATATATATATATATATATATATATATATATATATATATATATATATATATATGTATGTATTTTTAATAAGATCAATAAAAAAAGGACATTATGTTGATAGGTTGCTAACTAAAATTATTAAAAGTAGGAAAAATAAAGTCATAATTAATTATTTATTGATAAAATATCTTTTCATATAATAAATAAAAATATTTTATTGTTAATTTTGTTAATATATTTTCAATAAGTTAAATTTAATTTTAGTTTTATTGACTAAAAAGGCAATGTTTTTATGGAGGGCCAATTTCAAACCAGGGGGGGTTTAGCCCCCCCCCCCCCTTAGAATCGGCTATGTGAGATTGTCAATACTTATTTGGAACCCTAATAAGTTTACTTTGGTTCTAAAAAAGTATTTTATTGTGCTCTAAATATACATTGTAGAGCACAAAATTCCATTTCTCGAGCTAAACTCCATATAAATGCCACTCAAAAGCTTAGATTCAAATTCTGATCAGCGTGCTTAAACAACATATGTCTTTTGAGGTCGCATTTTCTTTTAGACGCATGCGGACAGTAACTGCAGGCGAAATCTCTTGCTGTAACGCCACACTGGTATCTCTTGTGATTCCACAGTGATCCTTGGTACCCGAATATCTTCAGACACTTATCACACTGATGTTTTGATAAACCTGTAGCCAAACAAACAATATATTGAAATAAACAATTAGAGAACGTCGAGTAAGAAAAATAAGAAGCAGAAAAAGATAACACAGAGAAGTTTAATGAAAAACTGCATAATCAAATGCAGAATACGAGGAACTTTTTATATTGTTGTCGGATTCACTAAGCTCAACCTGGCCATTTCAAACTCGTTTTGAGCGCCTTTAAAATATGAATGAAATCCTCATAAGCATATTTTTTATGATAAAAAGCCACTAAAAATAATTTATATTGTAGGACATTTTTGGAATCGTTGGCTTATCCTTAAACAGTAAAAAACATGTTTTATTCTATTACATGTGTTCCCAGCTGTTACACATCTATACTGACCGCGCTAGACGCTGCTTAATACAAGTGATCCGACAAAAACTTTGGATATACTAGCCGCATTGAAATAAAACTTAAAGTACTTGTTTATGATAAGAAGTGATAAACTCATTTGAATAACTCTCCGATTTTTAAGGATATTCTAAAAATTGTATACACGTAATTCGAATAAAAAATTAACTAAAACTGATAAAAACATGGAACTTGCATTAAATTGAACTTGGTAATGCAAAATGAATGCCTGGAAAAGTTTTGAGTCAACTCAAATAATGAAAAACAGAATAAAATAATATAAGTTAACTTCAGTTTGTCTTGTCAACAAACGGGGTTTTTACAAAAAATGAACCATATTTTTATTTTTTACGACGTCAACAAACTAAAAATTGTCACTTTCACTATCGAATCACTTTCACTCAACAGGAAATCAATCAAAATTATTATTTTTCTGTATTCACCCAGAATAAGCTTACTCCAAATTTCTGAATTACTCCAAATTGTAATAAAATTAAAGATTATTATAATCTTTACAGATTATAATAATCTGTAAAGATTATTATAGCCGCAGAACACTGGCCTGGTAAATTTTTCTTTTGATAGGAAAACAGAATTTCAACTGTATCTTTGAAACGGCCACTGTTCCGACAATTAATAAAGAGATCAAAAAGAAAGTAGACAAACTGCTCTATAAATGTTCCTCTTTTATTTTCTACTAATACCAATGGAAAAAAAGTCCTAGGGGTATGAAAATGAACATTTTTCCGAATAAAGTTTACAGCCAATTTTTTTACTAAATACACTAGTTTTCCTGAGGCAATGATATTGTTAATTTTGTCAGTTTTTTTCGGACAATTTTTTATTGTTATACCCAGGAACCTTTTTTAATGGTTCTGAAATTGACTACAGCTTATAAAAAAATCATAATGTTTGATCAATTTGTCATTGAGTAATAGTAGTAAATCCAGAATAATTTCGCGTAAAAGTGACAATTTTTAGTTTGTTTGCGTTGTAAAAAAAATAAAAATACGGTTCATTCTTTAATTTGAAATCCTTTGTGAACGGTTTGAAATAGAGAGTAAACCAATAGAAAATTATTTTTTGACAATTTACCTTTTAATATTCCAAATATTGTATTCCTAGCAAGATATTAACAAAAACATAAAAATGGAACACGTTATCGCATGTGTGATAACGTCATCGCACCTGTGATGCAACGTTATCGGACTTTTTAGAGGAGTATTCCTAAATATGTCAAAACAGATTCCCAAAATAAATTTTTTATAACTCTCTTCATAGCGAAAAATCCGTTCGTTGACTAGATTAAATCATGAAAATTAAAAACAATTTTTTTTAATTGATTGTCAATAAAATGTCGTCAAATAAAATACAAGAGAAGATAACAACAAACAAACATTTAACGAAACTAATTTTAATATTCAACACCATAGGTCCTGTGTTTTACAAGACGGTCTATGCTCTCATAAAATAAAAACAAATTTCAATTAAAATATGTATATTTGAGCAATATTCTTTAAATAATTAACAAAATAGAATTATTTTTTCAAACAAAATTTAAAACAAGGGTAATGGACCTATTAAAGTGCTTCTAGGATTCATCCTAAATAGAAGTCATAGCGTATTTTCTTTGAAAGTTAGGCTAATTTTTGATAGTCTCTTAGCACCTTACTTCTTTTGAAGTCATAAATCGAATTGGTCATAAAGTTATATTCAAGTCATACATTTACTACACATGCATCTTTAAGTAAGGCTTCTCTTAAACTATAACATCAGAAGATTATATTCGTAGCATGCTAGTAATTCGCGTGCGTTCAAATGACACTTCTGTTAAGCCTCAACTTTAGAAGGTTATAGGGCATAGTTAGACAACGCATGCGTCTTCAAGAAGTGAGGTTTGGTTTAGCCTTAACTTCAGAAGGTTATATTCATAGCATGCTTGTACCGCGCATGCGTCTTTAAGTGAGGTTTCTGTTTGGCCTTGTAAGGACATAGAGGGCAGCTGAAAACCGGATCCTTTCCACACTCCAATTTCTTATGTCTAAATAACGAACTCGAATGAGCATATCCTCGACCACAATCACAGATGTACTTTAATGGCCGTAAAACTATAAATAAGAACAAAAAAAACCTTTTTTGGCATCATTCATCAACAGATGGTTTCTGATACCCTACACCTTTAAGTCTTTCAGCAATACTAACGCACACACACACACACATTACACATATATATATTTATATATATATATATATATATATATATATATATATATATATTTGTGCGTGTGTGTGCATGTATATAAATATAAATAAATATATATATATATATCTATATATATATATATATATATATATATATATATATATATATATATATATATATTTTTTATATATAATAATACGAAATCATAAACATCCTCATAGTTCTACAGAACAAAGTAGCGAAGTCTTAATATATACACACATACATATAAATGGAGGTACTTAATACACATTATCTTTTAAATAAATATTTATGTCATGTTGGTTTCAAGAACCCAAGCAAAAATTTTCCAGTTTGGTTAGTCATAGAAAATAGACTGGTAAACAATCCTGAGTCATTAGCACACCAGTATAGTTAAAGGTAGTTAATTTATTTATTTTTTTAATTTATTTTCCATATTTACATTACATTTATTGATGCAACATGAACGGTTAATTAAATAAACAACTTAAGATTAAATATTTGTGAACCATTGACTTCAACGTCAATCAAAACTGGTGACCATTTAGCTGCTGTGATAAATTACAGGAATATTTCCACTTTTAAGGCAGAGAGCCCTGTTTTGTGGAATGCTTATCTGTGTACTTATTTTACTTTACAAAACATCTATTGTATCTATGTATAGTTATAATTTAATTTTAATTTATGCCAATGCAAATGAATAATCCCTACTTCTTATTAGGGATAACTTAAATAAAGCTAATGAGTCTACATATTAAGTTTAAAGCATTAAAGTAGAAATTAACTAACAAACTTCCTAAGAAAGAATGGTTCTTGTAACAGAACTTAAAACAGAGAAGTTATCGTTCACCACTGTAGATTTGACTAAGGGAGATGATAATAGCTAAAAAGCGACAACTACTAAATCGTAGTCTGTAGAACTATAAAGAGTTGATCAAACGTATTTATTCCTTTTTAATAAAATGAATGATTACTAAGTCTCTTTAAAATTAACTTTCGTTATAAAAAAAAATACGCAAAGCGCTTTTGACCAAACAAGAGGCCATCTTAAATGCCTAAAAAACAAAGAACATTAAAACTGAAAATAAATAAAAACTGAACATTATACAATAAATTAAGTAAAAAATAATTGAGAAAAACATAAAAAATAATAGAAAACATTAGAGATATAAAATTACCGATAAAGAGACGGGAGGAGAAAAAGAGTAATTTTTTTTTTATATGTACTGAGTTAATTTTAGAGAGACGTTGAAATCATTTGTTTCTTTACGATGGAGTCCTTCGCGATGTTTCTTTACTTTCATCCTCATCTTAGAACATTTCTTTTAACATTTTTTTATTTTAAACTTTTCTTTCAAATTTAGAAACGTTAGACATAAATTAATGAAACGTACGTTAATAGTTATTGACGTTCATAATATGATACACGCCATGAGCTTCGTCTCAATACATCAAAAAAGCCTAAAAGGCCATCATCAGTGCTGATGATTTATAAAATATAACATTGCCATTTTTAACTTTGGAACTTAAAAGCATCCGGAGTGCTCACAATAAACAATACTTTATTTGGATGACATTTCGGTCCTGCGAGTCAGATTGTGAAAATAAAATTAGCATTTCTACAGTGTTAGAAATTATTTATACTTTACCATATAACAAAATTATAGGAATTTTCGTATAAAACAACTTTTTCGTTATGTCCAACTAACTTACAGTCCAATAAAGAAATAAATACAGTCAATTTGAAGGTATGCACGCATTATCGGAACATTGCCACCATTCACCAAAACCATGTAAGTATTACAAGTTTTAATCCAATCCCAACAAAACACATCAATTATTAGTAATTAATATTCCAAGAACCAGACTTGAAAAATGTGACCGTCAAGCCCCAAAGGGTTAACTCTAGATTGACTTATTTTAGCTTTGAGATAAAGGTTAAGATGGTATATCAGTAAATTTTGAGCCCGGGCCCCTTTACAGTCCAGCAAAAAGGTCCAAATTCAGTTTTTGTTCTTTAGAGGTGTTCCTATTTGTATTATCAAAAGTTAAAAGGCTCACTTTAGGTTTATTGAATTGTGACAAATAGATGAATATCTATTTGTTTTTTTGGACCATAAAACCATAAAAACATGCGATTTTATGGTTTTTCTGTGTTTTAGGGTTATAAATTTGTGATATTTGATGCATTAATAGTATTTATTGAAAAATTAAAGCTTTTGTTTTTACGATAAATACTATTTATGCATCAAAAAATCACAAATTTATAACCCTAAAACACAGAAAAACCATAAAATCGCATGTTTTTCATGTGATCATGTTTAGGATAAATGTAGGCTTAAAATCAAGCCTATTTTATTAAACTTAAGGCAATATGGAGTTGTTCTATTGTATAACACACTGCTAAAGTCAGCTGAAAACCCACCATAATCTCAATGCTTTCATTCCTCTTTTTTTATCAAAAAAATCCCTTCTTCAAAGTAACAAAAAAATCCCTACTCCGACAACACTATAAGTCAGGTTATGTTTTGCTTTTTATTTTTTTATTTGACATCTTATTTCAAATTTTTTTCAAATTATTTATTTACTTTTTAAGTAGGAATATTGTTGTATCTTTTAAAATTACCGACTAAGTGTTGCTTTAACTTTGTTAGGAAGTATGAATTAAGTGGAGTTAAAGTTGTTAATTACGTATTGCAATGGATCATAATAGTTCTATGATAAAAGTTCATTTACATTGTCAGCTATGATTACTTATTTTTTGTAGGTAGATTTAACAATTTTTACTGTGATATGCATTAAAAAGCACAATTATTTATTATTGACGGCACACTTAGAATTAATAAATGACGTTTTAATTTAGCATCATGTATTGATTGCTCTTGACATGATTATAATTTACTTTTTTTTCCAAAACCAACTGCTTTCTTTGTGTCAAGTTTGTATAATTAAATGCGTATTGTTTCAGGGGGAGGGGCGCGGTCGGTCTAAAACCAATAGAATTATTTCCCTCCCTCATTTTTTGGCGCGCTGTCAACTGACTTTAGCCGTGAGTTATATTACAGACAGCAAAGATAGACAACACCACATCTCTCAAATATAATTATTTAAGGTTTGACATGCAATAGTAAGAGTTGGATACGGGGTACCTTGTTACCTTTCCTTATCATATCGGATTCGCTACGCTCATCCTCCCTGCTTCGGACTCGCTCGTCCTCAGATAGTAAAGGCATCAATTTCATTCGCAGCGGTCACCCATACTGCACTGACCACGCTTAATGCTACTTAAGTTTTATGATAAAAAAAAATCTTTTATGATCCAAAAAAATCATGGATATACTTGCCGTATTGAAACGAAAACTTGATATTATAAACTTATTATATAAATATTACGTAAAGGTATATATTTGTACCGAATTCCAACTTAATTGGATTATTTTCTGATTTTCTACAATTTTTTAAAAAACGTACACAAGTCATATAATAAAACTTAAGCCATAATAAAACTAAGCACATATTTTTGTCTTATTCGTTGCTACATGTGTGCTGAATTTCAATCCGATCCTATTTTTTTTGCGTTTTATGGTTTTTTCAAAATTTTTACCGAGTCATTATTGCAGGTTAATGACATCATAAAAAAGTATTTTCCGAATAGCACAACTACACATATAAACTGATATTTGTACGTTTCAAATCTCTAGCATAACAGACACACATACAGACAGAAAACTTTGTGAAAACCTCTTAGGAGGCCGTAAAAACACCTCAAACAGAAAATTCCGGTGACATCCCGGTTTCGGAATTTTGCTAATACAATACTTTTCCTGTACACTAACGGTATAAATGAGGAAAGTAAAAATGGATTCACGGTCAATTATAATGGTAAATGGGTAAATTATATTATATCTCACGACCAATTAAAAAACTTTTCGAAATCTACATTGATAGAATGCAACCCTTATTAGGTCGAGCTAATAATGGTATATATATGTATATGTATACACAAAACAGTATATATTAGTATATGTTTTTATGTATATGTACATAAAAACATACTAACTTTAACTGGAATATTATAGAAAATGTAAAGACAATAAAAACACCACAATATTTCGGTGGGTATTCTTTATTAAGTGTGAAGAAAGACTCAATACATATTTATGTAACAGCCATTTTTGGTTTCACGATAAATCACAAACAAAATATATTTATTGCAATGTATTTACACAATTTTTTTTATTATTGGAATGAAATTTTACGCTAAGTCAAAACTACCCAGGCGTTAAATTAAGTTCTGTTAAGTAAAATTTAAATCAGTAATCATTGGAGCTTAATACTTCGATTGAGCAAGGAGCCACGAGCCATTAACCATGATAAGCCACGAAGGCATATGCCTATGACAAGTTTAAACACTTTATACCAATTTAAATCTTAATCTAAACATCATGTTTTGTTAATCGACCTTAGGAAATAGGAAAAAAGAAAATAGACAAAATAAAAACTTATTTTATTACAACAATAAATAACAAACAAGTGATATTGCACACAAATTAAAAGAACGGGAATCTATTCTTAAATTGAAGAAAGGCTCTACCATGCTTGATAATAATGTGGTTATTTAAATTATATTTTCTTTTGGAAACGTGGTGACAATGAGGGCAGGGAAAGCCTGGGTTAAGGGAACCACAAGCGTATTTTCTGTGGTTCCACAGTGAACCTTGATGTTTGAACCTTTTGTGACAATCTCGGCAAGTCAATCCTAAACCAAAGAAATATACAAATTAAAATTTAACAAGAATAAATCTAATAAAGCGCTTTGGATCAAGCTAGAGGCCATTATCAGTGCCAAACCTTTACAATAAAAGGAGTAAGAGTGAGTCGATAATTTAGCTTTAGACGTATAATTTAGCTTTAAATATTAGATTCAGACAAAAAGAAAGTCTGATTTTATTGCCAACAGGATAATCATAGACTCATTCTTCTACCTTTTATTGCTGTGACGATTTGGCACTAATGATGACCTCTAGATAAGTTAAAAGCTTTTTACCAAAAAAGTTTGTGGAGAGACTTTTTATTTTTTATAATGAACTCAATTTACACACACACACTCTATCTAGATGTTTCTTAGCTCGAAATGCCTATAAAGGTTGATACTAAAATTACAGCAATCCTGTATTTTTCACTCAACTATTCTTAGAAGCATCATAGTTCTTTGATCAAAACCACAAGTAATTATCCTAAAAAAAATTAACAAAAATCTATTATATAAAACCTACAGCAGCTTAGGTGCATAAAATTCCTATAAACTTAATGTCGTTTTTAAAACAATGCACACTTTTTATTGTGTGCCCCAAATAAACTTCTAAAATTAACAAAGGTGTTAACAAAATTACCATGTCCGGGTAATAGTTAACATTAAAATAAAGATAAATATGAACTCCCAGAGGTCGATTTACTGGAGGTAGAAACTAGTTTTTGAAAATCTAAGGTCACATTTAATTTTATTTTAACAATTTATTATTGAACCGTCTAAAATATTTAGACAATTTTTTAGACAAGGTAGACTCAATTAATCAATACTTAATTACTGTCAATCAATTGATTATAAATGTGGAGGAACTTAAGTATTTTATAAAAACTGCGTACTATACCTGAACTCCTCTTCATGGAATCATGTATTCTTATGCATAGACAGCTGGATAGGGTAACCTGTAGGCAACCCTCATAGAGAGAGATGCGAGTTCCCGCCACAAATCATTATATAAACCACATATTTTTTACAATGAGGTTTTCCATATAAGCTGACTTTTATCAATTGAAAAGGATATTTAAAAGGTTATTTTTTAAAATTAATACAAGAACATATAATTTAACTAGAGCCCATACAATTTTACCTTCAGTATTGAACATATTTGTATGAATAATTTTTTTTATCAAATTCCCCATATATTTACGGTATTGTTTGGACAATGAAGGCCACATTAAGGCCCTTATTATCAGTCAGTGTTACCAACGTCATGAACGAAGTACAGCTGTCTATCGTTAATCCATTTTATCCATACATTCAACCTTCAATACAAAACCAATATCGTAAAAAAAACAGTAATTCATATGTACTACACATACTATCCAGTATACTGGCAGTAGTAGAAACTCTTAATATTCCCTCCAAATAAGTAAGTATATAAAACCTCGACAAAACAAAACATAAATATTCTTAAATAAAAATAATACACAAACAATAAAACAATGATTAATAATAGAAAACAATGAAACAAAGATTAATAATAAACAAGAAATAAAAAATGATAATAAAACGAACCAAAAAATAATGATAATAAACAAAAACAATATAATAAAGAAACAATAAGCAAATGATAATAATAATAAAAAATAATGATATTCATAAAGAAACAATAAAATAATAAAAAGCAAATATGTGTCTTCGCCTCGTAGCCGCTACGCGGCCTGGAGCCTTCCTATGGCCACATTTTTGTTTTATATAATTTGCCGTTTTATCATTATTTGTTGTTACATGAAGTTTTGCCATGCGCCATTTCGTGAGGCTCGCTGTTTTTGATTTAGTATTAATTGTTACACAGTATTTTGCCATGTATCTAGCGAATTTTTCGCCCCTTAGGCACGCTCAGCGGGCATGTAAGACTTCCTATTGCCCCTCCGGGCCATATAGACGTATACATATGTACAACTAGCTATTTGTAGCGTTGACCAATTATCTTACACCCACTTCTTGTCTAACATTTTTTTACTCAGCTGAAACCGGTCCCAATCGATTATAAGAATACTACTTCGTAGTTCTTTCACTTTGAGGTCCTGCTCAGATCGGCGTGGAAGCCATTGTTTGTTAGTCTAGGACAGAAGGCTAACCTGAGTAAAACAAAAGGTAGGGACCCTTCTACTACCTCCCCACTCTCTACCACTATTGAACCCGACATTTGGTCATTACATTAGACGTATGTACAATATTATATAAATATATATACATTTTTTTATTATTAGAATTCCAAACGGAATCGATCTCCTCATCCTCTTCATCTAAAAACCTTATGAGCGTCATTTTTATTAGGAAAATTCGTTAAAACAAATAATGAGAATAAAATATATATACATAAAAAAACAAAAAAAAACATTGAAGTAATATTTATTTTTTAAAAAACTAACAACATAAAAATGTAAGAAAACAAAATTGTTAATATTAGATAATTTAAATACGCTAACAACTTAACAATAGACTTTTAAATACTTAAACTTACAGGTAGAACAAGGAATAAAGTTCTTATCACAATTTAGGACCAAAGAATCATTAATAATAGTACTGTAATAATCTTTAAAAGTAGAAACTAAATATGTGGAGGAATTTAAATTATAAATAAGTAGCAAGGATAAGTACATAAATTCAGTGAATTGCAAGTCCTCTACGTGGACATCCTGTAGGTGAAGTTTCAAAGGTTTCGTTTAAAAAACAACATTATCTACGTTTCTAAGCGGCATATATATATATATATATATAATATATATATATATATATATATATATATATATTATTTATTTATTTTATTATATATATATATATATATATATATATATATATATATTATATATATATATTATAGTAACATACCTTATTACAGGTATGTTAGGTTACCTTATTATCTTTACCTTATTTTATAGTAAAATTGCTTTCAATTTGGGCCTTTTGCCGTGTTATATTAGATAAGATGAGCTTGCAAGTTTTACTCTATTCTCTTAAAAGCTAAATCGTTTGCAATGTAAGTGTGCTCCAATGCATAACATCTCGTCTCATGATTGCAACATAGAACAAAGAGTAATTGGCGTGAAAGGGGGAATTGTGATGTTTTGGATAATTTGAAAATGCATAGTTGTATAAAAAAATAGGCAATAATACGTACACCTGCAACGTCATTCCACAATTTTCGAAAATACCATCCATAGTGCCGTGATGGGATGTTGATTTGTAATTCTAAGAGTCAGATAATAATTCAAAAATCTCTCTTTCTGATCCTAGACTTTTAGTCAGATTTAAAAACTAGATAGCCTTAACACCTAACATGTCTGACAAACTTAAATTTAGATGGCAAAAATTGAAAGACTCAACATCTCACCATGGCACTGTAGATGACATTATTTCCGAAAGCAAGCTCATTAATAAATTTTTCATGAATAGAATGATATTGTAAGTGTATATATTATTGTATACAACGCCTCTGCGCATTCTAAAATAATAATAGGGGAATATCTTATAAGCAATCTACTCTATCAACAAGTTTCATGGATGTAACAAATTCTAAATTAAATTCAGCACTAACACACTGAAGTTGTCGATTCATCAGGAGAGAATGAATGCGTCTCTGAAGATATTTTTAACAGTGGCTTCGAAACGTCGCAACTTATACCTCAGTGTCACCAGAGATCACACCGTAACAACTTTTGTGCACAAAAAATAAATAACAAATAATACTCGTGTCAAAAAATAATACTGGATAAATTAAAATTCGGCATATTATGCCTGAGACAAATATGTGTTTTCAAATGTTGTTTCTGAATGGCACGGTGTTTACAAAAAGGGCACTGAAACTGTCTTTCCTTCTGACACTCGAATTTAATGTGATTGCGCAAGCTAGCACTGTGCCTGTAAACCTTAAGACAAACTGCGCACTGAAAGCGTGGCTCTGCAAAAAATTTAAATAATTTAAAAAAATATTTAAAAAGTATAAAATATTTCGTCCCCTACCCAACTAATTATTTACGTTATGTCTTGGTACTCATTGTTTGGCTTTGTCAATAAATATCTTTAGTAACAAAAAATAACCACCACCAACTAAAATAACCAATTTTTCAACCAAGAATATCCACCAATAAGCCAAAATTACAGCTAAAAATTATAAATGACTTTATAAATAAAGATTAGGATTAGTAATTCATGATTAGTATTACCAGACATAATTATAAGATTGCTGCAATGCGAAGTAGTATATACATAAAATAATAACAAGTATCTTCACAAAAACCGTTTTAATTAGAAAAAGAGTCGAATTTCGACCACTTCTGGCCATCCTCAGTCTAGACAAACAGTAAAATACACAATTTAAAAACTAGAAAACAATAAATAAGTAAAAAATAAATTGTAAAAAGGCAGAATAAATGCATCTACATCCCTTAAAATTTCATATGCCTCTAATGCATCTAATTTTCTGTCTTTTTTCTCAGACGATAACAACGACGACATCTGATGCTCTTCGTTTTCGTGCTCGTAGTTTTTTACTGTTTGTCTAGACTGAGGATGGCCAGAAGTGGTCGAAAGTCGGATCTTGTTTTTTTTTAATTAAAACAGTTTTTGTGAAAATACTTGTTATTAGTTTAAGTATTACCAGAGTTACCAACTGTAATTAACTAGAGGTTACCAACCTTGAGAACCAGGGGTTACCAACTTTGGAAACTAGAGATTACTAACCATAGGAACTAGAAGTTACCAATGATAATAGGTTATGGTTGCTCTGTCATCTTGCAAGTTACAACATACCAAAACTAACTAAATGGGGGACAGAGAAGGCCCTAAAAACATTACACTTTACATTATTAAGTGTAAAAACTTTACACTTAATAAGACTACTCATGGAACCAATATTTACTAAATATATATATATATATATATATATATATATATATATATATATATATTATATATATATATATATATATAATATATATATATATATATATATATATATATTTTTATGTAAGTAAAATGTTACATAATAAATTTATAATGTACAATCACATATAAATAAAAGTTGTAACTGCGAAAAAGTTTTCTTTTTCGCAGTCGTAAACTCTTTTGAGTTTACGACTCGCAGACATCGTCGAGTCGAAGAAGAAGAGAAAGTAAATTACTAATAAACGTATATATTGCGTTAAGTACTTCGTCTTTCTGTTAGTCATATATATTCATTGTTTTTATGGCACTAATAATGGCCTCACGATAGGTTAAAAGCGTAAATGTTTTTATGTTTCGAGTAGTCTTCTCTTTTTCGTTCCTTCCATGAGCAACTTCGATGATGCTCCATTAAATTTATATTATAAAAGTTATTAACAAATATAAAAAAAGAGCACCGTAATATCTTAGGAGAGATTATACTTTGCTGAAGGCCGCAAATAAATAATATAGGAATAAAACAACATTTAATACAAAATACATTTTATTTGGAGTAATAATAATTGCTTCAAAAATTAAATAAAATAAAAACAAATAAATAAAAAATATAATTCTTTTCCAAGTAAAAACAAATTTAATTAACAATTATTAATTGTATAATTATGTATTTTAATTGTATTTTTTTATGTATAAAAAATACATTAAAAGCAAACTTATGAAACTTATTAAAGCTTAAACTTTTTAGAGAACTTATTAAAATTAAAATAATTACTTATATTTTAAGAGAAAATTAATAGACTTAACGTCATATTGTTTTATATTTACTCCTTAATAAATTTAGAATTTTTATTGACAAATAAATGTTTGGACTAGTTTTAAATACACTGTATGACTAGGAACCTGGTAACATTTCGTTAGCCCATTAACACTTTTCCAAGATCATGTATTCTTGATCGACCTTAAGAAAAACGCAATATTGACAATTTATTAAATATTAAAAACCAAACACCAAATATCTGATACTATTTATCTTAATTTGTGGATTATTCTTTACTTCAATCAGCGGATTAGATTTTAATCTGTGATTTATTCTTTACTTCAATCAGCGGATTAGATCTTAATCTGCGAATTATTCTTTATTTAATCAGCGGATTAGCGAATCTGCGAATTCTTTATTTAAATCAGCGGATTACATCTTAATCTGCAAATTATTCTTTATTTAAATCAGCGGATTACATCTTAATCTGCAAATTATTCTTTATTTCAAGCAGCGGATTAGTATACATCTTAATCTGCGGAGTATTGTTTATCTTAATCAATTCTTTATTTCAATTTGCTGATTATTCTTTATTTCAATTTGCAGATCATTCTTTATTTCAATTTGCGGATCATTACTTACTTTTATCTGCGGATTAATGTGTATCTCAATTTGCGGACTAGAATTATAGTGTCAAGTTAAAGACTAGATTAATTACAAAATTAAATTTGTTAATGGTATTTGTGGTAACTAGGTAGAGTGCTACCTAGGACTTAAAATTTTAAAAGCTTTTTTAAATTGATACCAGTTTTTAGCAAAACATCCTTAATTTATTTCCAAGGATTCGACTTGAAGGACTAGATAATTTGTCGGTTTTAACATTAACCTCATTAAGACAACCATGATACGGGAGGAGCGGATTTGCTCCAATGTTTTAGAAGCATATGACGCTTCAAATGATGCTTCAATTTAGCCTGATAGTGACAATGAGTGCAGAAAAATTGACGCTCTCTCATGCATTCGAACTTCTGGTGGTTTCTGAGACTGGCCATGTGTCTGTAGCTCTTATGACAAACGGGACAACAAAATCCACCGTTCTTGACCCTTAGTAATCCAGGCACTGAAAAACAAAGTGCAAATTTTAAATTCGGGAAAAAATGTTTTGAATACTACATTAGACACTTAATTTAGGCTAACTTAATTAAAACTTAAGTCACTTCTAAAATCACTTCTCATACAATTCATTTTACTTGATATTTCAAAAATATTTTCCCATGAGGAATTCACTGACCTACTCTATTATAAGCAAACATAAAACAAGTCGGTCCACAGCTGACTCTGTAGAGAAAATTGTTTCTTATTTTTCATTATTATTAATCCACAATTTACGACTCCTATTTATTCCACTATTTATTTTTACTACTCTATTTTATATCACAAATAGAAATAAAGTATCTCAATTTCTATAAACAATTAACTTTTTAGTTAAAAAATGTTTTCCGTTAGACATGTAACATTCCTCATTAGAATTAATTTCCTTAAAATAATCTTTAACAATTAACTAAAATTGATACATTGTTTATACATACAGATTATAAAAATAATTTATAGCTTATTACTAATAGAAAACTTATTGTAGTTGTTTAATTCACACATTAGGGGAATAGATTGTATAATGTCTGATCTTTAAAAAGACTAATAAAATGATAATACCGTTGTTTACTTACTTGATACAAATAATTGTTCTCAAGACAAAAAGAAACATTTCGATACGTTACGTAGAATTGTACTCACTACGTAGAAGAAGAAATACAATAGAAAAGTCGATTAAGCACTTCATTGGAATGACTTTTGAACTATCTAAGTTTTGTGCAGTTCCGTGGAACTGTTCGTCATTAATAGTTTTCAGATGAATAGTGCTTAATTTACAAACACAATTTATTAAACATTTTTTCACATATATACATTTAAACAAACAATATCAAGTAACACAACTATTTATTATCAATTTAAATTTAATTAAATTATTTGCCACAATATAATTTGTGCGAGAGACACCTAGGATTATTGTGTCAACTATTCATATTTTGCAAAACTCGGTAGTATCTAATGATAAAACTTATTTGCATGTTTATCTTGCTCTAAAATTGAATAAGCTAATTAGTTTGGACAAATTTCCACTAATATAGACTCTACTATATATATATATATATATAATATATATATATATATATATATATACATATATATATATATATATATATATTATATATATATATATATATATATATATATATATATATATATATATATATATGTATGTATATATATATACACACGTTAAGCGGCGTTTAATTTTATTTATTTTCTTCATCATTCATAAAAGCAGGAATAAAAAAACCAATACAGTAACAAACCAATTTTTAATTTTAATTTTTAAAACCCACATTACATACAACAAAATCATTTATAACTTATTTGTTTTAATATTGCATAAAGTTATTGCATACAGTTTTCTATAATAGGCATTCTCAAGTAAAAGTATAAATTTATTATTATTTATCACAGATTAGTAAGGCTTAGATTACAAGAATGAACCATAATGTTATAACATATTTAAAAAATCGGGTACGGGGTACCTCGGAACTTTTCCGCACTACATTGGATTCACTGAGCTTAAATTTCCTACTTAGGACTCGCTTTGCTCATCCTCTAAATAATTACCAAATTTATACTGTAACACGTCCTCGGACAAGCTTTGTTCGTCCTCAAATAGTGAATACATTCATTTTATTCCCCGCGGTCACCCATCCAGGCATTGACCTAGTTCGATGCTGCTTAACTTTTTTGTTTCAACAAAAACAGAGGTTATACTTGATACGAAACTTGGTATACTTATTTATTACGTAAAAGGATACACTGAAAAATAATTTAATTATGTTAAAATGAAACACATTTCAACATAATTAAATTATTTTTCAATTTTTTATAATTTTTTACAAATCGAACACCAGTTATTCGATAAAAATTAAAATGCTGAAAATTAAATGAAACTTGGCATATATGTTGATCCTATAAATGACTACATAATCAATCAAAACATTTTTCTGCGTTTTATGAGCTTTGAAAGTCATTATTGCGTGTTAATGACATCATAAAACAAATATTATACCCAACTATAGGTAGTGATAGCATAACTATACCTACAATATTGATTATTTTTTTTATTAATTTTTAGTATTAGTCTCCATTGTTTTATGCTTTTTATTTTTCGGACACAGGATGAGACGGAAGAAAACTTCAAACCAAACTACATCAAAACGATATTTCGCCTTTATTCGTGTTCACAAGGCATATTCATGTTTCAAAGAATACCTAAAAAATTAAATAAGAGTTAAAAAATACCTAAATGTAATTTATATTAAATTCAATAGATCTAAATTCAATTGAAACATCAATATTGATGTTTCAACTCTCTAGCACACTGGGAGCTGCGATGATAACAGACACATACACACAAACCAACATACACACACACATACAGAGAGACAACTTTATGAAAACTACTGAAGAGGTCTTAAACAAAATTCCGGTGACATCCCGGTTTTTGGATTTTTTTGCAAACACAATACTTTTCCTATATACCTACAGTATAAATGATGAAAAGTAAAAATATTCATAGTATATTTAGCAATCAGTAAGAAAATTACAACGATTGCTTGTGTGGGTTACAGTACGAGGGTGCGAGGCCTGCAATGCTACACAAGCATCGCAAACTTGACAAGGAGGTATTTACGTTTAACGATCAAACGCTCAGAAAAAAACACCAAATGTACCAACCTACATTAAAAACTTTTTCATTTATCAACCACCCAGATCCACGATTCACACATCTAAAACATCGCATTCATAGCATATTAATCTATAGATTTTCCATTACAACAAAATAAGAGATAATTAAAGATTTTGAAAAAAAAATTGGACGTGGTTTCTTCAAAACAGTATTCGAAAAAGAATGTTAATTTGTTACAATTACTGTGCTAAAACGGATAAATGGCGTTACACGCTGCAGCCTCTATGCATAACCAAAATGCCTCAACAGTTCCATAGATATTTATTCTAGAGATTAACATGCAGAATAGAACGTTTTAATAGTGAATTTGAGAGGGGGATGGTTGGGAATTCTTTGTTCTTGATGTAGGTTGGTACTATTGGTGATTTATAGATTTTTCTGAACGGTTCATCATAGAACAGTGGGCATATTCTAGTCAAGTGCATTGCAAAAAATACATGGAAAACTAAACTTTGATTGCGAAAGGTTATCATGCTTACTTCACTACAAAGATCCCAGTACTTATAACGCCCAGTACTTAATCTTGGTCAAACTATTAAAGTAATTCATATCTAATCCTAATTTTTGGCAAAAAATCAGTTCTTTTACACTGATAAAAATAGCACATAAAATCAATACAAATTTAACAAATTTTAATTTTTAAACATTAATTAACATAGTCAATTTATAATTTAATTCAAAACATTCAAATAAAACAAAAAGTAACAACATTTTTAAATCTACTAAAAAAAGAGTGATGATAGTCAATCAATATTAATAGACCACTTCGTAATTTGATTTGGATTAGTGCAATATTGACCTGGATTTTAAGGTCGAATGTTTTTTAATATTAGAAAAATATATAATTTATCTTAATTTATTAGTTAACAGTTAAAACAGAATCATAATAACCACATCAGTGGGTAGAACAGTTCTTAAGATATTGGAGATCAAAAAATGGTTCGCAAATAAGCTAGTGCCTTTATTTGATAAATACAATTGGGGAGATTAATTCCATTTTTGGCAGCTTGTTTTTAGAGACTTTGGAAAGGAAAAAGTGAAATTTTTTGAAAATTTACAAAGAAAAAAATGAGCTATTTATTACGACTTAATTATTTATTGCGAATTTCAAAAAGGGCAAATTTTGGCGAATGTCCAAAGGGAATAAGTTTGGAATATAAGGCTGTCCTTATACTTAGTATTCTTATAATACCTCAGCGTACTTAAGATCAATCTCATAATCAGTAATCAAAATAAAATTACATCAAAATAAACATATCCTAATTTAAATAAAAAACTAGCCTGAGTAAAAATGTAAAAATTGATTTCACTGTCCTTCATGAACAAATTTTTATTTTTGTTCTAAAATAAAGAAGCTAAACTACGCAAACGTTCCAAATTTTGACCTACACCACTGTTCTTCTAGTAGACTTATTTGTACTTTAAAAAATTGACTTATAAAAACTTAAATTAATATATTTTTAAAAAGAAATAATAAATTAACTTTGTCTTTCAACAGATGATTTATTGCCATAAAACAAAGCTAGTTATCAACCAAAAAAGTCGTCATCAGAGCCGGTGAGATGAGTTTAAATTAACAATGAGCCTAAGTAATTTAGACTCATCTCACCGGCACTGATGATGACCGTTCAGGTTGAAAGTTGGCTTTGTTATATAATAATAAATCTGTGTAAAGACAAACTTTATTAATAAGCTTTATAAGCTCATTACACATCTCAGTAATAATTGGATTAATAAATAATATATTTATGATACATCTTATAAACAATTTCTCAAGCGAGACTAGCAAAAAATATATAAGTTTACAAAACTAGTTACAGTTAAATAGTCAGTCGTTAATTCTAACTTTACTAGAAGCGCACTTATGTTAAGACAACCGACCGGTTTTTTAGGCAATTGAACGGAGTTTACTCCCAAATTTAATTTTTATTTAAATTGAAGAATATTAAAAAAAAAACATTGTGAAAACATGTACTTTAAGTAGTGTCAAATAAGTTAATTAGAAATTTCTTTTGTAAAGGAAAAAATCTAACCGGATTTTAATTTAATTGTATACATAAAAATTTGATTCTAGAGATTTGATGTATTGTACTTATGTCTTAAATTATTATGCCAGCTGGAAATGTAAATTAATGTATTCATTTGATAATCGAAAGGCAAATATTATTAAGTGTGATTTTTGTATAAATAATCCGGCTCGAAGGACCACAGTAAGAACAAATATAAGGGCTGTCTCTGGAAGTCCTTCATTTATGTAATTGTGAAATACATAGCTATCGAAGTACTTCATTGAAACGGACGTCTGTTACAACAGTAAAATATGCTAAAGGATCAAATTTAATTTATTTTCTGTGTGTTTGAGCAAATAATGAGAAGTCAGGTGGACTTTTTGACGAGCCTTGTAAGGGCATACGGGGCAGTAGAACGAAGGCTCCTTGCCGCAGTCGTACTTCTGGTGTTTCCACAGCCCACTCTTGTACTGATACGTCTTTAAACACACAGAGCACTGGAACGGCCTTTTCTCTGAAATCATAAACCAATATTTATGTGAACGTAGGGATGTTATCTGTTCCCCCTCGATTCTTCTATCATATTTTGGCACTTATCTAGCTTCTCACGGTCAATCACCATCTTTAGTAATCTTAATAATAACCACCAACCAAAAATAACAACCAATAATAACCCGAAGTGCGAGAAAATGGAGGCGAAACCAATCGCAGGAAGGACTTAATGTTTAAAAAAAAATATTATGTCAGAGGGCGCGAAATTTATTCCCTGGGGGCAGAATGCCATAAATTAAATAATTTTTGGATTGGATTGTCAATTGGACAATTGTTAATTGGAAAATAAAAATGTTGCATGTTGTGTCAAGGTGTTTTCTCTTGGATGTGTAGAATACACCCTGAAGTAAAAATTTGGTTCATAGGACACTGGGAGATTGACAAGAGTTAAGCGTTCTTGGATGCTTTTAAAGTCCTTAATTCATCCACACGGCAATACCAAAAAAAGTTATTTGGCAGTTTTTCTTTTCTTTAGCACACAATAATAATAATAAAGTGGCTCATCAAGGATAACTCTAGCGGGAACTACCTCGGGTGAAAGTGGCAATCGTTAGGCTCCAAGTTAACTCTAAAGTTTGAAAATATCTTTTTTATAAAGTGGGAGCGTATCTGGGATGCGAAGCCTAGACCTCCATGGTGTCAAAGGTCGGTAGAAATACCGACGCTTTAACGACCTCAACCACGAAGGCGTCCATTGTATGCTAAGGAGTAACTGAGCAAAATTTAATTCGCACAGAGCATCGCCTAGCAGTAAATACAAAAATAACAACAATGAAATTAACAAACCACCGAATTCACTGTGATACCACCCCAAACTAATTAGGTGACTTGAAGATGTACAACCAGAGACCATATCCACAACCAAATTAAACATCTGCAAACCAGACTAAATTGCAAGCATTTTAAAAAGAAAATAAGTTGCTGAATTAGGCACTTAACCTCTTTCACTTAAATGTATAAAACAATAGAAAAAGGCTGGCAACCTGAGAATTTTTATAAATCTTTACTTCTTAAGTACGTCAGGAGTAGATATAAATAATAGTAGACTATGTTTAATGTTCCGAACAACTTAAATGGGACAAAGGAGTTGTTTTTTAATATGTAATTCAATCACTATTTAAATTACTTCAAGCACTTTTTCTCATTGACAATGAGTTATTCATAATTTACAAATAAAATAATTATGGTAAGGTGGTCGGCATGCCGAGCGGATCTCCTTTTTTTCGGAAACAACAAAAAAATGCTTGTTTCCGTGTTTAAGAATCCATGTCTTGCTAACTTCTCCGGTTTATAATTTAAAACTTAAGCAGTTATAAAGCACTACTCGTTACTCTTTTATTTTTTAAAGGAAATGTAAATATTTATCTAATTCTTTATTTAAAACTATGTTTTTAAAATCGGCAGTGCACACATTTTTTGCACTGGTTAGCTCAGTTAACACAAATTAAAATATTCTTTGCGCATTTCCTTGGAGAAATACCTCCAAATCATTACTCAAAATCTGATCATGAGGTATTAAAAAAAAGATTTTGAGCACACTCTTGGGCCCGCCGCAGCTATAGTGCAAATCATATTAGAGAATATTTTCCAAAGGAAATTGACTTGGATTTAATCCTTACGACTTCGGACGTTTTGCTCGATATCGAATGTCACTCTTCAAGTAAAAACACAACGGGAGTTAAGCATAAAAGACACACATCCACAAAGACCGATATCATGATAAAAATCACTCAGAACGTCTCAAAAACGGATAATTCTAATAAAACTATGTTTCAGATGTTCTATATACCTATACCTATATATATACCTCTAAAAGAATGTAAATAGGAAAAAGCAGGTCAAGTGAGACCTTGCTAACTAAGCTATTGCAGGCTCTTTATACCAAACCTACATACCTGTAAGGTATGTAGGTAAAGGTAGTAAGTTTAAGAAAAGTAATTTATAGTAATTATAAGGAAATTCTTGTTTTAAATGAATCCAGCTCGAAAGACCAAATAGTTTGGACAAGCCAAAAAAAAATATTTTCAGTATCTCTGTAAAAGGAGATTTCATTTAAAAACAACATATTCAACAGGTGGTCTCACGAAGGGTATAAAAAATAGAGGGATTTTTTACTTGTTACTTGGTTTAAACCGACTTAATCGACCGTTACGCTACAAGAGGTCTTGTCCCTAGTAATCTTTCACAACCGTTACCTACCCTAACTTATTCTTTCCTTACCCCAGCTTATTCTTTCCTTACCCCAACTTATTCCTTCCTTACCCTAACTATGCTGGAAATGATCATCTTCGAAAGACTTAAATACAGTTTATTTAGAGGGGTATAAAGACTTCATGTCTATATCTAAGGGGGTTTCTCAAAATTCTTAAAAAAGTAAAAAAAAAACCGGGTACGGGGTACCTCGAAACTTTTCCTCATCTCATCTGATTCGCTACGCTCATCCTACCAACTTATACCTACTTCGGGTTCGCTTTGCTCGTCCTCAGAGCTATACTTGCCGTATTGAAACTAAACTTGGTACACTTATTAGCGAATTTTCATGATTTATTATATAAAGGGATATGTAATAAATAAGTATTTTGTTTGTACCAAATTTCAACTAAATTTAATTATTTTTCGAGTTTTTACAATTTTCTAAAAACGTATACAAGTCATTCGATAAGAATTAAATTAAATTATGTCAATGAGATAAAACTTGCGTATGTTAGTATTTTATACTAGATGCGTTCCAAAACTCAAAACAATCCACAAATTTAGGCGTTTCATAATATTTTGAAATTTTTGCTGCGTTATTATCTCGGGTTAATGACGTCATAAAAAATATTTTCCTGATAACACCACGAGACCAAAAAATGATTTTTGTACCAAGTTTCAAGTCTCTAGCATAAATAAACTGGGAGATACGATGACAACAGACACATACAGATAAACTTTGTGAGAACCACTTGGGAAGTTTTAAAAACATCTGAAACGGATAATTCAGATAAAATCCGGTTTCCAGATTTTTCCCCCAACACAATACTTTCCTATGTAACAATGGTATAAATGAAGAAAAATAAAAAATGAAGAAATCCCTCATATAGTACGTTCACACACACTCTAGATCCGCGGATCGTATAGAATACGTATACAATACGGTCAACTAACTTCACGGTTCTTGCAGCGTATTTGTTTAGTCGATAGAGTGATAACAGATCCCGCCAAAAAATGGCGTCTTGTATAGTGAACCTTCACTTTAGGTTATAAGGAAGTTTAAATCAAAAAATATATTTAATTAAATTGTGATTTCTTTTCGTAATAATAAAGTTACACTAAAAAAAAATATTCCAAAAGTTATTTGATCAAAAACGGTTATATAGAAGTGAAATAAAGTGAAATAAAAGTTCGACGAGAAGGTTATCCGTTAAATACGATCGTCTCTTAAGTTACACACACAAAAATACAGTGTATCGGGGGATCCATTTAGATTCCATCTCCCTAGTTCTAGCGTATGCGATCGGATCCCCTCCGCATGGTTCTAAAAGCTTAAATTACCGTACTGAGAGATCGTACTCTATACGATACGCGGATCTAAAGTGTGTGTGAACGTACGTATTACGTATGTATTGTACGTATGTGTGTGAACGTAATAGTTAATAAGAGATTCAATCCCATGTTAAACGGCGTAAAAAATTTAAAGACATATTTAGACCAATTTAAGAGTTGAGTTCAGGAAATAAACTCGTTACTTATAATACATAATACTCTGTTTTATAAACGCTTAATAGTTACACTGCATGCATCAGCTTGGGATATTATAAATATTACACTTGTAAATAAAAACATAAAATTTATTTCTTCTAAAAGTATAATCAATTTTCGATATATTTAATTTGGTAACAATAAAAAGAAATCAATTAATTCATAAGAAATATAAATAAAATAAAACTAAAGCAAAAAATAATGACACTTTGGTATGATTACGTTTGTGAGCGGATGAAATTCACTTGAGGATCGAAATAAATGTAAGGTTTATTTTAATTTCAAACTTAACTTCAAACTTGTCAAATAATTTTAATTTAAATTATACAAAACTTAGATGATTTAAACTGAGCTTAAGAGTCTCACAGCGCAAATTAAAATCTCTCCACAATAATTTGTTATATTTATTTTAAAAAAATCGGGTACGGGGTACCTCGCAACTTTTCCACTCCATATAACTATTCTGAAAACCATATTGAGTTTATTTAGTTTGACTTGACTTGGTTCGTCATTTTCTTGGCACATAAATTTGATCAGTCCTATAAAACATATACTTTTTATAAAATTTTAAGTTATAAACGTATTGAATACAACATACATAAAACTAGTTTACTTCAAAAATGATTATTTATATAACAAAGCTGACTTTAAGCTTGCAGGTTATCCATCATCTGTGAGTATTTAACAAAGAATAACAAACAAAATTAAAAAAAATATATATTTGTAGAGAGAAGTAGTTCTTTATATCCTATTTGGAGACTCTATAGCTCAAATTTTAAGTTTTGTATAGTAAATGTAATTTAAAACTAAGTATATAAAATACTTACATAAATAACAATTTATTTATAAAACAATAAATAGTAAGGTAAAAAAAAGACTAGATCGGTGATAAAAAGGACATAGAATAATGGTAAAAAAATCAAACGAATAAAGAGATTATCAACAAAACATGAACTAGCATGTGCATGTTTAACAAAAAACCCACAGAAGCCAAATATTTTTTTTTTAAAAAGGTTGGTGTGTATATGAATGCATTTAAATTATTTATAAAAAAATAATAACAACAACAATGCAAACTTTAAACTTGGGGAAAAAGTGGCTTTAAAGAGACGTTATTGGTTTGAAACTCATTTGAAACCTCTCATTAGCGTATTAACTAACTAAAAATTGTTCAAATGAAACATCGCTATTTTTTTGGTGTCTTATTAAATTAACGTAATACGAACCCAAAAATTCTAGTTCATGCTTTATTGGTCAACTTGAAAAAAAGGCTAAAGGGAAAAACTAAGAGGTACCATCAAATAAAAGTGGTATACTATAATAAAATTTGGTTGGCAGGGATTCCATGCTTAAGAACACCGTGTGATATCAAATGGGGCTTTTGTTTGGCACGGTAAGGGCACACGGGGCACGGAAATTGTGGTATCTTTAAACACTCGTACTTCTTATGAGTCCACAATCCACTCCTGTACTGATACGACTTATCACACACGTCGCATCTAAATACTTTACCTGCAAATAATTAAAACATATAACATTACAATTTGGAAATATTTTTGAAAGATATTAAGCTTATATTCAATAAGGATTAAGGAAGTCCGGCTAAAATGATCAGAAATAAAACAAAGAGAAATCTAGCTCGAATGACCAAAAATAACAAAGAGAAATCCGGCTAGCATGATCAAAAATAAAACAAAGAGAAATCTGGCTCGAATGACCAAAAATAATAAAGAGAAATCCGACTAGAATGATCAAAAATAAAACAAAAAGAAATCTGGTTCTAATGACAAAAAATGAGAAAAAGTGAAATCTGATTTAAATGGTCGAAAATAAGACAAAGAGAAACCTTGCTCGAATGACCAAAAACAACAAACAGAAATCCGGCTAGCATGATCAAAAATAAAACAAAGAGAAATCTGGCTCGAATGAACAAAAATAAGACCAAGAGAAATCTGGCTCGAATGACCAAAATAAGATAACGAGAAATGAGCTTCGAATGACCAAAAAAAATCTGGCTTAAATGACCAAAAATAAGACAGAGAGAAATCACGCTCAAATGACCAAATTTAAGATAATGAGATTTCTGGCTCGAAAACTAAAATATGATAAAGAAAAATCCTGATTGAATGATCAAATAAACTCTTAGGCTAAAGATTGTAATAGCTAATGAACAAGTTGCCAAATACATAAGTGAACTTCCGTTTATCAATAAGAGACTTTTAGCGTTTTGAGCGCTACGCGGCGTCGGCGCGTGGGGCAGCTTTGCGGCTACATGTTGTTGTCTCATATCTGTTAGTCATATTACTAGTTAATGCAAATGGTATACTGCCACGATATAAGTGAATTTTCAAATGTATTAGTCAATAAACGTGATTTGTTTACATATACTAATACTAACAATCAAACTTAACTTAGTATACGTGTTAACCATACATAATAGTATACAAGTATCAATGTTTAGATGGATCACACAATTTATTTAAGTTATGTGATTTTTTTAAATGTTTGACAGGTCATAATTGTGGGTTAATGACATCATAGACTTAAACAATAGAGTTCTAAAAATAATCGGTTGATTTTCGTACCGAGTTTCAATAAAATCCGAGGGAGCTTTCGAAAATTATCGTGTTCCATAGAAACATCTATAGGAACAAAAGTCTCTTATATACATACATACACAGACACACAAATACATTATTCATTTATTTATTTATTTTATAATAATATTTTATTTTATTATATTTTGGATAATTTCCTTGTTTTACGTCCCCAATAAGTGAAATAATTTTACCTGGAGATATATTCAAAAGGTTTTAGGCAAATTCTCAGAATAAAAGTGACGCTTAAGAGGTTGTCCGGATGACGTAAGTTAAGGAGGAAAGTTGTAGGGATCCATTCAGTTTGGCTTTGTAATAACAAAAATATATGTCTGAAAAAATTTAAATATTATATTCTTGATCAGGAGCGAAGTTTTTTTCTCATTAAAAAGAAATAATATCACTTTATTTTAAAAACATTATATATTTTAACAATAAAATAAATGGTAACTTAATGGTTTATTTTCCTAATAGGAGGACGATCACATAAAAACTCAAGGCATTGATCCCAGGGAATGGGCTTTATAAAAGTGTCTGTTTCGGTGACCTTTATGTCTGAAATTTCTGAAACATATTTTACACTGATATGACTGAGGAGTCATGCGATGACCACGGGGTTGAAGACACTCGCAGGGCTCCGGATCGCTCAGTTTTGAGATTTTACCGCAGTGGCTACACAGCAGCGGTTTCATGTCATCTGGAAAAACAAAAGAAAATTAATGAAGAAACAATTAAATAATGGATTTAAAAACAGAACAGTACATTTATAGAGAAAATTGAAAGGGAGCGTGTTTTGTAAAAAAAACTACTAAGACATAGCGACAATAAACCTAATTCATTCGTTGGAATGGTCAAGTGGACTAACAGCAACCGTTTGAAACTAACCTGTTACGAAGGGGTTTCGAATGCCGATCTAAAAGTGTTCTAGGACTGTAAAGGAGTAAATATCAAAGGCTACGAGCAGGCCTACTTACCAGGATATGAATAAGTGGTTCTCCTGTCCCCTTGCAATCCAATAATCAACCATTAAAAGAAGCGAAACTAAACATTGGAGAATGAAAAGAGATTGATATGGTCCCCGAATTGAAAAACATATCAAGAATAAGCAACAGTCAACCTAGACAAGTATTCAAGACACTTTAAGCCTGACAGAACAGCCGAATAAAAAAGAACTAACTTGATCCCATTATTGATAAAAATTTCAAGACCATGGAATTAACTAGCTCTGTTCAGGTTTGACAAAAAAATCCAAGCCAAAGTAACAGTGGAATCTTAATAGGTAAGCCTAAGCTAAAAACAATAGCAGTCCAGAAATAACTAGCTCTGGTTCCAGGTTTGACAAAAAAATCCAAGCAAAGTAACAGTGGATCTTATAGGTAAAGCCTAAGCTAAAACAAATTGCAGTCCATGAAAATAACTAGCTCTGGTTCCAGGTTTGACAAAAAAATCCAAGCCAAAGTAACAGTGGAATCTTAATAGGTAAAGCCTAAGCTAAAATAAATAGCAGTCCATGAAAATAACTAGCTCTGGTTCCAGGTTTGACAAAAAAAAATCCAAGCCAAAGTAAGAGTTGTATCTAGACAGGTGAAGCATAAGCTAAAACAATAGCAAAAAATTAAAAGAAATAGCTCTGGTTCCAAAATTAAAAAACATCAGAATAAGATCATTTATTAACATATCAAAAATTTTATTATAAATAACCTTGTTAATATCTGAACAACATTGTAAAAACGTAAAAATAAATAAATATTCATCTTCTTTTAAGAAAAAATAAACAGAAGAGCTTTTTTAAGGCAACAATTGTTGAGGATATAATTAAAAGAGAGTAAGTACAAATTTTTAAAAATATATACTAAATTAAAAATTTTATAATTAAAGAGTAAATGTTTTTGTAAATAACTGATGTCGCTGTCCTTACGACAACGCGGATATTTTATAAAACTTTACATTTTAACCCTTTACTGATCAAATATTTTATTACATTAAACAGAACTTAACTATGACCGTAATAATGAACTAGAAAATGACTTGTGTATGAACTTGATTATGAATAATTATGAACGTAAAAGGTATTTGACTCGTTATCTTGATGTCTTATAACGAATATAAAATCTGAAATAAAATCAAATCTGACATAAAATAACAAGTCAAATGCTTGACTATTAGAAATAATAAATATACGCCTGCGACATGGCTCCCAAAGTTCTTCTTTGAACTTTCAAGCTATGGCTCCTCGACGGGATCGAACCTTAACTTGCAGGTAATAGAAGGATAAGCTTTGAAAACTGGTCTTTCAAGTGTCTTGTCGTTTCCGTAACGAATAGTCACTCTGCGCACGTTCCATCTTGAGCTCTTCTTAACTTCTTCAACTATAGCTAGTGGCATTGGTTTCTTGGTATTTGGTCGTCCTCACAATTACACATGCCTACGGCTATATTTCTTTTTTTATCTTGCCACTTTTCTCTTTTTGTAAGTTAGTTAAGTATTCTTTCCTCCATCTCCTCCAAAACTCTTCTGCTAAATGTTGAACGTGTCTCCACCTTTTCTTAACATAATTATCGAAAAATATTCCTGGAGGAGGCAATATAGGGTTTGGTTGAAGTAAGATGGCGTGGTTAGGTGTTAGTGGCTCAAGTGAGCTAGGGTTCCTGTATGTTATGTAATTGTAAGGGGCCTCCCGTTGACTATGTTCTCACATTCACAAAAAATGTGCGCAAACTATGTCTGTAGCAACCCTTGTTGATTGATTAGCATAACTTCGAGAATTTTCCTCACAGAAACCTATTAATCGCTCTACAACACCGTTCATATGACTAGCTTTGGGGCAGTTATTTCCAGATAAAATTACATGAACGGGCGATAAATATATTAGAATGTCTTGAAGTTGTAGTTCTTTTAACGATTTTCGTAACTCTTCTTTGGCCCAACAAAGTTGGTTCCCAGATCAGATCTCAACTCCCGGATTTTTCACCTCTTCGTGATAAAAATCGTCTTAATCCATTAATAACGAATCCGTTCATAGAGTCGAGGACGTCCAATGTTATGGCTCTTGATGCAAGACAGGTGAAAATTACACACGTAACGTTTCTCTTGTCTTCTGCCTAGACGCACATAAAATGGTCCGAAGCAATCCCAGCGCTGTAGGCAAAGGGATAACTTTTCTACCACCCTACTGTCAGGTAGGTTCGACATTATTGGAGTTTCATATCTTCCTCGAACTCTCTTGCATATCATGCACTGAGATATGAGTTTTCTTACATGATATGAAGCGCAATAACCAGAACCCACGTGAGCGTATTTCATTCTGTGTCATACTTCGACCCTGATGAAGATTCTTTCATGACAGTATCTTACAATTAATTCGATGTATGAGTTTTTTTAGGTAATATTATAGGGTGCTTTCTCTAAACCGGAAATACCCGAGACGACCTCCAACTCTTAATAAACCTAAAGATCAATAAACGGATTTAGAGATCGCAAATGATCTTTCCTTGACAGATTAATATTATTTTTTACAACAATCAATTGTTTCTTTGAAATAAAGCGATTGAACGTGCTTAAAAATAAGAATTTCTGAATATTCTAACTCCCTAGCAGTGATAGGGTGTTCAAAAATATTTTTCTACAATTTTAGCCCTTAATTGATTTATATACCGTAAAATTAATGCTACGGACATTTTAGCTTTTTCCCAAGTCGGAAACCTGTTTAAACGACTTAGTAAATCTGGGACGGGATCAGCCGAACTCGCTAATATTTTAACTGGTTTGACTTCCGGGTCATCTGGGACTAGAGAAGGGACTTCTGTTTTCCCCAAGATTCAGAATTTTCCCAAATGAATTTAGGACCGTTAGCCATATACTACTTTATGATCTGCCTGGCGTCAGCTCCTCGCGAAGCGATGTCAGCAGGATTGTCTTTGGAGGGCACATAATGCCAGTCCTTAATATTTGTAAGTTCTCTTATCTCTTGAACTCGATTTGCTACAAATATATGAAACCTACGCGATTCGTTGTTTATATAGCCTAAGACAGCTTTACTGTCAGTCCAAAATACATTATTTATATCACGTAATTTTAATTCCTTTTCGATAATTTACTCATTCGTGCAGCAAGTAATGCAGAGTAAGCTCAATCTAGGTATAGTAATTTCTTGAGAGGCTTAACTCGCGCCTTGCCAATGATAAATGAGCAGTAAACTTGATCTTGACTATTAACTAATCTTAAATACGATACTTGACCGTAACCTAAAAATGATGCGTCACTAAAGTGATGCACTTCCGCCTTCGAAATAGAACCGAAACCTACTGGTTTAAGCAACGGTTGACGATATCTCACTTATATCATTAAGCCCGTTTAACCAATGCAACCATCTTTTTTTAAAGTCATCGCTAACTTCATATCCCAGTTGTTGATTTTTTAAATTTGATTCTCTACAAAGATCTTGAAGAATACACTTCCTTTCATTATGTAAGGAGCAACGAACCTAGAGGATCATATATTGAACTGACTGAGCTGAGTATTCCTCTTCTTGTAGCTTATTATCAGGCATCATTATTTTGAGTCTAAACTGATCGCTATTTGTGTCCCACGCTAAACCTAAAACTCGCTCCATAGAAATTCGTTTTTTATAGATAGATCTTTTAGGTAGCGTTATTTATTGCTCTTTTCAGATTCGGGAATGCTTTCAATAATTTAGAATTGTTTGAATTATTTGTGAAATCTAAATCCTCCACGAGCACACATTTCTCTTATGTTTCGCTAAATTCTATAGCTTCTTCTTCGCTCTTAACTGACGCGCATCCATCGTCAACATAATAGTTTTCTAGAACGATCGAGACTTCAGATCCTAATTCTTGAACGTTATCTTTTGCCGTTTGTCGACAAAATTTAACGCAAAATTACTACACCAGGAGATGACGTGGCTCCGAATAAATGAACCGTCATGCGGTATTCCTGGGTGTTGAGTTAACATCTCCGTCTTTCACCAAAGAAATCGAAGGAAAATTTCTATGTTCCTCTTTAACGAAAACTGATGGACATTGCTTCGATATCTCCAGTGAACGCAACTAATTCTCTTCTAAATCTCATTATAACACCTAAAAGCTGCCGTCAAATCTGGCCCTGATAGGTAAGTTTGAATTTAGTGATTGTCCTTTGTACTTTGCGAACAGTCGATACAACCCGAATTTTTTCCGGTTTCTTTGGATGGTAACACCGTTGGTGAGGTATACCAACACGACCTTCCTCAGGTACTGAACTAGGCACCGCTTCTGCGTGTCCTTTCTCAAACATATTTTCATAAATTTTACGTATCATTTCTATAATTTTAATTTTTTAAAATCGAAATTTTAAACTATTTAATCTTAGTAACGCCAATATCTATTTGTTAGGTAAAGTGCAATTTTCTATTTTATGGAAGAGGCAATTCATAATGCTGATCAGATCTATGAACAAGCTTCATTTAATATTTTAGAAATCTTTGATTTCTATTGATTTGCAAAATCTTGTGACACCTGAGTTACTTTCCGGAAAATCTAATGGGAAACCACGGGTTTATTGTTCTTTAACTTTAATTTTATTTTCCATGTAGCTGGTAAGGGCGCACACTTTTAGAATTGCTTAGTTCATAATCCTCATGACCCTTCGGACCTACCACTCCCCAAACCTAGAGTTGTTTTAATCCCGTACGGTTCAGAGGGAGCACCTCTAACGACTTTCTAAAGGCACAAGCTTGCGGACAGTTGTTTCCTATGAGCAACCCGATTTCAATATTTTTATTAACCGGTAAAATTTATCTTTTAAACGACTTAAATGACCAAACTGTTAATAAAGTCTGGATTCGGAATGTCATCATGACAACCCGGGATATCTGGCCGTGTATAAAATTTGTAAGGTAATTTAACTACTTCTTCAGTTTGTAGACCCTTAATTATGACGTCAGTCAATCTAAAGCAATTGACTCGACTCTTTGACAACACGGTACGTAGTTCTAGACTTGTAGCAATGCCTGTAACCCTAACTTTTCTTTGATACTTTCTTGAGAAGCAAGCATCACTCCCGTCATCTAAAAACGCATAGGTGACAACTTGGTTTGACGGGTTATTTTTATCTATGACTACAACAGGTACAATATGAGACATTGTAGATAAGCATACTTTAATTTCTCGAGAATCGCTTGAGTGCACGTCAGCTATTAAATTTTGAGTGCAACTTTCATCTTTATTTTCGATATTATTTTTATTTTTGCTGTCACTTTTTTACAATTTTTGAAAATTTCTCCGTCACAATCTCGATGTAAACAAGTCGGTGTTTTTTTAGACACTTTCGCAAAGAGTCGTGATACAACCCTTGCTACTGTGTCCTTCGTTTCAAACAGCCAAACACAGGTTTTTTTTTGTACGACTTAATTCTATCGTCCAAATTAATTTTATTGAAAATCTTTACACTTATAAAAATTCATGCGAAACCGTTATTACAAAATAACATTTTATATCTCGAATTTTGGGGTTTTCGTTAGATGGTTTACATTGCTACTAGTGCTTGGGGTATTAGAATCTAAGAAATAACTATTACTTGTTTAGGTTTGGCCGGGTCTTTGTAATTTTTATACCCTTTGACGGCGTATATGAATAAACTGGATGGTTAATGCGTCTTATATACGAGTCAAGAACTCTTGATAAGTCCTCAATAGTTCGTTACCGTTCTTATATTCTACAACTTGAATCCATTTATCAAAAAACTTTGGCTGGTAAGCGACTTAAAATTTCTTTAGACATATTTTCGTGTTTTTTCTTTTAACGAATGTCTATCGAGGACTTACAAGCTGTTCTGACAGTATCAGCGAACGTTATTAGGGCCGATACATCGTTCCACATAATATTAGGGCCTTCTGTGAGTTTATCACCCAAGACTCCGTAATAGCTACCCCACTTCCGAAACGCCCTCTAGCAACTCCAATAGACCCTCGTATGTAAGCGACATGTTTGAATTGGCTACTTTCTTAGCCTCACCTTCGAGAAAGTTAAGCAACAAAGATTTTTATAGGATTGGGAGTACCCATCTTCTAAATGAATTTTAATTTCCTCCCTAAATATTGGGACTTATAGCTGTCACCGTTGATTTGTAAGTAGTAGAGGAAATTTATTACTGAATTTTTCGTCATTACAGTCAGCGAGTCTATTGGATTTACTGCGCTGTCCTTACGACAACGCGGATATTTTAATAAAACTTTAACATTTTAACCCTTTACTGATCATATATTTTATTACATTAAAAACAGAACTTAACTATGACCGTAATAATGAACTAGAAAATGAACTTGTGTATGAACTTGATTATGAACTAATTTATGAACGTAAAAGGTATTTGACTCGTTATCTTGATGTCTTATAAACGAATAATAAAATCTGACAAATAAAATCAAATCTGACATAAAATAACAAGTCAAATGCCTTGACTATTAGAAATAATAATATACGCCTGCGACAACTGACACTACTTAAAAATAATGTAGGTGTAGTATTTATAGCTTCATCTATTTTATCTAAATAATATAGGTGTAGTATGTACAGCTTCATCTATATTTATCTAATATATAGGGTAGTATGTAGCTTCATCTATCTCATCTAAAATAATATAAGTGTAGTATGTATACCTTTATTATTTTATTTAAATAATAGTTTAGTATGTATAGCTCATCTATTTTATCTAAATAATATAGGTGTAGTTGTATAGCTTCATCTATTTTATCTAAATAATATAGGTTAGTATGTTATGTTCATCTATCTCATCTAAATATATAGGTGTAGTATGTAGCTTTATCGTGTTATATAGGTGTAGTATGTATAGCTTCATCTATCTCATCTAAATAATATAGGTGTAGTATGTAGAGCTTCATCTGTGTTATCTAAATAATATAGGTGTAGTATGTATAGCTTCTTCTATTTTATAGCTAAAATATAGTATGTTAGTATAAGTATATAGTATAGAGCTCATCTGGTTATCTAAATAATATATGTAGTAGTAGGCTTCATCTATTTTATCTAAATAATATAGGTATATTCAAGCTTTTGAGGAGGAATAGGTCCTAATTAATACAAAAAAAAACTAATTTTGCCGAGCTTTCGATATAATTTAATCTTTTTCAAGGCTTAACATATTAAATAATAACAAAAACAGTTACATGGTGGTTATATCGAAAGCTCGGCAAAATTAGTTTTTTTTGTATTAATTAGGACCTATTCCTCCTCAAAAGCTTGAATATTTAAAATAGAGGTCCCTATAAATTTTTTTGTTTTAATATAGGTATGTATTAATATATTGCTTTATTTGTTCAACTAACGTACTTAGATATTTTTATTTCTTTTTACTTTTCTTCATTTATACCGTAAGTACAGAGGGAAAATATTGTGTTTGCGAAAAATCCTAAACAGCGATTTAATCTGAATTATCCGTTTCAGGTGATTTTAAGCCCTTCTAAGTGGTTTTCACAAAGTTGTCTGTCTGTAAATGTGTTTGTGTGCGTCAGACATGATGCAGTATATTTGGTGATTTTTATATTCTAAGAGCGAGCGAAGTGAGTCCGAAGTAGCGAGAATGAGCGTAGCAAAATTGATATGATGAGGAAAAGTTCCGAGCTACCCGATTTTTTAAAATTCTTCTCCAATAAGTAAAAGACTAATGACTAATAACAACTAATATTGTCGTAGTAAATATGTAACTAGTAGTAAATATTCTTTTATTAGTGCCACTTAAAAAATACATTTCTTTAAAAAATACTTCTCAAATCAGTTCTTAATGTAACATATGATTTGTAAATGACTAATGACTAGTAATAAATAATATAGGTGTAGTATATGTAGCTATATTTGTACAACTAAACAATTAGAGACTTTTATTCCGTTTTTAAAATAATTTTCAAGTGAGTTCTTAATGTAACACATGACAAGTAATAAATAATATAAGTCTTGTATATGTAGCTATATTTGTACAACTAAATAATTAGAGACTTTTATTCCTTTTTTAAAATAATTTATAAGAGAGTTCCTAATGTAACACATGACTAGTAATAAATAATATAAGTGTTCTAAACACTGCTTTATGTGTTCAACTAAAAAATACTTGGACGTTTTTATTCCTTTTTTAAATTATTTTAGAATATAGCTTGTCAACCTTTCTGATGAAACAGAAATATGCAAACAAATTCATAAATTTCAATAAAAATACGCAACGCTTCTAAATATTCTAAGCCAGAAGAATAAACATAAGCGCTAAAATAACACAATCAATTTATATAAATTGATTGTGAAAAAATTTTATAAAACAAAAGACCAAATTATTATTAATTACATAGATAGCTCCTAGACTAAGACTATGAATAAAATACATACAGAAATTAATGTTTGCTAAGATTACGAGATATCTCTCTGAGATGTCACTTGGCTAATTTAGATCTATTTAGGCATGTTGTTTTTCATTCGGATCTTTAAGATTATAACTATATTTTCTAGAGTAGCCAAAACGGTTGAATTTTGAAACATCGAAAAAGTACTCTCTACACCTTTGATCATAAATATAATCAAATGAACAGTACAAATTTTTAGTAACATATACAATAATAGTTATTCATGCCATAAGGCTGAGAAGTGTGTCTTACTGTCACGGCAATTAGATTTACCGACGAGCGAAGCGAGTCGGGAAAAATTGCCAAGACATAAAGACATTCTCAGCCGGATGACATACACTATTTTTCTTTGAGGTAGCACTCATTAAATAAACTGCGATATATACTTAATTGAAAAAAAAACAAACGTCCAATTAACTCCATATTATCGTCGTCATTGAATTCATCCATAGCTTACACTTTTACTCAAAAATGTAAAAGCTTTACAAATAACACACAAAATTGTCAATTAGAACACCTTTTAAAACGAAAAAAAAAATAGTCTACGAACAAAACAGAAACAAAATGAACGTTTTTTAAAGAAATCTCATGAAGGTTTACACAGATTGTTTTTGAACACGCTACATTACAGTAATGGCGGCAATATATGAATTACTTTTACGTCCTAGGAGTTTTTTTACATTCATTATTGTCCTAGGAGGTGAAAAGTACTAAATAACCTCCTATAACAATAATGATTGGCTTCTCATCCTAAAAACGGTCCAATAAAGTGTTCAATTACGTACTACCTCAAAAAAAATAAATAGTTTCTCCACTAAATAGTATATAGATAAATTTACTCAAGGAATAACTTTAGGTCAACTTTCTGCCGACTCTGGCAAATCATCAGTCGTTCTCAAAGTGCTAAGAACGATCACTTTCCAATCTTTATAGTGCACTTATAGTGATTGACATAAAAAACATTTTTGAATATAAAGTGCATTACTTATGGGTGCACAACAAAGATTGGAATGTGATCGTTCTTAGCACTCCTGAAAATGACTGATGATACCCGGATGCGGTAGAAAGTTAACACTCGAGTAAATTAATTAATATACTATTTAGTAGAGAGGCTATTTCTATGTCTATTAGATTACTCAACAAATCAGATATTTATATTATATATAATAAATAGTTAATAATTTACTTTTAAAAGATTTATTAAAACCTTCTCTTTAGTAAAATAAGTCTATTTATTGAAAGGTCCTTGAAGAAGTTTACATAGTTATAAAGAGCCCCAATAAGATGTTCCAAGCTTGTCTCTTGTAATAAAAGATGGCTCCTCTAGTGAGCCAGTGTTATGGTCCTCTAGTGAAACTAGGTACAAAAATGAATCTTAAGATCTAGTTGTGCTTTCCAGAAAATATTTTTCATAATAAACTGCGTAGGCTTTCGCGGTTATTGTCATGAAGATTTAGGTCTTCCGGTGGTGACCGCGTCAAGCGGAAGCGAAACGTCGGATTCTTCATCTACATTGACGCGGTCACCACCGGAAGACCTAAATCTTCATTTTTCATAATGTTATCAACGAATATACATACATACATACATACATATATATATATATATATATATATATATATATATATATATATATATATATATATATATATATATAAATGATCTTAGCTAAGTATACCTAGTTTATTCGTTTAATTACATCATTTCGTTGATTATTGTATAACAGATGGTTATAATCAATTGACAGAGTGAAAAAATAATGCAAAGAAGCCAATGAGGTTAGTTAGTTCTGGATGGTTAACCAATTTCATATCGGACCAACCTTATTGCTTCCACAACATTATTTTCCCACCCTGTTAACTGATTATAAGCGTGTGCAATAGTATATTTTTTTAATCTAACTTGTGACTTAATAGATATAAAGGCTAAACTTTGATACTTTTATATTCTGATTTATTAATTCTATTATTTGTTTCCATTTCCTTAATATTCTTTTTGACTGGTCTTGGTTTGGATTTTTCTTTTTTCTGACTTTTGTCTGTAGAGTGTTTAGGAGAATCATTGCGACGATGCAAACGCTGCATGTGTCTATTTAGGTTGTAAACATTGTAAAACTTCTTGTCGCAACTAGGACATGGATGATGAGGTTCTCTCCCGCACTCTAATTGACGATGTATACTTAAACTTTGCAGGTACTTAAAACTTTGACAGCAATCCCCACAGTAAAACTTAGTACTACTTAAATAATCTGAAACAAGCAAAGGATAGCTATAATAATTTTGAATCAACAAAAGGAACTCTTTATTATATTAAATAAAGAGTACTGTACGTAGAATTTGTGTGTGCGTGTGTTTATATATATATACAGGGTGGAACATTTCAGATGCACACCCCCTGCTAAAATGGTTAAAAATGGAGATAGAGAGTCAGAAAAAGTCTCCACCCCTAGGTAATCGACCTCAGTGACCTCAAATATGTCATTTTTTTCGGTAACTATTGGCAATATGGTAATTTTATTACCCGAAATGGTAATTCCTCGTTAACTTTAAAAAGTTAAATTGGAGCATACCATGATATGAACATTTTTGAAAACAACATTATGTTTTGAGAAATTTGATACCAATATCATAAAATTCCGGTAATTTTTTCTACAACCTATTGTGTAAATACATACACACTTTTATGCTTAAAAATTGCCATATTTTTGGAACAACAAAATGCACACCCCCTGCTAAAATGGTTAGAAATGGAGATAGAGAGTCGAAAAAAGTCTCCACCCCTAGGTAATCGACCTCAGTGACCTCAAATATGTCATTATTTTTTCGGTAACTATTTGGCAAATATGGTAATTTTATTACCCGAAATGGTAATTCCTCGTTAACATTAAAAAGTTAAATTGGAGCATACCATGATATGAACATTTTTGAAAACTACATTATGTTCTAAGAAATTTGATACCAATAGCATAAAATTCCGGTAATTTTTCTACAACCTATTGTGTAACATACATACACACTTTTATTCTTGAAAATTGCCATATTTTTGGAACAACAAAATGCACACCCCCTGCTAAAATGGTTAGAAATGAAGATAGAGAGTCGGAAAAAGTCTCCACCCCTAGGTAATCGACCTCAGTGACCTCAAATATGTCATTATTTTTCGGTAACTATTGGCAAATATGGTAATTTTATTACCCGAAATGGTAATTCCTCGTTAACTTTAAAAAGTTAAATTGGAGCATACCATGATATGAACATTTTTGAAAACAACATTATGTTTTGAGAAATTTGATACCAATATAATAAAATTCCGGCAATTGTTCTAAACCTATTGTGTAACATACATACACACTTTTATTCTTTGAAAATTGCCATATTTTTGGAACAACAAAATGCACACCCCCTGCTAAAATGGTTAAAAATGGAGATAGAGAGTCGGAAAAAGTCTCCACCCCTAGGTAATCGACCTCAGTGACCACAAATATGTCATTATTTTTTGGTAACTATTTGGCAAATATGGTAATTTTTTTACCTGAAATGGCAATTCCTCGTTAACTTTAAAAAGTTAAATTGGAGCATACCATGATATCAACATTTTTGAAAACTACATTATGTTTTGAGAAATTTGATACCAATATCATAAAATTCCGGTAATTTTTCTACGACCTATGTGTAACATACATGCATAGCAATAGAGTAATAGATTAGAGAGTTAGAAATAAGTTTTTGAATAGATTATTTGGGATGGGGGAGGGAGGGGAGTTATAGATAGATGTGATATTTGAGATAGATTAGATAGTTATAAATAACTTTCTGAGTAGATTTGGGGGGGGGAGTAGAGATGTCATATTTGACATAGATTAGATATTTTAAATTATTTTTTGTATAGATTTGGGGGGGGGGAGTAGATAGATGTCATATTTGAGATAGATTAGATAGTTATAAATTAGATTTTGAATAGATTTGGGGAGGAGTAGATAGATGTGATATTTGAGATAGATTAGATAGTTATAAATTAGTTTTTGAAGAGATTTTGGGGGGGGGGTTGTAGATAGATGTGATATTTGAGATAGATTAGATAGTTATAAATTAGTTTTTGAAGAGATTTTGGGGGGGGGAGTATGGATAAGGTAAACTTTATAGATAGGTTAATAACTTTAGAATAATAATAATTTAGGACTTAGATATGATTTGAGGAGAGGTCCAGGATTACTAGATACAAAATATAGAAAAGGATTAAGAAATTTAGGTTATTCCAGGGAAGGTGTTCAAAGTGTTGCCCATTTTCTTGCTGACATCGTCTGATTCTAAACCATTTTATAAAAATAAAAACACAACAATTTATTCGAAACATAATAAATTTATTCTTCAAGAGTTAATAATATGTAAGTTACTAGTAAGAAAAATTTATTACCCCTTCTTGCAATTTTTCAAAACATAACAGTGTGTATGTATGTTACAAAATAGGTCGTAAGAAAATTACCGGAATTTTATGATATGAAATCAAATTTCTCAAAACATAATGTAGTTTTCAAAAATGTTCATATCATGGTTTGCTTCAATTTAACTTTTTAAAGTTACCGAGGAATTACCATTTGGGTAATAAAATTACCAATTTGCCAAATAGTTACCAAAAAAAAAAGACATATTTGTGGTCACTGAGGTCGATATCTAGGGGTGGAGACTTTTCCGACTCTCTATCTTCATTTCTAACCATTTTAGCAGGGGTGTGCATTTTGTTGTCCAAAAATATGGCAATTTTCAAGAATAAAGAGTGTATGTATGTTACACAATAGGTTGTAGAAAAATTACCGGCATTTTATGATATTGGTATCAAATTTCTTAGAACATAATGTTTTTTCAAAAAATGTTCATATCATGGTATGCTCCAATTTAACTTTTAATGTTAACGAGGAATTACCATTTCGGGTAATAAAATTACCATATTTGCCAAATAGTTACCGAAAAATAATGACATATTTGAGGTCACTGAGGTCGATTACCTAGGGTGAGACTTTTTTCGACTCTCTATCTCCATTTCTAACCATTTTTAGCAGGGGTGTGCATTTTGTTTTCCAAAAAATATGGCAAATTTCAAGAATAAAGTGTGTTGTATGTTACACAATAGGTTGTAGAAAAATTACCGGAATTATGATATTGGTATCAAATTTCTCAGAACATAATGTAGTTTTTTAACATGTTCATATCATGGTATGCTCCAATTTAACTTTTTTAAAGTTAACGAGATTACCATTTCGGGTAATAAAATTACCATATTTGCCAAATAGTTACCGAAAAAATAATGACATATTTGAGGTCACTGAGGCGATTACCTAGGGGTGGAGACTTTTTCCGACTCTCTATCTCCATTTTTAACCATTTTAGCAGGGGTGTGCATCTGAAATGTTCCACCCTGTATATATATATATATATATATATATATATATAAATTATATATATATATATATATATATATATATATATATATATATATATATATATATATATATATATATATATATATATAAACACACATTTATGTGTGTGTGGTGAGTGCAACTTTTGAACTTTGTTTTTAATCTTAATAAGACAAAAATTAAGCGAAAATAAAAAAAAAAATTAAGTCAGTTCTCGATGTTAAACTAGGACTAAAAGTCAATGCAAAAATTTGCTCTTGACTGCGTAGCGCTGCCTCTTATTTTTAAACAATGCAGGTACAATTATTTATTTTATTTACAGACAGCAGGAAAATTACGTAAAACTGACCTGAAAGCTTTTAAATGTTATTTTACTCACACTAGGAATAAAATATTTAAAAACAGTACGGAATATTTCTGTCAATACTGTACCTTCAAGGTAAATGGTACATTTAAATATAACAATAGTTAAGATAAAACTCTCTGGAAGGTTTAAACATTGATACATTATTAAATAATCAATCAATTAATAAATGAAGGTTTTAATGTTGCAGGTTTCTGAGCGAATTTCGGGGTTCTTCTCTTTTTAAGGAATAAATATATTTTGCTTGCTTCTAATATTTTCTGAATAATAATACTTAAAATTATGAATATTAGTATTATTCTCCATTATTATAGGCAATTTATGATGAAGACACATGATGGGACGTTAATTAATGCATTAGTTGAAATTTATTAGTTAACGTCCAACGAAGTGTCTTCATCATAAATTGCTTAAAATTATGATATACTCAATGTGTATTAAACAATTTCATTAAATACCATATAAATCAATTTTAAAAAAAGGACTGATATTATTGGCTTTTTTAAATTTTTAACTAACTGTTAATGAATCGTAGGCGCCCTGATAAAATAGAGTGGGACATGACATTATGTCGAGGCATTAACAACGACAATGTCGAATGATGGAACAGTTCCAAGATTTAGCATGAAATTTTTCTTGGTAAATTTCCTAGGTGTAATTGAAGAATCAGCTACCGTCGATATTTTGCGTTGGAGCGGTTTCGGCTTAAAGCCATCATTAATAGAAGAGTGGGACAACACTCCAGCTCTCAACTAATAAAGTTAAGCCTAGGTTACACTTATCATATAGAGTCAAAAAATGTTATAGTGTATTTATTGTTTGTGACTGCCCCTCCACCACCCGCGGTGCAAAGAGACTATTTGGTTTTTAAAAAGAAATTTTCTTTATAAATAAAATTTTTACTTTTAGTAGAAAAGTTGAAAAAGAGCAAATATAAATAAATTAATTGCTAAACAAAGAATAAAATATTGATGGAGCAATCATAATTTCGACACAGCTAAATTAATTTTTAAAGAAACATTTTGTACAAAATAAATTACTTTCTTAAACAGATTGTATTTACCGCAAGTCGAAGAAGCAATCGAAGAATCAGCTACCGTCGATACTTGCTGTTAACAGCAAGTATCGACGGTAGCTGATTCTTCGATTAAATTACTTTCTCATTGATCTTTCTTCTAATACCTTTTTTTATCATTTAAAACCATAATAGTCTCATTGGATGTTGAGGGCATCATTCATTGAGCAATAAACTGACAAGTAACAATAATAGATACTCTGCCAAGCATGGCACAAAGCATTTATGTTTATTTAATTTACATAAAATATGGCTTACTAAAATTTTACTTTAAAAATATAAGTAAATAAGTAGTAATACAATAAGATTTTTTTTTAAATTTTATCGAATAAATTTTATATTATTGAATTGAAAAATAGCAATATATTTTATTTTTGTATTATATTTTTTAAAAGTTTGATTTTTTTGAGGTTAATTTTTATGATTCCAACAGAAACAAAGTTTTTCATACAATTTTTAAGTATAGCACCAATAAATATATATTTTCGCCAATAACTTAAAAACTGAAAAATAAATAGCAATAGAATTTACACTCTTAATTCTACTTGTGTCACGCTATCTGACAATATGTCGTACGTCGAAAAATTGTAGAAAGATTAAAAGTTAGACTGTCAAATTCTGAAAATTAAAAAATAAATATTTTTAAAACAGCAACAGCAAACTTCAAAATATCATTAAAAACGATCTTTATCAAGCAGATATTTTTTCCTGAATATTTTAAGAGTTTGAAGTGACGACATATTGATACATCTTGTATGATGGACCCTAAAATCTAATCAGTTTATCCTCTCATAGAACTTGATTTTTATGCCAAATTTAATTAAAATCAGATCAGTCGTTCGAGTTGTAGAGTGTTTACAAGAAATGTGTACATCAATAAAAACACGAACTGACAGCGAATGTTTTTTCAATTTTTGGGATCTGTAAGTGATGAAATGTCGCCATTTGATGGAAAAAAGGGGTAAAAAACTTTTTGTCCATGCAATGCTTTTTCTTCTTTTTAGATGGTAGGGAAGCAAAATATTTTTATCAATCAGACACGCTAATAAATATAATGAAAGAAATTTTTCAAGCAAACAAAGGTACTGTATTAGCATTTTACAAAAATTAATATGACGCCAGGTAAAACTTGTATTGATTTATTCGCGTTGAACAAATTTGTAAAAATTCATTTTGTGATAAATAGCAATATAATACTATAACATTGTGTTGCATTTCATTAAGCATAAAAGCTTTGTGGTATGCCTGGCAGATTATTTTTACTGCCGTAATCATTTCATACAGGTAAGCTATGAATTACCACCTACAATTTTAAATCGACAGCTTAAGCAACCTTTTAAGAAACGCTATTGGCATATTCACTAAAATGAATCATGGGTTTTAATTATACTCTATGCATTAGAAATATTAATTATAAGTCAAGGAATTGAACCAATCAATTAAGAGGAACAGGGAGATTCACTACGCAATCAATTTGAAAATTAATTACACTAAGTTGGCATCGGTTAAAACTTGGTTTAATAGGTGTAAAAATATACAACCATTTGTGTCGTTACATTTAATTTCAAATAACTATTGATCGCTCAATGAATGATACTGGAACACCGCTCTGCAGTCTTATACAAAGGCAGAGTAAACCCTAGGTGTGGAGGGTTAACATTGACATAGAGGTTCCCATTAGTTGATAACTTTGCTAAACAAGCATAAATAATTTGCTCAATCAGATGTCAGTTATTTGGTCTTATGCTCTGTTTACCCTCAACACCTGACGTTACATTTCTACTTTGTGTAGGCGTGTAAGTGTGTCTCAGTGTTGTAAATGAGATTAAAAAAGCGTCTTGGACATTAGCTACTGGGCAAATAGCGGGATATGACACAAGAGGAGCAACAAGTGACATGTACTATAAGAGCAGCTACTAGTAGCTATGCAAATAGCGGATATACAAGAAGGAGGACTACTAGAGCTGCTGGTGGCAACTGACACAAGAGCGTCCACTATAGATATCTACTTTAAGAGCAGCTACTAGTGACATATGCTACGAGAGCAACTACTAGTGGTGAGAACAGCCACTAAAGCATTTGCCACGAGACAGCTACTAGTAGCATCTGCGTAAGAGCAGATTCTAGCGCATCACCGCAAGAGCAGCTACTAGTGCTAGCATAAGAGCAACTAAGTCAGGGACGATAAGAAGATGGACTGTAAGCTTTTAGATTTCCTGTTTCTCATCCAAAGCTGAGTCTGGAGTTGAGTAGTAGCCTCAACTGTAAGTGACATGTACTATAAGAGCAGCTACTAGAGGCATCTACTATGAGAGCACCTGCTGGTGGCAACTGACACAAGAGCGTCCACTATAGATATCTACTTTAAGAGCAGCTACTAGTGACATATGCTACGAGAGCAACTACTAGTGGTTGGAGAACAGCCACTAAAAGCATTTGCCACGAGACCAGCTACTAGTAGCATCTGCGTAAGAGCAGATTCTAGCGGCATCTACCGCAAGAGCAGCTACTAGTGCTAGCATAAGAGCAACTAAGTCAGGGACGATAAGAAGATGGACTGTAAGCTTTTAGATTTCCTGTTTCTCATCCAAAGCTGAGTCTGGAGTTGAGGCTACTAATAGTTAGTCGCAAGCACTAAAAGCTACCAGTATCTTACTTTTGATTAGTTATTGCCGCTAGTAAAGAGCCTGTAACTGATGTCCAACACGCTAAATGTAAATCTTGGTGATTCTAGTGCTTGAGATCTTCTTTCTTGAACTTCTTCACCAACTCAGTAAATCTTAAAGGTGACCTGAAATCCTAAATAGAAGAAACAGAGGGCGCAGCATTTTATAACATTACTTAAGATTGAGCGATACTCATAATATTTCATACATTTAATTCACGTAACAACCATTTACGTTTAATAATATTAATATGGAACCACCTCAGGTGCTACTGGCAACTGTTACAATCAAATTTCAATCTAAAGTTGGTGGAAATTTATTTGAACAAATCTTAAATAAACTGAGAGAACATGGGATGCGAACCCCAGACCTCCGTGGTCAGTTTAAATACTGACACTTTAAGTTTTAATTGACACTTAAGCAATGCTTTAGAATACCGTCCTTCTGATACAGGGACAGCATATCCGTAGAATATTCAAACCAATCCTACATCACTCAGGCCTAAACTTGATATAATACACAAGTTTAGGCTATGCTGGCTTAAGTTCCTAAACTTCAAGTTTTACTTATTTTTCCAATAAGTACGCCATAATTGGTACAACCATTTGTTTATTTATTTGGCCAGTAAAAATTGTAGTTGTAGATATAACTAAATGATTAAAGACATGTTTCTAAACTGATATGTAAAAGGCTGCTACTTCCAGTCCAAAGAAAACCAAATAGGCGTCTTACATCAACTTATAGACAAGATAAAGATCTTTGTAAAAAAGGAAAATGTAGTCAATAAAATAAAGTTTTTGATGTTTTATAAACTTTGTATTTCAATAAAACAATTAGTTCATTTTTTTTAATAATTTCTCTCATACTAAACCGAATAAAATAAAATATAGAAAAAATAAACAACGGAATTTTGAATCACAATGAATCGAAAAGAGAGAAAAAAATAAATATTTCCTTACACCAAACCACGGTAAATTTTATAAACAGTAACATTATAAACCTCAAAATATGGGAAAACAGTCCACACTAAATAAAACTAAGTGTTTGAATAAAAATACCTTATAGACTCTCTTATTTAAGTAATATATTGAACTAGAGGAACAAAAATACCTTATAATTTGAGTTAACATTAAAAAATAATAATTAGGAAGTAAAAAATATGGAAAAAATAAATTACTAATTTAAATTAAAACTTATTAAGAGAATAATATGAGTATACAGTTCTTTGACTTGGACAGGTTTCAAAAGGATTAAATGAGAATCAAAGAGGGTAAGGTAAAATAACCAATTAACTTAAAATAATGTGAACAGTTTCCCAAATCGTTAAAAAAATCTCGAAGGAAGTCTTAAATAAAAACGAATTACTGTCAAGAGTAAATTTTAATAAAATATCAATCACACACCCTTAATTTGAACTTTTAAAGCGTTGATGATGATCCGGACGTTGCGTGATGATGATCACATGGAGATGGATATCACCAGGATGGATCAGTATGGAAATAAATAATATCGTGTTAACAGAAGTCAAGAACATTTAACAATGATTTCTGTTCATTAAACTACAATAATAAAATTTAACTTATACATCTTGTATGAACTCCTCTCGCGCTCAAATTTTGAATACTTAAAACGTGTATACAATTTGATTAAAAAAAATAATTTATTATAATTATTTAATCTATTTGTGATAAAATTTAATAATTTGTTATTATTTTTTTGACTGTCCCTCCACCACCCGCGGTCTTGAGAGAATTTAACTCGTCTCATTTTTTTTAATTGATGACCATAAATTATCATTTTTGGCCAAACCGCTCCACAGTCATTTAATTTCTTTTTCTACTTTTATTTTAAAATCTTTATATATTTTTTTTTAATTTTACTTTATTTTTAAAAAAATTACAATATAAATAATTACAAAGATAAAAATACAAGAAAAAAGGTAAATAATGCAACAAAATTTCACTGAGGACTCACTAAATTCTTTATTCTCAAATTTCTTCACGGTACCTTCTTAATTCCTTCTTCTTTTTTACGTTTCTTCACGACACCGACTTTATTCATTCTCCTAAGGTTTCTTCACGGTACCGACTTTATTTATTTATTTATTCTTCTAAGGTTTCTTTACGGCACCAACTTTATTCCTTCTTCTTTTTTACGTTTCTTCGCGGCACCGACTTTATTTATTTATTCTTCTAGGGTTTCTTCACAGCACAGACTTTAATCTTTCTTCTTCCTAATGTTCCTTTACGACATTCTTATAATAAACCATTACACGACATTAATAACCATTTATATTTTTCGCGATTCGGAAATAAATATTTTATTTTATTCTTCATAACGACAAAAATGTGTTATAAATACAAAAATATTTGTATTTTTTGCCGCAATCCCACCTCCACCCGCGGCAAAAATGCATCCACTTTAGCAGATATATTTCTTTTAGCTTCTTCAAGACCAGAGTGTCGAATTTTCCAGGAAAAATATATTAAAATAACTTCTTTCTCTGGTCAGCCACACCGCTCTACAAATTTTCAATTATTATTTTTTTTTAATTTATTTAAAACGATAATTTTATTATAAATATATTTACAAAAACGAAAATAAAAAATAACGGTGAACTTTGATCCATCCTGAAGATAACAAAAACTCCTCGAAGTTTCCTGATAATTCCTCAAAGTTCCCAAGAAGTGCTTGAATTCCCTGATGATCCCACGAAGTTCGCAAGAAGTGCTTGAAGTTCCATGATGATCCCACAAAGTTCCAATAATGTGCTTGAAGTTCCCTGATAATCCCACGAAGTTCCAAAGAAGTGCTTGAAGTTCCCTGATGATCCCACGAAGTTCCAAAGAAGTGCTTGAAGTTCCCTGATGATCCCACGAATCCCAAGAAGTGCTTGAAGTTCCCTAAAGATCCCACGAAGATCCAAGAAGTGCTTGAATTCCCTAAAGATCCCACGAGATCCCAAGAAGTGCTGAAGTTCCATCCCAAAGTTCCAATAAGTGCTTGAAGTTCTCTGATGACCCGAAGGTTCCAAAGAAGTGCTTGAAGATCCTTGATGATCCCACGAAGTTCCAAAGAAGTGCTTAAAGTTCCTTGATGATCCCACGAAGTTCCAAAGAAATGCATGACTTCCCTGATAATCCCACGAAGTTCCAAACAAGTGCTTGAAGTTTACTTATAATCCTACGAATTTCTTAATATTATCTAATAATTGCAAGAAATAACGTCTTCACGAATAAAAACTTAAAGTCATCTATATCTGAAGACTGTACAAAATATCTAAAGTTGCAAAGCATTAAGTTTTTTATGCTTGTTTCCTGGTTATATCAAACTATTTGAAGCTCCAGATAATACCGGAAAGATCCTGAAGTGTCAATAAGGTCCTTTTAAGTTCGCAAGAAGGGCAAATGTCTCCTAAAGATGAGATGATGATAAATTCAATGTTACACAAGAACGCAGTCCTCAATCCATGTTTAGATCAAATTAAGAGGTGTGTGATCTTCGACATCATTATTATTTTCACAATAATAACGATTCGATCATTTTCCTGATTTGTTTACATTAGAAAATACCAAACCAGAAAAACATCAGAAAATATTCGCGACTTTATTAAACCATCACAATTGTAAATCACATTAATATAAAGGAACAATGTGAACTGTATAATTCAAACGAATAACAAGATATACAAATAAATAGCATAAAATTGTGGATTTAAAATAAAATTTAGAGCAGAAATACGATAACCAAAGTAACCTATTGGTCAACCTGGGGAAAATATATAAAAACTAGATTTACACAAAACATTGTAAGTTACATACGTAAAATAATAAATCAACCTTTTATTGCAAATAGAATAACCTATGTGGAAGTAACATAGGTTATGAGGGTAAAATTTTCTTAAGACCAAATTTAGTATTTTGGTTACAGTATTTGAACTCTGATACCGTATTCAGTATCCTTTTTATTATTAAATTTTAAGAGCTTTATTACAACATAAATTTCCTTCTCTTAAGATAAAAATACGGAAAAGGAAAGCTTTTCCCTGTAATTGAAAACCCAACCAATTTTAAAACGTATGTAATTAAAACAAGCTCATACTTAAAATTGTCAATAGTAAATTACGCTTATTTTTTAATAATTTTATCATTTTTAAAATTAATCAATAATTTCATTACTTTCCCATAAGCCACAACTCAATCCCATATAGACCAAAATGCCATTCGAATCCAAAATTTCCCAGACATAAAGCTCACATCAATAATTAGGAAAATCCACAATTTTAGCAAAAAAAAAGTGCCTTAATAATAAAATTAAAACACCAAAAAATTACCGTTTACCGTTACCATTACCAATACTTACGACAACGATGAAACGTTGGCGACGACAAAAAATGTATTATAGCCCAATCAATCAATCATTTTATATATTTTAAAAATTTATCAATTTTACTCAATAAATGTATCTTCTTATTTTCCAATTTTTTTATTTTACTTTGTACACATTTATTATTTATTTTAACAAATACCTAATAAAATAGCTGGAACAAAATAGAGCACACACACACACACATGCACAAGTAACGTGCAGCAATTACTTGTGCTGATTAGTAAAACCTAAAAGTAACCTAAAATCCTTAAGATAAATCAACAAACAATGTCATTACTGGCGTAGTAATAACAAATAACAATCATAATTATTAATTATAATAATAATTAACGCGAATGACCTGTAAAGTCATTGCGTTAAAATGAAAAATAAAAAGAATATAACTAATAACCAAAATTTAACTAAAATTAATTAAATAATACTTCTTTAGTATTGTAAAACTGCAGCAAGATGACTGTCGTTTTTATCCTTGTAGGACGAAATTGATGATCAAAGTAAGAAAATTATAAAAAATATACTGAAGCCTGAAGACGATAAGCACGATCGCGAAGACGTAGGAGACGAAAAAATAGCACTTAAAAAATTAACACTTATAATTTAAATAATTAACCGCAATTGCAAAAGTCCCGGTGGTACCGAAAAAAATCCGAGATAGGTCGAAAATAAAACACAAAAGAACACTGATAAGAAATACTACCTCATTATTTACATTTTGGGCTTTTTGAAAATTTAATTTGGAACAACGAAAACGCTTTTTTTATGCTTGAATTTTCGACCTATCGCCAGGAATTGAGGACTGGTGAAGTGCTTATATTATGAACACACACATTTTATAGTATTTTAATTAAATTACATTATAATATAATTAAAATTATATTATATAGGGGTCCTTTCCCCAATGCAAATTACTTTAGCTGTTAAAACCATTCTTTATTTAAATAACTATAATATTAAAAAAAGAATTATTTAAAATTTTGTTTTATTAAAATCTGTCTGAAGATATAAGCCATTCACCTAATCCTTCGTATTTCACAAGATTCATTTTTTTATTTATTTGAATTTGATAAAAAACTAAAATAAGACTTTTTGAAAATGGTCAACTATTTCACCTCGGTATTGAAACAAATTGTCCTATTTTCAAAATTATTTTCTTTAAATTTTATCAAATCCAACGTTTAAGAAACCAAATTTAAAGCATAGAGCCTAAACCATTAAAACCCTATTGTTTAAACTTACTTTGGAAAAAAAATATAATTTACTAAAACATTAATCAATTATATTTTATTCGGGAAATGGTAAATAGTTTCAGAAAAAAGACTTTTTTCCATGAATCGGGAAGTTTGTCTAACTTATTTATCTAAGAAACGAAGAGAAAACAGACTCTTCTGTTTGTTTCCCAGTACGAATAACTCCATTTCTGCTTATATTATATTATACATTATATTCAGCTTGAGTAAAACATATTTGAACAGTACAACCTCCAAAATTAAAAATAAAAATCAAGAAATATTTTTCATTTGAAAATTTTAATATTTAAATTCGTCAAAAGGTAATTTTGACTGATTAAATACACAAAAAAATCCAAAGAAAAAAAATCCTGAATAAATATTTTTAACTTCGAAAATGACAGCACAAGTTTGACTGAAACTGAAAAATGTGGATACAAATTTTATAAATTATTATTTAATACGACACTTGGAAAAATAAATGGCAAATCTAAAATTTAGAAAAGATAAAAGGCATGAAATAGTAAATTTTATAAATAATTTGGAGATATTTTTAAAGAATATGGAAGTATGTAAAAAATTTACTGGGTTAAATTCGAGTACTCAAAGTATTCAAACCAAGTAAAAATATAAGTTTCAAGAAAATATAGGGTTGTAATTAATTAGGATCTAATGGATTAAAAAATGATTTCTATATTTGGGATATTTGGAGGGATTCGATTGGGTACAGTAAAGAGTACTGCATTCTTTGCACTGACATATCGGCGATTTGAAAAGGAACGAAAAATACGATTAAGTGCGAAACGAAAAGGCTCACGATTTAACCTGAAAATTAGTCAAAAAGGCAACAACAACAAAATAAAAAACAAAGATGTGTCAACATTCTGAACAAAAAACCCCACTTGTTCAACCATAAAAAGGAGACAGTAAAATTGGTCATTGGGCGTCAACGACAAGAAGGGACCAGACATTAGCTGGAACCTTAGTGCGTGACGCAGGTGCATTCCGTCACTACTTTCAAAATTGACGCAAAAAAATTATGCGGGTATTGAAAAAAATGCAAAAAGAGAAATTCTTAACAGAAAAGACTTGTATATAAGGCCTATTTTTATAAACTTTTAGAACCCTATAACGGTTAAAAAATTGATAACATTACAGATCTGATTTAAATTTAATTGTAACGATAGACTTGTTAAAACATTTGTGGAAATTATTTCAACAAATCTATCAATCCAAAATAAATTTTTATCAGATCTTTCAACTTAACCAAGTTTCTAACCGCTTCAAGAGTCTGGTAGTTTTTTTTAAAAAAAAGACCCATAATTTCTTTTCCATCTGAGGTTTATATTTTTATAAATTTAAAAGCCCCGTACGAAAAGAAATTTGTGTAATTTAATAATTTTATTAAACTATTCAAATTCTTTTCGTAAGTAGTGAAGAAATGCTCGCTACGCGAACGCGTACAGCTGGCGCTGTGTAAACGCCCTAAACTGAAACCAGTTTGGCAAACCGGATCTTTTTTAAAATTAACCGAAATCGCGACTTTAATACTATTGAAAAGTATAAGGTGTAACATAGGCAGAAGTTATGTTAGCTTATGAAATTTTTTCTATAAAAACAATTTATGTTTACTAACACCAACAGATAAAAAAAACAATTGAGTTAAAATAATAAACATAGATGTTTCAAACAAATATGTTCAATTAAAACCAATCTTGCATTAGATTTTTTTTAATCTGATTGGAGTAATCTAAACAAATAATAGTTTCTAAAGAAGAAACTCCATTGAGTAAGCTAACGGTAACGGAGTGGAGGTTAGAGGAGGAAGAGAGAGGCTCAAGGCGAGGTTAATGCACCAAGCATACGGCCAACAGAGCAGTCAACCCTGTGAAACGTAGTTGAAGAACCTCGAGTTTCTATTCCTTACACTGTTGTTTCTTCTATTCCTTACACTGTTGTTCTTCTACACAGTGATTCACTCCAATCCTTTTGAATTCCAACTTTTGAAGATTTCGACCTCTTAAGAGTTTCGTACTAGACTTGTTTTCTAAACCTTTCTCACAAGACTTTTCGATTTTTTCATAACCAGTTCTTGTTCGACAATAATTGCTTCAGTACAAATAAGAAAAGATCAAGAATATGATAGTTTTTTGTCTTCTTTCAAGCGACAATTTATTTTTTCTATCTTCATGTTCATTATTAGGTTGAGTATGTTTAATACAAAACACACCACGAAAGTACTAAATAGATTTTAAACTTCTTAAAAACTATCCGAACTTCCTTAAAAACTCAAACATTTTTATGTTTAAATATTTCATTCTTCAATCATTCGCTGAACAATAAACATATTTTTCTTGCAAACGTTTTTTAACAGGTTACATTATATCTTCTTCGGTTGCTGAACAATACATTTTTCCCAAAAAATATTTTTTGTTAAGCAGCTCATCACAAAAATTTTGTTTCTTCTTCCTAGCTTCTTAGGACCACTTCGCGTTACTTCAAAATCTGATGCGTCACAATAAATCTTAAGATAAAATTCAGCCTTAATAGCGTCGTCGTCCTATTTTAACATCTGCATGACATTATTTTCAAATTCTTCTACTAAGCATCAATCTTCTTCTTCTTCTAATCATCAATAGAAATTCGGTGAGGAGTAAAAAAAAATAAAATTTTGATAGCAAATTTAACGTTTCCGCATCCCTAAACTAGAGAGGTTAAAAAATTCCTCTCAAAAACGATGACCAATCAAACGACTCCCTTTCAATGTATTTTTGACACTTCTAAGAAATAATTTTAAAATCCTAATGTATTAGAAAATTAAACTGATCAAAACTTACTCGTAAAACATCCCACATTTTGATCAATTTAATTTTGTGTACCTAAGTGTGTGTAAAGGCTTTATCATTTTTTGGCTTCCAAAATAGCGAAAGAAACACACAATAAGCTTAAGTAAAACTTAAAGTACACTATTTTGCTAAAATTGTGGCCAAAAAATTAAAAAAGCCATCAAAACTGAAAACGAAACTGAATTCGAAATTAACCATTTTATTCCTTATTTTTAAAAAGCCCAAAAAAATAAAAAAAATGATCAATTTCAAAAAGAAAATGAATAAGGTACAAAAATGCATCAAGGTTCTTAATACTTTATAAATTGACAATTTTGTACCTTATCATCAACCTAAACCTGAAAATCCCTACTTGTCTGACTCTATAGTGTGTATAAAAAACTCTAAGATGTAACTAAAAATAAAAAACAAGAAACACAAAATATTCAAATTTTAATATCAAATAAATAAATGTTCACAAGATCTTTTAATAAAAATTGATCTTTCGATGTTAAAATTTTATTTTGTGAATCTTCTGAATCCTAAACCTGAAAATCCTTACTTGTTGACTCTATAAATAGACTTGAAAAATAAAAACAAATTTTTAACTTCTTGAATAAATAAAACTTTCAAATTTGAAAGTTATATAAAAATAATTAAATCCAAATTGTAAAATTGGAATGTAATGCGTCACAGTGAACAAAATACATTTTTATGACTTTTTTGCAGTCCAAAAATATTCTTTACAATGACATAAGAATAATTATTGTCATTCTTTAAAATTAAAAAAAAAATGTTTTTATTTTATCCAAGACTATCTTCAAAGAAGCAAAAACTAACACTTCAGAAATTCTGAAGCTGTGTCATGGGTTGCCATCGTTACTTAACTATCGGTAGTAAAAATTTGAAGCAAATTAAGATTTAACAATAATTGAATATGATTTTATGACTCGACAAGGAAATTAAAGCAAACATGTGCAAATTATTTAATTCTTGGAAAACACTAATTAGAAAAAAGTTTTAAAAATAATAATAATAATTTTTACAGAGACAGTTAAAGTAACGGAACTAGTACCTGAAAATAAGATCTATGATACCATTTTTAAAATAAATTGTAAAAATCATTTAATAAAAAAATATTAGGAAAAAGCGTATCATACAATCAAATTTAAAGATAAATTCTTAAATTGAGAGAGTAGGCCTGCTTTGGTTAACAAATTTCAGAAACAATTTGTTTCTGTTGAGAGTCTTCATTGGTACCTTATAAAAAGTACTGAGAGCTCTGAATTTACTCTTTAATGATCAGTTTGTACCAATCATAAATTTAATAAGAATTTAAACTATTTGTCTGATCAGAAGAGCAGCTTAATATTTTATTTTCATTAAAAATATATTATGTTCTTTTAAGAGAAACTTTAACAATATATTAAGTTTACAATACAGAACTCAAATTTTCAAGCAGTAAGCAAAGACATTAAACTATAGCAACTATAAGATCTAACTATAACCTTTTGGTCATCAATAATATTCTCATCTGCATATAATTATGCAGTTTTCTTTGGTGTGCATTATTTCATATGTAATTACAAGCATGATGATTGCCATAATGGCCTTAAGTTTAAGGCCATTTATAAAAAAATGTTTTCTAATTTAAGAACGAATCTCCAGTTAAAATAAAGAAAAACAGACTCCAAATTACAAAATTTCCAGCACTACCACATTAAAGATAATAAATATTCCAACCTTCCATCCCTACCGTTAAATAAATTCCCGAGATGTCATGCGTTAAAAATGTGGCTCCGAAATTCAACAAAAGTGTAACTCACAAGAGTAACACTCACTATGGATCTTAAAACAATAAAATTCTAATTAATTAAGACAGAAAAAGCAGTGTTTTTCTTTCTAAATCAACTGAATTTAAATCGAAATCAAGACCCATAGCTTTTAATATATTTTCAGAGTCAAATCCAAAACGTAAAAGACATTTCAAAAATAAATTCAACGATAGAAACGAAACATTAAAATACATATTGTCTTAATTTGCAATAATACAAAAAAATGATCGTAATTTGAAGCTCGATGGTGTCTTTAAAAGTGTTATCATGGATCTTAGTAAATATGTGGAACAAAGAGCCACATAGAGGTAGGCGGATGAGGTACTTACCATTTACCTTCCTTTGGTAACGGCGGATGAGTTCAAAAACTTACCTAAACAGACAAATAGGAAAATATATTACTCAATTGTTAAAGATTTGCAAAATAAAGAAAGAGGAAAAGCTTAGTGAAAGGAGGGGATTACTCCCTTGCTTCCTAATAATGGGAGAAAAAATGCAACAAGTACTCATTTAATAGAATATCTTTAACCACCTAAAGATCCCAACAAATAAAAAAAGTTGGTACCTATTTGTGGGGACATAATAATGGTAAAATTGCCAAACTTATTCTAACTATATCTAATTCTAAATCATCTTAAAATGATGACCATCTTGAACCATAAAAAAGCTTCTAATTTGGAGCAAGGTTTTCTAACTTATAAGCTTAAATTATAGGAGTAGTGTTTAGGCCTCTTTATACTCAGAAAACTTAATAGCAGCATCGAAATGCTTATATTAAACAAATACCGTTTATGCCTTTTTTTTAGAAAAATTCAATTTTTTATGATCAAGATCAAAATTATATTAGTTCCTTTGCTCATAGAACTTGATTTTTGAGCCATGCATGATTCATTAAAATTAGATTAGAAATTTGAGCTTTGGAGTGTTTACATGGAAAGTGCATGTTCATTCATATATCTCAACCACTGTGGCCACAGTTATGGTTAAAACCTCTATGTATTTAAAAACTTTAAAACATCATAGAAACATTTTTTATTAAACAAATTTCAGCATCTACAGATCGATCCCAAATATTGAAAAAAGGTGGCGTCTGTAGGTATGTACATGGGAATAAATGTGCAGAGCTTTATCACTTGACAGCTCAAATGGCTGAGTTAATTTCAATAAAACCTGGCCAATCCAAATTTAAATCCCATGAGAGGAACAACCGATTGGATATCGGTTGTATATTGGGGGTTAATACAATGTGACACATGAAAGTGTGTAAACCACAAAAAAAATTGTTTCAAATGATCTTTTGAAGTTACTTGAGTACATGAAGGTATTGTCCCATGCCACTTGATTGTAAATCAATTTAAATGAGATAGGGAAGCTTTGTCCCATGAATGGCAGCTTGTTTTTATTAAAATATATTGATTTTGTTATTTCGATTGACATATTAAATATACATAAAGCACAGAAGACATCAAAAAATTAAAAGGAATTAATAAAATGGAAGTAAAAAAAACAAAGAGAAGAAAATTAATGGCGAGATGCGGAGTTAGTAATAAGAATCAGCAGTGATTGGACTACTCAAATTTGTTAAAATCAACTTAAGAGTAGGACAACTTAATCACTTTTCTCAACGTTTTTCCTGCATCTCACTAGCTCTGAGGATGGACTATAATGTTTACAATTGGCTGTCATTAAACTAAAACATCAGGGGAGGACTAGTTTCTAACTTTTCTAAAACTAAACAGTTTTGTTTGTTTACACAATAAATATAATCTATTGGAGGGTTCTGGCTCATAAGAAATAATTGCAAAATCAGATTGGTTGTTTCTGGTATGCTAGGAGTCAGTTACCTCGTCTACACAATGTGTTAAACATCGGGTTGAATCTTGGACACCGATTTTACTCCATGTAGACAGGGGTTCAATCCCAGTCTACACGGAGTAAAATCGGTGTAGAGGATTCTAAATAGTGTTCAATACATTGTGTAGACGAGGTAAGTATTATTGCACTAACATTACGTTCACGCAGCAAATAGCTCCAAGTGAATTGTTTATAAATACTTCATAAAGGTTGTCTGAAAGGCCCAACAATCCTGACAAAGAAACAAAGCTATCAAACAAATTTCTTTAAATTTGATTGAACCGAGGATTATTAAAGTTACTACAATAATTCTAAGCTTTTGATAAAACACAAAAACAACAACGTATATCATAGAAATTTTTATCATAATGTAAACAAACAAATCATGGATTAACTCCCGTAACAAAAATTTACTCCAATCATTTGCTATTTGCAGCTAAATTTTCCATTGCATTAATTATTATTCTTAAAATAGCACGAAGAAATCAAACAAATCTTTTGTTATCATAATATAACCTAGTCGCCCTAGGTATTGTTATGACACAAAAATAATACCTATTAGAACTAAAAATTAGTATTATAACCAATTAATAGTCAAATTAAGTAAATTATTCATAATTTTACTCTTATAATAAGTAATTTTATAGATTGAATTCCCGCAAAAGGTATAAGTAAATCTAAAATCCTGTATAACCCAAATTTCTGATTCTTTAACTTGGGAATCAAAAATTTATGAAATATTAGACATTACTTGGTGTGAATTGCACAGGTGAGGGATCATATTATCTACAAACATCTTGAGACGTGCTCAAATCTGGTCAAAACCACTTAAAATTAAGTAAAACCTCAACAAAATCAACAAACCAATAATATAACAGAAGTTAGACTCTTGAGTCGAAAGCGTTGAGCCCACAGAAGAATTGCTCAAATCCAGAAAGAACAAGACCAAGTCCTAGTATTTAAAACTATTATCTTTCATTTTAATAATATAAATTTAACAAATTTATTAAAATAATAAAAACAACAAAATTTTAATACGTTTACAAACTAGGAAGGTTATAGTCACAAACAAAAAAACACTTTGAAGACCGATGTATAAACGATTTAATGCATTTTAAACGTTTATTATAATAACAATTCACTTAAAATCAAATATTGAAACACTTTTACGAGAAATTTGCGGTTAAAATTATATAAAATTACCAAAATAATCTAGAATAAATAACTCCACGAACACTTCAACAACCGCCGTTATAAAACAGTGTTGCCATAAAAGATTCTAGAAATGTTTAGAAAAACATCTTGTTTACGTACAAAGCCTTGAGAAAAAACTTAAAGAAATATTAAAAGAACTTTTAACGGATTTAATTGATTTTTTTGAAAATAATAAAATTTTGATGAACACCAAAAATAAATATTTACGTTTAAATAAAATTATGTTTAAATAAAATTATTTTTATAAAAATGATCTGCCTGATAAAAGCTACAACACGAAAAAGCAAAATTTATACACTAATACTTCAATACATTAAAGTATTGCATAATAGCCTACCTTCATAAGTACAGGCGTGTGGTTTTTTTTAAATTAATTATAAACCATTTACTGTATGCATAAAGTATAAAAAAGCTCATGTTTATAAAATTAGAAATACCTTGTAAATTTAAATAAGAATAAAAAAGTTGTTTTAATAAAAGATTTCTCAACTTTAATTTTTAAATCGCCTAGATTTTTGAATGTAGATTAAAGTTGCAATTCACGGATGTCTTGATAATTAGTATACCATTCGCTTTTATTGAACTTTGCTATTAAAAATATGATGTAGCGATGATTGGCTTTAAATAACCAAAATAAATAAAACAAAAGATTTCATTAGAGAAACAAAAGCAATAAGTAATTTATAAAGTGTTAAGTTAGTTTCATGAGAATTTGATTGATAAATTTTAAGTCATGTCGTCTAATAAGATGAATAAATTATTTAAGAAACAATCGCCAAGGAGAAGAAGTAGATCAGTTGAAAATGCAGACAACTTGTCCAATTATTGGGAAAATTCTAACGACGAAGGTAGTACGTCTTCAAGTCATGTAGAGAAAAGGGAAAACATTGTTGGAAATTCGTCTAAGAGCGAAGATCAGATGCGAGGTTTGTATTCTAACTCACTACAATACCATGTAGGTCACTTCATGTTTATTGTGTAAGTTGGTATTATTTTTATTTTAAATGGGATCAACAAGTGGGTTAGCTGATTGATTTTAAGTATAGTGGAATAGAATCAACAAGTAACTTTACTAATGTATTTCAGGCTGTCAAAACGAGTGCAAATGTCAAAAGAAGACATTTTTGGTTACTAGGGCAACTTAGGCGCCTTAAGTTATTTATTGTAGAGCAGGAGGGGTTTACTTAAATGAGGAAAATTTTGGATTCGATTATCGCAAGCTTCTAAGAATTAGTGCTGTGGCGGACCGGTGCAGACAACTTATGAACTAACCCTAATAGCTTTCCAAAAATGATTATATCTTTATATTTAAATTTATGAATACCATGGCAATTCTTGGTTATGACAGCTACATTTATTATTATTATAAATAATAATAATGATTGTTTTCTGTATTTATTTTTCACAAAAACGGTTCGTCATTGCATGTTCTGTATTAAAAAAATCAGAAACTAAAAGTAAAAAGAAAGCTTTTTAAAACTTCCAGAGAACGCTACTGATGGCAGATAAGTGTAAATTTCATTTTATTGATTAAGTCGATATTATCAGGTAATAACATTTAATCACATGTGCGCATCTTGCTAATGTAATTAAAATACAGGCTGCATTAAATGCCAAAATCTATCTTCTGGCACGTATAAATTTTAGCCACTATTTCATAATTACCTGATAGAATCAATGAAATTAATAAATTACTCGAATGAAAAACTTAAAAATAATCAGAAGCGTTCTGTGTAAGATTAATGACAACGAAGGCTGTGCAAAGCGTTAGGGCTAATTAGCGTAAAAGTATAAAGTACAAAGTAAGTAGTACAAAGTATAAAAATTAAATTTCAAACTGACTGGGCAAAAAGCAGGAAATTATGACACACCCACTCAATTGAAAGGTAGGTCCACCGCCACACTAGTGTCAACTGGAATCCAAATTTTCCCACTATTGAGTCGACAGTCTTACTGTTTAAGTATCTACAGTCTCTGTTGTAGAGATTTTTTGCAAATGTCATGTTGCCTGTCATTGACAAAGGTTATCTTGTGTGACTGAAATTCTTACAAAACAACATTTTTTTTTCCTTTACGGGCAAAAATAATAAATAAATCAACACAGAGGGTTTATTCCAAGGATCTTGAAAAAGGGGATGATGCACTAAGTCAATTTGCCATACAAAGTAGTGACCCTATCGAAAACCAAAAAAATAGAGAGAATTCAAGACGAAACTCACATCAAAAACCAACTGCACATGCTTGGTACAAAGAATAAAATTCTTATAACAGTGCAGGTCTTATCTTAATAAGAGTATGATAAGGGACCCACCCGAAAAATCAAAACAAATAAATTTTCCTGTATTCTTTGACATTATTTTAAACATAAAATAAATAAATACATCCATTCTTGGCAGGGTTGGCACCCGGGTGGGGAAAATTAAAAAACCCACCCGGGCAAAATGGGCAAAAACTCACCCTATTTTATCCGGGTTTTTTACTGGGTTTTTAAATTTTTTTATTCATTAATTTAGTTTTTAGCGAATTTTCATAATGAAAATGACGCTTATGAGGTTGTTCGGATGACGGAAGTTGAGGGTGGGAGTGAGCGGAATCGGTTCCTATTGGCTTCCTGATAACAAAAATATATGTCCGAAAAAAGTTTATATATATATATATGTATATATATATATATATATATATATATATATATATATATATATATATATATATATATATATATATATATATATATATATATATGTGTTATATATATATATATATATATATATATATATATATAATATATATATATATATGTATGTAAGAGTTTCTACCCTTTCGTATGGCGAACGATAACTCTCGAAGGCGTTCTCAAATTGAAACGAAACTTTGCAAATCGCAAGATGTTGAGGAGGTTACGAGGCCTATTGTTTATAAAACATTATGACGTCATCAATCAAAGTTATGACGTCATGAAAAAAAAAATTTTTTGAAACTTGAAATGGCTTTAAAACAAGGTATTTTGTGTTTAGGTAGACGGCTAGCTGAATCGATTAAGACCAATTTCAGCTCAATCGAACCATCACAAATGGCGCAATCGGTATACATATATATATAATGTTGTATATATGTATACGTCCAGGTCAAAGACTTGTACGATATCTGTTGGGTTTAGTAGTGCTAGAGGGTGGGGATATAGTATAAAAGATGGACCTCTACCTCTTACTCCATCCTGGTAAGCCTGCTGACCCAGAGAGACAGGACAAAAAAGGCTTCCACTAAACCACGCCGAACAAAGCAGGCCCGTAAAGCGGAAGAACCTCAAAGTAGTCTTTATATGGTCGAAGTCATTCTAAAACGATTGCGACCGGTTTCAGCTCAATCAGACAATCCTAAGATAGATGGTTCACTCCCGAGTGTAGTAGGAACACTCAATTGACAAGTTTGTGTTTATAATTTAAGTTAGGGGTCTCATCACTAGAGTCTTGAATAGCGCTAGTAGTAAAAATATATTTGCTCTATTCTCTACTAGATTGTGCTGTAGTATTTTTTTAAAAACAAACAATTGCCAATCGTTTAGTAAAATAAAATAAAAGTAAACAAAGATCTATGTAAAAAAATATGTGACAGTTTCACGCTGTCACCACTAGACTGTACTACTTGAGCCTCCTGCATCCCATCAACTATTTTTTTTAAATCTTTGAGTGAGCCATCTATGTTAATATTGTTTATCTATGATCCTAAGTGACGGAAACGGGTATTTTTATTTAAAAACAAAAATCATGAATATATTTTTGTTTATAATGCTTGTTAGTTTTAATATAATAGCATACTATTAATAATAAAGTATTAATAAAATCTTAATTAGTAAAATCAAATTTGTGAGAAAGCCTCTCAGGCCCGCGAAGCGGGCCTGTGTGGAGAGGCTGTGAAAATTCGCTAGGTACATGGCAAAATGCCATGTAACAAGAACAATAATGAAACAACACATCATACAAAACAACAACAATGTGGCCGCGAAGCGGCCCGTTTATTCCGGTTACGGTTTATTCCAAGGATCTTGAAAAAGGGGATGATGCACTAAGTCAATTTGCCATACAAAGTAGTGACCCTATCGAAAACCAAAAAAATAGAGAGAATTCAAGACGAAACTCACATCAAAAACCAACTGCACATGCTTGGTACAAAGAATAAAATTCTTATAACAGTGCAGGTCTTATCTTAATAAGAGTATGATAAGGGACCCACCCGAAAAATCAAAACAAATAAATTTTCCTGTATTCTTTGACATTATTTTAAACATAAAATAAATAAATACATCCATTCTTGGCAGGGTTGGCACCCGGGTGGGGAAAATTAAAAAACCCACCCGGGCAAAATGGGCAAAACTCACCCTATTTTATCCGGGTTTTTTACTGGGTTTTTAAATTTTTTTATTCATTAATTTAGTTTTTAGCGAATTTTCATAATGAAAATGACGCTTATGAGGTTGTTCGGATGACGGAAGTTGAGGGTGGGAGTGAGCGGAATCGGTTCCTATTGGCTTCCTGATAACAAAAATATATGTCCGAAAAAGTAATATATATGTTATATTATATATAATATATATATATATATATATATATATATATATATATATATATATATATATATATATATATATATATATATATATATATATATATATATATATATATATATATATATATATATATATATATATATATATATATATATATATATATGTATGTAAGAGTTTCTACCTTTCGTATGGCGAACGATAACTCTCGAAGGCGTTCTCAAATTGAAACGAAACTTTGCAAATCGCAAGATGTTGAGGAGGTTACGAGGCCTATTGTTTATAAAAACATTATGACGTCATCAATCAAAGTTATGACGTCATGAAAAAAAAATTTTTTGAAACTTGAAATGGCTTTAAAACAAGGTATTTTGTGTTTAGGTAGACGGCTAGCTGAATCGATTAAGACCAATTTCAGCTCAATCGAACCATCACAAATGGCGCAATCGGTATACATATATATATAATGTTGTATATATGTATACGTCCAGGTCAAAGACTTGTACGATATCTGTTGGGTTTAGTAGTGCTAGAGGGTGGGGATATAGTATAAAAGATGGACCTCTACCTCTTACTCCATCCTGGTAAGCCTGCTGACCCAGAGAGACAGGACAAAAAAGGCTTCCACTAAACCACGCCGAACAAAGCAGGCCCGTAAAGCGGAAGAACCTCAAAGTAGTCTTTATATGGTCGAAGTCATTCTAAAACGATTGCGACCGGTTTCAGCTCAATCAGACAATCCTAAGATAGATGGTTCACTCCCGAGTGTAGTAGGAACACTCAATTGACAAGTTTGTGTTTATAATTTAAGTTAGGGGTCTCATCACTAGAGTCTTGAATAGCGCTAGTAGTAAAAATATATTTGCTCTATTCTCTACTAGATTGTGCTGTAGTATTTTTTTAAAAACAAACAATTGCCAATCGTTTAGTAAAATAAAATAAAAGTAAACAAAGATCTATGTAAAAAAATATGTGACAGTTTCACGCTGTCACCACTAGACTGTACTACTTGAGCCTCCTGCATCCCATCAACTATTTTTTTTTAAATCTTTGAGTGAGCCATCTATGTTAATATTGTTTATCTATGATCCTAAGTGACGGAAACGGTATTTTTATTTAAAAACAAAAATCATGAATATATTTTTGTTTATAATGCTTGTTAGTTTTAATATTATAGCATACTATTAATAATAAAGTATTAATAAAATCTTAATTAGTAAAATCAAATTTGTGAGAAAGCCTCTCAGGCCCGCGAAGCGGCCTGTGTGGAGAGGCTGTGAAAATTCGCTAGGTACATGGCAAAATGCCATGTAACAAGAACAATAATGAAACAACACATCATACAAAACAACAACAATGTGGCCGCGAAGCGGCCCGGTGGGCCGACGCTGCGGAGCGGACGAGGCGCGAAGCGCCGAGGCCGCGTAGCGGCTACGGGCTGAAGGCCCGTATTTATAATAAAGCTTGTTTCCTTGGGAAATTAGCTAAAAATAATTATAAAAAGTATAATTAGGTTATTCTTGCATCTGTTCTATGCATGTAAAATAAATCAAGGCATTGGTATACATATATGAATGCTCTTTATTTTTATTAAACTTTATTGTTCATATTTTTTTTTATATTTATTCGTGCTGTATTTTTTTATGAAGAATCTGTAATGCAAAGTTGCTTTGTGACTGTTATTTTTTAACTGTTATATTTACAAAGAGAGAAGTATTAGGTATTGTTATTAATTAAGAATGGGGATTTTTTTTAGTTAAACTATCGATTAAAACTTAAAATTTTTGAAATAAATATTATCTTTGCTTACAAAAAATCTTAATTTAACTAAAACTTTGTTCATTAAATGTATTAATTACGTATTACGCCTATTTATCAACTAGATTCTTAAAATAGGCTTAAAAATACGATTATTTAACTTGCAATTTAAAAAAAAATATAAAAACCCATTTTACCCATTAAACCCAAAAAACCCGGGTGGGCTGGGTTTTTACATTTAAACCCGGGTTTTTGCCAACCCTGATTCTCGGGTATGTAGAAAGGCTTTGGGGCTTTGAGTAGGGCATATATAAGGGAGATTAAGGCAATAATGTATCAAATAACAAGAATTTACTTTAAATGAAGGGTGGGTCCCTTATCATACTATCTACAATGGGGTAAGAGTAATATCGGGGACCCACCCTAGAAGAATACAATAAATCTATTCTCAGGATTGTAAAAAGGCGTTGGGTCTTTAAGTAGGGCTTATATAAGAGAGATTAAGAATGCCATTTTTCCAACCCAACAAAGGGTATATGATACTCTTCTAGGGCGGGTCCCTTATAATACTCTTACCCTATTGTAGATAGTATGATAAGGAACCCACCCTTCATTTAAAGTAAAATCTACTTATTTGATACATAAGAAAATAATCTCCCTTATATGAGTGCTTTGAGTATGCCCTACTCAAAGCCCCAAAGCCTTTCTATAAACCCGAGAATGAATGTTTTTATTTATTTTGTTTAAAATAATTTTTGTATGTCAAAAATTTGTGGGGAAATTTATTTGTTTTGATTTTGCGGGTGGGTCCCTTATCATACTCTAACCTTAATAAGATAAGGTCTGGCTTTAGTTTTGGTAAAATAAATAATAACTCTGTTACAGGTGAAGAGAGACCAGAACCTCATGAAGGAGAATTATCTGACACATCCCCACGCCTGGAATGTGCAATATGCCTGCAGCCTTGCTTGCACCCAGTCAGACTACCATGTTCTCACATATTCTGTTTCCTATGCCTCAAGGGAATAGCCCGTGGAGCTCACACGTGTGCCATGTGTCGAGCTCCTATACCCCTAGATTATACTGAACATCCAGAGCTGGTGCCTATACCCCATCAAGAAGATGAGAGGGAACACTCATGGTTTTATGAAGGAAGGCATTGTGAGTATAATATTTGTATCGTTGTAATATTTAGGCTAAAGTCATGTAGAAATTCATACAGTAGGGGTGGGGGAGGGCAAGACACTGTGGCCCAACTCGCTGTTTGAGATGGTCCTAAAAAAACAAGGGCTAGTTGCATCAACTACCGCACCGAGCACTAGTTTTTACCTTGTACCGCCATTATCAATATTTTTATCAGTTTTAAATCGAGACTTCTATTTATCTATAAACATTTTTAGTTCTTTATAAGATTAATTGTTAGAAAATAAAATAAATTTAGCATTTTTTTCATTAAAAGAACAAATAAAAAACACAATAAACAAATTAATTGCCATTTCTGCACGTCATGGTTATCATGATATCAGGTCTAGTTAAAAATAACACATAATTTATATTTTTATAACATTTTATGAAAATTTTACTTTTAAAATAATTAATAAGATTTTTTAGATTGATAAAGATCCCTTTAAATAATTTTTATCTTGAAAATGAAGAAATAATTATTTTATATATGTGGTACAAGGTGAACCGACCTGCCTCTAGTAGAGGAACAGTGAACTTAAAGCAGACCCATCTAAAACTGCTTATTCCAGCAGTTTTAGATACAGACCACTGTGTGTCCCCCCCCTACTGTATGAATTGCTACATCAATTTAATTTAGGCATTGTAAGCAGTATTTATATATTTTTAACTTAAATTGTTACTACAAATTGTTTTACTTATAACTTGTATATGTATTGCTCTTTATTGTTATTGCATTATTTTAACTTTTATCTTACCATGTATCCTACTTGTGGACATGTCTGTTAAGGGTTACATCTAAAAATTGTTTAAAATAAATAAATAAATAAAAAATCGTGTAGTTATTTAAAAACATTGTGCATTTCAAGTAAAATGAAACTTTGTAAATTTGTTTATTGTAGGAAGCAAAAGTATAATAAGTTGTAATTTTCAGCATATTGGATGATTATATTTAACAATTTTTTAAAGAGCTGTGCATGTTACTCAATAAAAATGAACTAATGCTGAAGATAAAACTTATTTTTCTTTATGGAATGAAACTTATTTGGGCATGTTTGGATTACATATATAGGATTACATGAGTGCCAAAATACAAATTGATCCAATCATTTGACTTACTGTGAAGAAAGCTTAGTCAAGTTTCTGTTAAGTCTTTAATGATAGATAATGACTTATATTTTTAATGACATGATAAAAAAATATTTTCTGTAAATCACTAAGTACTTTAGTGAATTTTAATAGTAAAAATAAGCTAGGTTTATTTTATTAACTCATTAATAAAATTTATAGGTTTATTTTATTTTATTAATTATCTAATTAATAGGTTTATTTTATTTTATTAACCTAAAATAAATTAGGTTTGGGTCATGGATAGAGTAGGGGGTGGGTGGATTTTTTTGGAAGGAGGGGACTCACTGATCAAGAATTTATATATATATATATATATATATCCTAGACGTTTCTTTGGCACCCAATAACTTTTGAAGGCTTTCTTGGATTGTTTGTTGTCTCGAACCCTATTGTTTATGAAATATGAGTGTCTAAAATAAGATTTACTTTAATTTTGTATTAAGATGGCAACACTGATGGAGGAAGGTTACATGTTATGTTAAAAGATGTATCTCGTGTAAAAGTATTAAAATTATATTTTTTGTGCAATTATTATTGTCTATTCTTATATTTAAATGTTGAAACAACACCCTGACCTTATTACAATGAGTGACGTCATTAACCCAGTATAATGACCCCAAAAACATTTCAAAAAATTATAAATCTTCAAAAAGTGTTCACATCGGGCTGATTTTTTTTAAACATGTACTACTGTGTATTATTAACTAAAATATCAAGTTACATTTTATCATCAGTATTAGTTTCGGTTTTATTGATTGACATATATAATATAATGTAAACAAATCATGTTTTTACTAATACATTTGTAGTCACTTATATCGTGTCGGTATGCCACTTTTATAAACTAGTAACAAACTGATATAGGATAACAATCATGTTGCGGAAGGCCTCTTTGTTTTCACTATTATTTGCTTAACCAATATCCTCTTTTCTATTCATGGCCTCATATAAATTTTGCCCTTAATATTTATGGGACTGAGAAGGCACAAAGGCCTCAGAAGTCTTATCTTTCTGGATCCTTGGGGTAGTTTTTGATGTTGGCTGCACTGGCCATAACCTTACTTTAAGCTTTCCTTTTTTTAATTCTTCTTTGCTTCCGGTCCTTTCTCATCCTTCTTGTACACATTTCCGATCCTTTATGAGAGTATCTCTCATAAAAGGTTAAAGTATAGTGCAAACACAATACTTATACTATATACCTACAGTATGAATAAGAAAAAGAAAAACAAATGTTTGCAATTTTTAAAAATTTTAAAATGGTTGCTAAGTTATTATTATACTGAGCTGTTATTAGGCAGAGTCATAACATTCAACAAGAAGAAAAAAGAATGAAAATGGCAGTGGAAGAAATGAACAACAACATAATATTGATAAGATTGAGAACAAAAATAACAAAAGTAAAGTGAATAATGAAATTAAAAGTAAGAAAGATGGGAAAAAAGTTACTTATTACGGCACAGACAAAAACAGTTCTCTACTTAGTGGGGCACCAAGAAAATATTGGCTGTTCGTTGGGAGAACAAATAAAAATACTACACAGCAAAATGTTAGTGATTACGTGAATAACAAACTTAAAACATCATATTGTGAGTGTGAAAAACTGGAGAGTAGAGGATCACTCCCGTGTTTTAAGGTAGGTGTAGATTTTTCAGGTATAGATAAAATACTTCAACCTTCTTTCTGGCCTGAAAATGTTGTTATCAGTCCTTTTTTATTCAGAAGAAGGTTAGCGAATTTCAGGAAATAGAAATAAATAATAAAAGGAAACTGATTAGGGGAATGTACACAAACATCCAAAGTATCAGAGGTAAAGTTGACGAGCTAACTATAAAGTTAGATGAAATGAACATTGACGTTTTCATGGTTACAGAACATTGGCTTCATGAAGATGAAGCAAATCTCTATATACCAAAAGGTTTTAATTCTCCAGTAGCCTTTTTCCGGGGAAAAATAAATCATGGATGAGCGGCAATATATATTAAACAAGGAATAAGTTACAAACCTCTTACTAAGATAATGAGGCATGCAAGAGAAATAGACTGTGAGTTGGCAGCAGTTGAGTTAGACAAAATGAATATTGTAATTATATCAGTTTATTGAACTCCCACTAGTAATTTGGAAAATTTCATGCATCAAATGGATTTAATTTTAAGAGAGACTACAAAAGGTAACAAACAAATTATAATTGCGGGGGATTTTAATGAAAACTTTAAAGTAAGAAGCAAAGCAGCCTTAGACATCTTAAATCACATCTTAGATTTAGACATTTTAGATTTTAGATTAGACATCTTAAATATGTTCAAATCCTATGGACTAAAGGATAAAGTAAAGGAAAACACTAGAAATAACAATATTATTGACAATATTTTCTTGACGAGAAAATCACAGATATTGACAAAAGTTGGAAGCAATGAATTCTCAGACCATAATTATATTCTTTGGGACTTGGAGACACAAGTGTGTAAGCAAGATAATAACGTAATATTAACTAGATCAATTACAAAATCTGGACTCAAAGAATTCAAAAAACAACTTCATAACATTGACTGGGGTTTTATTTTTAAATCTTCAAAATCAACTAAAGAAATGTTCAAAGATTTCATAGAAAATAACATTTTCATATTAAATTTTCCAGAAAAAAGAAGAACAAACAAGGGAAAGCGCAGAGAAGGAAAAGAAGAATGGTTTTCTGATGATTTAGAAAATAAAAAAGAAATGGTTGAACTATTATATGACCTCAGAAAAGATGATAAAGAAGGAAAGTTGTGGAAACTATACAAAAAAGAAAAGAAAAATGCTGCAATCTGCTCGATATGAATACAATAAAATGAAGATATATCAAGCTGAAAATATAACAAAAACAGCCTGGACTATAGTAAAAGAAGAAATGGGGAAAAATAAAGAAAATATTAATAAAGGTAAGATCAAACCCAATAATTTTAATGCGTGTTTTACGAAAGTAACAAAAAATAATCCAAGCATTGATAAGAAGAAGGCAGTAGACATTGCTAAAGAATGCTACAAAGATAAAACAAATAACAATAGTTTCTTTCTTTCACCTATAAGAGAAGAGCAAGTTATAAAAATTATAAAGAGAATGAGTGGCTCTAAGGCGACAGACTGCTATGGTTTATCCAATTATGTTATTAAGGAAATATATCCATGTGTGATTAAACCCTTAACATACATTTTAAATAGCTGTTTAACTAACGGATGTTTTCCTGAGTGTCTAAAAACTAAAGTAAAATAAAGTAAAATTACACCAATATTTAAGAAAGGAGATGTATCTAAACCTGATAACTATAGACCAGTAAGCATAACTCCTATATTTGGAAAAATATTATAAATAGCAGTGAGAGATCAACTTGTTGAATACTTGGAGATTAACAATATATTGTCAGACTCTCAGTATGCTTATAAGAAAGGGAGATCAGCTGTACTAGCAGTATCAAGAATTATTGATAACACTATTGATAGCTTTGAAAATAAAAAACAAGTGCTAATAACAAGTTGTGATCAATCTAAAGCATTTGATCAAGTACCACCACAAATATTACTAGAAAAATGTAAAATAATTAATATCCAGGGAAATGCTCTGTATTGGATTAAAGACTTCACGTCGGGTAGAAAACAGTTTGTTGTTTATAATGGTGAAAAGTTTGATGTAATGAATGTAGAGTGAAGCTCCGTGCAAGGCTCAAATATAGGTTGTATTCTTTATGCTATTGATAGCAATGATTTGAACTTCTAATATAAATAACTGCTTTGTGGAGTAATCCAAGAATAGATAAATAAATAGTCTCTCCACTAAAAAGTATGTCAATAGATTTATTAGAGAGTTAACTTTCAGCCGCATCCGGCCATCATCAGTCTATAAAAAGCCAAGAAAATACAACAAACTTAAAATAACTACAAATTAAAAATACAAAAAGTCTAACATAAAGCTAAAAGATAAATACAAAACAATAACTTTTAGCTTTATGTTAGACTTTTTGTATTTTTAATTTGTAGTTATTTTAAGTTTGTTGTATTTTCTTGGCTTTTTATAGACTGATGATGGCCGGATGCGGCAAAAAGTTAACTCTCTAATAAATCTATTGACATACTTTTTAGTGGAGAGACTATTTATTTATCTATTATTTGAACTTCTATTTAAAAAATCAAGCTGAGCTTAGTCCTGAGACAGTAAAAGAAGATGAAATTGCATATATGATGAAAATTTGGTGCATATGCATGAAGATAGTAAAATACTGTATGATGTAGCTGAGGCGAGTTTAGCCGCAGTAGAAGAATGGATGTCTGCAAACAATTTCATGCTGAATCAAGATAAATTCAACAAATTATGATGAGCTTAAAAAATATACAATCAAATAATTGTATTAACATATTAGGAATAAATAGAGACTCCAAATTGTCTTGGAACCAGCATATAGATTTTTTAGAAAAGAAAGTAGCCTCTTATACATTTGCATTTAGTAAGCTAAAAAAGTATTTGCATCTGAAGCATTAGTCATGGTTTATCATGCTATGGTAGAAAGTAGGATTAGTTATGGTCTAATTATTTGGGGACATGTTAATTTGAAAAACCTGTTGGTTAAGCAGAAAAAAATTTAAGAATAATGACAGGAGCAGGACAAAAAGATCACTGTAAGGATATATTTAAAAATTTAAAAATAATGACTGTAGTGAATTTATATATTTATACAGTATTAGTTTATGTAAAGACAAATATTCACACCTATCCTGTGCATCAGCATAGGTATGAAACTAAAAATAAAAACATGCTAATGATACCAAAGCATAGATTTAACAAATCTATAGTTGCTAATAAAGTTTTAGGAGTAAAACTGTATAATGCTATGAATAGTAATATTAAAAATGTGCCCTTAAAAAAATGTAATAAAGAATTGAAAACTTTTCTCACTGAAAATGAATGAGTTTTTTGAAATGTAAAGTTTAATTTCCTTTGTGAGTATTTGTTTATTGACAAAAAACAACGTCACTTTAAGCAGTGATCTCTGTTTGATTATTTATCATTCAATTAATGTAAATTATTTATTTATGACTTGCTAACTGTCATGGTCTTTTAAAGAAACTTTGCTCTAAGTTTCAACTATTTTGCATAAACATACTGGATGTTTCAATGATAGCACACACACACACACATACAGACAGAAAACTTGGTAAAAACTATTTAAGAGGTTATAGAAGACCTTAAACCTTATAAATGAAAGAGGGGACTCACTTATCAAGAAATATATATATATATATATTATATATATATATATACACATATATATATATATAATATATATATATATATATATATATATATATATATTATATATATATATATATATATATATATATATATATATATAATATATATATATATATATATATATATATATATATATATATATATATATATATATATATATATATATATATATATATATATATATATATATATATATATATGTCATTATCCTATGTCGATGCTCTTATAACACTTATGTAAGAATAAATTGATTTGGTTCCAGTTTCTGGTTGGTGGCAGTATGACCCGAGGACTTGTGCCGAATTAGAGCAGTCCTATCAGAGACGTGAAAATAAAACTGAGATATTGGTTGCTGGGTATCTTTATATCGTTGATTTTGATGAAATGGTAAGTCTACAGGCCACAGTTAGTTAAATAAACATTTAAATAATATTGGTATAGTTCTTAGTTCTAGTTGCCAGAGATGGGGGATGAAGAGGAATCCCCCTCCCTCCACCATTTAATGTCAATGCAATGTGGGAGGTTTTCATGCCAATTCGTCTTGGAATCTTTGGAACTGGTATTTTAGACAAAGAAGAATTATTTTCCTGATGTATGCCATGCTGACACCTGTTGGCAAATTGGCTTTTTATTGGTTCAAAAGTAAACTGAAAATAAGTTAGAACTACCCTAATTGTTTAACAAGCTGTTAACTATGGTACTAAGCTTCCTTTCTTTTATTTTAAACCTTGTATACCTTATCTTAAAACATAGATTTGAACAATTAGGGTGACCTTATCCCTGAATTAACTAATAGGATTCTTTTTATTCTTCTTGCACGGGAATATATTTCTAAGTTTGGCTTAAATAATTATCCCTATTAATGACGCTTCTCCATTGATTATATTCTGTGTTTTTGTCTGATTTTGACTTTAAGTTGAATAGAGTTGCTGAGACTACTCTTGGTAGACTTTTGCCTCAAAGTCAAACTTATTTATACAAGTATAACGCAAACTTAAGCATTGATTTAGCAAAAAATCAGCTTTAAAAGTTTTTAACAATGTTGAACTGTTGGTTTTATCAGCAAAATTACACTCATTGTGTTTTTTATTTCCTTTTGAATCTAGTGGTCTCTAAACTTCTTTCTTTAAACTATAAATTATATGAATTTCAGATGCAATACCGAAAGAATGAGCCAGCAAGAAGGAGGGCTATAAAGAGAGATGTTTCTTCTTGTCCTAAGAAGGGAATAGCAGGGCTCAGGCACCCAACTCTTGTAGGGCAGAGTGATAGACAGACAACCCTTGTAGGACAGAATGATCGACAAGTTGTCGGACAGAGTAATAGACTGCTTGTAGGACAGACTGACAGAACGTCTGTAGGACAGAGTGACGGACAGCTCATTGGACAAAGTGAAAGACAGGTCATTGGACAGAGTGAAAGACAGACTGTAAGACAGACTGGAGGACAAACTGACAGGCAGTCTGTAGATAGACAGCTTGAAGGACAACCTGGACAGGAGGAACCTCAGCAAATATCTGGTCTTAATGAAGCCTTCTCTAGACTTGATTTGAATTAAACCTAAAAACCTTGAAATAAGTCTGATTTATAATATGACACACGGCTAAAATCAGTTGACAGCATGGGAAAATAATGTGAGGGAGTCAATGAGGTTAGTTCTGGATGTTAAGCCATGCCCTAAATTTCAAATCAGGCCAACGTTATTTGTTTCTCAAAATTATTTTCCCATGCTGTCAACTGATTTTATCCATGTGTCTTATAGTGATTCAACAAATCAGAGAAGGAAGGATTTGATAGTACTGATACCAGAGCGAGAGGTATGTCTACAACTAAAGACACATAATGCCCTGGCGCAGCATAAGTCTAACTCTATCTGCATTACTTTTATGTGTAATTTAATAAGGTGCACTCACTTAATAGCTTAGGGAACCAACCCAAAACTTATAGTTTTGGGTCTAAATACTAGACAGCCAACCAAGAACTTAAAAATGTAGGTGTGCTCTCATGTTGCTTCTGAAAGAGAGTTTTTGACAGGATGGAAACCTGTCAAAAAAGTCCCTTGCTAAGAAGTCTCAACATTTTTTTTCAAGAATCTCATTTCTATGAATTATGTAGTTAATAATCTTAATTTTTCTTTCTCTTTTTTTAAATTAATTTTTATTGGCAGTTATACCCCATTTTTTAATCCAATAATTTTTGTGCTAAATTTAATTGTATTTGCTGTTTCAATATGGCGTTCTATAGCATTTAATAGTGAATATGATTATTACAAAAAACTTAAATATCTTTTGAAATTCTGAGAGTACAAAAATCGTACTCTCGTAAAAAAATTACCGCCTTTTAAAATAAGGTATTACTGTGCTGTTATTATATCCTTTCAGGGCATATATTTTAACTCATTTTCATCGAATCAACATTAAATTGTTATTTACCTCAAATTATAAATTAATTGTGATTAATTAATTATAAATTATTGTTGCCGTATTTTGAAATTTTGTTAAAAAAATATTTCAAAACAGTTTTAAAATCATAAACTTAATACTCTGGTTTTTGAAAGTATCCTGAAAGCTTTATCCCTCGCAATCAAAGTAGCCAACATCCCTAAAAGAGGATGGCTCCTGACCATCCGAAGGTTCGTCATTAGGTTTTTACTCAAAGTATAAGTACAAGGAGAGACAATGTCAGTCTATTTCATATGACTGGACAATCTAAAGCAGTCCAAGACTTTGTTTGTTGTTTGCTGATTGGTTGTCACCTAAACTTTCTCTTATAGCCTAACTAGTCTTCAAGATTTTGCCAAAATCTCTGTGTAATTACATCTGTGTTTTTTTAAAGATTTTATTTTTATTTTAATCAATAATGAGGTGCTTAGATTTGTCTCAGATGAGTGATTTTACCTTTTTTAAATAAAAATTTTATTCTGTTCCTGTTGATAACAATATTTTATGATACATTTTAATTTTAAAGTAAGTGATTTTTGAAGAGATTTAGCAATGTCTAAAATGATATCTTAGATACATTTTTTGTATTGCATGTAATTTTTTATAAGGTAATACATTTTTAAATGAACCCGGACAGTTGATTAATTGAAAAACAAACCTTGGATGTTTGTAATCGGTTTATTTTATTTGGTTTTTAAGCATCATAAAACATATTATACAGGGTGACTTACTCTTAATGGGACAAAATAAAAATCTTGATTCTATGGACCAGGATGAACAAAAAATGTCATGTAAGCATAGGGTCGATTCTCAATAGTTCTCTAGAAAAATCGATATATCGAATTATTCGATACTTTACTATCTAATTCTCTAAAACGATCTACAACTTGAAAACTACTAAAGCTAAAGAGATACGGTTTTCACTGTGAGATTTTGTGGGGCTGAATGAAAATTATCCCAATCGCTGGATTGGACGAGAGGGACCAATAGCCTGGCCTCCGAGGACTCCTGATCTTACACCTCTAGATTTTTTTTTCTAGGGCGCAATGAAAGATGAAGTATACATTCAAGCCCCACAAAAACTCGAGATGACCTGATGCTAAAAGTGCATGAGTCAAGAGCTGCAATAACTGCAGCACAAATTGAAAAAGCTACACAATCAGTGTTAAGAAGATGTAGACTATGTATTAGAGTTGAAGGAGGAAGATCTGAATCTCTCTTATGATTTACATGAAGAATGATTTTTAATTCTCCTTGCAGTAAAAAGTTAATTATTTATTTATTATTTAATTATGTATAAATATACCTATTACTTTGTATTCTTTCAACAAACTTCTTCAAGAAATATTTTTGTTGCATTTGTTTTATTATAAGAGACTTAAAATAAGTTTTTTAAGCTATATGGGAGTGGAGGGAGGGGGTTGATTATTTTCTATGATTAACAAAACATAGAATAATTAACAATATAGTTATAACTAATAAAATAAAGTTTATTTTGTAAATCAAATTGAAATAATTTAAATGTAAATGTCTTTGTTTACATAGTGAATAATTTAGAATCTATGTGACTTACATCAAGTTTTTTAAGAATATCTCGGTTAAAGTTAAAAACAAGCCATAGATTATGTTATAACATTTTAAAGGGTATGGAATGAGGCTGTTTTTAAGATTTTTAGGTTTCAACTATGAGTGAACAAATATCGAAGATTTTGGCATTTAAAATTTTTTACATTTTTAGTACTAATAAAAAAATTATTTTAAATGCAAATAAATTAAAGTTAAATTGTGATGATTGCGACATAAGTATACCATTTTAAAGGGAATTTAATGCCCTTGAATAGTGAAAACCGTATCTCTTTAGCTTTAGTAGTTTCAAGTAGTAGATCGTTTTAGAGAATTAGATAGTAAAGTATCGAATAATTCGATATATCGATTTTTCTAGCGAACTATTGAGAATCGACCCTATGCTTACATGACATTTTTTGTTCTCCTGGTCCATAGAATCAAGATTTTTATTTGTCCCATTAAGAGTAAGTCACCCTGTATACTGTTTTAATCAGAAAATATGATCTATGTAATTGAAAAGGCAAACAAAATATTCAAGGTTTTGTAACAAAAAAGACGTCCTTGATTAGGCCAAATTTTCACTGCAATATAGACAGAAATTTTTTGTTACTTTTTAAAAAATTTTTGAGATTCAATATAAATTCTCAGAAAACTCAAATAATCATTTTTGAGGTTTCCTAATTCTTATATGATGTCTTTTAATTTTAAAAAAATAATCCTAAAATGTGCAATAATATATATATATATATATATATATATATATATATATATATATATATATATATATATATATATTATATATATATATATATATATATATATATATATATATATATATATATTATATATTTATATTTATATATTATGTAAATAGTCTTAATAAAATTAAATAAAATATATTTTTAAGTTGTCTAAAACTTTGAGAAGTCTACAATGCTTCGTTATGTCTCAAAGAAGGCGAGGAAGAATGCTGGTAAGAGGGGTTACGCAAAGTGGGAAAGAATTTAGGGGGTCCGCGAGCTAAGGGGCAGAATATTATAATAAATATGTTAAAATTAATCAACTTTAATACTATTATAATTAATAAGTATAATAACATCATGTGATAATGGCCTCATGTTAGGTTGAAAGCACTTTGATTAAATTAATGTTTTTGTGGAGATATATTTCTCTGTTTCTTTAAACAGTTGTCAGTTTTAATTTCCTTTCAGGGAATTCCCAAAGAATAAATGAGCTTATGAGATTGTTTGTAAATAAGTAAATGAAACAAGAAATCAACAACCTAGTTTCTATTGGTAACCAAAAAGAGAAGGATCTGCCAAGTACATTTATCTACAATGGGGGTCCGCGGAGCTCTAAAGTTTGGGTATCCATACCTTAGAGGAGGCAGTTTTTTCATATTCATTCTTTTGACCAAAGAAAATCAAAAGAATGGTTCGTTATAAGTTAACTTAAAGAGGAATACATGTTTATAAGAGCCTTGAGCCTATCAAGTCCTTAATTGCTTAGTTTAGCCTTCTTATTTAATTTTATAGATAGTTTACTTATTTATGATCAAAGAGACTAATACTATTAGAGTGAGTACAGGACCCGATTAACACAGTGATAAGGGGTCTGCAAGTGAGACAGTTTCCATAGGTGCCGTAACTGTACTTACCCCTACTATAGTCTCCCAAAAGAGTGACTAGATACTCCCCCACCTCTCTACAACTCCTCTATTGTAGCATGCACTCTACTAACGTCCAACATTTTTCAGTGATGCCACATTAAACCACTTTATTCAACACTAACAATTAAAGAATACATGCAATAGATAATCATTAAAACTTATTTTATATTCATTTTACTTGATTTAAAACAAAATAGTCGAAAAATAATGTAATATTTACGTGAAATTGTAATTATTAGGAAAAATAAAAAAATGACGTCACCAATGTACAGTTACGGCACCTAGCTACCCAAGGAATGATAAGAGCTGTTGTATCCTCCCTCTAAGTATTAGTCTCTTTGTTTATGATATACATACTTCTTATATTGAGAGTATAATTTTATTAAAAAATGTCAAACAAAAGCACTTCAAATTAATTGGTTAAGTTTAAGCTGAAAAAAAGTTTAAAAATAGATTTGATAAAGTAAAAGCCTTTAAGGGCAGAAACATTATAAGAGAATATTAAAGGAAAAATTAGTTGATGGCTCTTTTAAAGATCGTACCAAAGAATGTTATGGTGGAAAATTAATGAATTCCTTATAAATGTGTAACATGAATAGTCCTAAAGACAGATTTGATAAATCTGACTTATTTTAAAGGCTCCTACAGTGAAAGGGAATGAAATCCTTGTAAGATGGATATAAAATAAATAATCCAAAATACAGACGTTTATGACGTTTATGAGTTACATAAACGTAACTCATTTTAAAGTTTAATTTGGTGGAAAGAAAATAAAATACTTGTAAAATGTATATAAATAAAAAGTACCAAAGACAGTCCTGAAAAACATGACTCATTTTAGAATTCTTCAAACCATTTTTTTTAAAATGTAACTCAAATGACAAAAAAAACCATTATCTGGCTACCAAAATTGTGTAATTGCATACTCTTAATAAATCTTTAGAAAATTATATCAATTTTAGTTCATCTAGATAAGTGGTTCTCTGTTCGCCTTGTGTAAAACTTAAAAAAGTCATTTATTTATTTATAACTTTGGTCAGTGGCGGACTGAGGAAAACATGCCCGAGGAGGGTTAGGCCTAAAAAGACCAAAAACCTACATCTCAAGGGGCCAATTGGGGGGGGGGGGGAGTTCCTATAATGCATCTCAGGCATTCTGCTTCTAGGCAGTTCTACTTTTAACTACAGTAGTATTAATGATTATAGCAAGATTAATTTATTTTGTTTAACTTTAATTTCATATTTAATCAAATGATATTATTTTATTTACATAAATTAAAATAAACTTAAGTAAGTAAAATTAATAATTAAGGATAAAATAAACTTGAGTAAAACATTCATATTAATTAAGTTTTTTACTAAACTATTTTACGTTTAATCTTTAGGGCCCCTTGAGGCCCTAGGCTTTTGTTTGGAACCTTTAAAGGTCCAAGTATAAAGAATGGGGGCCTTAAAGGACCTAAATTTAGGAAAAGAATTGCTTTGAAAACATTTGTCTCTCGGAAGCTCTTGAGGCTACCTTAAAGTATTAGCTCCTTTGACTCTTGTCTTATTAATATATTAAATATGAATTTTTTTTTAATTTTTGTTGCTTTTTCTTTAAGTTTATTTTTGGCTGAGGGGCCCAAGGAGGCTAGCGCCCTCGCCCCAATGGCCTGTCCCTCTGACTTGGTTGTAGTTTGAGTGCCTGGATATAGAGGCACTCTAGTTGTAGTTATCCAATTTTAATAAATAATTACTCATCTTTAGCAAATTTTCTTTCTTTATATCTAAAAATATAATATTAATATTATTAAAATATAATTTTATAAATTATTTTTTATTATTTTAATATTATAATTAAATATAACAATATAGTTATTTTTATATATAAAATTACACACACTCACACACAGTGAGTGAGGTGTATTTCTCCCAGAGTTTAGTAAGCACGCTATCTCTCCAACAAATTAATATTTTTAATTATTCGTGTGAGGGCTCAACCCTACTGAAAATTGTTGTGAGGTCATTATCCTGGTCTGCTGTCAGCAAAATTTTCACTAGATCAGTAAAATTAAAAATTTTAAGAAAAAGTTATTTGGGGCGTTGAAATCATATGAGACCGTCCAGAGTTGATACGACCACTTTATACGACCAAAAAGACAAAAACCTGTAGTGAAGCATGTTTGTGAAGCATACATAGCAGTATGTGTGTTAAAAATTTCAGCCCAATCTAAACACTATATTAGATTTGTGATTTTTTGAAATGTTTGTGGGGTCATTTTTGTGGGTTAACGACGTTACACATATTTCATAAACAATAGGGTTCAGGAAATTAACAAGGTTGATTTTTGTACCAAGTTTCATTCGATCCAAGGAAGCGTTTGAAAGTTATTGTGTCCCATAGAAATGAATAGGACATAAAAATCTCGTGCATATAATATCAACACACACACATCATATATATATATATATATATATATATATATATATATATATATTTATATTATTTATTTATTTATTATTAATTTATTATATACCTTGATCTGGCAGACTCCCCCTTTCAAAAAATCTACCTCCCTCCTCCCATGAACCCAATGGAATCTCATAAGCACATTTTATCTTTGAAAATTGAAGATTGGATGTTGTTCATTTTTCGGGGGTGCTGAATCAAATAAAGCCAGTCCAGAGTCAAAGCCAGGGTTCTTAAGTGCAAATAATTGTACCTCATTGTTTTTCATTGTCATATTTACAGTATAGTAAATATCACAGTAAGTTTATAACTTCATAATAATTCTGGTGCGGAGGTCCACAGTAAGTTTCTGGTATATGGCTTCTAACCCGAGCAGTAGCATTCCAACTTATTATTTATGTTTTTCAGATTTATCAAAGAAAATGAGCTAAATATTTGTATAAACTGAGTTTCAAATGCATGCGAATAATGCTATGCCGTGCATTCTAATTATACAATCAGATAAATTGCTTCATTTGATTTTCTTTAAAAAAAATATATGTATATACTAAATAACAAGTTGTGACAGTACTGCTCATGTTATAAAGCATGTACCTGAAACTTAAGCAAGAAATGGAATGATGAGGGAGAAAGCACGCATTTAAATAATATTCGTCTGCCTTGCGGACCTCCGTCCTAAAATTGTTTTGAAATTCAGTCAGCTAAAAATGTCCTTTTTATGTTTTCTAGACCAATGGGGTAACTCTACTTATTTAAAGAAAAGTAAAATTTGTACAATTTTCCAGACAATCAATGTTTCCATACCAGACCAGATATATTCTTGTATACACCATCATTTGAGGAATATTTTTTTTTAAATTTTGGTTTGTCAGTACTCAGTAGCTGAGTACTGTGAAACCAATCAGCTCATCAGTACAAAATGAGTTAGTTTTTTTGAGCCCGGCTTTGGACTTTTCCATATAATGAAAAATCAGAAAAAGAGACTCCACATTTAAAGTTTTTTGTGAAGTGACACTGTTCTTCGTTCCTTTCAGTTCATCATATTTAATAATTGTAATAATAATAAGATGTATTGTGTCGAGTTTATCAAGTAAAAATATTATTAATGTTAGAAATTTATGTCTTTCAAAATTCATAATAAACGTGTTAATTTTTTAAAAATATTACTGTGTTTTATTTTATCAATTTTGGTTTAGAGGTCGACCAACAAGTTTAAAAATCAGAGGGAAATATTACACCGTAGATTACTAGAGAGGGCATACCCCATCTTAATACAGTGGAAGGCTTGAAAATGGCTAGAAACATCTATCAGCTATCACTGAGCCCCTGTGTTAACTAATTACAATCTCTAATATACAATGGTTATATTGTATTAAAAAAAAAACTTTATTTACCGTCTGATGGGAAAAGCTATTCAGAGTGTGGCTGCAAGCATGTTGCACATTCCAGGCGTGGGGATGTCACATAATTCTCCTCTGGTCTTCTTTACCTGTAACAGGGTTATCGTTTGTTTTACCAAAACCACAGCTAGACCAAAAAATCGGATACTGGGTACCTTAAAAGCTCGATGCTGCTAAACTTTTATAATCCACTAAAATCATAGCTATACTTGTACGGTGCTTGGACACCTAGAGGTGTCCTAGGTGGGACGCCACCCACCCAAGCAGTTCGGGTTCAATCCCCGTCAGGGTCTCTAGGATTTTCATATGAGGGATGGAAATCCTTTTATTATATACTTTGTTCAGACGCGGGGTTTGGCTGGGGGTTCAACTCCGTGTTTAAACTCCTAGGGGGTCCCCCCCCCCCCCCCCCCCCAGGAAATTGTTGTGTGAACGGGATTGACCACGGGGTTCAACCGTGAAACTTATTTTTCATTATGAAAGATACGGTGAGAAGATAACAGATAGGGTTAAACCCCCAAGGGAGTTGAACCTTCAGCCAAACCCAGTGTGTGAACAAAGTAATTGAAACTTATAGTAAAGTACTATAACAAACTTATGATAATGCACAGACTAGCCGTTGGCTTTTCGAGGCAAAGCCATGGCTTTTCTGTGGATTAGATGTAAAATGCCTGCTCAATGACTCTCATTAAGTTAAATACTAACGTGAGTTAGCAAAAAAGGCTCAACATCACGGGCTACACGCTAGGTGATCTCACTTCTCCCTAATAACTATTATTAAACTGTATTGTAAAATTAGTAATGATTTAAATACTAACTTATTCATTTATCAGCACTTTAGCAGATAATCGAAGCAAAAGAACTAAACAGTTTTATCTTTACTCCAAACTTAAATTTCAGAGTCATTCACGGTGCATTATTTAACATAAGACACTAAACAGGTAGGCGCAATGATTTATCCACTTCATGCAATAAGTCTCCGTTTAAAGTATAACACTAAACGATAAATAGTTAAATAATTAAATGATTTAAAACAAACTTAATCCCGTAACAATTTAACTAAAAGAGAGCTAAAAATGAGAAGACGAGTTATGAAACAGCGTTTTATTTTCAGTATGACCAACCTGACAATTGTAAATTATTCAATTAGCTAAGATCTTTATTTAGAATTTAATTGATTTCAAAAGAAAAATCGGGTACGGAGTACCTCGGAACTTTTCCTCATCACATCGGATTCGCTACGCTGATCCTCCCTACGTCGGACTCGCTTCGCTCGTCCTCAACGGGTAATTCCGTTGGCATCCCGGTTTCGGATTTTTTTGCAAACACAATAATTTTCCTATATACCTACGGTATAAATGAGGAAAAGTAAAAATAAGATTTATTTTTAAATTTTATAATCTTGTAACGACAGACTCATACGGACAACTCTAGTTGTTCTTTGTAATGTTATTGATATAAGACTGTAAAATTCGTAATTTTACTCATTTTTAATATATATTGTGGGTACAACTATTAGCAATTTAAAAGACACATTTTGATTATGACATTGTTTTGAGGTTTAGTCTAATCTTACTTTTTTAAATATATACTTACAATTTTTAAATAATATAATTTATACTTTATGTTTTCATTTGTTGCACTGAATAGTATTATTGCTTTGATCTACTTTTCAAGGAAGGTAATACGCTGACTTCCATCATCGGAATTGTTTAGGTTACTTTTTTGTATCAAAATTCAACCAATAGGGTCTTTCTAGTAATAATTACATCGTTTGCACGATGTGAGTACGAGGTAATTACTGGTAATTGTACTAATTATTACACTGAGTTGAATACCAGGTTGAATTCTCGACACCGATTTTACTCCGTGTAGACGGGGCTTCAACCCCGTGTTGAACAACGATATCGACACCGATAATTTGTTGGTTGAATCCCGATAATGTGTCGTGTAGACACTTATCTGGGTTGAACTTGATGTCCAAAGTCAGGTTATTTTATTAATTATTATTGCTTTCAATGCCTTTGGTTATTTAATAAATATATCAATTTTTTATTATGAATTTATTTACCTTTTCCTGATGATATTTAATCAAAATATTGATTTAGCAGCATTATGCTATCGAAACATTATTGGTAAAATAAATGCCTTCTTTAGTTCAAATTTAAATCGCGGTCCACTGTAATAAACGATGTTCTTTCCATTCTCATAAGAGCAGTGTATTTCCTTTTTCGTGTTCCTTGCCGTTTAGTCAAAATAATAATTTGCTGGTTAAAACAGTTATAATTATAAATAGCGGACACAAAATAAGGTAAGAACAGTTCACGTTTTTAAAAATATTTAAAATACTAAGTAGAATAAAAATCAGAAACGAATAATTGCAAATCATGTTGATTTTCAAGAATGACAAACCTACACAAAAAAATATTCCCTAAGAAAATATCGATCTTTATTTAGATATAAGTTATTATTTAGAATTATTTTATTGATTAACATCTTTATTTGTTCTATTTTATATATACTCTATAATTTTTACTGTTCAATTTTGTTTGTATTTCTTTAACAATTTTTGGTTTATTTACTCGGTTTTATTTATTCATTTTCATTCTAATTTACTAAAATGTGATCTACAAATGTCTGCCATTAATTTTCCAAAGGGCGCAGTAAAGTGATGCAGTCATCTTGTTTTATCCTTGTACAGTAAACAAACTATTTTCGGTACTCAATATAATTGTTTTTAATGCGTTGCTTTTTACTATAAAATGTTTATTTTTTAATAATTTGTGTAATAAATATGTTTTGTTCAAACCAATAGAGGTTTAAGTGATTCTTTAAATACTAGGTTTGTTTAAATTACTTAAAACGAGCGGCTAATTAAGATTTTATGTTTTGTGTGAACTACTCAACTTTTTGTACAACTGCAAGTGATTTTTCCCCCTTCAAATATTAATTTTTATTGGTAAAGTAAGAATTAACCTAAAGTTTTTGAATGTAATCATAGTAATCATAATTTAAAGCTATATTTAAGACAATAAAATTTCGTCTGCCTACTATTCAAAATATTAAAAAATTCGTGATTTACCTTTACTACTGTTTCGTTTGTTCTTTAACTTATTGATTAAAACAATTAAATAATTTTGAAATAATAGTATCTAATTTAAAATTTTTTGATGTGCACGTACATATTAATGTACGAAAACTCGATACGAAGTAAAATTCACTTTAAATTATCAGTCTTGCCAATAATATTGAACACAAAAAAGTAAATCTTTTTTAAAGCTCTCAAACGCAGTTATTTCAAGTTTCCTCATTTATACCGTAAGTATATAGTTATTTTTTCTCATTTATAGCGTAGATTTATAGGAAAATTATTGCGTTGGCTAAAATCCGAAATCAGGATGTCACCTGAATTATCCGTTTTAGGAGTTTTTAAGACATCCTAAGGGGTTTTCTCAAAGTCAGTATGTGTCTGTCATCATCGTAGCTCCCAGTGTATTTATGCTAGAGTGTTGAAACTTAGTACATAAATCAGTCTATAGATGCGTAGTTGTGCTTTCCGATATAATGGGTGCGATTGGGTTGAGATTTGGCACGCATGTAACCATGTATGATAAGATTCATCTCATTATCAGCATTAGTTCAATTTTTATCGTAAGACTTGTGTACGTTTTTTAAAAAAATCGGCTCACAATTATGTCGACCAAAGGGTCGACATAATTGGTTACTAGAGTAAAGTAACTTTGAGAAGGAAAACTCTATCATCTGCCTCTCAAAATGACTTCAGTTTAGAGTTGATCTGCTACCAATGAATTTATAATAATAAATCCTAAATGGAATTTAGGAAACACTACATATTTTAATAAAATAAATAATTTATTACAATCAGAAACTAGATAAAAGTTATTTTAGATAACTAGATAAGTTTATCTTTTCTCACGGGTTCAAACGTTGAAGTAGGTTCGATAAAAGTAGATTACCATTTAGGTAATTGGTAACATCTAATGGGCCAAATTTTGTAAGGATTCCTGCTTATTTATGTTGTGGTAAGCTGCTCTTACTTAGTGGGAAATGTTTAACCCGGAGTGAGCTCAAGGTTTAGTTTTATAACAAAGTATACTTTATACACTCTACTTCTAAGCCTGCCTCAAAATCCTGACTAGCGGAGTCTGGTCGAAGGTATAAATAGGTCCGGTTATTGGGCTAACGTCAGTATAGTAGATTGTAGCTACTACACTGTTAGGTGGGTATTCCTCTTCCCTTATTTCCTTTCTTCCTTGAACTGGTTCGAATGTCTCTACTTCATCTTTGCTTCTCATTCTTTGTTCAGCATTGATGTGGCTATGATCAGCATTCTGGCCTCTTTGTTCACCATTGAACCTTTGTCCAGAGGGGAACGATTGAGTATTTTGAAGATGACCGGAGTTAAGAGAGTTAGATTTGATGGTCTGTTGAAATTGATGACTAGCGGCTGCTTCATAGTGACTTTTTCCCTTCTGCTGGTTAACCTATACAACAACATAATTATTGTTATTATCATAGGTTACTATAGTTATTATTGACACAATATAACTGAGCGAGGAATGTAACGAGCCAAATATACTGCGTGAAGTATTTATGTTTTACAAAATTCGGTAGTATTAAATAATATATAATTATTATTATTAAAATATTAACAATAATAGCGTCCACATGGTTGTTAGCTTGTAGCAGTTGGTCGTTTTCTTAGTTTTTTTAAGTGGCATACTGACACGTTATAAGCAAATTTCCAAATAATTTTATTAAAACTAATTTGTTTTATTTTACTATATAGTTCTGGAAATCGCATTGCTGACTGCAGCCTAACGCTTTGCTAGTAAAACACTAGAGCTTTGGGCTCTTTGACTAGAAGCTTGACTCACCTGAACATTATGATTAGAAGCGACATTGACGCCGTGGCCTGCAGACTGACTGGCTCCCTGGGAGTTGGAGTTTGTTGCTTGACTTACTGATGGTCTCTTATACTGAGCATTCTGTTGAGCATAATATTCAGCATAGTACCTGAAAATCGCAATGCTCATTGTTAAATTACAACAGCAAATTAAATCCACGCGTCTACTGACTAACGGATCTTAAACAAGGATCTTGAGTAAAAGGGATGAGTTAAGATGGCATCATTCCTGTTTAGGTAGAAATAAAAGGTAAAAGCAAGGAGCATAGTATAGGGTAGAGTAGGTATAGTATATACCTAATACTATAGTCCTTGGTAAAGGGAACTCCAAATAGTCCCACCTTAAAAAAGTGACTTCTTCTATGACTCTGAGATCCAAATCTAAGGCTCATAGGCAAAGAGACTTATTGTACTGTAGAATAAGTTAATTTGCTCCAGTAGGCATATCTTCTGGGCGTCAACTTTTGAATGGGTCTTAGCATAGTCTGCTTTTTAGTTTTAACCCGTGCTAATATCAGTAGTTCCATCTCTATTAACAATCACTTCTACGATTTGAGCAAGGGCCCAATTTATACGTTTACTTTAAATTAAACTATCCTTACGTCTTGGTATAAGGAACTACAGGACACCCACTTGGAAAGGGGGTTCGCTATCTAGGTCTTATACGGTGAACTATTTGAACAAGATATTCTCATCTAAATCTAGCTCTGAGATCTAAATCTAATTTATTGTTAGAAGGGACTCCATTAAGTTTTTAGGAGATATAGAGGGAAATTTACTTGATTTTGAAATTAACTCCATAATTCCTAACTTCAGTCTGCCATTTTTTAACATGGGGTTCTATATTTTAAAAATATAAAGCACCTATGTGGTCAAGATAGTTAAAGCGTCACCGTTCATACCCTGACTCTGACACAACGGACGCCTAGGGTTAGGGTCCTAAAATAAAATCAAAGTTTCGAAAAGTTTATCGCTAGTTCAGCGAAAGCTTACTTTTAAAAGCAGCTTACTAGCATGAAAAAACACTTCTTCAAGATATTTAATCACTAGCTTGATAAATCACTATTTATCAATAAGTTATCCCTAACTTTGTACATAATTTGAGGGTAACACTTGTTTCTACTACCAGCGATTGTTACCACAGGTTTTGTTTTTTATGAGGCTTTACACGAGTAATATTATTACCTCTGCACCACATCAGCAGGTACCTGAGTGTAATACCAGGACCTGAGCTCAGGTTGGACCTGTCTCTGAGGCAGTCTAGGGGCGGCAGTGAAATCTACTCTTTGAAGTTTTCCATTTTCCAAAAGGACATGATAAGAACCCGTAACAGAACCATCTACAGCCCGAAGTTCTTCCATAGTTATCACTCTCCCTACATCAGCTCCTTCTTTAGGTTTCGTGTCCTAAAAGTCAAAAAAATAAAATAAAATTACGCATAACAAATTATTCTCAAGCCTGTGCGATGCCAGAGATCTATGTAATTATACCATATCAAAATGTATATGGCAGATAGTAATAAAAACTCCAGTACAATTTTTTGTACAGGCCTTCAAACTCACGGACTCGCATTTTGTGCGGCCAACAAAAATTTTACCTAATTTATTTTTTTTTTTTTTATTTATACCGTAGGGATTCACCTGAATTATTCGTTTGAGTCATTTCTAAAAGCACCCTGTAAAAAATCATCACAAACGTAATTTTTTGGAAAAATTCGCTAACAAATTTGTACAAGGAAATAATAGGCAACTGTTGTTGCCTATTCTTGTTTCTTGTTCTTTTCTCCTATTCTTCTATAACTGTTCTAGTTGCCTATCCTTGACTGTTGTTCTTTGTCATGCTTATTCTACAACTCAGTATTTATCGCAATGCGTATCTGATCTCATAAGAACTAACTAATGAAGCTCATAACATTGGGCATCATGTTACCTGCTGTTTAGTAGTATTTTCAGCCAACTCCTTCAGCTGCTGACTTGTAGATGGAAGTACAACTATGTTCTGAAGAGGCTGAAACCTTACTTGAGGGTACACTGGAGCTTCAGCGTTAATTGCGACTACCACGCATGACAATATAATAAACAGCTTCTGTAACGTTAAAATGAAATAAATGATAGATAGGCTGGAGGTAATTTGAATAGAATCGTTTAGTCTATTTAATCTCTCCAAAAAAGGCTTATGGTCATCATTAGTGGCGGAGTCCAGATTAGTTTAAAGAATAGTTAATTATTACTAATTATGGAGTAGTTAGATACTCAAATTATTTGACGATATAGAGTCACCCGTGGTGTAGTGGTCAAGGTACGCGGCCAATACACAGAATGAATGGAATTTAGTCATGGGTTCAATCCCAGCACGGGCCTCTAGGATTTTCATGAGAGGGATAAAAATTCTGCGTACCACATCCTCCGAAAGGGACGTAAAAGCCGGTGGTCTCGAGCCTGTGCATTGTCAGATACTCGTTAAAGATCCCTCACCCTAAATGAAACTGGGTATAGGCAAAATTTATAGGACCCTCATTGTAGATTCATTATAATACTTTACTGTTTCTGCCTTGTAGTTTAAAGTGTGTGGAGGTTTGGTTTAACAGTGAGAGCACGTGTTGTTCCCAGTTTTCACTAGACAATAAGAGTAAGTGAAAATATGTATGATTGCTTGAAAAAGCATGAGAGGAACCATAGAAATTCACGGCTCTTCTGTCCAGATTAGATGAAATATACCTACACTTGAAATTAAAAGGAGTAGAACACTATCTTAGGGAGCTGGCAAAAAGGGCCCAACAACGTGGTTTACTTGCCTGGTAGTTACTACCACTCCCCCATATTACTATCACTATCACTATTTGACGATAAAGCATATTTAACAAAAACAACTTTTTTTATTATTAATAATCATCGTCGTCTAACATTGGCTTTATAGCAGAGCAAATGTTAGCATAGAACATCTAAAACGGTTGATACCTTAAACGGAATCATGCGTTTAAGGTGTTTAAGATCTCCTGAGTGGTTTTCACAAAGTTGTCTGTCGGTCTGTGTGGGTGTGTCTGTAATCATCGTATCTCCCAGTGTATTTATGCTAGAGTGTTAAAACTTGGTTCATAAATCAATCTTTTGGTCTAGTTGTATTATACAGAAAATATTTTTATGACGTCATTAACCCGCAATAATGACTCAGCAAAAATTGCGAAAATTCATAAAACACCATATAATTTGTCGATTAGTTTGAGGTTTGACATGCATGTAGTCATATATAAGACGTGCCAAGTTTCATCACAGTATCAGGATTAGTTTAATATTTATCAAATGATTTGTATACGTTGTTTAAAAAATTACAAAAAAAAACCAAAAATAATTTAATTGAGCTGCAAATCGGTAAAAGTATATTTCTGTACTAATAAATAAGTTTACTAAGTTTCGTTTCAATGCGTCAAGTATATATATGATTTTTGTTGGATCATAAAAGTTAAGATGTATCGAGCGAGGTCAGTGCCTGGATGGGTGACCGCTGGGAATAAAACTAATGTAATTTCTAACTAAGTAAAAACGAAGTGAGTCCGAAGACGTGTTGCAAATATAATTTTTACAACTTGTATCATCTGAGGACGAGCGAAGCGAGTCTGAAGATGGGGGAATGAGCGTAGCGAATTTGATGTGATGAGGAAAAGTTCCGGGGGTACCCCGTGACTCGTTTTGTTTTTAATTGTAAACTTTTTATTATATACGTTTGCTCCGCTTTTATACTATTAATTTAATTATCAAAGGCGTTTGGGACCTTTTTGATAATTTAAAATTCAATTGATAGGCCCTTTCTAGTTATATAATATATCTATGGCTTGCGATAACTATAAGTAAAAAAAATCTTAATATTTCTTACCATGATTGTTGATAGATCAAGTGGCTAACTACAATTGATATCACTCTACAACAACAAACTCTTTTTATACTAATTCATTCAAATAAACTTAATAAACCCTGACAATGAAACAGCGTCAATAAAGTAAGTCAGTTAAGCACTAACTAAGCTATATATGTATATAAATAGAAAATACACTTAACCAACTTATTAACTTGTAAAAATACTAATATGCAGTGTTTTATAATTAGTTTCATTATATTATAATAAATTTTCTGTATGTATTTATTTAATTATTGCTAGTTGATATATAAACTTAAATTTATCATTAAAGTTAATAAGTACTAAATTGATTTTTAAAGTTAAGGAAATTATATATGTTGACTATTAGCTAGAAAAACACATTTACATTAGTATTTGTGTTATCAAGACTTAATAGTCTTTCACAAGAAGGCTTAAAATAAGTTCCTTGGGGTACTTATTTTTATTTAAATTAATTATTAACTAAGTACCTAAGTATCTTAACTTAGCTAATGACTTACCGTACTTGTAGGTAACATTGTTGGATTGAGTATGTCATGAACTTTGTCCGTCTGTGCGGAATACGCAATCAGAGCGGAAGGACGATGTCATACAGGACACCTGCGGAATCTAAATTATACAATTTTTAATAGTTTTATAATTGATTTAAATTCGTTTTTGGTTCTGATACAAATCGGAATCACAAACGAATGTAAAGCGAATCATAAGACAAGTTATTGTTAGATTTATCAGATAATTTGTAAAATTTTTAATTTTAATGGATATCAGTTTATAAAATCTATAAAAGATTATTGAAATTATGGATAATAAATCTTATTTTTTATAGCATTTTTTTCTTTATCTATTATAAGAATTAGAATTGGTATGAAGTAACTAAAATATTAAAGTATATTTATTTAATCGAAGAAATCGATCGAAGAATCAGCTACCGTCGATACTTGCTGTTGGATATAAATATCCCTGGACCGGTTTCGGCATAACGCACCATCACAGCGGGGCAACACTCGAGCTCTTAACTAATAAGTTGAATCATGATTAACTTCTAGTCTCAATGAGCACGACGAGCCCTCTGAAGATATTTATATATTTATAATATATTTATTTATTTTAATAAATAAATATACTTTATCCAGCTCTCTTAGTTTACGTACTATAGGTATATAGTCTTATCCAGCTCTCTTAGTTTACGTGCTATAGGTTTACCTATATACCAGCTGTATAGTTTACGTACTATAGGTATATAGTCTTACCCAGCTCTCTTAGTTTACGTACTATAATAGTCTTATAGCTCTCTTAGTTAGTATATAGTCTTATCCAGCTCTCTTAGTTTATGTAAAGCAAAACTAAAGCTCTTGACTATATATATGGGACTATATAGTCTTGTCTTGCTGTCTTAGTTTACGTAGTACAGGCGTATAAGTATATAGTCTTATCCAGCTCTCTTAGTTTACTATAGTCTTAAGCTCTCTTATTTACGTACTATAGGTATATAGTCTTATCCAGCTCTCTTAGTTTTTACGTACTATAGGTATATAGTCTTATTCCAGCTCTCTTAGTTTACGTACTATAGTATATAGTCTTATCCAGCTCTTTAGTTACGTACTATAGGTATATAGTCTTATCCAGCTCTCTTAGGTTCGTACTAAGGTATATAGTTTATCCAGCTCTCTTAGTTTACGTACTATAAGTATATAGTCTTATCCAGCTCTCTTAGTTTACGTACTATAGGTATATAGTCTTACCCAGCTCTCTTAGTTTACGTACTATAGGTATATAGTCTTATCCAGCTCTCTTAGTTTACGCACTAAGGTATATAGTCTTATCCAGCTCTCTTAGTTTACGTACTATAGGTATATAGTCTTATCCAGCTCTCTTAGTTTACGCACTAAAGGTATATAGTCTTATCCAGCTCTCTTAGTTTTTGTAAAGCAAAACTAAAGCTCTTGACTATATCTTGCTGTCTTAGTTTACGTAGTATAGGCGTATAAGTATATAGTCTTATCCAGCTCTCTTAGTTTACGTACTATAGGTATATAGTCTTATCCAGTCATAGAGATATATACTACTAGAGGGACATAGGCTATCTAATACATTGAGAGGCCTTAAACATCTGTGTAACCTCATAGAAACCTCCTTCAAGAGTAAGTTAAGGTTATAATAAATAAATTTATTTCGGTTTCCTGCACATGGTTTGTATTTTTATTTATATTTTTAGCGTTCTACTATCTAAGTCACTGTAATTTTGTTCTGTTAATTTGATTATATTGATAGTCGAAGGTGTTCAGGTTATTTTTTCAATGTTTCAAAATTCATCCAATAGGGCCCAGCCTTTTTAGTTTACGTACGTAAACTAAGACAGTAGTCTTATTCAGCTGTCTTAGTTTACGTACTATAGGTAAATCGTCTTATCCAACTATCTTAGTTTATGTAATATAGGTATATAGTCTTATCCAGCTCTCTTAGTTTACGTAGTGTAGGTTGAGTCTTGCCTAGGTGCCTTAGTTTAATTGTACAGTTTTATTAAGGTCTCTACTATCCTGCAGAGTTTGTTCCTTTCTTTCTTTAAGCATCTTTTTTCTTTTAGTTATTATGAGCTATAGGCCATCAACGATTTGTCCAAAAATATTCCTTAAAAAAAATATCAGTCGAATTGTCGTTTCTATATTTAGAATACTGGCATTGCGAACCCATGCACTCTAACGTGACTTGATTTGCTTATTAAGGCCATTTAGCATGTATAAAGCACGTAGTTAACTTAGTACTCACGTACAGCTTCGTACTATATGTACTTGGTGAATAGTGTACTTAAACGCACATTATGTTTTAATGAGTAAAATTATGATCTACATTCCTGATATAATAGGATAGACGGTACAAAGAATTAGAATTAAAATAGAACAGCTTTGCGGGCTTGCTTAGCTCGCCGTGGCCCCTTCGAACATATCTTTAATCCCGAGGTCATAGCCACGTGATAAGCCCAGTTCTTACTGCCTGATATATAGATATATACATCTAAATATTCTTCTGGCGAAGAATATTTAGATGAAAGAAGATGGTCCTAGGCGTTATTATTTTGAACAAGTAGAGGTTAGTTCCGTAGCCAGTTACCAGGAGCGCTAGTAAAAGTAAAATAGTACCTAGGAAAAGTATTGCGCTTTCTCTACACAAAAAATCCGAGATTTCAACTAGATTTAAGACCAGATAAAACTAGATTTAAGACTTTTTAATTGGTTTTTACCAAATTGTCTGTCTGCATGTGTATGTGTGTGTCTATTATCACCTATAGCTCCAAGTGTGTTCATGCCAGAGAATTTTTCCTGAAGTAGGGAGTTCAGGTTTTGTTTATTCCCTGTTGTACAGAACGTTTAGCGAAAAATTTAACTGTAAAATTTAAAAAAAAAAATAACAGTAAAAATGTGTTTTGTAGTACGGCGTACGAAAATAGTATTTTATGTTACTAGACTGTGAAGAAAGTCTTTTTAGCGAATTTTCATAATGAAATTGACACTTAAGAGGTTGTTCGGATCGGAAGTTGAGAGGGAAAGCGAAGGGGATCGATTCAAATTGGAAAATTAATTTATACACCTATTTTTTATCACTTATTTTAATTATAAAATTACATTTTGTCGATTGTACTTAAAACCCCCCATGAGGTGACCTACAAGTTACCTATGACTAACTGTCTGGGGGCCAAAGCTTTGTAATAGAACTATTCCAATGAATTTTTATATATGCTATATGGTGTACATATTCCTTAATAGAACGATTAAATATTCATATTAACAAAATTTTTATTGAATCCCCGAGTTTTAGACTTTTTAATGACCCCTAGATCTGGATGGAGCATGAAATTTATTTTATATTTTTAAATGAAAGTGGCAACACTGTAAAAGATTTAGAGAAGAACAAAAAGAAGGTGAAAAAATTCGCGTTCCTACCCGAATTTCGTTCCTTGTGCTATGATTTGCCATTTTAATTTAAAACATTTATTTTAATGACTAATTTTATTTAATTTTATATTTAAACATATTAATTATGTCCGATAGTAATATGATAGACGCGGGAGGTGGAGGGGCGGCGCTGCTGAAGAGAAGCCTGTCCGAGGATGAATACAACAGTATCAGTGATAATATTCGTAATAAAATCGAACAAGCTTTAAATTCCAGTGTAGAAGATTATTTAACAGCAAAGGCATTGTTTGAGACTCAGCATGCTGCAAGTGGTAAGTTAAATTTGTTTACAACCGTTAAGTTGTGGCTACCGGTCAGAGTCCAACAGTCCCACTTATGAATCAAAGCTATGTATGTCAATCAATTAATTTATTGACAGACGTTTTCACTGGCTGAAATACGGCACTAAACTTAATTGTTGGTTCTATTCCGCTTTATTGCTACTTCTATCATATATCATCAACTGCTTGTCTCATATAAGCCATACAAACAATTTTTTGTTGAGGCAGTTATGAGCTCCTAGTGCAACATGTATTATGCATACTATTACTTTGTTCAGACGCTTTGGCAGGTGTTTCAACCCCATGTTTAACTCCTTGGAGGTTCAACTCCCTGCTCCCCTGCAGTTGTGTGAATAGGACAGTGAAAAATACCTTGTGAGCAATTGAGGTTGAACCCCTGCCAAACCTTTCTTATAAATCTTGTTCTAGTTTTGTAAAATCGATTTATATAAATAATCGAGTGGATGCCACTCTATAATCTGATAGATGACAATTAGTACGTTCACACACACTCTAGATCCGCGGATCGTATAGAATACGTATGCAGTACTGTCAACTAACTTCACGGTTCTTGCAGCGTATTTGTTTAGTCGATTGAGTGATAACTGATCCCGCCAAAACATGGCGTCTTGTATAGTGAACCTTCACTTTTGGTTATAAGGAAGTTTAAAACAAAAAATATATTTAATTAAATTGTGATTTCTTTGCATAATAATAAAGTTACACTAAAAAAAATAATATTCCAAAAGTCATTTGATCAAAAACGGTTATATAGAAGTGAAATAAAGTGAAATAAAAGTTTGATGAGAAGGTTATCTGTTAAATGCGATCGTCTCTAAAGGTACACACACAAAAAGACAGCGTATCGGGGGATCCATTTAGATTCCATCTCCCTAGTTCTAGCGTATGCGATCGGATCCCCTCCGCATGGTTCATACAGCTTAAATTACCGTATTGAGAGATCGTACTCTATACGATATGCGGATCTAAAGTGTGTGTGAACCTACTAATTGTATAAACCAACCCTCCGTGTTGTTTTATTTGCGCCTGATAAATAAATATTCATGTTTTTGTACAAATTTCTGTCACACAATTTAACCTTTATCAATGACAGGCAACATGACGTTGGCATAACCTCCTCGACAATTACAGTAGTTGCTAAAAGTTGCCCTAGCGGCCTTATTTTTCTTTTTTGTAAAGTAAGCCCGAAATACGTGAGTAGTCACTTTTTAATTATATTCCACTATGATGTACACATATCATATCAAATTTACAGATCCAATTGAGTACACTATTTAATACTTTCTATAAAATCAGCAGAGAGAATACAGTCCACTCCACTAATACCTTGTTAGAATGCCTAGTTGAGAGGCAATTGTATTTTACTCTTTTATTTTACTTTAAGTCACTCAAATTACTGAGTTTTTTCACCTAATAACTTTTCAATAATTTTTAATATTTTTTATTATTGTCCGAAAAAATCACAATTTTATTAAATATATTTATTGTTTTTAACTTCCAAATTTTCCCATCACTAAAAAAATGGGATGTTTTGGCAAGTTTTTGTTATGACTTCATTGAAATTGATCGACTTAACCTTAATTCCTTGCACTATATGAACAGTGTAAGAACTTAAGTTTATTAAATGTATTACAATCACTTAAATGATGTTCTTAGTACCTTAGGTACGCTGTGGTATGTTGGCAGAGTGACCGGTTTGTGTCATGTCGGCTATTTCACCCCTACTGCTGAAGTGACCAAAGTTAAGTTGGTGAACTCCTTTTGATCTCTTCTTGAGATCAATTAACTATTGCACCACTTATGATAGTCTGATTAAATTAAGCCATGGAGGTTTAATTTATGATACCTATAAATTATTTTGATTGAAATGAATTTTTTTTATCTGAGGAAAATAAATCAGAATTTTTTATCAATTCTTTCGAAAACTTTTCTGTAGGAATTCCGAGAATTGTTATATACCCAACCCTGTATAAAAGCTCCCATTTATTCACTGTCTAATGTGTAAATTTGCTTTAATTTTCATGAGAAAACTAGAAAGAAATATTTATTTCACAAGTTGAATTGTTAAGGATGTGTTTTGTATAATTAATGTAATTTTGTATGTAAACAGAGAGCAAGCTGTCAGAATTAAAAGCACTTTTAGACAAAGCAGTTCTGGAGAGAGATGAACTCAAGTCTAAAGTTGACTGTTTGACTGCTCAGTTTGACGAATCATCAAACCGTCTCAATGAAACAACACAACAACTTAGTAAAATTAGGGACTCACTCACTAAGTAAGTTTCACTTTTAAACTGTCTATTTATATATTCGTTTTTTAACTGATTTATTTAAATGAATACGTTTCCTCCGAACTTTTCATCACCCTTTCATAGATTCGCTACCTTCATCCTCACTACATTGGACTCACTTCGCTCATCTTCAAAATTTAAAAATCACCAATTTTACACTGCAACTTGTCTTCTTGTCCTCAGATAGTGAATAAATAAATAAATAAACCATTTATTTATTCAAATAAATTTTACAGACACAAGTATTAAAAACTAGTTAATAATATTATTTAGGTGCAAAGTTGGCACTGGGCCGTAGTGTCCTCACAGCAGAGGGTTGTTGGTTTTGTTTTTGTTGTAACAAAAACAAAAACAAAATTTTAATTAACTAATAAGCTTAATAAATAGTTTCTAATTTATTTTATTTTTTTTTTCAATAGTGAATACACTTGTTTTATTCCCCATCACACATCCAGTCTCTGACCCCGCTTGATGCTGCTTAACTTTAACAAAATATCAAATAACAAATAAAATATAATCATACATAATGCATTAAATACGTGGATGATAAAATATGTAGCCATATAAATGTAATTAAAAGGAAACATAAAATAAATAAATAATAACAAGATAAATTTAATAAAATTGATTTTTAATTGAGTTGATATTTGGTACAAGTATATTCCTTTATGTAATAAATAATACAGCTCCATTAGTTTTCAATTAGTCTCTTATCTCCTGTATTATTTTTCTCATATTGGCATTCATCCTTTTGTTGGACCCTTCAATTATTATTAATAGGCTGTTTATTCAAAGATATTGTGTTACCATTTGGTATTTGTTGCTAGATGTGAGAAAGAGATGTCCGTTATAAGAAAAGAGAGGGATGAGGCTGTAGACGAAAGGCAGATAGCTGTTAGCTTGGTCACTAGGAAGGAATCTGAGATAGAGAGATTATCATCTGATAACAAGGTACTGTAGTCGTAGGTTTGATTTTTTACTTTTCCTTGTTCATACTGCTCGTTTGTTTACTAATTTATTTAACCAAACAGAAATAGGACCAGATGGTCTTCTCTTCCATTAAATATAGATAAACTTTTGGCCGATTTATGAATAAAATATTACAAAAAAGATAATATACAATTTAAACAAACATATTATATAATTTTAGACTATTTTATATTCTAAAATGTCTTATTATATTATTTTCTACATTTAGTTCTGTTTTAATTTGTATGAATATGTATTAATTAGTTATTTTTAATTTATTTCATATAAGTCAAAGTTTACTTTGTATATTTCATCAAGATAACTTATATTGGTTGGTCTTTTTTTTATTACACTTTCGTGATTTTTAATTACTTGTTATTTTCTGTTTAATTTTATGTTATATTTTTGTATGTTGTTTATTTAATTTTACTTAGGATATTATAAGAAAGTTATGATACTTATATATGATTAATTATAAAATATTTGTTGTTTTATTTTAGTTGATCATAACTGGTATTTAGAAATATTTTCCGTTTAATTTCATAATATATTTATGAATTTATTAATAAATGTACTTGTCAGGGTTTAAAGAAACACGTGTGCCTCTTACTTTGTGTTCGGACTAAAAGTCTGACATCAAGATTTCACCTAAATTATCTATTTCAGGTATTTAAAATTTTCTGAGGGCTTTTCACTTAGAATAATACTATATATAGAATGGGGACTACTGATAACATGAAAGTCGATTCACTAGTGGTAAATTGACAGCATGGGAAAATAATGCCAAGAAGCCAATGAAGTAGGTGTGATATGAAATTGTGGGCGTGGTTTGACATCCAGGACTACAGTCTATCGTTAAGTTTAAAAATTCCCAAGGTCATAAGTATTTTGGGGATTGACCAATTAGAAAAGCCGCTGCCAACCTCTCACTTAAAAAGAGAAAAAAATCCCTACCACAATAACCGCTGTAGGGAAAAACCTTCTTCCCGGCAATCGTTCACTTTGTTTGGGGTTCTTCTTTTGATTACATCGTTTTGAAAACTACTTTCAAATTAATCTTAAAATTATATTTTAAAATAAAACTACACACAAAAAATGTAAAAAACAACGCCAAGAAAATACGGGTAAAATAACCTGATTTGTTTACATAGTTTTTCCCGCTTCCTTATTGCAGGGATTTTTTTCTTAAGAATCAGTGGTGTCTAAACTGACCTGTCAAGATTTTTAAACTAAACGATAGACTGTAATCTCATAATCTCATTGGCTTTCTGACATTATTTTCCCATGCTTTTGACTGATTATTACCATTTGTTATATACTATAATTGTCATTAATAACTCAGAAAAAATTTATAATGCACAGAATTTTTTTTTAATCGATTTAGAATTTGGTATGCAGTCGAAACCAGAACAGCAAGTTTGCCAGGTTTGAACTTATCAGTAACTGTGCCAGGTTTGAACTAACAATTGTGCTTCTAGCTTTTATGAGATTCATTGGTTTCAGGTTCTTAATGATGAGCTAAAAGCAGCAGTGGTAGCTAAATGTGAGGCACTAAGCTCTGTAGATGACGTGACTGATAAACAAACCCAGCTGCAACTGATGGAGAAGAGGATGGAGAACGAGATGGTAGTGGTGAGACAGCAGAATGTGGATCTAAGGTGTGACTTAGCAAGGATTGCTGAGCAGATGACTCAGCAGAGGAGAGAATCATCCGCTGAGATACAGCAACTTCACACCAAACTGGCTCTCAAGGAGGATGAGGTGTGTATTGTAAAGTTACTGAGTAGCTTACGAGAAGAATGAGGTTTGTTTTTTGAAGTAACTGAGTGGCTGTCTTGAAGCACAAGGTTTGTATAATGAAGACACTGAGTGGTCTAAGGCGTTCAACTCTATACCTCCTAAGCTAAAAGTCTAAACCTGTTCCCTACAGGGTTTAAATCCCTGTCATGGTTGTATCATTTTCCCTTTCAAATGCCCTGTTGAATATAGTCTTCCATATCCATAGAATATGGTACCTAAAAATGTCATATGTTGTATGAAAATGAGGGAAAAAAGTCTTGAACAAGGACCTAACAGTTACACTTATTTGGTTGTAGTTGGCTGCTGACAGAGAGCAGAAGGCCCAGCTGGTGCAGAGCAACCAGGAATTGACGGAGCGTATCGACAAGTTGACAGAAACGTTACGGGAACAAAACGAATCTGAGATCAAACTTATTGAGCACTACCAGAAGGAAGTCAGGGGCCATCAGAAGATGGTTGATCTTCATAAGAGTAAGTACTGTAAATATTATATGGGGAAGATGATAATTGATAATTATGTATAATGGAGCATGAGGAAAATGATAATTACATATAATGGCACATGGGGAAGATGATAATTGATAATTATGGATAATGGCACATGGGGAAGATGATAACTCCACTTGTGCTCAATCACATTAAAATGACTTAGTTAATTTATTTCAACTTTCTCATTAATTTTTAAATAGTTCTTAATTTAAATAAAATAATTTCTTTGCTTATTATTGTGAGCCCTAAAAAATAGTCTTAACTGAAAATTTATTGATTTGCAGACATGTTAGAAGTGGCTGAGGGTAAAATCAACGAGCTAAGTACAGCTGTGAGAGATTTGCAACGTCTGCTGGGAGAGGCAACAACTCAATACGGAGAGCTGGAGACCAAGCTGGCTCAAACTGAGGAGGACCATAAGCAGGAATTGGAACGCAAGCACCAGACTATACAGGCACTCCGGCAGGAGCTTGAAGCCGCTAATCAACTTCTCCATCAAGTTAAACAAGGTCAGACATTAAATTGAGCACTAGGAGAGCACTTTAATAAAAATAAGTAAAACTAGCACTTTAATTAATAAAGGTTTTAGCATAGCAAAGAGCTGGGCCCAGGAAAGTGACCAAAATTTGTTTCAGAGGTCCCTAAACAATTAATTAGTACGTTCACACTCACTCTAGATCCGCGGATTGTATAGAATGCGTATAGAATACGAATACAATACGTTCAACTAACTTCACGGTTCTTGCAGCGTATTTGTTTAGTCGATCGAGTGATAACTGATCCCGCCAAAACATGGCGTCTTGTATAGTGAAGTTTCACTTTTGGTTATGAGGAAGTTTAAAGCAAAAAATATATTTAATTAAATTGTGATTTCTTTGCATAATAATAAAGTTACACTAAAAAAAATAATATTCCAAAAGTCATTTGATCAAAAACAGTTATATAGACGTGAAATAAAGTGAAATAAAAGTTCAACGGGTAGGTTATCTGTTAAATACGATCGTCTCTAAAGGTACACACACAAAAAGACAGCGTATCGGGGGATCCATTTAGATTCCATCTCCCTAGTTCTAGCGTATGCGATCGGATCCCCTCTGCATGGTTCATACTGCTTAAATTACCGTATTGAGAGATCGTACTCTATACTATACGCGGATCTAAAGTGTGTGTGAACGTACTAAATATCTAATTGGATATTAATATCCAACCACTAACTTGTGAATCTTACTGGCACCTTCTGTTCTTCTTACTAATTTTAACATCAAACACACTAATATATTTAATTCTAACTAAAGTGATGTAAAATTTATGCTGTTGGGAGGCAGGGAATAAGCTATTTTAGTTCCCTGTTTCTCCACTGCAACGGGTCAGTTCACCTTGTTCCACTTATATAAAATAATTATTTCTTCAATTCCAATAATAAAATTAAATAAAATTGTTAAAATATTATTTATTATTTTTAAATGTAAAATTTTCATAATAAAAATATAAACCTGATATCATGATAACCACGATGTGCAGGAATCTAAATTTATTTACCATGTTTATTGTGTTTTTATTGGTTCTTTTAATAGAAAAAAATGCAAAATTTATCCTATTTTGCATAAATAACCAGACCAACATAATCATGTCTACTAAACATCCCTTTATAACTAAAACAAAAAAACGGGGTCTATGGTTTAATGAAGTACCTGCACAAGTGTATTTGTCGGTCAAACTGGAAGGGGTTTTCCACCAGATTTTTGGAGCATAAAAAGACCCAGAGCAAGTTATTGTCATGTTAGCCAGATAAAACATATTGCATATCACATGAAGTTACCTTCTTTCACTACATAGACAAAAGTAATCAAATGACAGTCCTCGAAAATCGTGAAATTTTGAGAAAAGTGATTCAAGGCTCTGAATCTGTCGAGCTTTTGTCTTGTGCATGCCTTTGCCTCAGAAACCAGCTAAAAAGTAATTTTGACTCATCTCACTGGTAATTTATTTCCTTCTTTCTGCATTTATTTTGTACGTTTAATGTACGTTTTTGTTTTGTTATTTTAGTTGTTGACTTCTTATTTTATTGTTTTACTTTATTGGGTTGTAGGCACTGATGATGACCGTTCAGGTTGAACGGTTGGCTTTGTTTTATAATAATAAAAGAATAAGAAACCCTTTATTCAAAAACATATTTACAAAAAATACATTGAATAAGTCAAATACATAGTAAATTAAAAGTCAAATACATAAGTACTTAAAAGAAAATAAAATACAAAAAAATTAATGTTTATACACGTAATAAGCTATATTGTAGATTTATTTACTTTTTTATTTAAATTTTTGTTTTCAAATAACTATTTATACTATAGGGAACCAAATTAGTTAACTTTTTTTAAATCATCTGTGGAAAGAGAAACTTTATTTTTTATCTGTGTCATGTTTGTATTGTTACTGTGTGGGTGTTTTGCAGAGAGCAGTGAGGAAGCCATCAGCCGACTGTCCCCGCTGGCAGCATCTACTGCCAAACTAATGAAGTCTGGTCTGACTCTGTCACAGCTCTACTGTCAGTATGCCCAGGTCTCTGAGGAACTTATTAATCAGAAGTATGAGAATGAGAAATTACAGCAGTATGTCGAGCAGATTCACAAGGTAACTACTAGTATTGTTTGGTTTCTAGTCTTTAATACTAGATTTTTATTACAAGGAGTGAACTCTCTTCAAGGTGATCATTGACGACATCCTCATCAATGATAAAAATCAATGCTCCTATAACCGAACCCTGTCTAGAACCTTCGTCCGTTTCATCAATCTCATATTCCTCATCATCATATATACCCTCATATTGATACCTATGAATTGTCATATTTTCAGGAGATTGAAGAGAAAGCACCTATCCTGTTGAAACAGCGACAGGACTATGACTGCGCCATCAACATGGTGAACAATCTGACGGTGAAAGTAGATGAGTTGGTGGAAGAACAGAGCTCGTTGAGGAAGCAGGCTCAAGACAGTGAATGCAATGTTCAGTTCCTCACTAGAGAGAATAAGCGCTATAAGCATTCCGTCTCTGATCTATCTAGACAGGTATCTTTGTCATATTAGCTAATAAATATTTGACACAGTATAATTGTCTAGGAATCAATCAATATCAAGCAATATTTCAGGCTTGCCTGAAATATTTGATATAACATACTTATGACATATCTTATATAAACCAAATTTACTACAAACTATTGGATTCTTAATCCAGATTGGACCCATGGCATTAAGATCTAGAGTAGCACCAAACACTTCAATCAGACTCCAATCAAAAATCTTTGGAACCATCATAAGTGCTCCTCCTTTCTTTCCAGCGAAACCCAACTTGATGATCTTAAATTGTTCTCTGTCCTTTTTCTTCCTATGTCAATCCTGTTATCAATTCTACAGGATAAGGTTGAGGATGTTGTCCTTCACTCTAATTCCTTAGCTCAGTCTCATTCCTTTCAAACCATTCCAAATAATCCTTCTAGAATGTTGAAGAGAATTGTTTAACTAAACCTTTATTGTTTATAACTAAATGGCAATGAGAAAATATCGTTCTTTTTTTTTATGTTTTTAACTTTATAGTATTTCACACAATTATTATCAGTTGACGGCATGGGAGAAATTGTTGAGGGCCAATAAGCTTGGCTTGATATGAAATTGTGGGTGTGGTTTAACATCCAGGACTAACCTCATTGGCTCTCTCGCATCATTTTTCCATGTTTTCAACATATTATAACCATGTGTATTATAACACTATACATGTGTACTCTAGTTGACACTTTTTTGAAAGATTTGTATTAGTTATTAAAATCATTTTTGTTCAGGTCTGCTACCTGCTGAAAGAGTTGGAGGGGCTGAGAGGTAACTTTGTCCCTGTTCATGAAAGGACCAACGCTGACATCAGAACAACGTCTGATGTGAGTATCACTCCCTTACCTATAGTAAAACAGCTTTTCTGCATGTTTTTTAAGGCTCTGAATCTAATGAAATTAAGCTGAAAACAAAATGACCTTCTAGGATTTTAACTAAAAAACATTTAAGTATTAAAAGAACATAAAAACAAAATAGATAGTAAAATATTATCGTAAAACATATTAATTTAAAACCAAGTATAAGAAACGTCCTCATATAATATTTAAATATATTTTTATTTCTTTAAAGTTTATGATTTTTGAAATATTAACAATAAGATTTACAAAATTAAAATAAATAATACACAATTAGTAAAATTTCTTAGTAAAAATTCCTTAAAAAACTGAATTTGTTTAAAATTATTAATGAACGGGTATTTAAATTTATTATTAATTTAAGTTTTATTCTTGCGTTTAGTGAATTAGCATAAGGAAAATAATGCTTGTGAGGTTGTTTAGATGTAGGCTGTGGCAGTGATTGATTCGGTTTGGCTTCTTGATACCAAAAATATATATCCATAAAAATGTATATATATTCTTATATATATTTACGTCTATCTCTAAATATGTTAGATTCAGTGGAGCTAGAGTGTGGGGAGGTAGTATAGAAGACGGCTCTTACCTCTTGTTTCCCCTATTACTCTACTTTCTTAGTATGACAAGTAAAAAATGGTGCCCCCAGAAGCACTGCCAACCAAGCAGGCCCGCAAAGCAGAAGGATTTTGAAAGTAGTCTTCTTAAAGTCGTAGGCATTCTAAAACAATTAGGACGAATTTATTTTCAAGTGGCACAATTGGCAAATAGCTTCATTATGATGCCATCACAAATAGTAAAAAGAAGGTTTATTTGACTATATAGTGGGTTTGAGATAATTGTTTAATGTGACATATATAATATATTGTTGTATATACGTAGACGTCTATATTGCCCTGAAGGAGCAAAAGCAAGCCTCACTGCGTATCTAGCTATGCTAATTCACTAGATACATAACAAAAATGCCTTGCAAAATTAAATACTAAAATGAAGACAGTGTGTACTCGAAGAGGCCATAGCAAGCCTGACAGGTCTGCGAAGCAAACCTGTGAGGCAAGGTATTGAAAATACAAGGCAAATTGCCATGTAGCAACAAATTATAATAAAACAACAAATAATACAAGACAATTATAATGAAGATAAGAAGTGGCCTCGTAGTGGCTACAGGCCAAAGGCCTGTATTTTATTTAAAATTTAAATTATTTTATATGCACATTTTTCTTTAATTATAGTTTATATTGAAAGATACAATTAAAAGATTTTCCAGGTGTTTTTAAGACCTCCATTTACCAATTTGTGCTGTGGTGGTTTTTAGCAAGTTGTGCGTTTGTCTGTTATAATTGTAGCTCCGAGTGTGTTTTTGCTAAAGAATTAAAACTTATTTATTAAAACTTGTTTTGTTTATATAATTGGCACTACTGAGACATTAAAAAAATCACTCCAGTTAATCACTAGTGCCTCATCATCAATTATTTTGCAATCGTCGAGACTAACACAAATTCTAATTTTATTAGTTTAATGATGAATAAAAGAGTCTCTCCACTTAATTACTTTATTAAAAAACAAAGCCGGCTTTTAACCCCAAAAAGGTCATCATCAGTGCCTAACAAACAAATAAACTTAACATAATGATAAAACAATAAGTTAATAAAAAGTAAAAATATACAAAACAGAATACTATACATAAAGAAGTCGAACAAAAATAGAGCTTAAACGTTCGTTAAAAAACAGTCTTAAAATAAACATACTCGTGAGATGAAGGAAAGGAAATATATAGTTATTTATGCAACAAGGGATGAAAGTAAGTTTTACAGCTCAAGTAAAAGTTTCGTCCTAAGGCAGCGCCGAAGGAGGAAACTTCATTAGCTCACGAGGCCGGTAGGCGGAGGGAGATAAACTAGTTAGCTCCCGAGGCTTGCCGAGGCAGTTAACTAACATTTTGGCTCCCGAGGCTTGACGAGGGAGATAATTCGAAAGCTGAAAACTTTCATCCCTTGTTGCATATTAAATTTTATCTACGACTAGAGAACTAATACTAACAACTATTAATATATTCTTCAGCTCCTTAATTATTATTGTGTTAGTTTAGTTTATTCTTACCATGTCAATTACTAAGAAGAGAGAATAAAGCCACTATCTTCACATTATTTTATTGTAAGCTGTCAATAGAATAATGTGTAATACTATATTTGTAATTTAAACATTAGCGTGTGTATATTGTATATTCTACCCGTAGTACCAACATAACACAGAAAAAATCCTAAAATTCCTAAAAATTTTTCTAAAAAATTCTGTCAAGTTGGCAACACTTTCACTTTTCCTCCCTAGGGAGTAAAAGTACATTTACAGTGTGAGATAACAAGACTGTAAGTAGAACTTACAATACAAGGAGTAGATAAAGATTATTTATGAGATCTTTTATTTATTTATTGATTCTTTTATTTATCATTTTACGATCAACTCGTCTAGCGCTATTGTTTTAAATGCTATTAGTTTAATTTGTTTTATAATGTTAGGTTTAATGTTGTACTGTTGTTGTTAAGGTGATAGAAAAACACTTAGTTACTTTTAAAGACATTGAGGAGCTGCAGCTTAACAATGAGAAGCTGATGGCTGCTCTCAGAGAACTGAGTGAAGAAAAGGATCAACAAGAGATTGCCAGAGAATCCATTCAGGTCACCCAGCTTAAGGTATTAACTCATGCCATGTTATATTATAGTAAAAAATAAGGTTATAATCAGTTGACAGTGTGGGAAAATAATGCAAAGGAACCAATTAGGTTAGTCCTGGATGTTATAAAACACCCACAATTTCCATGTTTTTCTCACGCTGTCAACTGATTATAACAAGGTTTGTTCAGCACTTTACTCCAGTGTACACTTGCAACACTTTCCAAAATGATGCTGCTTCATGTGCTTTTTCTGGATCATGCTACCGCTGCAATAATCTTGCTTACCACTTTTTGAAATTACAAATTACTTACATTACATCATCATCAATTACGTTACATTACATTACATCGCATCAATTACATTACAAATTACTTACATTACAATTACATTACATCATCATCAATTACGTTACATTACATTACATCGCTACGTTACATTACATCACATCAATTACATTACAAATTACTTACATTACATCATATCAATTACGTTACATTACATTCATCGTTACGTTACATTACATCACATCAATTACATTACAAATTACTTACATTACAATTACATTACAATACATTACACGTACATTACATTAACATCACATCAATTACATTACAATTACTTACATTACATTACATTACACATTACAATTACGTTACATTACATCACATCAATTATATTACAAATTACTTACATTACAATTACATTACATCATCATCAATTACGTTACATTACATTACATCGTTACGTTACATTACATTACATCACATTAATTACATTACAAATTACTTACATTGATTACTGAAAATGTCTCCCACACTCAGGACTTCCTTGTGGGATTTCACGTGTTTTATTTTATTATTAACTTTTAAATAATGTTTAAATAATTTGACTGTATAAACTGTTGCTAATGATTGTAATACTATTGAAACTAAATTGTACCTATTCTTAATGTATAAAGATTGTATAAAAAAAATGTGAAAATCTTTAAATAAAAAAAAAATATAGGTTATTGTAAAGTATTTGTTTATCTCTCATCAATTTTTAATAAATATAGATAAAATAGTTTAAATCTTAATCTAACAATAGAATCCTATCTCATCTCAATCCTAACAATAGAATACATAAAATATATGATTTTTTAACATTCTTTTTGTTCCCTTTATCCATAATAATGTATTTAAAAGACACTATAGGGAATACTAAAAAAACACACTCCTTACTCCATGAACCAAACAAGTTAGTTTGGTTCATGGAGTAAGGAGTGTGTTTTTTTAGTATTCCCTATAGTGTCTTTTAAATACATTAAAATATATGATAAAAATATAAAGTTACATTTCCTTCAGTCAATGAAGTACTATTGTTACTGGTTTGTTAGGTTTGGCACTGATGATGACTTCTAGCGAGGTTGAAAGTGCTTTTCCAACAAATATTCATTCTGTAGAAAGACTTTTCTTGTCCTTATTTATCATTTTAATAGTTTTAAATGTAAAATTTGGATTTAATAAAACAAATAAATGGTGAAATATTTGTTGTTGTTAATTTCAATTTACGTGTTAATCTTATTAAAAAGATTAATGTGCATAATTTATTTTTATACTTTGTGTGTTCATGATTTTTTTTCTGTTGGTACCACTCCTTCCTCTTCTTCTTTGCCACAATAACTATATAAAATAAATTAAACTATATAAAAAAAACTAATGTAAATATATATAATAGAAATAATCTTACTCACAATTATAATTCAAAAAATAAAAACATATTGATAATCCCACCTCGTAGGTTATCCAAGTCAGAAGTGGGACATAGTATGTTAGGCATTAAACTTTTTAATTATTTAGAAGAAAATATAAAAAATCAACTAGAAAAACAATTTAAAAAATATATTAAAAATTATCTTGAAGAAAACCCTTATTATTAACTAAGTGAGTATTTTTGTAAAAAACTCAAAACAAATTAGATAGAGGCTTTAATTTATACATTGATTATTACTATAGCTTATATCATTAACTCTTAGAATATGTAGTATAATTGTTTTATTAACTTAGTTTTAAGATATTGACAATTAATGTTTTGTCTGTATAAAATTTCATAAAAATTAAGGTTTATTATTATTATATAAATAAAAAGATATTAGTCTTAAAAATTGATTTGTTTAAAATTTACATGAACTATTATTATATAGAATAGACTATTAAGTAGACAAAAATTATAATTAGTGAGATATTTATGAAGTGGGTGAGGTGCACCACAAGTGACCCAGGTGATGATAATTCAGAGGTTCAGCTGGATCCTAGGTATGTCCCTGCTCTTAAATGTCTTTGTTTTTCCAGAATGAAATCAAGGAGTTAGAGAGTAGAATGGAATCACTGGAAGAGAGAGAGCAGGTGGTATTAAAGCAGGTCGAGATAGTCAAGCAGCAGAGAGATGTTTACCACAAACTCTTTAATGTCCATGCCAAGCCTGGCTCCCTTACGGTATGTAACCTTAGTATAGCCCTTTCCAACTCTAATAGTCCAGTCATTTGGTCGTTTTTAGAGCCAGTCAAAAATTATTGTTTGAAATTCTTTCTATTTACAGAGAGCACTTACTAGTACTTATTACAATATATAAAAAAATATTATTTGTGCAAGAAAGTATTATACCTTTTATATATGTATGTATATGTATGTATATATATATATATATATATTATATATATATATATATATATATATATATATATATATATATATGTGTGTGTGTGTGTGTGTATTACTTTTCCTTAAGCACAACGGACTTTTGACAAGTTCATAATTGGCAATAATGACCGAGCAAAATTTTCAAACATTCATAAAACACAGAAAAATGTTTTGATTGATTTGATGAGATTTGGCATGCATGTAGTCTTATTCAAGACCAACATGTGTGCTAAGTTTCATCTCATTACCAGTATTAATTACATTTTTATTGTATTAATTTTATACGTTTTTCAAAGTAGTTGAAAAATAGTTCAATTTAGTTTAAATTTGGTGTAAGTTTATCCTGTTATGAAATAAATAAGAAAACTAAGTTTGGTTTCAATACGGGAAGTATATCTTTAGTTTGTTAAAAGTTAAGCGGCATCGAGCGGCCTGGATTGGTGTAAATTGCTTGATAACACTTTCCCCCATTTACTATGATAGTATTAGTATTCCATATAAAGTGAGTTGTGCACATGTGTGTTATAGCTTGGGAGTGAAGAAATGTCAGTGTTAGAAGAGGCAGGAGTGAGCCTGGATGAGATTCCTCAGAGGCTCGTCTCTCCACAAAAAACTAAGCAACAGGTAACTACGTCTAATATATGCTCCGTGTCTAATGGATTTGACTCCAAAACCGCTATAATTTCACTACTGATCTTATACAACATCCATATTATTAATAAATTAATTAAAATATGTTTATAGTTCTTAAACATTATAATATTATTAGATTATTAAAAAATAATAGCTGTAGTTTTCAGCCAGCTCTGTGGTAATCTTCAGGGTCAAAATTATTATTATTTAAAGTCTTTGGTCTTGTTGATGATCTCCATCATCATAATTTTTAACTTTTCTACTTTAGCATTTTTAATTTGATGAAACTACTTCATAATGAATAAAATTTAAAACAGGCTTAATGTTCTAGAGTAAAATATTTAATAGGTACCAACAATTTTATGATAAGTTAGTTAGTAATCCATTTATTAATTTTACAATTAATTAAAAGTTATACACATTTTTAATCTCTAAATAAGCTAATAGGTTTGGAAAAACTATTTGTTTAAATACAATATATATTTAAACAAATAAAATCTTTTAATTATAAATTTATTGATTTTTTTTAACACCATCAGGATTTTGTTTTGTCATGTTTTCTTATTTTTTATTATCTTAAGTCGTTTAAAAAAATATAATTTTTCTTACTTATTTTGTATTTTTGTTACTAATTTTATGGTTAAGGTGAATACTATATATGGCATGTTTTTAATTTTAGTACTAATAGTACATTGCAAATTGAATTAAACATTTGTGAGACATGTGTCTTGATATGATATACTGAGTCGTGAATAGAGTAAAAATGATTTTAATAGTTGAGTACTCAAACCAAATATACTTTATACATTTTTATGAATTAACAGCTATTTCCGGTTCACGATAATCATCCAATTTATTGAGAATTTATATACTAAATTAATTTATAAATTTTAAAAGTTTCATATTCAACATATTTTTAACATCCACTCATCTATAATTTTATGTCTTCACACTAGTGATATATTTGAGAGAAAACTATTTGTTTTAAAATACCTAAATTAATAGATATCTCTAGAAACAGATATGAGAATAGTCTTTTCAAGTTTAAATACATTTAGTGTTTTTTTTAATACGCATACTCATTTCAATGATCACTCATGCTCATTTTAACTATCAACGAATAAGAGGACTACGTAATCTATTTGCTTATATGTAGATCAATGTAATTATCGCTTATTACTTATATTCATAACTGAACATTAAGTTTCCTGTTTAACAGAGATAAAGTTTTAAATATGAAAAATCCAATTTTCTTCTATCTCAAACACATCTATGTGCTATAACAAGTGTTATTACTTAAAATTTTTAGATGTTTTAAAAAGTAAAGGTGTAATTAATGTTTTTTGTAATAAGGTGAGCTTAATTACCACGTTATTAGGCTATGTATGTTGAGCAAGATATATTTATAACCTGTTAACCTGGTACCAATTGTAGGGCAAAAGTTAAGCTAGGCTAACTTCATAGAGAATGACTCACATAGAGTTCTAAGAGAGGCATCACTGCCTATCATAAATACATAATTGTGAGAGGTCGTCAAGCAATCTTTTGGGTGGATTCTCACACAGAAAGATGACTTCAGTTGTGACACACATTATGACTAATACCTTTAAATAGAATTAAATAAGAAGAGAGATTGGACTCATAATTTCTATATTAATATAACACGAGTTGATTTGTTGTTTAGATATTGATAATGATTAACATATACGTCATCTATATAGTCGATTAATATATTGTAAATTTTGTAGCACTGCAGATAATTTGACATATATTATATAACATAGTAGAGAGTAGGTCTGGTTTCACCGTGCTTCGATTGCTATAATCCACCAACTTAACCACCTTATGTTGGGAAACTATCGACACTTTTATTGTAATAATTATTGAGTAACTTTAATTGCTGTTATAGATCGAATATTTCTTAGTAACATATAGAGAAAGATTGTGTTTAATAGCATATATAAAATTGCATCATTTGCAATGAGTGGGTGTGTTGACTTTAAGTTTTTAATTTGGAGATGCCTTGCTGAGCTTAACAACGCTTCGCTCTTACTAATGAGTGGATAAGTGGGGTTTTTACTGTTATCTCTGAACCCTTTGTGTTTGTTAATCAGGAACCACTTGATGAAGGAAGTAAAATAGCTCTAGAAGAACTTAAGAAGACATTCGATTCCTATCGAGCTGAGCGATGCACGAATGAGCGCATGCTGAACGAAACTATAGAGAGGTTAATGAGAGAAAAAAGTGATTTGGGTCTAGAACGTGCTAAACTTTGCTCGCAGGCCGAATATAGCAGTGAGAAGTGCAAAACACTTGCGACTACGGTCAAGAGTTTAAGAGCACAGGTTTCAGCGCTTGAGGAGAAGTGCAGCTCCTACGCTCAAACTACAGCCAGGCTCGAGGAATCTCATCGCCAACTCAGACAGGTCAGTATCATATCATATCACCATTTATTGCAGATTGATTTTACTAATTAAAATTTACGTATTCTTTTCAAAGCATCCATGCAAATCGCATTGAGCGTGTTTCCTCCTGAGGGGAGGTTAAATAAATTATTTTTTTAAATATATAATATATAAATATTTATATAAATTATTTATTATATTAATAAACAGGTCAGTATAACTTCACTAAATAAAAAAATATATGACACTCTATGAATGTCAATTATTAGTACAAAGTTTTATTTTAATGAGGCTAGTTAGTATATTCACAGTTTTTGTGGGATCACATTTGTTAAGCAGCATCGAGCATGGTCAGTAAGTGGATGGGTGACCACTGGCAAAATAACAACCAATATGCATTTCCACAACTTAGATTTTATAGACTTTCAGTATGTCAAACAAATCTTTCACAGAAAAAAATGGGCAGTGTTATGTCTGGCTATTTTTATGTATAATGTTGTATTGTATGTATAATGTATTGTATGTATAATGTTGATGTTGTTTAGGAGGCCATGTCTGCTATGACCAAGCTTAGTGTGGCAGAGACAACAGCTGCCAATCTTAAGCAGGAGAATCTGTTCCTTAAGGACTCCGAGAAGAGACTCATGAATGAGAGGAACATAGACCGCAAGACCAGACTTTCCCAGGAGATGCTGATGGCTAATCTGGAGACTCTGAAAGCCAAATTCGAGTGCAGTGATGCTGAAGGCAGGAAGAGACTGGAGGACAGACTGGATGAAGCCCATAAACAGCTTACTCATCTCACGAGGAAACTACAGGAAGAACAGGAGAAGTTTAGTGGTAAGATTGAGCTTCTCGAGCAACAGGTTAAAACTGCTCGAGAGAGGTATGAGGAGGAGAAGAAACTCAAAGACAAAGCTTTGGAGGAGCTGGAGGAGGCAAGGAGAGCTGTGACAAGGGCTGAAGAGCGCCTCGAGGCTGCATCTCACAGCCTCGGCACGGCCATATCCCAGTCTCAACCCGTTATAGATCGAGACAATAAGATAAAGGATTTGGAGAAGATAATACTGAATTATGAGTCTGACGTCAAGAAACTTGAAGAGAAATTGAGCAGCTCTAAAACTAACTGTGAAGAGATGAGGGAGATGTGCCAGATAACTGAGCAGCAACTTAAGGAGATAACTGAACAGCACGAACAGCTCAAACGCCAGTCTGATCAGGTGATCAGTGAAATGAAGAAGACGGAGAACGAGTTGCGAAACAACATCACTCAACTGGAGATTCGGTTGTCTACCTCGCACGCAGCAGAAGCTGAGATAGCAGCACAACGGGAAGGTGAGCTAGCATCGTTGAGGCAACAGGTATCCGGGCTCATGGAGCAGATCAACTCACAGAGAGAACACGCTGACAGACTCGAGGGGGAGTTGAAGGAAGCTTCGCAGGCTGTCAGAGCCGAGACAGAGAAGTACATGAACCAACTAGAACAGAACAAACACCTTCAAAAGGTAATTTATCTATTCCTTGGGTTGTAACTTTTAATGTTTATTAATTTATTTTTTCAAGACTTTTGCTTCCCTACCTCCTAAAAGGAGGGGAAGCATTGCAGAAGCAAACATTTGAATAAAAACTGCAGATCCTGAAAATAAAAAATAATTGTGCCTGTATGTATTGTATCTATATATGAGTGTATAGATGTACAGTCATATATATCATTTGATACTACCGAGTTTTGCAAAACATGAATAGTTGACACAATATAATTGTGCGAGAGACACCTAGGAAATGTAACAAGCAAATGCAATGCTACATCTGGGAACTGTTCCATCATTCGACATTCGTCATCATTGATGGCTGGACATAATGTCAAGTCCCACTCTGTTTCGTTACGTCTAACTCATCAGTTAGACAAAATTGGAAAAAACTGCAGATCCTGAAAATAAAAATAATTGTGCCTGTATGTTATATATCAGTGAATAGATGTATAGTCATATATTTAAATGGCTGATCAAATTTCAATGAACTTGGTGCAAAAATCAAGTCATATATGAGGATGAACTGATAAGAGTTTTTGGCGTATCAAAACCCTAACTTTAAATTTAACTTTACCCCAACTTCAAATTTGGCTTTTGCGAATCGGAAACTGAAGCTGCCTCTCACTCACTTCTGAGATGTAAAGCCCTAGCCTTACAAAGGTTCTACAACTTTGGTAGCAGTACCCTTACAAAGTTTGACTCTGCCTTTAAATCATTGGTCAATAAGATCCTGGAGAAAAAAAAGCATTTTGCACTTATTTTTCATCTGGACTTAGTCGGGTGAAAATTATTATTTTGATCTGGATCAATTGAGGTGATTGTACAATAAACTTCTAGTCTCAGTGCAAATGGGGTATATCCTCCACCATCAGTAATAATAGCAATAACTTCAAATTTTAGACTTATTTTGACAATATTATTGCTTGATATATTGTAAAATTTTCTGGTTTTGCTAGGAGCTTGACAGAATGGTCGAGGAGGTTAAAATAGCCAAACTCAACGAGGAGAGAATGGCAAAAGAATCTGAGGCATTGCAGAAGTCTCATGAGCTCGAAGTGACTGCACTTAACACAAGGCTTTCAGAGCTTGATACGAGGGCACTCGAGAGTGAGCAAAAGACTCAAGAAGTGGCTGCACTTAATGAGCTTCTTCATCAACAGATTGAAAGACTCACAGAACAGATTGATTCCATACCGCCCCAGGTAAAATATACACCCCTTTTTACTTTTATTCATTTTATTCCAAAGGTATATAAGAAAATTATTGTGAATTATCCGTTTCAATTATCATCAATTATAAGTATAGTGCCATTACAGTTTCAATTATAAGTATAGTGTCATTACAGTTTCAATTATAAGTATAGTGTCATTACAGCTTTTCAGGTGTTTTTAAGACCTCCTGCGTGGTTTTTTCAAAATTTTCCGTCTATATGTGTGTGTTTTATTTATTAACAACTCTGAATGTATCTATGCTAGAGAGAAACTTACTACAAAAATTATTCTTTATGTCTGGTTGTGCTATCTGTAAAGTTTTTGTTTTATTTCGTCATTAACCAGTAATAATGACTCAACAAAAAATTTGAAAAGTTTTGTTTTGTCTCGTGTACCAGGCGTAACAGATCCCAAGTAGTGAAACAAATTTCAATCTTTCCAAATAAAAATTGTTGAACTAAGTCAATAGTTTTATGTCTGAAAATGTCTAAAAGTCTAACTTGTACTAACTTAGTAGAGATACTGACTTGTGTAATTGATATAGCAGTTGTACTTGAACTTAGTGGAGATAGACTTGTTAAATTGATATAGCTCAGCTTGTACTTGAACTTAGTGGAGATACTGACTTGTGTAAATTGATATAGCTTAAACTTAGTAGAGAAGCTGACTTGTGTAAATTTATCTAACTCAGCTTGTACTTGAACTTAGTGGAGATACTGACTTGTGTAAATTGATATAGCTCAGCTTGTACTTAAACTTAGTAGAGAGCTGACTTGTGTAAATTTATCTACTCAGCTGTACTTGAACTTAGTGGAGATACTGACTTGTGTAAATTGAATAGCTCAGCTGTACTTAAACTTAGTAGAGAAGCTTGACTTGTGTAAATTTATTACTCAGCTTGTACTTGAACTTAGTGAGATACTGACTTGTGTAAATTGATATACTCAGCTTGTACTTAAACTTAGTAGGAGAGCTGACTTGTGTAAATTTATCTAACAGCTTGTACTTGAACTTAGTGGAGAATGACTTGTGTGATAGCTATACTTGACTACTGACTTGTGTAAATTGATATAGCTCAGCTTGTACTTGAACTACTGACTGTGAATTGATATAGCTCAGCTTGTGCTTGAACTTAGTGGAGGGAATGTGTAAATTTATCTAACTCTGCTTGTACTTGAAATTCAGAATTGGAATAAATTTCAAGTGCAAGGCACCCTCTTCCATTGTCAATTACTGATACTCTTCAAGAAGATATAAGAGTCAGATATATATGACAGAAAAGATATATTTGGCAGTTTGTTTTCAAATTTCGTATGTTTTAGGAAGATGAAGGTATTGGAGAGATGGCTGTTGGTGGAGGATCAACAGAGAGTGGAGAGAGCAAGACATTGATGGAGATATTGCAGCATGTCAGGAAGGAGAAATCATCTGCCGTGTCATTATCTAACTCCCTTAAGCAAGAAAAACTAAGACTTGAGTGTGAGGTGAGACCTTACATGTTAAATGTTGCATCTTTTGAAATTATAAATAGTTTCCTTAATATTGTAGGGAAAACTGTGTCTGTAGAAATTGAAGAGTGGAGTTGGCATGTTTAGCTGAATAAAATACCAAAATCTCTCCACCTAATGTTTATTATTATAGACAGAGCTGGCATTTGATGTCTTAATATATAACACACTGCTAAAGTCAATTGACAGTGCTAAAAAATGTGGGAGGGAAAGAATTCTATTGGTTTAGACCCCGCACCCTTTTCCTCCTCCACCCTCATGCCAACCCTCGGTAAAAAAATACCTTTTTCGTAAATAAATCATAAAAAGGCAACTCTGGTTGTAAACATTTGTAACCTCGCGTCGCTTTTATTTCCCTTATTGTGGATATTAATCTGTTTCTGTTCGTTTCGTTTCATTCCAATCTGTTCAATTCATCCAATTATTGCAGAGTTGTAATATGATCTGAGTGCCTATATTTGACCCTTGGACATTGACGTATTCTTCATGCACTTTTTGCTTTTGAGTGCAGCGCAGGGTCTGTCAACCAAAATACAGCATTTTTTTTTGGATAATTCAATGTCTAATAGGATGACAGTCTTGACTTTTTTTAAGTCATGAATGCATATTGTGTCATATTATTTCTATAATATGAAACAATACGCTTTTAATTATACAAATTTGAATCAAAAAATCAGTTTGTTTTGAAAAAAGTAATTATAGCTGACGATTTAATAATCTTTATCATAGCTTTTTGGTTTCTTTGGGGAGTAGTCCTATACATCTCAATTCTAAATTGTACATTTGTTAAACACTTATTAATAAAGGATTTTATAAAAAAAAAAAAAAAAAAAAAAAAAAATAGAACTATTATGATCCATTGCATTACGTAATTAACAACTTTAACTCCACTTAATTCATACTTCCCGAACAAATTTAAAGCAACACTTAGTTGGTCAATTTATAAGAAACAATATTCCTACTTAAAAATGAAATTAATTATTTCTAAAAAATAAAAAAATACGATATCAAATAAAAACAAATAATAAAATTTAAAACATAACCTGACTTCAGCGTTGCCAGAGTAGGGATTTTTTGTTACTTAAAAAAAGGAATTTTTTGTTAAAAAAAAGAGGGTTGAAAGCATTGAGATTTTATTGGCTGTTAATTGACTTTAGCTGTGTGTTATATTATAATAATCATCAATGTGAAACAAATCTAACACAAGTAAAGAGTTCAACCAACTCATAAATTTAAAAAATAAATAACAAGTCAAGTTAAAATACCTTTTAATGAATAAATACATATGACACCATGTTTAAACACCATTTCAGGTCCAGATTTTTTTTTTTAAGATGTCATAACCTAATTTAATGATGTCATAAATTTTCCTTAAACAATAAGTTTCTTAACTTCCCAAACATCTCGGTATGTATTAAGTTTTCATACATGCATACATACACAAACATGCTCAGACGGAAGCGCACACACACATAAACTTTGTTGAGGCATATATTTTGCGTGTTAAGAGGCCTAATAGAATCCATTAGGATTCTACTTTTGTCTTTTGAACAATCCTATGAGCATCATTTTCTGGTAAAAATATGCTAAAAGAAAAAAAAAACATATGACCTGTCGGAATAATTGAAGAAGGCTCTAATCTGATCCTGTAGACATAGTTATATAGCAAACAGGTAGGTGAGGAGCAAACAGGTGGGTGAGGAGCAAACAGGTGGGTGAAAAGCAAACACTGGATGCCTTATTATTACTGATGTTCCCCACTTTATTATTATTCCTTTATTATGAAGGGCTTTCTCTTCATTTTCTGTCAAAATCCCAAACTTGGATTGAGGCGAGAGTGTAGAATATATACTATGTGTTGACAGGTTGAAGTGCTGAAAGTTCAGATAGAGGAATTGAAGAAGGCTTTGGATGTAGAGAGAAGCAGCTCTGATACCCCTACTATTACTGCTCAGAAACATTCTCACCTCCTCCACCAGGTTTGTATTTGAATGCTTACATCGAACCCAGATCTATATGACTTACTGCTCCAAAAAGTGCTCCAGTATTCTTCCCTTATGAATTAAGACCACTGAGCGAGGACTGATAGCTCTTTCGTTAATGTCACGCCTTAGGACATGGAGGTCGAGGATTCAAATCCAGCAGGAGAAGGACCTTATATAAGTATTCTCAGGAGACCTTGAATTCGGCTGTAAAGCCTAGGTTTTAGGTGACTTCTTTGGCCCCCGCAAATGGGGGGTTGGATTCTGTCCGAGACAAGTCTGGATCCACATTTCTGTTGTCTCCAGCTCATGGGAAAGGTACTGAACACTGTGAAAGTAGAGACGGTTCTGGAAAGCACTTCCAAATGATCTGGGAAAGTTTGGCTTTCAAGTCAGGGCTATAGGAATGGGTTCATCCTCACTAACTTTAGGGTTACTACCGATGTCTCTCCCTATGTATTGAACTGGAGAGAACAGTGAGTATAAAAAGTATTTGGTAAGACTAGTGGAACTGGTGAGATTTTTAAAAATTATTATTATCATTATTAAAGATTAGGGTTGGAGTCGAGGATAGACCCCATTTGCACTGCGACTGGAAGTCTATTGTACAATCCCCTCAATTGGTCCAGGTCAGAATAATCATTTTCCCCGGACTAGGTCTTGGATCTTTTTGACCAGTGATTCATTGGTAGAGTCAAACTTAGTGAGAGTGCTGCTACCAAAGTTGGTGAACCTTTGAAAGGCTAGGGCTTCACATCTCAGAAGTACGTGAGATGCAGTTTCGGTTTACGATTCACAAAGCCTACACACTGGGTTATCTTTAAAGATACCAATGGTATGGAGATGTTTTCGGAGGTGACAGTGACCAGTCAGTAGTCCAGTTACTGTTCTAAGGTCCCTTCTGCTGAGACTGAGGAGGTCCTCAGTTACTTTGGGACTGGGTTTTAACAAAGTTTACTGTGCCTATGCCCAGAGGATTTGTTCCAGTGGTGCAGTGATTGGTTAAGAGCCAATCTTTTAATTACACCTTTTACTATAGTTTAAGTGCTGCTACTATGGGTTCAGGCCCACAGGAGTGGTTCAGACCCTTTTTGCCAGGATGTCTGCTTGTCATTACCTTCAATTCCCCTTGGGTGCCTGCCCTTATGGCCAGGCACCCATCTGATTGCTACATCATTGTTGAGTGACAAGGTCAGAAGGTTTTGTAAGCACTCCCAGGCAAGCTTATTAAGCTTGTCTGGTATCCAAGCTTGGCTTGGATAAGCTTGTTAAAAATTAGTCTAGATGAGACTAATGAGATCAGAGTATACTTGACAATTTGTGAACTTGATCTCAGGTGTAGTCCTGTAATAGTGAGGTGTGTGCAAGAACTCTAGTAGTTATCAGTAGAGTGGCATTGCTGAGAATAGAAACACTAAAATCACCTTACAGGTTCTACCTTAAATAAATAAATAAAAAATACTCCCACCTTCTTTACCAGGTTTGTATTGAAATGCTTGTATCAAACTCACTAACATTTGTCTCCATTAAAAACTAGTCTAGTATTCTTCTAATATGATGTAATATTAATATTTCCACTTTCTCTACCAAAGTCATATTTACTTGCTTAGAATGCTCGTATCTATTCCCAAATCAGTTTCATTTGATTTAGTACCCCCAAGATATTGTAGTCTTTGTAGAATTTGAAAATTACCTGATGTTTCTGAAAGTATAACTATTGTTTCTGTATTGTTAAGCAATAATAATAATAGTACCCACTGTTACAATGACTCAACATTGTCTAGTTTCGTCAAACTTAATATTAACTTAAAATTACTAATTACAATATTTACAGATTATTATTATTTTTTTAAATAACCTTTATTATTTATATTTACATACATATTATAAGTACAATTATTATTTGATAGGCAAGCCCTCCACTAAAGATCAATAAAAATATTCATCTTGTGCCGTGGAGGGTCAAATATCTAAAAATCATTTAGATATTCGTCTACTGTATAGTAGGCTTTTTTTATCAAAATATCTTTGGTGAGTTGACTAAAGCTGGGTTCAGCAAGTGATGCCATTACTTGTGGAAGCTTATTGAAGCATTTTCTTGCCATGTAGAGAGGTGAGTTGTTGGTTAATGTCAGTCGGTGGACAGGATAGTCCAATCTGTTGCGTAATAAGGATAATACAGGTAATACTTGTTAACACAAAAGTTACTCATTTATCATTACTGAATTATCAATTATGTTTGGTATGTTTTCAGGTGGAAGCAGTTAGTCAGTTGACAGAGAGTAACAAAGTTCTGACGGAGGAGAGAGACAGACTGGTGGAGAGACTGAGTGAGTTGGAAGCTACAGCTCGACGTGTTGAGGAGGAGATAGTGAGTCCTGTCAAACTGAGGGCTTCCGAGCTCTCCACAAGGCTCGAAACTCTTGAGCTAGAGAATAACATGCTTAAACAGGACAGTCAGAGGTCACTATTTTAATGTATTTTTGTTGTATTTATACATTAATAATAATAATAAAACACTACACTTTAGCATTTGTCGTTATGCTTTAACATCAACACATTGTATTATTAACTATTAAAATATAGTCATCATGTGTCTAAATATCAATTTGTAATATTTTAGTAATACAATATAATTGGCCGAGAGACATCTAGAAAAATGTAACAAGCAAATGCAATGCTACATCTGGGAACTGTTCCGTCATTCGATATTCGTCATCATTGATGGCTCGACATAATGTCATGTCCCTCTACCTATTTAATTTATGATGTAAAATAAAAACAGTGCTAATACTCCATTGATGAAGTTCCTTCTCTATTTACTTCTAAGAAGAAGATGTGTTATTAATGTTGTTAAAATATTTGTTTATTTTATTTTATTTATTGATTTATTTTTAAACTGGCGAAATTGAGACAAAAGTCTCCTCTTCCATTCCGCCAGCACTCAAACAATACAACTTTTTACTTAACAATTAACAATACCATTTGTTAATGGTATAGATGGAGGACTAGAGCTGAAGAACTGCTGGAGAAGAGTAGCAAGGTGAATCCTGAAGATTTGAAGAGACTGAGTGGAGAGAAAGACAACCTGACCAGGCAGCTCAACCAGGAAAGAGAGCTGTCCTCTCAGCAGAGGATACAACTTCAGCACCAGGTAACCAACTACACTTGGCTAATATATTTGACATTATTTCAATAAAACTGAATTGTGGTATTAATTACAGCAACCTTAGAATAATTCAAGATTCCTCTCATCTTAATTTTTGATTTGTGATAGATTAATTTTTAAAGTTGGAGATTTACAGTATGAATAAGTGATATTTATTTTATTGCATTGACTATTGGGGCAAAGTGCCCCAATGGTGCTTTGCGGCACCTAACTTTAAACTTTTTTTAAATTAGGACCCTATATGATTTGGCAAATTTTGATTCTATGACCAAAATAATAACTATTTTGCTCTTAGGGGCTTAAGTAAAGCTTAAGCCTTACTTAAGCTGTTTGTTTTATTTTATTAATAATGCTTTTTCTATGTATTATATTATTGTAAGATACTTAATTTAATAGCTAAGTTCCATATTAGGTAGTTTGTTTTCATTTATTTGTTGGTTTACAGATTGAAGAACTGGAGAAAGCCAAGAGTTTTGCTCAAGGGGAATCAAGCAGCTTGACATCACAGCTCAACCAAACTAGACAGCAGCTTGAGACTCTTAAGCAGCAGATAAAGGAAACAACAGAGAAAAATATCGGTGCAGAGCAGCGCTGCACTACTCTTACGGCCCAGATGGAGGACATCAAAGCCAAAGAAATGCAGGTATACATCCTGTTGCCCTGTAAACAACCTGTTACTCTGTAACCAACCTGTTGATCTGTAACCAACCTTTTGCTCTGTAAACAACCTTTTACTCTGTAAACAACCTTTTGCCTTGTAAACAACCTTTTTACCCTGTAAACAAGCTGTTGCTCTGTAAACAACCTTTTGCTCTGTAAACAACCTTTTTGCCCTGTAAACTTAGAATAATACTTTATATAGAAGGAGCACTACTGATAACACGAAAGCCGGTTGACTGGTGCAACTAAGTAATGCTGCCAACCTAACAAAATAAAATGTCTTTTTAACAAAGTTGGCAATATTTCCGGTTGTTGAAGTATTTAATTAATGAAACAAACTTATTTAGTTTACGAAAATAAACAATAATGTGATCATTGTGTTAAAAAAATAGTATATGGACTATTGTATGATGTCAGAACTGGATACTTGCATTGTTACTGTATTGCTATCATACAATATTTAAATTTATAATAGTGGGGAAGTCAAAATATTTAAATACGACAGGAACTAATAAAAAATTTAAATAATGGCGGGCTAGCACACCGACTATGTAAGGATGGCAACATAAAAGCAAAAAAAAATATGTTGTTGTCAGTTGGCAGCATTACTTAGTTGCACCAGTCAACCGGCTTTCGTGTTATCAGTGGAATTACATTGTGTTTACGGGTCCTGTTGCTTCTTCTATATATAGTATTATTCTAAGCTGTAAACAAGCTGGTGCTCTGTAACCAACCTGTTGCTCCGTAAACAACCTTTTTCACTGTAAACAACATGTTGCTCTATAACAAACCTGATAGAGAAGTAATTAGTAAGATCATCTAGTAACTAGGCCACTTTGTGGGACCTTTTTACTGACTCCCTTAGATAGAAGATATTGTTCTACCTTATGAGTCCTAAAGTAGGCATTTGGCATCTAATTCACAAAAGAGCTGTAGTGTCTTGGGGGCAATACTACAGTTAACACAGGAAACGGGACCGTGAAAGGGCCAGGCGAAATAGTTATTTCAATTAAAGTTTTTACAAGGCTGGTAAATGGTGGAAGGCGATAATTAAAGCAATTTTGATGTGCCACAGATAGAGTATAATATAAACATAAATCAAAGATTAATTAATAAAACCAAACTTAACTAAATACTTAATATACCGGTGAGGAGGGAACGCGGGGGCCGAACTTGAGATAGACTGCCGATTCTCGGGATTTCGCACAATTCTAGGGCCTCCGGGACAGGGCTACCAACATACTGACAACAAAAAGCTGACAATGTGGAAGGACACCACAAGGATCAAAACAGTTCTAAATAAAGACCTATTACGCAATGTAACCCCCCTTGGGTCCCCCTTTTACATCACAGAGTTGAGAATTTACTGTATTTTTCTATAGCTTTAACTAAAAACAATCTCTGGATGGCAGGCTAACCATTACACTACCGGACGGAACCTCCTGTAACCAACAAGATAAATGATAAAAGAACAATTAATGCTCTTTTCTCAACTTGACTTAATTAACGCTATTTTCAAACAATTTTTAGTTTTACTTATTTTGATGGGACTATTTGAAGGTTTTTGTTTACTTAAGTATGATACGTTTTGCAGATTCGCCAAATTGCCAAGAAGTATAAGACTCAGTTCATGGAGTTAACTAAAGCAGTAGAGGACGAGAGGAGGCTGAGAGAAGCCAAGGAAGCAAGAGAAGCAAGTGTGGCGCCCCTGGCTCAGCCGGGTCCTTCTAACCAAGATGACACGGAGCAAATTAAACAGCTCACTATTCAGGTAACTCTTTTCATTCCTTGTCTTTCCAATGTTTGTCTTTATATTTAAAAAATATAATCTGAAAGGTACCTCAGAACTTTTCCTCATCACATTAGATTCGCTACACTCATCCTCCCTACTTCCAACTCTCTTTGATTGTCCTCAGAATATACAACTCAATAAAAATTATACTACAGCATGTTCTTGGACACGCTTTGCTCATCCTCGGATAGTAAATACATCCGTTTCATTCTCAGTGGTCACCTATACAGAGCTGACCATGCTCAATGCTGCTTAACTTTTATGACCCAACAAAAATCATGGATGTACTTGTCGTATTGAATCGAAACTTAGTATGGTAAGGTATACACTTGTACCGAAGTTTAATTCAATTGAATAATTTTCTGATTTTTTACAATTTTTTAAAAAACGTACGCGTCATTTGATAAAAATTAAACTAATGCTGATAATAAGGTGAAACTTGGAACAAATGTTAGTCTTATACATGGCTACATGCATGTCAAATCTCAATCTGATTGCATCATTTTTCCCCAATTTATGATTTGTTAAAAATTTTGCTGAGTCATTATTGCGAGTAATGACGCCATAATTTTTTTTACGAATACAGCGGTAAACTGATTTTGTACAAAGTTTCAACTCTCTAGCATAAATACACTGGGAGCTAAGATGATGACAGACACACAAACACACATACAGACAGACAAATTTGAGACAACCACTTCACACAAGTCAAGCGAGTCCGAAGATGTGTTACAGTATACATTTGATGAATTGTATATTCTGAGGACAAGGGAAGCGAGTTCAAAGTAGAAAGAATGAGTGTACAAAATCTTATGTGATGAGGAAAGGTTCCAAAGGACCCCGTACTCGTTTTTTCTTTTGAAAGGTATGGGGTTGGTAGGAACTCTCTGATAAGTTAAATAGCAAAACAACTATTACCTTTGGATAGGCTACAATTTATTTATATTTGCAGTTGACGGCTATTAAGAGCGAGCTGGAGACGACTCGGAAAGAGTGCGAAACTCTGCAGAACAACAGCCTTGAAAAGGAAGACAGGGCCAAGAACTTGCTCAAGAATGCTCGGAACCGTATAGGACAGCTTATGGAGGAGAAACAGACCCTTGCCAAGGAGCTCTCTGATATCAGATCCAAAGGACCTAAAGGTAAACTAAGTTAAATGCCTTTTTGAGTTTGTCAATATGAAGGAGTCACCTGTGGTTTAGTGGTAACAGTACATGACTATTGCACAAAGTGTAAAGAGTTGTCACGTGTTCAATCCTAGCAAAAGTTTCAACATTTTATTGAGAGGAATACAAATTCTATGTACCATTAGGCCAAGAGCCCAGGGATGTTTTGGCTGAGTAATGGCTGGAACCGGTCTCAATTTTTCGTAAATACCTTCCTGAACAAGGATCTGCAATTCTGCCGACTCGTATCGGATGGGTGTCCCAGGCAGAACGCACTTTACAGGTCAAATTTACCACCCATATTAACAAACAGTGTAATGGCTGGAACCGGTCTCCATTTTTCGTAAATACCTTCCTGAACAAGGATCTGCAATTCTGCCGACTCGTGAGATGGCAGAACCAGATGGTTCTCGATCAGATGGGTGTCCCAGGCAGAACCTTTGGCCCCTAAAGTGCGTTCTGCCTGGGACACCCATCCGATACGAGTCCGCAGAATTGCAGATCCTTGTTCAGGAAGGTATTTACGAAAAATTGAGACTGGTTCCAGCCATTACACTTTTTATTAACTAAATACCACTGGGCTCTTGGTCTACATGTTTAGTTTAGTTTTGCTACCATTTTGTTTTTAAACATTAGAACAGTAATAATAATGATAATAGTAATACCCCTGAGGGAATGCCTCCAGGCAATAGAGGCAACCATTACGCTCTAAGTGTATTCTAAAGTAGTTGATCATTTATTTGAACAATAATCTTATATAGACTGAGTCTATATAAGATATAGACCCTGGGATGCTAACCCTAGGTTTCCGAGGTGTCAAAAGTTTGTATAAATACTGATAATAAACTATGCAGCCTTCCACAGTTATTGTCATAAAGATCTATACTTATCTTTCTACATGGTCACGTGACTAAAAATCAGCTGGAAGGGAGAAAATGCAATGATTGAGAAGAAAGCCCCTTCAACTGCAAGGGGGGCTCTGTGTAGATGGTGTTTATACTAAAGTTAGAAAATTTCATCTTGTTATTAATTTGTTACTGATTCTATGTTAATGTGGTTTACTATGTTAGATTTTTAAATTGAACAGGACACATGTTTAGAGCACTCCCACCGGGGTTTTGTGGTTGTCCAGTGACATCACCCAAGCACTTGTAGATATTTTTTTCTTTCAGAAGTAGGACGCCTGCTGCTTTTATTAAAACATTTTTTTCCTGTAGAAAGGTATAGTGCGAGGAGTATAAGTCTTCTGGTGGTGACACATTCAGTTTTGTAGGACATTGTGTTTTTTCATCTATGATGTCCTACATCCCTGAAGATTCCTCCCACAGTGGAAGCGAAAAAACTTTGTAACCACTGTTTTCATTTGTAAATACTGATGCTCATATAACCTCAACCTTAGAGGAGACATTTTTATATAAATTGAAACTGGCTTCCTGTGCAATATTTTAACGTGTTTTTGTGTTTAGGTGACGCAGAGAGTAGGATATCAGCCCTTGAGTCAAGGATATCCAGATTGGAGAAAGAAAAATCAGATGAACAGTCTGAAAAGGAGAGACTTGGATCTGAGGTTGAGATTCTTACCTCGAAACTCAGACAGCTTGAGAGATACCAGGTAAATCAATAGAGTACCAAAATTAAGCAGCTTAGTTTAGTCAAATTTAAGCAGCTTAAGCATACTTAAGCTGTGTTAATAATGTCTAATCCTTATTCACTTTAAATGTTTCTTATGTCTCATTTATTTTAAAATATAATAGGATAAGATAATAATCATTGTGTTATTGCAGGGTTCAAAGCCGAGCACTAGCTGTGTTGAGAAAGGGACAAACGAGCCGCCAACTGCCAACATCAAGCCTATGTCTGGTCCCTCCACTTCCACTACCAAGCAGCACCAGGTCAGTCTACCAATTTTTAATTTTCCTTATTTATATCACATGTGTAGAACAATATTATATCACATAATATTGTCTTACATTAAAAGTCAAAAATTGAGATATCTCCTGAATAATTTTTACCAAATTTTTTGTCTGTAGCTATGTCATTAGAGCAAGTTCTTGCTCCTCTAAGACCTGGGAAAAAAGGAATAAAGCGTTTTTGGGTGTAAAATTATGTATACTGTATATCCATGGATTAGGTTTCACATGACAAACATTTACACTTCGTATTATGATAAAATGACAAAAAATAATTTTGACAAACATTTACTCTTCTTATTATGATAAAAAACAAAAAAATCATTTTGACAAACATTTACACTTCTTATTTAAAATGACAAAAAAATCATTTTTGACAAACATTTACTCTTCTTATTATGATAAAATGACAAAAAAATCATTTTTGACAAACATTTACTCTTCTTATTATGATAAAATGACAAAAAAATAATTTTTGACAAACATTTACCTTCTTATTATGATAAAATGACAAAAAAAAAATCATTTTTGACAAACATTTACTCTTCTTTATGATAAATGACAAAAAAATCATTTTTGACAAACATTTACTCTCTTATTATGATAAAATGACAAAAAATAATTTTTGACAAACATTTACTCTTCTTATTATGATAAAATGACAAAAAAATCAATTTTTGACAAACCATTTACTCTTCTTATTATGATAAAATGAAAAAAAATCATTTTTGATAAAATGACAAAAAAAATAATTTTGACAAACATTTACTCTTCTTATTATGATAAAATGACAAAAAAATCATTTTTGACAAACATTTACTCTTCTTATTATGATAAAATGACAAAAAAAATAATTTTTGACAAACATTTACCTTCTTTATTATATAAAATGACAAAAAATCATTTTTGACAAACATTTACACTTCTTATATGATAAAATGACAAAAAAAATCATTTTTGACAACATTTACACTTCTTATTATTGATAAAATGAAAAAAAATCATTTTTGACAAACATTTACTCTTCTTATTATGATAAAAATGACAAAAAAAATTTTTGACAAACATTACACAAAAAAAATCATTTTGACAAACATTTTACTTCTTATTATGATAAAATGACAAAAAAAATCATTTTTGACAACATTTACACTTCTTATTATGATAAAATGACAAAAAAATCATTTTTGACAAACATTTACACTTCTTATTATGATAAAATGACAAAAAAATCATTTTTGACAAACATTTACACTTCTTATTATGATAAATCAAAAAAATATTTTTGACAAACATTTACTTCTTATTATGATAAAATGAAAAAAAATCATTTTGACAAACATTTACTCTTCTTATTATGAAAAATGACAAAAAATATTTTTGACAAACATTTACACTTCTTATTATGATAAAATGCAAAAAAATCATTTTGACAAACATTTACCTTCTTATTATGATAAAATGACAAAAAAATCATTTTTGACAAACATTTACTCTTCTTATTATGATAAAATGACAAAAAAATCATTTTTGACAAACATTTACTCTTCTTATTATGATAAAATGACAAAAAAATCATTTTTGACAAACATTTACACTTCTTATTATGATAAAATGACAAAAAAATCATTTTTGACAAACATTTACTCTTCTTATTATGATAAAATGACAAAAAAATCATTTTTGACAAACATTTACTCTTCTTATTATGATAAAATGACAAAAAAATTTTTGACAAACATTTACTTCTTATTATGATAAAATGACAAAAAAATATTTTTGACAACATTTACTCTTCTTATTATGATAAAATGACAAAAAAAATTTTTGACAAACATTTACTCTTCTTATTATGATAAAATGACAAAAAAAAAATCATTTTTGACAAACATTTACTCTTCTTATTATGATAAAAACAAAAAAATCATTTTTGACAAACATTTACCTTCTTATTAATAAAATGACAAAAAAAACATTTTTGACAAACATTTACTCTTCTGACAAAAATCATTTTTGACAAACATTTACACTTCTTATTATGATAAAATGACAAAAAAATCATTTTTGACAAACATTTACACTTCTTATTATGATAAATAAATCATTTTTGACAACATTTACCTTCATAAATGACATTTTTGACAAACATTTCTTCTTATTATAAATGACAAAACTTTTGACAAACATTTACCTTCTTATTATGATAAAATGACAAAAAAATCATTTTTGACAAACATTTACTCTTCTTATTATGATAAAATGACAAAAAAATCATTTTTGACAAACATTTACCTTCTTATTATGATAAAATGACAAAAAAAATCATTTTTGACAAAAAGTTACTCTTTATAAAAACTTTTGCTTGTTTTAAAATGAACGTTTATCACAATAACAAATTTTGTATGATGAACCTTGAACCCAAAAAAGTACATTTTTCAAAAAGTTAGCTTAGGAAGAATTAGACCTATTTATTATAATTTGACAAAATTTTATTCTTTATAAAATTTCTCCTGGAGATAAATTGTGTGATAAAAGTACCAAAATGAATTATTTTCCCCCTTGCTCCCTCAATATTGACCTCCTATTTGACATAATAGAATAATATTATTAGTAATGAATTGTATCTATAATTTATTTATTTTAGGGACTAAATAACGGGGGCTATGACTGGAGGCGGACAAACAAAATAAAAATGTTTTTTTTACCATTTTTATTGCCAAAATGGTTTTATTATAATGTTTTTTATGCACAAAGAATGTTTTTCAAAAAAAAATAGCTAATTTACTCTTGGAGGTTTTCAAAATAATGGTACTTATAAGGGAAAGGGTGTAAAATATTAAATTAATATTATGAAAAATCTTAGTTGTTTTAGAAATAAAAAGTTTTATAAAGAGTGACCTTTTTGAAAAAACAAAATGTTTTGGCCATATACAGTACAGAAAAGCCTCTAAGAGAAAAAGTGGGTTAATAATCAAGTTTACAAAAAAGTTACTCTCAATAAAAACTTTGCTTGATTTTAAAATAAGATTTCTATAAGAAATAAATTAATAAATAAAAAAACTGTAACCGGAACAAGAAATGTACGAAAATTGTACTGTAAGTAAAAAATGCTACTTTTTTGGTTATGTGATATGAAATATTCAATTTCTTGTGACTATTTGTTGTTTAGAACTCAGCGACTGTTACTCCATGGAGAGAAACTACACCGTTTGCATCCATCAGGCCGCTGTCTCAGCCTACCAGAAATACCGTGGTTGTCCAGCCTAGCCAGACTACTTCCCCCAACAACCAACTGTGAGTCACCGAATAAATAAATTGTTTTAAATATTCCTCAACTTATAATGTATGTGTACGATAAGGCCTTACCAAATTCAGACTTGAGTGGACCTAAGCACATTGTAGCATCTAAAAAAAGTAGGCCTATTTACTAAAAGTAAAATTTAAGGGGGCTTAGCTCCCCCTCTCCATCCCATCCAAGCAATAATGATAGTTTCTACTTAATTAAATAAAAGTGGTTTCGTTCCTCTATTGTCATTAGATAGTGTGTTTATCTGTATACATTTTTGTTACCATGTTTTTCATAAGGCATTACTCAGATTATTATGGAATTTTCAGGGAATGTCAATGAGGAAGATGCATAAATTTTAACCTGTTTTTTTTTTTATTTTGTTAGGTTAATAGAGGTAAGAAAAAATGTATTTAAAAGAAAAAAATATTAATTGTTCAAATATTTATAACCAATTAAAAAAATGTAATATTTGAAAAAGTAAGTTTCGCGGCAAAACACTATTACTTCACTTAGGTTGTTTAGTTGATAGGTTAATTTCAAATCTCTAGGTCAATGCTAAAACTAACGAATGTTGAAATATTTAAATTATAAGCGCTAAAGGAGTTTTTACCATAAGGATGTAAATAAAAGTCTATCCACAAATAAATTTCAACCAATGTAATGATGACAAAACCGGCTTTCAACCTAATACAGGTCATCCTCAGTGCCGGTGAGAAGAAGCTAATTTTTCCTCTTGAGTCTTGTTGTTAAATTTGAGATAAAATGTATTTCAAAGAAAAAAAATATTAATTGTTCAAATATTTATAACCAATTAAAAAAATGTAATATTTGAAAAAGTAAGATTCGCGGCAAAACACTACGTCTGTATCCAGTCTCAAATCCAACAACAAGACTCAAGAGGAAAAATTAGCTTCTTCTCACCGGCACTGAGGATGACCTGTATTAGGTTGAAAGCCGGTTTTGTCATCATTACATTGGTTGAAATTTATTTGTGGATAGACTTCTATTTACATCCAAATGTTGAAACCCCTTTTTTAGTTATACAAGTTTTCATTGTATTGCGAGTTATTTTTAAGCCTGCAATGCTCAATATTATCTTACAAACCTGGATCTAAAATGTTTTAGGCGAAGCCATTCGAATATTAGTGAAAAGATAAAGTTTAGTTTTACTTGATTGTTGTTTACCTTACGTTTCGTTCAAAATATTATATTATTTCTGAGAATTGGGGTAAATAGTTATTATTTTATTAGTCTGCACTATCTTTTGTAAAAAATCACATGAATAATTGCTAGATTTAAATTATTTTTGTTCAAATTAAATACGTACATATATCATCTTATAGTTGCGACGAGTGAATCCGATTTTGAGCAGTATTCAGCATTGAGATTACTAAAACAAAAGCTCTATTGATGCCTTTTTATTAATGTTAGTACATATTAATTAAAGAATAACTATTTCCTCAAATTCAATGTAAATCAAATCAAAAATATCTTTACTATGTACACCAATTTCTTGGATATGATAAGTCATGACAATTAAATCATAAATACACAGCAAAAGCATATAGTAAAAGATAAAAACAAACACAAAAAATAATGAAATAATTAAAGTTTTAAAAATGCATTAATGGTATAATAGCATTCCCTAACTAGTAAACATTTTATTTCTTTTAAAAACTCTTGTAATAATTTTATTAATTAAACGAGAAGTAGGGTGAACAACAAGCACTTGAAAATTTATCACTTATAGTTTATTATGAGCACAAAACATTTAAAAAAAAAATTACCACTAATATTTTGTTTTAATTATTTAAAATAGCATAAATATAATTATATTATTATAATTAAAAGGTTGAAATACATCCATAACCCATAAATTTTTGTTATCACATGTGATAAGAGTGATTTCCCACCAGAACTTGAGTTTACTAAAAAAATCTGTGAAGCGGTTTTGCAATAGAATGAAGCAGCTAGGAGTCTAAAAATATAAGGTACTTTAAGGAATAAAATATAACCCATGAATAGTTGTAAATAAATCCGCTGAGGTGTGATATGATCTTGCCTTGAACAACACTCCCCAACAACAACAGTAAATTTTAAAAATTAATAAAAAATAATTGGAACACTCTAAAAAAAATTTTTAATGATTCTGAATCTGGCCCTTAATGTAACCCCCCCCCTGGCCCTTAACCTCTGAAACTTTGTACGGAGCATATATAATTTTTTATTCTGTGTTACAGTGTCATGGTGGCTCCTCAACAGAGTGTTCACACGAGTTCACATGTTCAGGAAGTTCCCTCTCCCAGCTCTAGTCATATGGACTACATGCCCGTCACCGTTAGCTCCAGTGCTACCAACTCTACCACACCTCTGCAGCGTGCTACTCTAGACGAGACTCAGACACCTCCCCAAGCTCAAGCTAATGTGGCTTTGGTGCTACCTCAGCCTCTAACACAAGCGCGCACAGCTAGTGTTGCTCAGACGAGCGTAGCTGCCAACACTGTACAGGAACAACAATCTCAGGTCAGCTTTCAACCTTATTGGTCCCTTTTAAACTCTTTGAATAAATATGCATAGATCTTTATTTACATAAAATGATAGTTATTTATGCCATAAGGCTGAGAAGTGTGTCTTTAAGTCATGGCAATTAGATTTACCGACGAGCGAAGCGAGTCGGGAAAATTGCCAAGACATAAAGACATTCTCAGCCGGATGGCATACACTATTTTTTTTGAGGTAGCACTCATTAAATAAACTGCGCTATATACTTAATTGAAAAAAAACAAACGTAAAAAAATAAATACATGTTTAATTACAATGAAAAATAAACAAAAATAAACAATTCATCCATAGCTTCACACTTTTACTCAAAAATGTTAAAGCTTTACAAATAAACACACAAAAATTGTCAATTAGAACACCTTTTAAAAACGAAAAAAAAATTAGTCTACGAACAAAAACAGAAACAAAATGAACGTTTTTAAAGAAAACTCATGAAGGTTTAACACAGATTGTTTTTTGAACACGCTAGGAATAATAAAACAAATAAATGCGGCGCCTATTTGATCTTTTAGTGGGCGATTTTAACTTAATTAGTTAATTAGGGGTACCTCAGAACTTTTCCTCATCACATTGGTCTCGCTTCACTTGTTCTCAGAATATAAAATTCACCAAATTGATGTTGCAACGCATCTTCATTCCCAGCTGTCACCCATCCAGACACTAACCACTCTCATGCTGCTAGAGTATTATGATCCAACAAAATCATGGATATACATATTGTATTGTAAGGGGATTGAGTGAAAAAAGTTTGAGAACCACTGATCCAGGGTAGTTTGGAGTATGATCTTAGCCATGCCTGAGCACACTTCTTACTTTTGGTTATAGTTAACTCAAGCCTCTATTAGCGCTACTCTAGTTAACACTAGAATAGAGTATTGAACAAAACTATATCCCCAAGTGCTCTTAATGACTGATATAATGTTTTTTGGTTCATTTGTGGAGTTATTTTGTGGTGATGGTTACAGGGAGATGTAGTGGAGAACACAGTGTCTGGGTCGGTTCAGGAGCCTAGCGAGCAGTCTGTCACCTCAGTTCAGCCTCCTGTCTTACCTATTTACATTAGACAGGTAATATAAAGTTTTGTATCACGCTTAAATTTAAGTTAGTAGAAGAGCCTTGTTTAGTATAAATGAATTATTTGCTAAATCTAAGATATTTAATTAATTATTACTTCCTTTATGTTTAATTTTAATGTATTTATTTATTTTTATTTGACTGTGATAACTTTTAGTTTTAATTGGTTTTTAGCCTGTGATATTTAGTTTAGGTTTCTGTTTCCAATAGGCTGTTTTAGATTTTAAGATTTCTGTGATATGTATGCATTTGTTATCAGTCCTTTTAATTTTATTCTCTAACTCTAAGTTACAAGGAAGAGTTTTTAATGTAATTCTAAATGATATTTTAATTTTTGTATGGACTATTTTGTATACTCTAAAAGGTTTTAAACAATAAAGAATTTATTTATTTATTTATACAAAATTTACTTGCCACTTTTAAACACACGAAAAAAACATTTCACTTGTTACTTATTGGACATTCATACTTGTTAATTTAAAATTTAAAGGTTTTTATTGTTACTTATTTTAAGACATTTCTTACTTTTAAAGGTTTATTTACTTGTTTACTTATTGAACACATTAAGACATTTCTTACATTTTAAAGGTTATTTACTTGTTACTTATTGAACACACTTAAGACATTTCTTACATTTTAAAGGTTATTTACTTGTTACTTATTGAACACACTTAAGACATTTCTTACATTTTAAAGGTTTATTTACTTGTTACTTATTGAACACACATAAGACATTTCTTACATTTTAAAGGTTTATTTACTTGTTACTTATTGAACACACATAAGACATTTCTTACATTTTAAAGGTTTATTTACTTGTTACTTATTGAAACACACTTAAGACATTTCTTACATTTTAAAGGTTTATTTACTTGTTACTTATTGAACACACATAAGACATTTCTTACATTTTAAAGGTTTATTTTACTTGTTACTTATTGACACACTTAAGACATTTCTTACATTTTAAAGGTTTATTACTTGTTATTATTGAACACACATAAGACATTTCTTTTTAAAGGTTTATTTACTTGTTACTTATTGAACACACATAAGACATTTCTTACATTTTAAAGGTTTATTTACTTGTTACTTATTGAACACACTTAAGACATTTCTTACATTTTAAAGGTTTATTTACTTGTTACTGAACACACATAAGACATTTCTTACATTTTAAAGGTTTATTTACTTGTTACTTATTGAACAACATAAGACATTTCTTACATTTTAAAGGTTTATTTACTTGTTACTTATTGAACACACTTAAGAACATTTCTTACATTTTAAGGTTTATTTACTTGTTACTTATTGAACACACATAAGACATTTCTTCATTTTAAAGGTTTATTTACTTGTTACTTATTGAACACACATAAGACATTTCTTACATTTTAAAGGTTTACTTGTTACTTATTTAAGACATTTTACTTAAAGGTTTATTTACTTGTTACTTATTGAACACACATAAGACATTTCTTACATTTTAAAGGTTTATTTACTGGCATTTTAAAGGTTTATTTACTTGTTACTTATTGAACACACATAAGACATTTCTTACATTTTAAAGGTTTATTTACTTGTTACTTATTGAACACACATAAGACATTTCTTAACATTTTAAAGGTTTTTTTACTTGTTACTTATTGAACACACATAAGACATTTCTTACATTTTAAAGGTTTATTTACTTGTTACTTATTGAACACACATAAGACTTTCTAAATTTAAAGGTTTATTTACTTGTTACTTATTGAAACACATAAGACATTTCTTACATTTTAAAGGTTTATTTACTTGTTACTTATTGAACACACATAAGACATTTCTTACATTTTAAAGGTTTATTTACTTGTTACTTATTTACATTTACTTGTTACTTATTGAACACACATAAGACATTTCTTACATTTTAAAGGTTTATTTACTTGTTACTTATTGAACACACATAAGATATTTCTTACATTTTAAAGGTTTATTTACTTAAAATTAAGGTTTATTGAATACACTTTAATTTTATTTAAAGTGGCTTAATTTTTCAGTATACATTTAATAACCTGAGCAGTAGTGCCAAAACTTGTTACTTACTTATTATTTTCTAATGAGTGCAAATCATGCTGTGCCATGTAGTGTGTGCTCTATGGGATAAATATGTTTTTATCCCATATTTATATTTTTATCACATATAAATATATGTGATGTATATATTTTTTTTATTTTATTTTTTTTTTTGTAAATAAGAGCTTTTATTAAATTTCTAGAAATTTGTTTTTCTAATTTATAAGATAATTGTTATAAATTGTTTTATATAATAATTCAAATCTATACATTTAGTTGTTTAATTCAAATTAAAAGATATATAATAACCATGTATAGTATATTTATATTAGAAATGGATTGGATAGTTAGATTGCAACAACTTCTGTCATTACATGAGATTGGTGCTTATACACTTGAATAAAGAATCCAGTTAATAGCATTAATATTAAAAGATAGTTAGTAAACTTTATTATAAAGTAGTATTGATAATGGATGAATAGGAAAGATTACAATAAAAAATTAGAAAAGTAAACAACATGAGAGGCGAAAAACAAAGAAATAAAAAATGCATATATATATAAGAACAATTGAGCAAAACAAAAGTAAGGTAGAGTTAATTTTCACCGAGCTGAAAAGCTCTTAAGCGCAAGGCATTAATAACAAATTTAAATAATATTTTTGCAGCTAAAGGAGTGCTGGGATTGAGCATTTGATCATAATTGTTGATAGAAAAGTAGTATCTAGAGCTTGGGTTAAATCTTAAACTTTGGTAGGCTGTACACTCTAACAAGAAATGGGCCATGCTCTCAGGCTCACTGCGGTTGCAGAGTTGGCATAGTTCAAGTGGCTTTAGTTTATGAAGGTTATTAAATATACATAAAAAAAATAAATATCAAGTTATGAGATTACTGCTCAGGTTATTAAATATACATAAAAAAATAAAGCAAAAATTGGATTGATAAGCTAGAAAGCATGCATGTCAAAGAAAATTTGCCCGGCTTGTGGATCTCCATGCCAGATTTCATTTTGTTAAAGAAATAAAAAAAACACTGTTCCAAGGCAACACTGTGCCATGCTGATTCTTTTATTTATTTATTTCCTATCTTTGTGTAATAAAAGTATCTATTGTGTGTTCAGGTTGAAGATGGTCAAGGAGTGGCAAGCAGCCAGGAAGTAGGGGTGGGCAGTGAGCCCATAGGACAACCCAGTGTGCCTAGCAGCAGTAGTAGTAGTGTTTCTACGAGTCATCCTCAAGGATTAAAGAGGCCACATCCTCCTTCCTCTCCCTCCCAGACTCCGTGCGATCATGACCAGCCTAAGATACCCCCCGTATGTCTCCTTTTTCAATAAACAAAACAATTAGCTTTTCTATTGTTTTGTTAGTATTAGTCTACTACAGTAATTGACACTGGTTATGATCAGTTGACTTACAATAAATTAGTGAGCTGTAAATATATAATGTGACCAGTATTAGTTTGGGGAGACATTCATCCAATTACTGAATCTACTGGAAAACAGGTCTTTGTGGCTCTGGGGTTAGGCAAAATAAACTCCCGTGGGTCAACTACTTAGTTAATTTTAACATGCACAGGTTTATTAACAATTAGAGTCATAGTTTTGTGTAGCCAACAGGATAATTGTGCACATTTCCTTTGAAAAATACAGAAAAAATGAGTTACGAGTAGTGCTTGATAATCGAGTAACTGCTGAAGTTATAAAGCATAAACTGGATCCTTGAGCAAGAAATGGATTGTTAAGCACAGAAACATGCGTTCCAAAGGAAATTTGTTCGGCATGAGCACTACTACCATATGGAAAGGAGTAAAGAAAAAAACACTAAAATTGTTACATGTGATGTGTATCTATATCTCTTATCTTATATGTTTATATAAGATATTGTGACAGCTTGGTTTGGGGTTAATTTATGAAACTAAATCTATTAACTAAGGCTATCCTTAATATTACGAACACATAATAAAAGATAATTGAGTTGTATAATTATTTACATCATAATAAATTCAAATATAAAGATATTGATATAGATAAACCTAAAATTACGAATAGACTCTTACTTACATTATAGCTTAGACGAAAAGATTTCTCTCTGAAGTCCATTTTGGCTCTCCGAGTCCCTCTGATGAGCCAGTGTTTACAAATTTTGATGTCCCACTCGAGCAGCCAAAACTGCCCTGTCTGAGCTGACTCTAGTCAAAATACCAGGGACTCTATTTTAGAATTAATCTATTATAATAATTGATAATATTATAAAATTGCACTGCATAGAATGTAGAATGGAGAGAACAAATTGGTTTAATTGAACCCTAATTTAAACTGTTGCAATGTCATATAATGTTTATGAAAGATATGTTATATCTTATTTGTTTTATAAGAGGGTGGCAGGGTTTCTTCTGGGGTTCTTCACCAGAGGGGGGGGGGGTATCTCAAAATTATAGGGGGTTTACAGAGTTGTACAAATTTTTGATGGGGTGGGGATGTGTAACTTTTTTGTTATGTTACAGTCCAGTAACAAAAAGATAGGTTTAAATTTCTCCCTTCACAGATCAAATAAAGTAAAACTTTACCCAAGGAATTATAATTTTATTTATAAAATTATTTAAATAATAAAGCGACAGTCTCTCACAAATGTAAAACTATGTTTACTAAACCGGCTTTCGACTGTTAACAGCCATCATCAGTGCCTACCAACAATGTAAAAATATAAACTAAGTACAAAGTGAAATAAAACAAAGTCAAATGATAAAATAACAGTACAAAATATAAAAATTATAAAATAACATTAAAACAAAAACCCAATTACTGTAGAGAAGCGAGAAAGGAAGAAAAATATATACTATCATTTGAGACAGAGGTTATCTGAAATCTGGGAGCCGTAGGTAGCGTTCACATAACAACGCACATTTTATTTAGCAGCTTATCTCCTAAATCTTCCTTATTTCTGAAAATTTCCAAGCTTTCTAATGATGTCATCCTACCTCCTTTCGGCAACACATGTAACAGCACAAATTCATGTTTTTCTTTGGTATGGCCTTCATCAGTTAAGTGCTTATAAAAGCTGCTGGTTTTCTGAGACAAGTGCAAATCTGACAAAACATTTTCTACCGGTCTGTCCGGTATAACATGAACCACATATTTATTTAATCACTACCTCCATGGTTCAGTATACATAAAATTATTTAAATATAAAAGAATTATTTTAATAATAAAATAGAGGTACCATTTCATGGGTGTATACTGCAGGGTCAAACATCAGATGTACCAAAATTAAATGATTAAAAAAATAAGGGAAAAACGTGGTCCTAGTCTTTCAAAAATAATAATAATAATATATTTATTAATTACACATTCTAATAATAGATATAACACGTCATCACATTATTAATATAAAATAAATACATACAAGACACAATAACTTAATAACTTATCAAATCAATTCAATATTGCTCAAACAAAAACATAAAAATTACACTAATTAAAAATAAATAAAATAAATAAATCACTAATTAAATTAAAATTATTTATCTTAGTTACAAATAGTTGTGTTAACAACTATTTCTAGCCAGGTTGGTGGCATCCAGGAATTGTTTAATGTTGTAAAAAGCATTAGGTACATTATCAACAGTATTGGTCTCCATATTTAGTATAAGTTATGTGTTTGGGCTCTTAAGAGACAAAATGAAACATTAGATGTTATATTTAAACAACAATATTTTGCTCTTCATCCCACAGAGCATTTTCAAGTTATTAAAATCTACAAAAGAAAAACAGATAAACCATAATTACACTCAATAAAGTTATTACTAGAATAAAGATTAGAAAATACATATTATTTAAGTCATGCAGAGCTATTTGAAATAAATAATTATTAAATTAAAAAACTTACTAAAGTTAGGCTATATTAACTAACCAAGTCAAAAATTAGAAAGAAAAGATCAGGTCCAAAAACCTAAAAAGTTAAAAATAAATTAGAAGAAAAGGATTATCATTAAGGTTATCATTAATTTGACTATTCTTTTCCTTTTCTTCTAATTTATTTTTAACTTTTTAGGTTTTTGGACCTGATCTTTTCTTTCTAATTTTTGACTTGGTTAGTTAATATAGCCTAACTTTAGTAAGTTTTTTAATTTAATAATTATTTATTTCAAATAGCTCTGCATGACTTAAATAATATGTATTTTCTAATCTTTATTCTAGTAATAACTTTATTGAGTGTAATTATGGTTTATCTGTTTTTCTTTTGTAGATTTTAATAACTTGAAAATGCTCTGTGGGATGAAGAGCGAAATATTGTTGTTTAAATATAACATCTAAATTTTCATTTTGTCTCTTAAGCGCCCAAACACATAACTTGTAAAAAGCATTGTCTACAAGTAGAGTCACCTGCCTTTGAAAACCAGTGCAAGATGGTGTATTTCTAATGTTTGCAGGAAGTTTATTAAAACATAATCTCAACCCCCACTAAATTAGTTGATATAAGTATAAATTTTTCTAAAAATTTAATGTTAACAGAATACGCAATTAAGGTATGCTATAACTTAACTTTTGGAAGTAACCAAAAGTAGTGACAAAATTAACATATTTTTTGTAATAGTTATCGAAATAATAATGGAAAATTACAGTTTTGATCTGAAAAAGTGGTGTAGAAGGTTTTTTTCATTGCTCCACGGAGCAGAGGAGGGACATATTTAATTTTTCCTGCTGTGGGGTATCCTGGTTTCTTGGGGGAGGGGGGATTCCCTACCCTCCGGACTCCTTGAAAGGAGCCCTGTAGAGGCATACTTATTGTTTGGTCTGAACATATCTAGATTTCATCTGAATTATTTGTTTCAGATGTTTTTAATACCTCTTGAGTGTGTTTTACCGAGTTGCCTTTGTGTATGTGTCTATTATGATCATAGTACTCTCAGTGAGTTAATACTAGAGTTGGAACTTGGTACAAAAATCAGCCTTTACAGTCTATCACTTAGTTTAAAAATCCCCAAGGTCATAAGTATTTTGGGGATTGACCAATCAGAGAAGCCGCTGCCAACCCCTCTCTAAAAAAAGAAAAAAATCCCTATCACCATAACCACTGTAGGAAAATAACCTTCTTTCCGACAATCTTTTGTCGGAATCTCAAAAAATCTCACTTTGTTTATGGTTCTTCTTTTGTTTACATCGTTTTGAAAACTACTTTCAATTAATCTTAAAAATGACATTTTAAAATAAAACTACACAAAAGAAATGTAAAAAAAACATTGCCAAGAAAATAACCTGATTTGTTTACTTATTTTTTTCCCGCTCCCTTCTTGATGGGATTTTTTTTCTTAAGAATCGGAGGTGCCTTATCTGACCTGTCAAGATTTTTAAAGTAGTCGATACACTGTAGTTCTTGTTCATTTAGTAAGGGTATGGTAGTTGTAGCTAACGATGACAGAGTCGTTTTTGATTATTGTACATGTTTTGGTTTCAGGTTGTAAAGCGAAGGTGTGTAAGTGGAGGAGAAGAAGAGATTCACGACGTGGAAGTAGAGTATGAGGTGCCTACGTCTAGTCAGAGAGATCAGGAGGACGATCCTCTGGTAATCAGTGACGATGATGTACCTGACCAGGGGACCATCGAGGACGGACAGGAGTTTGAAGAGGAGGAAACTTACCCTCACATGCAACCTTACCAACAGGTACAAATATTGTATAAAGTATTCATTCATTTCAGTGATAAAGCAAAGATGTCTCTAATCATTATCTTCTAAAAGATTTAATTTGACATATTCTTAGAATTGCGGTCATTTTTCTCTTAATTAGGATATTCTTACGCTTTACATAAACGTATGCAAATTAGGTAAAAGAGGAGAACAAATCTATTTTATTTTATTTTATATAATTGTCAACATTAAAAAATATAAATATAAAAAAGTAATAAAATCTAATATCTGCACTGCAAAATAATACTGGTCTAGAAGGAGCATACCTTAAGTAATCTACTGATAAACCAATGAAACCATTCCGTACCAACCTAACAATTCTAAATTCTATACATTCAAGTATTTATGCATAGAGATATATAACTAGAGGGGCCCTATTGGTTGAATTTTGAAACATCGAAAAAGTGACCTGACCACATTCGATTATCATTATAATCAAATAAACAGAACAATAAAACTGTACATTATATAGTAGAATGTTTAAATATACAAATCACAATGTGCGAAAGCCGAAACAATTGATTTACTATAACCTTAAATCCTCTTGGAGGAGGTTTCAATGAGGTTACACAGAGCCCCTGAGAGCCCCCAAAAAGATGTTTCAGGCCTCTTAATGTATTAAGATAGGCTATGCCCCCTCTAGTATATATCTCTATGTATTTATGTATATTAAAGTAATAATTTTGCTATTCAACCTTAACTTTTTTTTACCCTCATATTATAATGTTTAATTTTTTCATATTTGATTCTTTGTTCGTATTTTTCTTTCATTATTTGAATTTTATTTTAATATTTTATTTTAAGTTGTTATTTCTAATCTGTAACGTAATATTTTGATTAATGTTTACCCACGGAACATAGCTTTCTATAATAACTCATTTAAAATACAGCAATATTAAAAGGTTAGAGACCTCAATATTTAGATGGAAATGGTCCAGCAAATAAATAGTTATTTAAGCAAGAAAGAAAATTTTGCTGCTCAAGATTTAGTTTTCTCTTAAGGCAAAGCCAGAGGTGGAAATTTTAACCCTAAAATAACCACTAATATTTTGTTTTATTAATTAAAATAGCACAAATAGAGTTGTTACAAAACACAGTTTAGAGTAAGATTCTTCTTGCCCTACATCCGTTACAAAAACAGTTTAGGTAAGATTCTTCTTGCCCTATATCCGTTACAAAAAACACAGTACAAACACGTTTAGAGTAAGATTCTTCTTGCCCTATATCCGTTACAAAACACAGTTTAGAGTGTTAAAAAAACACATCGTTTAGAGTAAGATTCTTCTTGCCCTATATCTGTTACAAAACACAGTTTAGAGTAAGATTCTTCTTGCCCTATATCCGTTACAAAACACAGGTTTTGAAGTAAGATTCTTTCTTGCCCTATATTGTTACAAAACACAGTTTGGAGTAAGATTCTTCTTGCCCTATATCGTTAAAAACACAGTTTAGAGTAAGATTCTTCTTGCCGTTACAAAACACAGTTTAGAGTAAGATTCTTCTTGCCCTATATCCGTTACAAAACACAGTTTAGAGTAAGATTCTTCTTGCCCTATATCTGTTACAAAACACAGTTTAGAGTAAGATTCTTCTTGCCCTATATCCGTTACAAAACACAGTTTGAAGTAAGATTCTTCTTGCCCTATATTGTTACAAAACACAGTTTGGAGTAAGATTCTTCTTGCCCTATGTTACAAAACACAGTTTAGAGTAAGATTCTTCTTGCCCTATATCTGTTACAAAACACAGTTTAGAGTAAGATTCTTCTTGCCCTATATCCGTTACAAAACACAGTTTAGAGTAAGATTCTTCTTGCCCTATATCTGTTAAAACACAGTTTAGAGTTGCATCTAGGACATGCCCCAACATAGTTCTTACTCCAAGTTACTCTATTGTACCCTTGAGTAACGTGCCAAACAAACCTAATGTAAATATGAATATGTCTTTTGTCTGCCTATGCGATATGATTATACTTACACTTTCTAGGGAGGGAAATTTTAGTTACAATACGAGTTGAGACTGTATATAGAACTTACAAGATACAGAGTAGAAAAAAATCAATTTATCACGCTTTTAGTTTTATATTGTCTTTATCAAAGTACATAATTGTAAAATAATAACAAAAAAAACTATTAAATATTAGAATTAAAAAAATGAGTGCTAGAGGAGTTCATCATAATCAGAGTAATAAAATAAGTCTCTCCACAGGTATCAAAAATTTATTTTTGATACCTAGCGTTATTTTTTATTTATTTGTTTGTTAAGCACTGATGATGACCTTTAGTTGGTTGAAAGCCGGTTATGCTTTATTTTAAATAAATTTTTGATACCTGTGGAGAGACTTATTTTATTACTCTGATATTAAATATTGAAAACATAACATTACGGCCTTAAAATAGCCTCTTAATAAGAGACAATCTGTTTTCATAAAGTATTTACTAAGGACAGTTGTAAGTAAATTATGTAATGATTTTTGAGTTTATTCGATTTTTCCTAATTACAGGAACTGGCTGGTTTTGATGAAGGAGAGGGGCCCGATATAGACGAAGGCAGCAATACTGACCAGGACAACAATGAAGTGGATATTATTGGTCAGTTTCTTTTGTAATTCTTGTCGTGCAATGTTATTGGTCAGTTTCTTTTGTAATTCTTGTCGTGCAATGTTATTGGTCAGTTTCTTTTGTAATTCTGTCGTGCAATGTATTGGTCAGTTTCTCTTGTCATGCAATGTTGTTGCTACTTCGCTTTCCTTTCCTTTTCATTAATATTTGTTTTCCCAATATCCCGTTTCCTTTATACCTGGCCTCATATAAGTCTTGCCCTTGGTATTTGGGGGACTGAGAAGGCCCTGAGGCCTCGAAGTCTTCTCTGCCTTCTGGATCCCTTGGGTGATCCTTGATGTTATGTTGGCTACACTAGCTATGAACTTACTTTAACCTTTGTTTTCCACAGTTCTTCTTTGACGCCGGTCCTTTCCGTTTCTTCTGGTCCCTTTGCTTTTATCCGGGTATTTCTCTTATATCTTATTTATTTATTGTGTTTTATCGCCCTTTCCTTCCATTAGTTATTCTATTTTTACGCTCATTATAAGCTGGCTTGGTACCCGGGCAAGGCTTCCCCTGCAGACCTTATGGAGCTTCAGTTCTTCTGTTCCTTTACCTTATATGCACTTAATTATCATTATTTCTGTCCTTTAGCCCACAACTAGCAGTATGCCTGTTGCAGTCATACTCCAATGTGTTTTTGCTAGGGGGTTTAAACCAGGTATAAAAATCAGCCATTAAGTTAAGTTGTGCTGTCCGGAATAATTTTTCTATAAAAATAATTTTCCCTTAACTGTCATTAATGACGCAAGAAAAAGAAAAATTATTGGATCCATTTAAATGTTGTCATACATGTTGTCTTGTATAGGACCAGCAAATCTTTCAAGTTTCATCTCATTATCAGCATTAGTTAAATTTTTATTAAATGACATGTATACATTTTTTAAAAATTGTTATATTCTCCAATTGAATTGAAATTTGGCACAAAGTGTATCACTTTGTGTAAATATGAGATTTGTTACTGAGTGGTAAAACTCTTGAAATCTCAAGCAGTGTTTAGTATATTAGATTAATTCTTTATGCTAAACTAACCTGAGGGGCGCTTTCAAATTTCATTGAAATTCTTGTGTGGGCGCACACCTAGAAGTTAAGTTGGGCATGGCGCTGGGTGTTTTTTGGGTGTGCCGTAGAACAACGGGACCCACATGGGGTCTAAAGCCGAAAGTTATTCACTGAATCTATACTTCTATGGTTAGACCTGTTAGCTTATACATGCTTAATTTGGTGGCCTAGAGTGTCTTGAGAGTCAGCCAAGAAAATGGTATACCATCTTCTGCAGACTGCATGTAGAGGTGTAGTTGGTGCCATGAAAACAGCACCTACTTTGGGTTTAGAGGTCTTGAAAGGACTTCCTCCTCTTCCCCTCTATTTAAAGTATCAGGCTATGGCAGCCTTGTACCAGGTGAATGATACTCAAGCCATTGTGCAGGTCAATGGCTTAGGTATCATTCAAACCTTACCCATTGTTCTATCTGGACTAGACTGGTTGAGACCTTGATCCTACAGTCTATCGTTTAGTTTAAAAATCTCCAAGGTCATAAGTATTTTGGGGATTGACCAATCAGAGAATCGCTGCCAACCTCTCACTTAAAAAGAGAAAAAAAAATGTTCACTTTGTTTGTGGTTCTTCTTTTGATTACATCGTTTTGAAAACTACTTTCAAATTAATCTTAAAAATAATATTTTAAAATAAAACTACACAAAAGAAATGTAAAAAAAAAACATTGCCAAGGAAATACGGGTAAAATAACCTGATTTGTTTACATAGTTTTTTCCCGCTCCCTTCTTGTAGGGATTTTTTTTCTTTAGAATCAGTGGTGTCTAAACTGATCTGTCAAGATTTTTAAAGTAAACGACAGACTGTAAGTGGATTTTAAATGTACTTGGACCCCTACTTTGGAAGATTGGGATTTAAGGACTCAGGTTATACCTTCGTATTTACCAAGATCTTTGGTTTACTATTGGTCTGTCTTGAGCTGGCATGTTATGTAAGGAACCCCGATGTAACACCAGTGTGAGTTTGGGCAGATATGCCACAGTTTTTCAAGCTGAGGTTTTTGCCATTCTAGCCTGCTCTCAGTCTTGACTGAGGGAAATTTGAGGGATCACAGATTCACATCTGTTCTTACAGCCAAGCTGGCGCTTTTTTTTCCATCTAAACGTAACCTGTTTAGAAAACCGTTTATTTTCCATATGCCCCAATAATTATTACATATGTTATCTGCTATTGAAAACTTATGATGTATAAATGACTTAAAAGGATTTTTTTTTTTTTTTTTATAAATGAAAACGGAATTTAGCTACAAATTAAAGTAAAATAAAGGTTAATAATTTCGATTTCAAGACTATACGGTTTAGTCTAGTAGAACAATAATTAAAATAAGATTAAAATTTAATAAATATAAAATAAATCTAAATAATAAAGTAAAGGAAGTAAATTATTATAAAAAGATATTAAAGATATAGAAATTAAAATAATAAGATAGAAATAAGAAAACAAAATATTGTTGTAATAAGATCGAAATATAAAAGTAGAATATTCTACAAACTTAGTAAATCAAAATCTAAAGAATTAATAAATTTAGAAAAAATGTTAAAAAATTTGACAAACATTTGAAAATTTGTTGGGCTCCAAGATTCTCCTCTTGTGACAAGACTTGATATTAATAAGCTTCTCTTAGCATCAAAAAGTGAACAATCAAAAATAACATGTTGCCATGTTTGTGGAGTAACTCTATCGCAGCTACATGATGGATCTGTAATGATGTTAAAACGGTAAAGATATGCTTTGTTGGAGCCATGGCCAGTGAGAGCTTGTGTTAGTTTGTATGTTATGGCGATATTAATTTTTGATCTGCTCTCAACTGTTGGAAAAAATTGCTTTGTCCATAGTCCTTTTTCAGCATTTATAAGCTGGCGCTTATATATGCTTTTCTAAACTCATCCAGGAGTATAGTGACTTAACTTCATTGGTAACAGGTAACACCTTGTAATGTTTATACTTTTATGTATCACCTCAACTAGGGCAATTAATTTTGGCATAGTTGGTAGCAGTGTGCTCCCACCATGCTTCCTGTACTCCGCTAAATTTTTGCCTAGAACCATTTAGAGCCCAGACATCTCCCGCAATCTATACATTGAAATCTACTTGACATACCATAGTTATTAATTTTCATTAAAGATATAAAAGTTGATGGTGTTTTCATATGGTTTGTAGATGACAGTAATGAAGTGCCTAATCAGTGCGAAAGCAGCGGCGCTGTGTCAGTGGGGGCTGGTTCGACTGAAGCCACTAGCTCTGTTCACAACGAGACATATAGGAGACAGCAGCAACCTTCCTACTGCAATACATTGTTTGTAAGTCTCAATTTTTTGGAACTAGTGTTTTCACCACATAGTTCATTTGCTGTAGATAGGATAATTTTGACTTGTTTTAAGATGTGCATGATGACACTACAAGATAAAAACAAAATTTAAATTTTGTTAATTTCTATGAACTTAAATTTAATTCTAATGAACAGATTACAATTATTTATTATGTATTGCAGAGCTATGACGAAGCAGGAGATGACAGCATAGTGCCTTCGACACCCACCTTATATGTTCCTCGCAGAGTGGACGGGTTTGGGGAGCCAGTTAGTTCCCCTCATGTACCTTCCCCCAGGTTTACATTTGGTGCCGAACCTGCCCAGGTGCAACCTTCTCAGCCTCGACAAGCCTGTGAGTATGCTAAGGTTTCGCTGGTAATTTTTCAGTTTATTGTATTAATTTTATCAACAAAACTAGGTAGATTTAAGATGTTATGTTTGTTATTCTGAACATAACAATAATAAAAGATTAAAGATTTTGATTAAAAAATGAATAATTATTATAACAAATAGCACTTATTGACCATACCTCTTATTTATCATGTCAAAACCTCATAACTTTTTACAATAATTATTATTTCAGATATTCTTTGTTCTTAATTTTTAGATTTTTTTGTATTTATAATATAAACTATATTAAAAAATATGTGTGTATGAATACATACATTCATACATACATATAAAAAAGTCTAAAGCCGTTTATGTATCAATAATTAATATAATTATTGAAACCCAAATGGTTCACTATAATTTAATACTTGATATATTTAATAAAGGTATTTATTAAAAAAAATATATATATACAGGGTGGAACAATTCACTTAAACCAACATTAAAACATTAAAATCATGGTGAACACATGGTCCTAGACTAACGAAAATGGTCTCTACCCTAGTAAGTCGACCACCCTGAGTTTCAAATTCACCAAAAATTTATTTGGTAATTAATTTAATTGGGTAATTTAATTTAGCACTTTTCGTTTTTTATTGGTAACTTTAAAAAGTCAAATTGGACCGTACCCATGATATAGACTAATTTAGAAACTACATATATCTTGAGAAATTTGATACCAATATCTGATAATTCCGGTAATTTTCATTGAGCTATCGATCGACATACAAGACATAAATTATTACCGCATTTTTGGAAACAACAAAATGCGCCAACCTAAAAAAATGGTTAAAGCAATGGTCCTAGACTAACGAAAATGGTCTCTACCCCTAGTAAGTCGACCACCCTGAGTTCAATTCACCAAAATTTATTTGGTAATTATTACCAAATGTGGTAATTTAATTAGCACTTTTCGTTTTTATTGTTAACTTTAAAAAGTCAAATGGACCATACCATGATATAGACTAATTTAGAAACTACATTATATCTTGAGAAATTGATACCAATATCTGAAAATTCCGGTAATTTTTTACCAAGCTATCGATCGACGTACAAGACAAAATTTAAATTACCGGAAAAAAAAATTACCGGAATTTTGTGATATTGGTATCAAATTTCTTAGGATAGACCATGTAGTTTCTTAGTTAGTCTATATCATGGTATGGTCCAATTTGACTTTTTAAAGTTACCAATAAAAAACGAAAAGTGCTAATTAAATTACCACATTCGGGTAATAATTACCAAAAAAAGTTTGGTGAATTTGAACTCAGGGTGGTCGACTTACTAGGGGTAGAGACCATTTTCGTTAGTCTAGGACCATGCTTTAACTATTTTTTTGGGTTGGCGCATTTTGTTGTTCCAAAAATGCCGGTAATAATTTATGTCTTGTATGTCGATCGATAGCTCAATAAAAAATTACAGGAATTTTGTGATATTGGTATCAAATTTCTCAAGATATAATGTAGTTTCTAAATTAGTCTATATCATGGTATGGTCCAATTTGACTTTTTAAAGTTACCAATAAAAAACTAAAAGTGCTAATTAAATTACCACATTTGGGTAATAATTACCAAAAAATTTTTGGTGAATTTGAACTCAGGGGGGTCGACTTACTAGGGGTAGAGACCATTTTCGTTAGTCTAGGACCATGTGTTCACCATGATTTTAATGGTTTAATGTTGGTTTAAGTGAATTGTTCCACCCTGTATATATAATAAAATTAAATAGTAAACAAATAACTAGTGGCTTTATTTAATCACTACCTCCATGGTTCAGAATACATAAATAGTAAACATTTTAAACATAACAAGTATATTTATTAGTTTATTAAGCTAAAAGAATGAGTTTTGCTTCCTGGGCAGTTAAGTTGGCTCCTGAGGTCAAAGCCAAAGGTTGCATTATATTTAAATCCTGAGGAATACTGAGGGGTTTATTTAGTTTATTCTCTAGGGTTGCCTAGTGTTAATTACAGTTTAAGTTAATTACAGCTCAGGAGCAAAGATGTGTTTATCCCATGGTTAGTTTAAGATTTTATCTCCAAGATGGATTTGAGTTTGACGGAAGTATTGTTATGGTTGTTTTAGTGGGAAGTGGAGTGGCTCTGGCCCAGGTGGAAGGCATGGATGACACTAGGATGGATTTAAGTCAGCTGGATGAAGGCAGGAGGGTCCCCACCACCCCTTCTCTAGTTGAGCCTCAGGGTAACTATACTTGACATGATTGTTGGATTTGACCCGCCTTACAATTGTTAAAGTGTTGATTAAACCCTCACAACATATTTGAATTGGTTTGTTATAAAATCTGGGTTGCTCTCTTCCAGGACTTCCTCTAGTGCGAAGAGACTAATACTTAGATTATACTGATTTAATCTCAAAGTAAAAATACAGGATACTGCAAGTACACAAATAGGATAGTTTTTTTTAAAAAAAAATCTTTTAAAATTGTACATTTTACAAATGTGGTTGTATGGTATGGCTAATAAAAGATTATTTATAAGTAACAAGAAGTAATGGAACTGCTTAATTTATAAACCTGAAGCTTAAGCAAGAAATGGATTGTATTGCATGGGCCTGACATTTGGACCTCTGCATGAAAATTTTTAAATAACTTTATTACATTAATAAAAGTCAATTGATTGCAGTATAAGTGACACGTGTTGAGAACTATGGTTATTGGCTTAGAATAATACTATGTATAGAAGGAGCACAGGACCGTAAACACAATGTAATTCCACTGATAACACGAAAGCCGGTTGACTGGTGCACTTAAGTAGGAGTACCACCCTAACAACAAAACATTATGTTAAATATGTGTCATAAATATCTATTAATGAAGAAGGATTGTAAAGAACAAATATTATAGCTTAAAACACCTGCTGAGTATTTAATAAAACCGGTCTTAGATGGCCAAAGGGTGGCGGAATACAAGAATCTACATTTAGTTGACGAGGACTACTTTTAATATAATTTTAATAAATACATTAAACTACAATTTAAAATGCTTTAAATGTTGTAATGCACCGATATTTATATTAGTATTTTATGAATAATCAATCATTAATTAATAATAGAACATAATAATTCAGCAACCGGAAGTATTGCCTATTTTTTTTAGAAAATTGTATATTGTTAGGGTGGCAGCATTAGTTAAGTGCACCAGTGAACCGCCTTTCGTGTTATCAGTAGTGCTCCTTCTATATATAGTATTATTCTAAGGTTATTGGTGTCAACTTAAAAGGAGTTGAAATCTTGTAAAATTTAGCAAAATCTTATAATTAATTTGATGTAGTTGATTATGCCCACCTCTCCCCACTGAGTGGTTCCAGCTACGAACCTGTCACCCGTAAGTACCTTTAAGAGACATTACTACCAGAGGGAGGATTATCGTGGTCTGGTACTAAAAACGGAGCCTGACCGACAACCAATCACATTGTATGATTGTAAGGTAGTGAGTCTCCAGTCTATTGTGCTTGAAGGATTTTCTGTTACTGTAACTAATGAAAATAGTTACACTACTGTCCTTATTACTGTGTTTTACAACCTGAGTCCTCCCTCTAGTAGTATAAGTCTCTTTCCTTATAATGTAAAGTAGGCAGACAGTTATTTATTTGGTTATATTGCAGACGGGAGCAGTGGGAGTAGCTCTAGTAGTTCTGGAGAGATAGGACAGTCTCTTCACACAGAGGATGACATGACTCAGCAACTTCAGCCTCCCCAGCCTGCTGACATCTCTCTCTCTTCATCTGATGGTAACGTACTCCTCACTTCTATTCGCGATTCAAAGAGATAGTTGTAAGGTTGGCAATACCAATGGCAGGAAAACGAAAGGGTGATCAAATTTTTTTTTCATAGGATTAGCATGGGAGCCGTTGAAAATTCTTCTTTTATTCCTTTATTGTTCGTTAATTTGTGATAAATGACGTAAAAACTAATAGAACAACCATCGGTGCTAAAAAAAATGGCCAATATTTCATAGATAAATACTTAGATTATTCCAGGATTTCAAATATAGAATCAGGCTCTTATCACTACAGACTTGGGATTTGTCCGATTTAATCCAGAAATAATAAAACCTAAACGGATAATTTAAACAAACATTTTACAAAAACATGAATTTATTGAGTTATTTATTATTTTAGTGTGTAATTGATTTAAATTAATTGATTGATAATTTAAAACACCATTACGGTGAAAATCAGCTTGTTATCAGTTAATTTAAATACCTGTAACAACTAATTTAAACAATTTAATGCAATTAAAAGGTAATTTTGTGTGTTTGTGTAAACTAAAATTATTTAAAAGTAACATTAATTAACAATAACTAAACTAAAACACTATATTTTCATTTGCACCATCTTATCACTTAATTTAAATACTCGTGACAACCCATTAAAACCCTATTTTTCAACGAAAAAGTGATTCTACTGAGTTCATACGCCCAAAAATTAATTAAATTAAAGCACTTTGATAAAAAATTTAAAGAAATAATCGTCACAAATAAGAAAAACCAAAAAACTCCCATAAGGACTTTAACAACGATCACCCTTTCGTTATCAATTTCTTATCAGCGACGGTGGCGCTACTACGGACTTTGAATTGCAAATACAATTTCTCTGTACCATTTTATTTTATTATTAATTGCTCTGTGATATGGTATGGGGTACCTTAAACTTTTACTTGTCTTAAGTGCACCCAGCTCCACTACTTCGGACTCATTTTCTTCATCCTCGAAATATGAATTGCATAGTCATTTAAGATTTCGTCTAAGGAAAAATTCACAGTGAGCTGAATTTGGGTACAAACCATTATTATGGTGTTTTAATGAATATGTTAAAAATCAACATTGATATAATGCTGATTAAAAATTGTAAGGTTCAAAGCTCTGCTCAATTTTTGGTATATTAATGCAAACAAATATCAAGATATTGAAATGAATTTTAATAACTGTTAATGAGATAATAGAAAAATTATTTTTCGGTTACCATTATTTTGTGATTCTTTAGCACAAAATAAGCTTAAGAGGAATGATTACAGACAGACTAATTGTTAAAAACCACTTAGGTCTTTAAAATGCCTGGAATGGAAAATTCAGGTGGAATCTTAGTTATGGAATTTTAAAACAAAACCAATATTGCTATAATATTTTGTTATAATATTTTTGTATTGCTATGTTAGGCACTGATGATGGCGTAGGCTGAAAGCCGGTTGCCTTTATAAAGCAAAAAAATTTGTGGAAAAGTCGGGGTTGGCGGTTTTTTCATTAAAGACATTCCACAGCGTAGTAAAAATATTGAGTACTTTTCTTATATACCTACAATATAAATAAAAAATATAATAAACATTATAGTTTAACACATTACTAAAATCAGTTGTCTGCATGGGAAATTAGTGTTGAGCAACCAATAAGGTTGGTCCGGTTGGCGTTGTTTAAAATCCAGGAATATATTCCCACAATGTCGATTTATTTTAGCCGTGTGTTGCACTATAAATGTCACATAAATATAAATAATAAATATTTAATTAAACAAAAATAAGATTTAATGATGCATATACAATTAAAAGATTAAATGAAATTAATAGAAACAAAATTATAGTAAATGAAGCAAAAATAAAATAGGAAATAGTTTTAAAATTTCATTGTTTTATTAATTTTTTAAGCACTCTTGTTATTATAAAAAAAGTTATGTTTCATATTAAATAAAAATAACTAACTGAGAAGAAATTTTTTATTTTGTTTTATTATACTTGTAAATAATGTTCTCTATTTATAGTTAATATGTTTACTTGCAGGTGTGACTAGCGAAGGTGTAAAGGAGATGGAGGAGGAGGGACGGGAGGCTGAAGCAGGACCAAGTTGCATGCCACGGTCTCTGCGTGGCAATGTGGCAAAGCGCTCTGCCAGGGTGACTGCTCGTCGGCAGCCTCCTCAACCCATAGTCTGGGAGAAACCTAATGTGTCGACTAGCTCTCAAACTCCTACCACACAGACAGTCACTATGATTCCTTTCAGAGGTCAGTTAAAGTTAAAACGGTCAATTTGTCACTCATGTGCATAGATTAATACCATATACAATAGAATTATTGTATGGGAAGCAACATTACTCATAACAGAGAAGTTATCAGAATTTCTAAACTTATCTTTATGTAATTATTATTTTATAAAACTATGAATAAAAATAGTTGGACGCTATTTTATCCGTTGTCATTGCTATTTACAAATAACAGCGTTTCAAAATTACCTAATTGTCTCATCATCAGGTTTGACTTTAGACAGACACTGTGTGTCTGTTCTTTGTCTAGGGTGTCTGGATTTAAATCTAACTTGTAGGCAAGTGTAAAGAACTTTAAGTATGAATATATCATTTGATACTACCGAGTTTTGTAAAACATAAATAATTGACACAAGATAATTGTGCGAGAGACACGTTGGAAATGTAACAAGCAGAATGCAATGCTAAATCTGGGAACTGTTCCATCGAAATTCGTCATCATAGATGGCTACACATAATGTCATGTCCCACTCTGTTTCGTTACGTCTTACTAATCAGGCTGCCAACAGAGCCAATCAACTATAATTCCATTTTTTGCAAAACTCAGTAGTATCAAATTATATATGTTTTGCTTGCCAAACATAATGGAGGTAAGAGAGCACCGGTCGTCTCTGGTAAATAATTCACATTTTATTCTTCGAAGTTTTAATTAGAAAGTCCGAGTGAGTTCAGGCTCTGATGAGTTAGACGTAACGAAACATAGTGGGACATAACATTATGTTGAGCCTTCAATTATGACGAATATCGAAAGATCAAACAGTTCCCAGATGTATTTAAAAAAGTATCCAAAGGACAAAAACAATATGAAAACATTCCACAATTTTTTAATTTGATTTCTTTGCAAGGAAGGTTTTATTATCATTGGAGTGCAGCAAAAGTGAACAAACAGACACATTACTTTTGTTCAGCACCTCCACTAGCTTTTTCGCTTGGTGGGCTCTGCCGTTGGCCACGCCCTCTGAACCTGATTCATGCTGCAGAAAACACCATTTGTTTAATTAAGGAAAGTGAGTTGTGGAGTTTCAAGAAATGAAATAAAACAGTCTCTCCACTAATGATATATATTTGACATAGCCAGCTTTCAATCTTAACAGATCATCATCAGTTCCGGCGAGCAGCGAAGAAAAGAGTTACGAGACAGCGGTTACAGTTTTGTTCAGTTTTTTCTTTTATTGGTCGGAGCTCGTGGATACACTCTTAGTTCTTTTCATTGCATCTAGTTTGTTTGCATGTGAATATCATACAGAAAGAAAACATTGTATAAATCAAAACAAATAACTAATTAGAAGATTTCCAAAATTTTGTGATTTCGGTGTTAAGGTAAAGTAACCACATGAAAGTCTTTGTTTAAAGTTATAAGATGACAATAATGATTAATGAACTATACAGTTAATTTTTAGTTTTCCTATACAAATTTAATATTTTAGTTTATTTACTAATTTTTAGAAAAGTTTATTTTGTCTAAATAATATTTGCATCGTTGATAATAAGTGTATTATCTGGAACTGTAATTAATTATTTATATTAAAAATTAAAAGTAAATAATTTTATTAATTTTTGTAGGTGGAGTTCGAGGTAGGGGAGGAATGGGTCGAGGAGGAGCAGAACCCCAACCTGGCACCTCCACTAGGCCACCTGCACCCTTTGTAAGGGGCAACCGAGCTAGGCGCAGTGCCAGGGGGCAGCATTTCTTCAACCAGCAGCAGAGATTCTGACTCCCTCCCTACAGATATGATCAGCTCTAACTTCCTCTTTGCAAATATGATCAACTTTAACTCCCCACCTGCAGATATGATCATTTCAAGCTCCATCTCTACAGATATGACCAACTCTAACTTCCTCTCTACAAATATGATCAAGTCACCTTATATTTTCCAGTTGTAAAACTACATTTTCAACCATCATGAAGATGCGAGCATTCCCCTTAGGCTATTTATTATTGTTTCCCTAAACCTATTTTTGGAGAATTTTACATTAATAAAAAATTCTCCTCCTGTCATTACACCAATCAAAGTTAGAGCACTTAAAATGTGCCACAGGTACTGAAAACCAATTTTGGTTCTATAAGGCAAACTAACTCTTGATCTTGTGTTAATGCAAACTCTTTGTTTCATCAACTGACTATTAGTTTAATAATTAGGTTGAATTAGAGAATCTATATAATCTGAGTACAGACATCTGGATAATACTCAAAAGTGATTATTGGAATTACCAGCAGTTTTTCAATACGATTAGGATCTTAAAATCCAATAAGATAAGATAATTAATACTAATAAAATCTTACTTGGAAAAAATTAAAAACAATCAGACACGAAAAATACAAAGAATAAATTAAAAACATCAAACCTTGTCTGTGTCATTGAAAGAGAATAATAAGAGACCAAAAGAAAATGATAAGTCATTGAAAGAAAATAATAAATGATCAAAAGAAAAAGATAAGCCGTCAAAAGAGAATCATAAGTGATCAAAGATAATGATTGGTCATCGAAAAAGAATCATAAGTGATCAAAGAAAATGATTGGTCATAGAAAAAGAAGCATAAGTGATCAAAGAAAATGATTGGTCATAGAAAAAGAAGCATAAGTGATCAAAGAAAATGATTGGTCATCGAAAAAGAATCATAAGTGATCAAAGAAAATGATAAGTTATCAAAAGAGAATGATATGTCATTCTCTTTTGAATGACCTAGATAAGTTTTTTTTACTTTATTCTTTGTATTCTTTGTCTTAATTGTTTTTACTTTTTTCTTTTATAAAAATTAATCATCAACTACAAATGAATATAGAACACAATAAAAACTTTTTTTTTAAATTTACGAACTCAGTCTGTCATGTTTCTGAATAAAGATTCTTGTAAATAATGTACTCTGATCAAAGAGACTTATACTACTAGAGGGGGGATACAAGGGCTCTTTTCATTGCTTGGTACTATAGCTGTACATTTGTGACTTTTTTTTGTTGTTTCATTATAATTATAATTTCATGTAAATATTACATTATGTTTCCAATATTTTGTCTTTTTTTTAAACAGGTTCTTTATTGGCAAAAGTATACAATATTTATTTTGTGTTAACCGGAGCCATATTTTATTTATTGATTTGGGGTGATTTGTGCCTCTTTACTTTAAATTAAGAAAAATAAAATTAAAATAAGTTGTACTCTATTGCATATACTAATGTGCTTTGATAGAGGTTGTCGAGTCTCTTGTCTCCCTTAAGTAGGAGTAAGTACCGTTCTGTTACCTAATGGATATTGCCAAACTACCTGACTCTTTATCACTGTGAAATTCAACCCTAGTCCTCCCTCTTGTAGTATAAGTCTCTTTGATTCCGATTCTTCACAAAACAAAATGTCTGACATTTTTTTAAACATGGTTCCATTTTCAGTACTTCGATTGTTGGCAAAACAAAATGTCTGACAGTTTAGACATTGTTAGTACACTGATAGTTCACTAAACAAAATGTCTGACGGTTTAAGAACTGTTCCATTGTCAGTACTCTGATGGTTTGCAAAACAAAGTGCCTGACGGTTTAAGAATTGTTCCATTGTCAGTACTCTAATTATATAGGAATTCTAGGTTTAATTTATGACTTTTTGTATATTAAATTATATTTATATAAAGAAGATCTAGAAATAAATTGTATCTAATTTGTTCGAATAAGTTTTAAGATGTCCATTAGACTTGTTAATGTTTTTAAAATATTGTTTTTTGTATAAAATAAAATATGTACTTTTACTGCTAGAGACAGTTTTAACTTTTTCTTATTTATTGTGTTTGCACTAAAAATTAAGCCGAGACTTAAAATAATAATATATAGAAGGAGCACTACTGATAACACGAAAGCCGGTTCACTGGTGCTCTTAAGTAATGCTGCCACCTTAACAATATACAATATTGTAAAAAAAGTTGGCAATACTTCCGGTTGCTGAATTATTATGTTCTATTATTAATTAATGCATAGAATTAATGATTGATTATTCATAAAATACTAATATAAATAACGGTGCATTACAATATTTAAAGCATTTTAAATTGTAGTTTAACGTATTTATTAAAATTATATTAAAAGTAGTCCTCGTCAACTAAATGTAGATTCTTGTATTCCGCCACCCTTTTGCCATCTAAGACCGGTTTTATTAAATACTCAGCAGGTGTTTTAAGTTATTATATTTGTTCTTTATGATCTTTCTTCATTAATAGATATTTATGACACATATTTAACATAATGTTTTGTTGTCAGGTTGGCAGCATTACTTAAGTGCACCAGTCAACCGGCTTTCTTGTTATCAGTGGAATTACATTGTGTTTAAGGTCCTGTGCTCCTTCTATATATAGTATTATTCTAAGAGCCGAGATTTCACTTGAATCATCTGTTCAGATTTTCTTAAAACCACCTCAGTGATTTTCACTAAGTTTTTGATTAGTATCTGTGTGTGTGTCTATTATTATTGTAGCTCCTAATTGTGAATGCTAGAGAGATAATACCTCCCCAGTTTTAGGAGGTAAGGAAGGAAATAAACAAACGTTCTTAAATAAATTTTATTTACAAGATTTAAATATTATATTTACAATGATTATATTAAGACATTTGGTGTGGTTTCGCAGCTTGAGATGCCGGCACTTCACTCTTATGTAAGGCAATGTGATCTATTAAGTCATTTGCATCATTAGTTGAATGATAACAAACAGGACAATACAAGGCATCTGTCTCATGACATAGCAACAAGTGCTCTTTAAGTGATTCTGCTTTTAAAAACTTCCCGTCACAATAAGTACAAGCATGAATCCTTTCCTTCACGTGCTGTTTTAAATGCAAAACAAACTTAGTCATGTCCCCGCTAAAATAATCACATAAGTTGCAACACAACATATCGTAAGTTTTTTTATTATCAATTTTATATTGCAATTGTTTTGGACTTTTTGTTGTTTTATTATTTGTACTCAGTTCTAAACTGTCGAAATATTTCTCTGAATCGCATGCACCATTTAAATCACGGGAGTCAGTTACAATCATCTTTTTACAATCAACTTGATCGAGGACACCCATATGAGTTTTAAACCAATGCAAGTTAAACCGAGTTTTATCGCTATCAAAGAAATCGCAATTTGTACAAACGTAAGTATTTTTATACAGATAATTGTCGAAAGAAAAACACAGCAATTCTTCCTTGTCATTCAAAACAGGCTTGAGACTGTAAAGCTTGTTGGTAAACTGTTTCTTGTTGTGAGTTTCTAAGTGTTTTTTCAAAGAGTAACTGTGAACAGTATTAAAATCACAAAGTTCACAACTATAACTTTTAACCAAATCGGTTTGTTTTTCCTTCACTTGTTCACTATTTTTCGCACCTTTATTAAATTTACTAATTCTACTCAAATTAAGTTGACTGCTTCTTGTTTTAATAGCAATATTTTCATTTTCCTCAGAAGAATTTTCTTCATCGGAATTTTCTTCAAGACTCGTACTACGAGTTTGTTTTTTACCTTTCTGAACAAGTTGCTCACTTGCAGCTCTTCTTTGTTGCTTTATATTTTTATTGCTTTTATCATTCAAAAGAGACTTTGTATTTGTACTAATTTCCTCTTTGAGATAATTAATTTGACTTTTTGTTCGAACACGTATTCTATTTGTATTATTTGGACGGTTGTTAATGCCCTTGGTTCGATGGGATTTGTTTTTGGACTGGTGAACTGAAGCGATGTGCTTTTTCAAACTAGATCTATATTTAGTTTTGAACAAACACTCTTCACAAGAAAATCCATCAGAGTCACTTGCTGGCGATTCAGTTCTTTTCTCCTCATTGCTTTTATTGCCTTCTGAAAAATGGGCAGAAATGGTAAATTATGAAAAAATAAAAAGAAACCTATTAACTCTTGGCTTTTACGCAACTAATATTGTGGCATCAACCACAATTTTAGCAAATTTTCAAATGCATGAGTTAAAAAATGTGACTTGATCTATACAAAATTATTTATCAACTATAACTATGAATTAAACTTTGCCTATGAGTTCTATCTAATTGTTTTCCCTTAGAGGATTTCTAATTTAATTTAAATTTTTATTGACTAAGAAAAAAAGCTTCGTCTTCTACCCACAAAGAGGCTGAAAAGTAACATCTCTATGATCATCATGGTTTTACCCATTGCATGGGTAAAACCATTCCTATTGCATGAGTAAAACCATTCCCATCGCATGGAAAACCCATTCCTATTGCATGAGTAAAACCATTCTCATTGCTCAAAAAATCCATCCTATTGCATGAGTAAACCATTCTCATTGCTCAAAAATCCCATTCCTATTGCATGAGTAAAAATTTCCAATGGAAAACCATTCCTATTGCATGAGGTAAAACCATTCTCATTGCTCAAAATCCCCTATTGCATGAGTAAAACCATTCTCATTGCTCAAAAATCCCATTCCTATTGCATGAGTAAAACCATTCTCATTGCTCAAAAATCCCATCCCTATTGCATGAGTAAAACCCTCATTGCTCGGCATGAGTAAAACCATTCCCATCGCATGGAAAACCCATTCCTATTGCATGAGTAAAACCATTCTCATTGCTCAAAAATCCCATCCTATTGCATGAGTCCATTCTCATTGCTCAAAATCCATTGCATGAGTAAAACCATTCTCATTGCTCAAAAATCCCATTCCTATTGCATGAGTAAAACCATTCCCATAGCTAGAAAATCCCATTCTATTGCATAAGGGGTAGAACCTTGCCTATTGCATGAGTACAACCTTTCCCATTGCATACCACTGTATGGAAAACCCATTCCCATTCCTAAAAAATCCCAACCCTTTTGGTTGGGAAAACCATTCCCATTGTTGTGAACACCCATTCCTATTGCTGGAATTTCCCATTGCTAGAAAACCCTATCACTATTGCATGGGTAAAACCTTTCCTGTCCATTTTTAACTTGTTGGACTATATATTTGTGCCAATTATATGATACGAAGATAGTGAGTGTTATTAGATCCCTATAACAGTGATAACTGTTTACAATATAAATAAGCGCCGCCAAGAGAGTCACTACAAACCTGTTTCGTAGATGTCTAGAAATTTGCATTCTTTGTTTGCAGAGTTTTTGTCTGAAATCACTTCCACTTCATAATCTGCAACAAACAAGGGATTGAACAAAGCTTTAATAGTTATATCATTTTTTCAGGGTTCGAACATTTCAAATGGATAAAACATGGACGTATTACAAAATAATGTCCAATGTATACATGATTTGATAAGCTGTGAGAACAAAGTTAATGTCACAACAATGAGACTAATACCTAGAGGGAAGACTTAGGTAATATAACACAGTGATAAAGGGTCTAGAAGTGAGACAGTTTCCAAAGGTCCGTAACTGTACTTACCCCTACTATAGTCTCCCATGAGAGAGACTAGATACTCCCCCACCCCTATTGTGGCACACATTCTACAAACGGCGGATATTTTTCAGTGATGCCACATTAAACCACTTTATTCAACAAAAACAATTAAAAAATTCATGCAATAAATAATAATTAAAACTTATTGTAAATTCACTTCACTTGATTTAAAACAAAATAGTCGAAAAATAATGTAATATTTACGTGAAATTGTAATTATTATGAAAAATGAAAAAAATGACGTTACAAATGTACAGTTGTGGCACCTAGCTACCCAAGAAATGATAAGAGATGTTGTATCCTCCCTCTAAGAATTAGTCTCTTTGTTTATAATGCATACAAAGGGCAGGCATTTGACGTCATTACTTAACTCTGGTCTTAGAATAATACTATACATAGAAGGAGCACTACAGATAACACAAAAGCCGGTTCACTGGTGCACTTAAGTAATGCTGCCACCCTAACAATATACAATTTTCTAAAAACAGTTGGCAATACTTCCGGTTGCTGAATTATTATGTTCTATTATTAATTAATGATTGATTATTCATAAAATACTAATATAAATATCGGTGCATTACAATATTTAAAGCATTTTAAATTGTAGTTTAACGTATTTATTAAAATTATTCGCGATTCAAAGAGATAGTTGTAAGGTTGGCAATACCAATGGTGGGAAAACGAAAGGGTGATCAAAAATTTTTTTTATCATAGGATTAGCATGGGAGCCGATAAAAATTCTTCTTTTATTTATTTATTGTTTGTTAATTTGTGATAAATGTGATGAAAATTATTAGAACGACCATCGGTGCTTAAAAAAATTGCAAATATTTCATAGATAAATATTTCGATAATTCCAGGATTTTAAATATAGAATCAGGCTCTTATCACTACAGACTTGGATTTGTCCGATTTAACCCAAAAATAATAAAACCTAAACGGATAATTTAAACAAACATTTTACAAAAAGTGAATTTATTGAGTTATTAATTATTTTAGTGCGTAAATAAAATTGAATAATAAATTAAAACACCATTACAGTGAAAATCGGCTTGTTATCAGTTAATTTAAATACCTGTTACAACTAATTTAAACAATTTAATGCAATTAAATCGTAATGTTGTGTGTTTGTGCAAACTAAAATTATTTAAAAGTAACATCAATTAACAATAAATAAAATAAAACACTATATTATGATCTTCGTCTTCTTATCACTCAATTTAAATACTCGTGACAACCCATTAAAACGCTATTTTTCAATGAAATTGTGATTCTACTGAGTTCATATGCCCTAAAATTAGTTAAATTAATGCACTTTGATAAAAAATTTAAAGAAATAATCGTCACAAATAAGAAAACCCAGAAAATCCCCATAAGGACTTTAACAACGATCACCCTTTCGTTATCAATTTCTTATCAGCGACGGTGGCGCTGCTACGGACTTTGAATCGCGAATATTAAAAGTAGTCCTCGTCAACTAAATGTAGATTCTTGTATTCCGCCACCCTTTTGCCATCTAAGACCGGGTTTATTAAATACTCAGCACGTGTTTTAAGTTATTATTTTTGTTCTTTACAATCTTTCTTTGTTAATAGATATTTATGACACATATTTAAAATAATGTCAGGTTGGCAGCATTACTTAAGTGCACCAGTCAACCGGCTTTCATGTTATCAGTGGAATTACATTGTGTTTATGGTCCTGTGCTCCTTCTATATATAGTATTATTCTATGACTCTGGTCAACAAGGTGGTAGGGGTAAAATAGCCAGGACACTGACCAATTCATTTTTAACCAGACACACCCATGGTAGATGGCCTATGTTTTCATGATTTGATAAGCTGTAAGAAAGAAGTAATTTACAAATGGCCAATGTTTATATATTTTGATAAGCTGTAAGAAAGAATTCATTTACAACAACGTTTACAAATTTTGATAAGCTGTAAGTAAGAAGTAATAAACAAATGGCCAATGTTTATATATTTTGATAAGCTGTCAGAAAGAATTATTTTACAACAATGTTTACATAATTTGATAAGTTGTAAGAAGAAGTAATTTACAAATGGCCAATGTTTACATAATTTGATAAGCTGCAAGAAAGTATTAAATGAGCGATGTTTACATGATATTTGTCACGCTGTGTGAGCATGACAAATGGACAATGCTATTTTTATGTAGATTTTTAGACTGACTAGACTTCCGTCTGAAAATTACTGTTAAAACACTTTAATAACTACCGAAAGAACTTAATTTAAGCTTACCAGTCCTTATAAGAGATATGTTGTCGTCTCTCAAGTTATAATCAATTACTTCGAGACAATATTCATAATCACTGTCTCCTTCCTCCATCGCTATTAAATTAATAAATGTATCACAATTATTTATATCCACAAAAACAACATTAATTAATACTTATTTTCTCTTCAGCTTCTATTGTTGTTACTATTATTTCTTTCTATTTTTCATTTGTCCCAAAGTAAATAAGTGGGACATTAACTTTACTGTTTTTGATCAACTTCTGTGTTTTGCCAATTTAGAAGTTATAAAATTTATGAAATAATAATTGTGATATAACCTGACCAGCTTCGCTTATAAATATAATCAAATAATTAAAACAAAATTACAGTAACTTATAGTAGAACGTTTAAAATGCAAATCAAAACAAAAACAATGCATAGGAAGCCGAAAACAATTGAATTATTTTAACCCTAACTCACTCTTAAGAGAGGTTTCAATAAGGTTACACAGAGCCCCAAAAAATGTTTCAGGCCTCTCAATACATAGAGATATATACTAGAGGGGGCATAGCCTATCTTAATACATTAAGAGGCCTGAAACATTTTTAGTGGGGCTCTGTGTAACCTCATTGAAACCTCCTCCAAGGGGGAGTTGAGGTTTTAATTAATCAATTGTTTTGGGCTTCCCACAGATTGTTTGTGATTTGTATTTTAAACATTCTACTATATAATTTACTCTTTTTTTGTTCTGTTTATTTGATGATAATGATAATCGAATGTGGTCAGGTTACTTTTTCGATGTTTCAATATTCAACCAATAGGGCCCCTCTAGTAATATATCTCTATGTCTCAATATAATAAGATAAGCCATGCCCCCTCTAGTATATATATGTCTAGGTATATATATATATATATATATATATATATATATATATATATATATATATATATATATATATATATATATGCTCATTGATTATTGATTGCAATAAGCATAGAGATATATACTAGAGGGGTCATGGCCTATCTTACTCTATTAAGAGGCCTGAAACATCGTTTTGGGGCTCTCAGGGGCTCAGTGTAACATCGAAACCTCCTTTAAGAGGGAGTCAAGGTTGTAATAAATCAATTGTTTTTGGCTTCCCGCACATTGTTTGTGTTTTCATTTGTATATTAACGCTTTGCTATAAAAGTTTGTACTGATTATTTGATTAATAAAAGATAAAGAAGTCTCTCCACAAAAATATATATTCTATAGCAAAGCGCTTTCAACCTAACAAGAGGTCATCATCAGTGCTAGCCGTTGAATAAAGAAGAGGGTGATAGATGAGTCTTATAGATCAGATATCAAGGATAGACTCTATCCTTGTCCTGAGTCTATCCTTGATATCTGATCTATAAGACTCATCTATCACCCTCTTCTTTATTCAACGGCTAGCACTGATGATGCAACCTCTTGTTAGGTTGAAAGCGCTTTGCTATAGAATATATATTTTTGTGGAGAGACTTCTTTATCTTGTATTAAGATGAACTCCATTAACGCTCACCTTAGTTCTTCTTGATTATTTGATTATAATTACAATCGAAAGTGGTCAGGTTACTTATTCGATCTTACAAAATTTAACATATAGGGCCTCTCTAGTAATAATATATCTAGAAAGAAGAAAGAAAAATGACTTTATTGAATAATAAGTATAAAAATGTGCAAAATATAAATGCATAGAATAATATATGGATGCTCTCAGGGGCTCTGAGTAACCTCATTGAAACGTCCTTCAAGAGTGAATTAAGGTTATAATTAATAAATATATTTCGGTTTCCTGCACATTGTGCTTTGATTTGTATTTTTACCGTTTTACTATACATATAAGTTATTGTAATTTTGTACTGATTATTTACTTATATTTATAAGCGAAGGTGTTCAAGTTACTTTTTCGATGTTTCAAAATTTAACCTAAATGGCCTCTCTAGTAATAACATCTCTGTGCCTAGAGAGACCATCTGGAGTTATTTTTTATTATACGAAAAAGGGTAAGCTTTCAAAGTGAATCCTTAGATGGCGGCAATGTTCTGGCTTTAGTTGACTAGTTAATTCTCAGAATGAACTAGTTTACACCCCTAAAGTAAAAAATAGTAGTTTGAGGTAAATTAATCTTTCTGCTTTATCTCAGTATAGGTGTAATACATTGCCGGTGAATTACACACTCCTTAGTTACAATTTTTTGAGGTTCTAGAAAAAAACTTGTAAATGTCTCTAAAACAAAGTATTACATATTCAGGTAGACACAAAGAGACTAATACTATAGTATAGTACAAGGATGTTGAATAAAGGGGATGACGCACTAAGTCGAATTGCCATTCAACAAAGTGACCCCATCGAAAATCAAAACATAGAGAAGAATTCAACACGAAACACACGTCAAAAACTAACTGCACATGCTTGGTACGAACTGCGCATGCTTATGATCCTTATAACAGCGCAGGTCTTGAAATTTAGAGGCAAACTTAACTCTCAATGGGTTTCCCATTGTTTTGCTTGCGAAGGTTATAAACAAATAGAAAAAAGTTCATACTTTTTTACTGCTTTTTTGTTAATATTGCTTAAAATTAACAACATTACAACCAAAATTGAATCTTGTAAACTAGCAAAATATTTCACTAGGCTAAAAAAAGACAAAATATTAACACATTTAACTTACTCTCTGCGAAAAGTAAACGGTAAAGCTTCAATTACTCTCACTGAAGTGGCTACCTAGAGTCCAAAATGTAAAATATAAGCACAAATGACTTGACAAGCACCAAATGTAACAGTAACGAAAGCACTGAAGAAAGTTGAGAAGCAAACTCGACAACCAAGAATTGTATAACAACTTAGTAACATAACCTGCGTTTGACGCCTTTTTTAATTATAACCTAAGGGAAGGTAAGTTTGCTCCTATTTATCTATCTCATACAACTTCCATGGGGTCAGCAATGTTCCTTAATGCGTCATCCCCTTTATTCAACATCCTTGGTATAGTATTAGGTCTCTAATAGTCTTTGGGTAGACAGCAAACTTAATCAATTAAGTGGGAGTTCGTGACAGTTTTTTACATGGGAAAGATAGGATAGGCACTTTCCCTGTAAATAAAGTTCAATGAAGAGCATAGAATGTAATCACCGAGCCAGGTCTCATAATATATAAGAAATCTAAAATAATCAGTCTCCGTGGACGGTAAAAGCATAATTTTAGCCAAGTTTGTTAAAACCCATGCTTGGTGAATGCTGTGGCACCACCAAGCAAGAACTTCTAGAAAAGAAGGGGGTGTTTACGTAAGCAACTACGCACTCGATTACGGCACCGGAGGTCCAGGGTTCGCTGCTTGGTCGATGATCACAGTTTGTTTAAATAGTGTTTGCCATAAGATTTCGCCAACTTTAATTAATACTTAAAGCAAAGTCGATGCGACTCATCTGAGGTGATCCCACAGAGGGCATTATATACCCTGATTAACCTAAAGGCCTTAAAATTGCCATTTATTTATTTATATCTAAAGTGGCACAGCCATCTCATAGCACTACAGCAATACAATAAGAATTTCTTATCTTTATGTTGTAGTGTTTTGATAAGAATATAAATTAACGCGATTTAACACTAATATGCATGGAAAAGACTGCAAAGCTGTAAATGGTGACAAGAGCTGAGCTCTGACTCATGGAGTATTAACTAGGCGTGGATGGTAAATGGATTATTTCAGCATGTTTGACAATGACCCCTCCTGTTTAGTTGCTCCACGAAACCCATTACTCGCTGGAATTATTGAAACCTATTGATGAGTGAAGTGATGAAATAATAAATAGCTAAAGCAATAAAATATAACTTTACAATCATATTGCATAAACTGAGTCGTAGAGATATATACTAGAGAGGGCATAGCCTATCTCAATACATTGAAAGGCCTGAAACATCGTATTGGGGGCTCTCAGGGGCTCTGTGTAACCTCATTAAAACCTCTTTCAAGAGTGAGTTTAGGCAAAAATAAATCTATTGATTTCGGCTTCCTATACCGTGTTTGTGTTTTGATTTGTATTTTTAACGTACTACTATATAAGTCATTGTAATTTTGTACTGATTATTTGATTACATTATAAGCGAAGGTGGTCAGGTTATTTTGTCAGTGTTTCAAAATTCAACCAATAGGGCCCCTCTAGTAATAATATCTCTATAAACTGAGTTTACAGCATTAGCAACTCGAAAACGTCATAGCGTCAACACTTCGACTCAAAGAGACTAATACTAGTATGAGACAAGTATTAGTCTCTTTGCTTTGACTCTTAACTACGTCAATAAAGCTTATTGTTCACGAACCAAATATAAATTAAAAATAATTTTAAAAGATTGAGAGTATATTTAATTTTGAAAAATATAAATTGCTTCCTTCAGAATTGCTGTTTTTAACAATATAATATTACAGACGAAAAATGCATGCACGTTTGGTATTTTAAGAAAAATCGATTAATAGTGGGTAATATCGGGACACTTTTAGTTTCGGCGGGGTTTAAATTCGAGTGGGACAAAGGTGTCAATATCGGGGTCGTTCCACAGAAATCGGGACTGCCCCGCCGAAATTGGGACGCCTGGCAAATTACCCTAAATTACAATAATTAAGCGCTCTAATAAGATAAGTATACCACTAGCTAGAATCTTAGATGAAGCGACAGTTTTTATAATACATCATAAGCGCAATTTTCTTAATAATGCGCTAAAAGGATCAAATTAAGCAAAGAATTTTCTAGAAGAGGTCCTTTTTACAGTGAAAGGATGATGCAATAACCTTGAGGTCTATTGTAATTCCAGGCTAGACTTAACAATACCTATAGATGTCAATCTTTACATCTCTTCAAACAAAACGTCTAGCCTTGAACGACTATATAACTTTAAACATATTGAAAAAAAATTTAAAAACTGATTAAATTTTTATTTTTAAATTATAAGTCGTCCACAAAATTTAAACATTGACGTAACTTAAATGAAGTTCAATAACTTAAACGCTAAGTAAAAACAACGTTTCTTATTGGCTAATGTATAGAAATTTACGTAACATTTTTAATGACCAATCAGATATCGTGTTTCTGATTTCACTCATTTATACTTGACATAATAAAATCTACCAACCAATCAATATATTTGTGTTTTTTAATTAAATCCATAATATTTTATTTTTATTTTTGTTAACTAAATTTTATACTTTATAAAAAAATATATCATATATAAGTAGTAAAAGACTTTAAGTCTCTCTTAATTAATTATAATTAAATAAATACATTTAAAAATGGCTACACAGTTCCATAGACGTTTTATAATAAAAACACATCTATTTTATTATTATGTCTATGAGTGTTCCTCCCCGGCTTTAAATAACTAAAAATAAATATTTAAATTATTTATATGTCTTCTAATAATTAATGTACATAGTTTTTTTTTATTAATTTATTGCACTAAATTTTATCTTAAATATATTATTTGTTTATCTAAATAAGTCTTTCAAACGTTTTTATATCTTAGATTATATTTATTAACCGATATATATTTTCATATTTATTTTATTGATGAGTCATTTAGGTTATGACGTCATGAAGAAGTTCATGTGAATTTTTCATCATTCTCCGTTCAAAAGTCGTGCTATTCAAATGTGTTTTTATTTTACCGTGAAGGTACGAATATTTGCGATGGGGTTCTAGTTTTGTTTTAAAACAAAGCCGTTAACGGCATCCGCCGTTTCAACAACTCATTTATTTTATTATGTAAGTACTGTTTTAATCAAAATAAATGCAATTTAAATTGCACCATTTTACCATGTCATTCGTATTCTTTGTTTATATTTACCTTTGGAATTGTGAACAAACGATAAATATTTATTTTTAATAAAATTTGCAATTGACTCTTTTTCGGAGTCTCTTAATTTATTGTAAATGAGGTTATTTCTTGGTTTTATCGGTTGTCATACTTAAAATCAATTTTGCAGGTTAAGTTGATACTTGATTGATTTTTGTTCATTAATTTTTCATCTAGGGATTTTGAAATGAATTTTAATTTAATGAGATTGAATTCGTAACATATACTTCATGCGGGATTTGGCAGGGAGCTCAACCCCAACGTTTCACACAGTATTTTTAGCCCATGGTTTAGTCTCTACCCTGATAAAAATGAGTTTCAGGGTCGAACCCTGTGTTTAATCTTGTTCACACGACAATTGCCTGGGACTTGAACCCCGTGTCAGAAGTCAGTAATAGAAAAAGTCATGGAGATATTTTTACTAGAGAGGCAGTGTAGGTTCTATTTTGAAACATATAGTATGTTCACACACACTTCTAGATCCATGTATCGTATGGGATACGATCTCTCAATACGGTAATATTAGCTGTATGAACCATGCGGAGGGGATCCGATCGCATACGCTAGAACTAGGGGGATGGAATCTAAATGGATCCCTCAATATGCTGTATGTACCTTTAGAGACAATCGTATTTAACAGATAACCTTCTCGTCGAACTTTAATTTCACTTCTATATTACCGTTCTTGATCAAATAACTTTTGGAATATTATTTTTTTTAGTGTAACTATATCATTATGCAAAGAAATCACAATTTAATTAAATATATTTTTTGTTTTAAACTTCCTTATAACCAAAAGTGAACCTTCACTTTAAAAGACGCGATGTTTTGGTGGGATTAGTTATCACGTAATCTCACTCGATCGACTAAACAAATATGTTGTAAGCACCGTGAAGTTAGTTGACTGTATTGCATACGTATGAAATACGATTGGCGTGTGTAAAATGCGTCATTAAATACACTGTGTGTACGTAGTAATTGAATAAATTACCTGACCACCTTTACTTATAAATATAATCAATTAATCAGTACAAAATTACTGTAACTTATATAGTTATTATTAATGTCTCATTAGTGCCCACCATACATTATATTGTATTCATAGAGATATTATTACTAGAGGGACCCTATAGATTAAATTATGAAACATTAAAAAAGTAACCTGACAACCTTCGCTAAAAATATAATCAATTAATCAGTACAAAATTACTGTAACTTATATAGGAGAACGTTAAAATTAGAAATCAAAACAAACAATGTACTGGTAGACAAAAACAATTAAAACCTTAACTCACTTTTGGAGTAGGTTTCAATGAAGTTACACAGTGCCTTTGAGAGCATAAAAAGATGTTTCAGGCCTCTGAATGTATTGAGATAGGCTATTCCCCCTCTATTATTATATCTCTATGGAAAAAGTAACATGAACACTGTTGATTATTATTATAATCAAATTAAGAGTACAAAAATACAGAAAATTATATAATAGAACGTTTATAATAAAAAAAAATCAGTGTGTGAAAACCCAGAAAACAATTGATGTGTTTAGCTTACGGAAATTTTAACACACTCTTAAAAAAAGGTTACACAGAGCCCCTGAGAGCAGGGTGGTCTAGCTTCAGTGATATGGTTTTTCAGTTGCAGCGTTAGTTCCTCAAGATAGTATAGGAAATAGTAAGCTTGTCAGGAAACAATGTTTACATGATTATTAGATATTGGTTATGACTATTTGTTTATTTTATAACCTTTTGTGTACGTTAGATTGAACATTTTTCTTCTACACAATATAATTGTGCGAGAGACACCAAGGAAATGTAACAAGCAAAATGCAATGCTACATCTGGGAACTGTTCAATCATTCTACATTTGTCATCAAAGATGGCTTGACATAATGTCATGTCCCACTCTGTTTCGTTACGCCTTACTAATCAGGCCGAATGTCAAATGATGGAACAGTTCCTAGATGTAGCATTGCATTTTGCTTGTTACATTTCCTTGGTGTCTCTCGCACAATTATATTGTGTCAACTATTCATGCTTTGCAAAACTCGGTAGTATCAAAATGATATATTTTTCTTCTAGTTTATGCTTTTGTTAATTTCTTTTTACATATTTATTTAATGGATTAATTGAGTATCAATTAATAATACAACTTCTAGCTACTTGAAGTTTTGCCAACTTTGTCTATACAAAATTGTATGTTGTTAGGGTGGCAAGATTAGTCAAGATCACAAAAAACTGGCTTTGCTGGCATTTGCTATGCTCCTTCTATGAATAAATGAAACCTTTTAATAAGAAAATAATTATTACATTTTAAATGTTATAAAATTATTTATTTATTTATTTATTTATTAATTTTTGTAAATTTATATGCTTACTTAGTTATCAATAATTTAATTCTTATTTATGTACATTTAGTCCAAGAGCCAGACCTGCAAAAATGTGACTCATTTTGTACTACTTCAAACCAAATTTTTCTGAAAATATACCTTAAATTATGAAGAAAAAGCATAGTCAGCCTATCCAGAATGGAGCATTTAATATGAATGCGCTCGGTCAAAATATTATAAAAATTTATATAATATTACAAATTTCAGTTTTCTTGCAATTAGTGGTTCCCTGTTGGTCGTTTGCAAAACATGAAAACACTTTTTAAAGCTCATAAAATTTTCTATAAAACAATGTTAAATCATCAAAATTGGATGGCTACAACCATAGTTATGACATTTGTTAATTACCAAAAAAATGCACAAAAAGTCAATATTTCTTTTAGAAATAAGAAATTCACTGGTTTTGCATTAAAAAATCAATTTTTTGGTGTTTTTTATAGAGCCATAACTTTGGTTGTAGCCACCTTATTTTGATGATTAAACACTTGTTTTATAGAAAATTGTATCACCTTTAAAAAATGTTCTCTTCCTGTTTCGAACATGACCTATAGGAAACCACTTATTGCAAGAAATCTGAAATTTGTGTGATTTTATATAATTTTGAGCATGCGCAATCATATGAAGGGCTCCACTCTGGATAGGCAGACAATGCTTTTCCTTTATAATTTAAGGTATATTTTTAGAAAAATTTGGTTTGAAGTAGTACAAAATGAGTCACATTTTTTAGGTCTGGTTCTTGGACTAATATACTTTTGCTATTTATTTCTTTACATTTTCTTAAATCAGCTTTTTAACTGTGGTATACTCCTTCTATATATAAGCCCACTCTAGTATTAAATGTTTGTATATTGTTAAATACTTTAGTATATTTTAATTTTTTTAGTATAAATTATCATTTCCTGGTAAGAAAGTTTTGAATATCCGAAATAATTATATTTATCATTTTTTTAAAGTTTCTCTTAATTTACATAAATTATGAATATTCTACATTTTCATTGATAATTTGTAGTCTCATTGACTTGTATTGATTCAATACGTTTTTAACCGTCTTTGACAGATATAGTGGTATCAGCTCTTTATTTCTTGTTTATGAATGGTGTTCATGTTGAGTTTAAAGTTGTTAATTTTCAATATGTAGTGTATATTTTTGAATTTAGGATATGATTCTTATAGGAGTTCATCATAATCAGAATTGTAAAATAAGTCTTGAAACTACAGTCTATCGTTTAGTTTAAAAATCCCCAAGGTCATAAGTATTTTGGGGATTGACCAATCAGAGAAGCCGTTGCCAACCTCTCACTTAAAAAGATAAAAAAATCCCTACCACCTTAACCGCTGTAGGGAAAAAACCTTCTTCTCGGCAATCGTTCACTTTGTTTGTGGTTCTTCTTTTGATTACATCGTTTTGAAAACTACTTTCAAATTAATCTTAAAAATGATATTTTAAAATAAAACTACACAAAAGAAATGTAGAAAAACATCGCCAAGAAAATAAGGGTAAAATAACCTGATTTGTTTACATAGTTTTTTCCCCGCTTCCTTCTTGCAGGGATTTTTTTCTTAAGAATCAGTGGTGTCTAAACTGACCTGTCAAGATTTTTAAACTAAACGATAGACTGTAATCAAAATATTTATTTCAACTATTAAAGCAAAATAGTTATCAACTATCTAATGATCATCATGAGTGTCTAACTTTCGAATAAAGGTTAATGGTACAGAGGTGAGAAATGAGAACCACATGTTTATTTACCTAGCAACTATGTTTCTAGGATGCTTTTTACTAACTCCCTATGTATCTAGTTATAGTACTTAGTGAGATCACCTATCAAGTAGGCCACTTTGTTGGGCCTTTTTTTGCTTACTCATATAAATAGAAGAAAGTGTTCTTACTTAAGACTCCTTGTGCATGCATTTCGTGTCTAATCTACAGAAGAGCCATGACTTTACTATGAGTTTCTATAGCTTTAACAAAAGATAGCTAGAAACAACACGTACCATACTGCCAGACTAAACTTTCCTGCTCTCGAAACCATAAGGCAGAAATATATTTATATTTTTATATAAACTACTATTAAGGGTTCTAAATTTTTCCTAAACCCAGGTTCATTTAGAGTTAGGGATCTTTTGTGAGTACCTGACATCCCACAGGCTCAGAGCCGCCGGGTTAATGTCCCTTTCGCGAAAGGATTAATCCTCTCATGAAAATCCTAGAAGCACTGATTAGGATTATACCCGGATTGTCAAGTGGCAGGCGTACTTTCTAACAATTACTCTACCGGTAACCCCCCTATGTCCCCTATGTATGTAAGGTCACTTTACTTACAGTCTATCGTTTAGTTTAAAAATCTTGACAGGTCAGTTTAGAACCACAGATTCTTAAGAAAAAAAAATCCCTGCAAAAAGGGAGCGAGAAAAAACTATGTAAACAAATCAGGTTATTTTACCCGTATTTTCTTGGCGATGTTTTTCTACATTTCTTTTGTGTAGTTTTATTTTAAAATATCATTCTTAAGATTAATTTGAAAGTAGTTTTCAAAAAGATGTAATTAAAAGAAGGGAATAAAGGTTTTTTCCCTACAGCGGTTATTGTGGTAGGGATTTTTTCTCTTTTTAAGTAAGAGGTTGGCACCGGCTTCTCTGATTGGTCAATCCCCAAAATACTTATGACCTTGGGGATTTTTAAACTAAACGATAGACTGTAGTAATGGGCCGAGCTGAAGCCAGTTGCCAGATAATCCAATATAGTGGACCACTGGTGGTTGATCACCAAGGCCACCTTACACCCCACCAAGGTTCACTAGATAGCTTATATTTTTACCTTTGGTTTCTCTTTTGACTTTACCTACTAAATTGACTGAAACTTCTACATAACTTTGTTGACTTCATAACTTCAATTTTTTAATCTACTTCAATCTCGCTGCATTGAAGTAGATCTCTGACCTGATCTCTGAGCTTTAAGAGACCTATATTGTTTCAACGCTTCATCTGCCTCAAGGCCCGTCTACAATCTTAAGTTAAGTTAAGAAGAATTGAAGAATTTTTCAAAATCTCTTTTTCTTCTTAAATAATTATTTTTCCCGCTCTTTTGACTTAAGAAAACCATAAAAATGGTTTTTTATAAGTTACTTAAAGAAGAATGTACAACGTTATCTGTTTTTGAATGATTACAATATTTTGTAAACGATGTGATGTGATTGTTTTGATTGTTGTTGTTTGAATATGTGATTATTTGAATATGTGATTATGTGATTGTTTTGTTGTTTGAATATTTTTTTATATAATATATATTTTTGAATTATATAGTTTTTGAAATGGATGAGGTTCCTACGTCTGTAGACATATAAACAAGAGATAAGGAAAATAACGCTCCCAACAATTACCTCATCCATTTTGATTTTATTTATTAATAAAAATAAATAAAACACGGTTGATTTTAGAAGTAAAGTAAAAAAATATTTGCAAAAAGTCTTTAAAAAACGGAAGGAAAGACCATTGAAAAAGCAATGTTTATTTAAATTGTATTAAAATTGTTATTGAGCTCTGCTCGTTGTTACAATAAATAAATAAATAAAATGTGTGTTGACGGTAGGAAGAAAAGTATTCTAAATACATCTATATGTGTAATTGTAACTTTAAAACTTCACTTAACAACTCAGAGGTTGTAGACGTGTTTATGGATCTCTTAAGTCAAAAGAGCGGGAATTTCAAAATAGTTTGTTCTAAGTGAGAAATTCTTCACTTCTTCGATTCTTCCTGAGGAATTCTTCACTTCTTCAATTCTTCCTAACTTAACTTAAGGTTGTAGACGGGCCTTCACTCTACCTCTAGTTAGAGTTAATATAACCAATACTATATTTAGCATAACAGCTCGCTATGGCTTCACTCCAAAGAACAGGGCATTTACTCTCAGAAGAGAGGGGAGAGAAGAGGGCACTCTCAGAAGGGCATCCACATTACACAATGTCTCCCCAAGTTTTGGTTGCCTTTCAAGCAAGTATCATTAAACTTGCCAATTAAAAAGCCTGAAATGAGTCTTTTTGTTAAAGATTACCACACATTTATTCAAACTTTTGGGAAACAGCTTTTATCTCATTTTGTGGAGAAGGTATCATCAGTAGGTCCACTATTAAGTATGAAAACTAAGTGGCCTGACTGAGAATTGAACCTGAGCTATCTTAATTAGAGGTATCCTCAGGGGACCGTAAAAAGACTTGACGTTCTAACCAACTGGGCCACCAGTGAACCCAAACTAACTTATAAACATTAATCACTTATTAATTGTTTGTTAGGCACTGATGATGGTCATAAGTTTAAAAGCTTGTCGTGCTTTAGTATAATAAATATTTTCATTATTAAAAAAGATTTTCATTATTTTGATATTTTTCTGTGCTATTTTTGATCATAAAAACAAAGTGTATGATATTGTATGTTTTTCTCTTGGATAGATTATTGTTTATTAGGGGGAATTGCATTACTTTGCATGTTAGATCTTTTCTCTGCCAAATGAGTAAATGTGGCGTTGAGAAAAACCGTGACTAATTAGTTTAAATCTTAATATAGAGATTTAAATTAATTTTTTTCGGGCAGCGTGTTGATTCCTTAGATTTCATGTTATAACTTTCCTTCACTGTTTTTATAATAGTGTGGGAAGCATAGCAAATAAATGTGACATCAGTACTTTACAGAAATGCAAGGTGATTTATATGTAGAGGTGAAACCAAGTATGTTGGACAGGACCTAAGAGGGTTTGTGATGTACAGTCTATCGTTTAGTTTAAAGCTTGACAGGTCAGTTTAGACACCACTGATTCTTAAGAAAAAAAAGGTTACTGTCAGGTTACAGGTGATGTATTGTATTCGCGATTCAAAGAGATAGTTGTAAGGTTGGCAATACCAATGGCGGGAAAACGAAAGGGTGATCAAAAATTTTTTTATCATAGGATTAGCATGGGAGCCATTGAAAATTCTTCTTTTATTTATTTATTGTTAGTTAATTTGTGATAAATGTGATGAAAATTATTAGAACGACCATCGGTACTAAAAAAAATTGCAAATATTTCGTAGATAAATATTTCGATAATTCCAGGATTTTAAATATAGAATCAGGCTCTTATCACTACAGACTTGGATTCGTCCAATTTAACCCAGAAATAATAAAACCTAAACGGATAATTTAAACAAACATTTTACAAAAAGTGAATTTATTGAGTTATTAATTATTTTAGTGCATAAATAAAAATGATTAATAAATAAAACACCATTACAGTGAAAATCGGCTTCTTATCAGTTAATTTAAATACCTGTTACAACTAATTTAAACAATTTAATGCAATTAAAAGGTAATTTTGTGTGTTTGTGTAAACTAAAATTATTTAAAAATAACATTAATTAACAATAACTAAAATAAAACACTATATTTTCATTTGCACCACTATATTATGATCTTCATCTTCTTATCACTCAATTTAAATACTCGTGACAACCCATTAAAACGCTATTTATCAATGAAATTGTGATTCTACTGAGTCCATACGCCCTAAAATTAGTTAAATTAAAGCACTTTGATAAAAAATTTAAAGAAATAATCGTCACAAATAAGAAAAACCAGAAAATCCCCATAAGGCCTTTAACAACGATCACCCTTTCGTTATCAATTTCTTATCAGCGACGGTGGCGCTGCTATGGACTTTGAATCGCGAATTAAAACAATACAACCTTAACTCAATCTTTGAAGAGGTTTTAAATAACGTTACACAGAGCCCCAAAAAATAATTTAATCTTCTCAATGTAAATGAAGAATAAGCTACTGTCGATATACTTCTGGACCAGTTTCGACTTAACGTAATCATCAGCAGAAAAGGCAGTACTTGTCCTCTCAACTATAAAGTTATATTACAGTCTATCGTTTAGTTTAAAAATCTTGCCAGGTCAGTTTAGACACCACTGATTCTTAAGGGAAAAAAAATCCCTGCAAGAAGGGAGCGGGAAAAAACTATGTAAACAAATCAGGTTATTTTACCCGTATTTTCTTGGCGATGTTTTTTTTTACTTTTCTTTTGTGTAGTTTTATTTTAAAATATCATTGTTAAGATTAATTTGAAAGTAGTTTTCAAAACGATGTAATCAAAAGAAGAACCACAAACAAAGTAAATGATTGCCGGGAAGAAGGTTTTTTCCCTACAGCGGTTATTGTGGTAGGGATTTTTTTTATCTTTTTAAGTGAAAGGTTGGCAGCGGCTTCTCTGATTGGTCAATCCCCAAAATACTTATCAAAACTTGGGACTTACTTACCTACTACTTGGGGATACTTACTTACCTTGGGGATTTTTAAACTAAACGATAGACTGTAGACCTGAAATACCTACATCCCTTTAGTTAAAGTTCCCTGCTACACCGGGTCTCTATGAGACATCATACTGCCGCTTACCAACAGAAAAACACAAAACCTGAAAACTACCTTATGCTCCTATATTCATATTTAATCAATAATAAAGGTAACAAGTAACTCCATTTTTGTAAAATTTTCTGAGGAACACTCTGCCACCCTGTTGTTATCTGATTTCTCAGTTATTTTTGTTTCATGTTCCTTCTGTTCTCTGTTGTTGTCTGATGCCATTGTTTTTTTCTAGTTTTGTCTTATGCCTTTGTTTTTGTTGTTGCAGGGCCATGATGGCAGCACCAATTACTCTGTTCGGGCTAAGCCCCTGTTCACAAGAAAAAACTATCTCAGGAATAATATTGGAAGATTCGATCTCATATGGCAAACTCAATGGATATGGAAATGGAAACTTATATGGATCCGTCGTCTGTAACATCAGACGACGAGATGCAAGAGGTAAAATCGACAACTGCCTTCTTTATTGTTGTTTTATTTATTATTTCTTGTATGTGATGCTCTTAGTTATACCAGATAGATTATAAGCATGGTATCAATATTTTTGTTTGGTTTAGGTATGGGTGGAGGAGATAGTTATAGAGGAGGATGGTAATCCTGTCTCTTCTCTATCTAACCATGGAGAGACATCACCATGGAATCCACGTGACGTCTTAGTATTATCACCACGTGAGACGTTATCCTCTGTCGAGTCATCATGGAATCCCCGTGATGTCTTGGTATTAAACGATGACTCACTGTCCGATGCTAAATCAACTGAGAGTGATGTTCCATCAAACTCACCGTCCTACATATTACCGGACTCGCTAACTGATGAAGAAAACGGATTGTTGGATGAAAGTTTCCAACTTATGGAAGATCTCATGTCTAAGAAAGATGTGACCTGGAAGCATGACATGGGAGATGATGAGGGTGACGTCGTGAGCAAGGCCCAGGCACTCCTTGATCAACTAGATTACTACGTCAAACAAGGTAACACTGCTTATTACATTACTTAAATATTAACTATTGTACCTCAATACAATAAACTTAAGATATACAATAAACATAAATAAATATAACATTAAATAAGAAAATTATGCTTTTTTATCAACATGCTTAATAACATACAAAAAAAACAAAGTTTTATTATAACCTTAAACTTTTATATAAAGAGCTAAACCCATCTTTGATCAAAGATAACCCTGTTTCACCTCTTAATTTTTTTAAATTTAAACTATAAACAAGCGCCAGTTGAGGTTATAATTCCTCAACACATATATGTGAAACGAATTGTAAGAAAATAAAGATAAATAATCAAAATAAATATGAAACTTAATTAAATAAGAAAATATAAACATATAATGGGGTAAACGTAAGCCAATCTGGCTAACTATCTTCGTAGGTTCGAGTTCTTGATCTATCTGTACGCTATAGATACTCGGTCTAGACTTTTGACGAACAGCATACAGCAACAATAACTTCAGTAATAAGAAAGAACGCAAAGACTTCAAACTCCAACTTGAAGCTGCGGACAAACAAACATAAAACATCTACATTAGTTGCTGTGAATCGAAAGTAAAAGAAAAAATTCAACATACAACAGTGCGGATAAACAAGCAATAGAAAACGAGTAAAGTTATAAATACCTGAACTAAAAATCCAGTGATCAATCAATATTAATTGAAAAACGTTCGGGGAAACTAGAAGAATTACATTTCTATCTTTATCCCACAATTCAAAACTGTCATAAAAATCCAGTGATCAATCAATGTTAATTGAATAACGTTCGGGAAACTAGAAGAATGACATTTATATCTCTATCTGACAATCTAAAATTTTTATAAAAATCCAGTGATCAATCAATATTAATTGAAAAACGTTCGGGGAAACTAGAAGAATTACATTTCTATCTTTATCCCACAATTCAAAACTGTTATAAAAATCCAGTGATCAATCAATGTTAATTGAATAACGTTCAATAACTAGAAGAATGACATTTCTATCTCTATCTGACAATCTAAAATTTTTATAAAAATCCAGTGATCAATCAATATTAATTGAAAAACGTTCGGGGAAACTAGAAGAATGACATTTCTATTTCTATCTGACAATCTAAAACTGTTATAAAAATCCAGTGATCAATCAATGTTAATTGAATAACGTTCGGGAAACTAGAAGAATGACATTTATATCTCTATCTGACAATCTAAAACTGTTAAGGAGCAACTAAATAAAATATTTGTCAAAACAAAAAAGTAAAAAGACCACGTGCATAGATAAACAATATTAACATAGATGGTTCACTCCCGAGTGTAGTAGGAACACTCAATTGACAAGTTTGTGTTTATGATTTAAGTTGGGGGCCTCATCACTAGAGTCTTGAAGAGCGCTAGTAGTAAAAATATATTTGCTCTATTCTCTACTAGATTGTGCTGTAGTATTTTTTTAAATACAAACAGTTGCCAATCGTTTAGTAAAATAAAATAAAAGTAAACAAAGATCTATGGTATGATGTATACTATTCATCATATGATCGATGGATCACTCATCCATCGATTCCTCATCATTCTAGCTCTGAAAAGTGGATGGAAAGACTTGATTACCCTCAACAGCTCGTTGTTTGGTTGAATAAAAATAAATAAATAAAAGTGCCAGAAATAAAAATATCTGACAGATTCACGCTGTCACCACTAGACTGTACTACTTGAGCCTCCAGCATCCCATCTACTATTTTTTTTAAAAAATCTTTGAGTGAGCCATCTATGTTAATATTGTTTATCTATGCTGTTAAGGAGCAACTAAATAAAATATTTGTCAAAACAAAAAAGTAAAAAGACATGGCATTTTAATACCCCAATTATGTTTTTAGTAATCATCTGGCATGTATGGAAACATTTTTTTTCTACGATAACTTTAAATAGTTTAATTGGAGCATACCATTATATGGATCATTTCTTAAAAACTGTTAGTCCAAGAGCCGGACCTGAAAAAATGTGACTCATTTTGTGCTACTTTAAACTAAATTTTACCTTAAATTATGATGAAAAAAATAGTCTGCCTATCCAGAGTGGAGCCCTTTATATAATTGTGCCTGCTCAAAATTTTATAAAATCGCACAAATTTCAGTTTTCTTGAAATAAGTGGTTCCCTGTGGGTCGTGTGCAATACATGAATAGAACATTTTTAACGATGATAAAATTTCTGATAGAGCGAGTGTTCAATCATCAAAATCGGATAACTTCATAAAGTGATAAAATCACATAAAGTGATTTTAATGTGATGTCACTGAAAAATGCTCGCTGTTTGTTGGCTACCCCTCTGATAGGGGTTGTAGAGGAGTGGGGTGTCTCCAGTCTCCCTCTACGTAGACTCTAGTAGGAGTAAGTTCCGTTATGGCTCCTGGAAACTGTCTTACTTCTAGACCTGTTATCACTGTGAAGAAATGTATCACTGTGTTGTGTAGCTTAAGTCCTCCCGGGAAGTATTAGTTTCTTTGGAAACAACGTACAACTAAGGTTAGGAAGGCTTGACTTGGGTTAGGTTAGACTGTTGTCACTAGTATTCATCTGATGAAGCAGCTGTTTGAAGAGTGGGGAGTTAAAAAACCTCAATTTTTTAACAGATTGAGGTATCTAACTTCCCGCAGTTTGTGATCAAGGGCTTGTTGTACAGATTTGTTAGTGATTTTGGGGGAACTATGTTCCCCCTCCCCAAAATAAGGTTGATCTCATGAGCTGCTACACTTTTTATGAAATTTTTTTTTATATCAATACTTTCACCTTTAATGAGAGTGAGTGAAGCAGGGAAGAAAAAATTGAATAAAGAAAAGAAAATGGTAATAATGGGAACCAAGCCTAGCTGACTTGTGGATGCATTTACACTGTCATCGTTTTTGGCCAAGTTTCAAAATTTTATTTGATATTAAACAAGTTTTAGTTAGTGTTGGTGTAGTTATTGGCTTTTTTTAAAAAAAAATTTCTTATTCAAACTTGTTCTTAAGTTTTATCAACAGGTAGTTCTTACCTAATCTTAAATATCTATTCTTGGTTTCGTTTTCTCAAAATATTGGATTTAGTTCTTACGAAAATACATTATGAAAAATAAATTAACATTTCATTTTTCACTAAACCTATTAGCAGTTGTTTACTGAACTTAACATAAAATTTGCTTAACGGCAAAAATAATTTTTATCACTAAATTGCTTTTAATGAATTATCGCATAATTTGATTGTAGCCAATTATACTTAAAAACATATTGTTAGTGAATTTTTGCAAAAGTTTAATTGATATTTTTTTATATTTAGTATTTTTAAGGAATTTAAAAAAAAATCCATTTTATATCTTATTTGTAAAACTTGATAGGTATAAATTTTTAGTAATATGATATAAAATAGCAAAATTGCGTTGATAAACAAAATCGAGCTGCATTAAATATTTATAAAAATTTGCTGTATAAAAGATCAAAATGTTATAAAATAGTGGGGGGTTACTGGGAAACAAAAGATATTGGGACCCAATTAGACCTTCTACCAAGAATATTTCTATATAATGTTAACTAATTGGAATCATGTGACTTGTTGATGGATATATATTATATCTGCCTATGATAATAGGCAGATATAATAAGAGCATATAGGAGTGGCAAATCACTGCTAAAAATCACATTAGTTTCTCTAACATGATGAAAAAAGCCAAATATATCTCCTTCAAGTCTTCAAGATTGATTTATCTTTAAAAATTATACTTATCAGGGGCTTAGCTCTCTTGAGCATATATATATATATATATATATATATATATATATCCAAAAGAAACATGAATAAAATGATATGGCAAGAAACAAGTATAAAGTAACGACCTATGAATAACATAAAATTACAAAAAATAAAAGAAACAAGAATAAAACAATTAAATTGGAATAGTATAAACATACAGAATGTAAAAAAGCATAAAATAAAATATCGAATAATAATATGAAATAACAAAATGTAAGAACGTACTAAAATAGCAAAATATATTCATAATTTATATATATATATATATTATATATATATATATATATATATATATATATATATATATATATATATATATATATATATATATATATATATATATATATATATTCGTTTTACCAAGATAGTTTCGTGTTATTAGAAAATGATTATTTACTAATTATTTGTCTTATATATTCGTACTTTACTTTTCTTTACTTCTTATTCTTAACTCTACTTATTAGCAAATTAGAAATTAAGGAAAAATGTGGTTATGTTATACATGTCTAAACTTTTTTTGAAGTTTGGTGATTTTTTAGGATTTTTAACGAGTCATTATTGTGTGTAAATGACGACACACATTTTTCATAAACAATTGGGTTCGGGACATTATCAAGGTTGAGTTTGGTACCAAGTTTCATTTCAATCCAATTAAGCGTTATCGTGTCCCATAGAAACGTCTAGGAACAAAAATCTCGTACGTACATACAAGTAAATATATACATATATATATATATATATATATATATATATATATATATATAATATATATATATATATATATATATATGCTAGTATGTACTCCGAGATTTTTGTTCCTTGACACTTCTTTGGGGCACGATAACTCTTGAACGCTTTACTGGATTAAAATGAAACTTGATTTAAAACTCAACATTGATAATGTCCCGAACCCAATTGTTTATAAAAAAATGTGTGTAGTCATTAACCCACAATAATGAGTCGGCAAAAATTAAATAAAAACATAAAACTTCCAAAAGTGTTTAGATCGGGCTGTAATTTTACACAGCCCATGTATGCTACCATGTATGGTTAACAAATATACGAAGTTACATTTTATCATCAGTATATATAAAATTTTATTATCGATTGACATATATAACATTATGTAAACAAATACGAAGTTACATTTTATTATCAGTATATATAACATTTTATTATCGATTAACATATATAACATTATGTAAACAAATATACGAAGTTACATTTTATTATCAGTATATATAACATTTTATTATCGATTAACATATATAACATTATGTAAACAAATATACGAAGTTACATTTTATTATCAGTATATATAACATTTTATTATCGATTGACATATATAAATTATGTAAAAAAATATACGAAGTTACATTTTATATCAGTATATATAACATTTTATTATCGATTGACATATATAACATTATGTAAACAAATATACGAAGTTACATTTTATTATCAGTTTATATAACATTTCATTATCGATTGACATATATAACATTATGTAAACAAATATACGAAGTTACATTTTATTATCAGTATATATAACATTTTATTATCGATTGACATATATAACATTATGTAAACTAATATACGAAGTTACATTTTATCATCAGTATATATAACATTTTATTATCGAATGACATATATAACATTATGTAAACAAATCACACTTATTGACTTATACATTTGAAAATTCGCTTATATCGTGGTAGTATGCCACTTATGTAAAGCAGTAATATGACAAGCTAATATAGGACGAAGCAGCCCCTGGAGACGACGCCGTGGAGGGGCCAAGAGACCTTTTGTTTGTTTAGTTGAATTCAATGACGACATAATTACTGGATAAATTTGAGATAACCTTATGTCAGTATCATTGGTGTAGTGAGGACACGCACACAGACAAACTAATACAATTTTAATACACTTTATCTTTAAGGTCATTTTTATGAGAAAAAACGTGTTTATCTGGTCGGTGGTCAGTCTCCCTCCAGTCTCCGAACGCGTCGCGTCCTTCTCGTTGTACGAACAGAGCGCTCCTGCGAACCAATTTTTTGAAAACCTTAATAGATCTCAAACAAACAATCCTTACTTAATTTTTATTTTCGTTTTTTATATTAAAAAAAAATAGGGGAATTTTTATATTCCTCCTAATTTTTTTTTTCTCGAGGAAACATTCTTGTCTACGCTTCTTTAATATTCTTTTATATTTCGAAACTAGATTAAATGGCTCATCATCATTATATCCGATGAACACATTGGGCAGTTCGGTGATTATGTTCGATTATATTTGCACCTGGCGTAAACTTTTTGTCTTTAATTCTCAGAAATTGGTGAAAAGACGGTGAGCTTCTTGACAAAACTGGTGACTTTTTTGGTGAAATTCAGCGACTTCTCCAACGGAATATTAAAAAAATTATTTTTTAATTATTTTGTGGTGAAGAAACCTTCTTTGGTCTATCTTTGAACATTTCTTCTACTATAAGTGATATTTTTTGTTTTTCGTATAATTATATATTAGTACTGAACTTCTTTTGTTATTATATAGATAATAGTTCTTCTTATTATCTAAATTCTTAATTTTATTTTATTACATTCTTTATTCTTTTACTTACGTGTATTCTTCATTTTATTTAGTTTATTAAACTTTTTTTCTTTCAATCCATTATTTTTTTTAAAATTTTTTTTTTTTTTTTTTTTTTTTATTTATCATATTTTCGTATACATTTAATCTTTTATATTTTATTTAGCTACATTCTTTATTTTTCGTGGTTCATCATCATCATTTTTCACCTATTACTTAAAAAGTACCAGTCACTGCCATATTTGATTTCTATAATTATTTAAATTTAATTATTTTTTTTCGATATTAAGGTAATTTGTTGTCTAGTTTTTTGTTACCATTTACGTCGTGTTTTTAAAGACTGTTTATTTTTGGGTTCTCATTTTGTTTGCTCAATTATTTTGATTTTGAGACAAAAAGTTTATCGCTAGCTATATATATAATTTTAAAGATATTATTAGTATAGTAAGGGTTTTGTTTCTTTGTGATTTTTTCCGGTTTGTATTTGGTTTTGAGCGCTAGTGCCGTCAAATTTCGCGAAAATGTATTCGGCGCCATATTACGCTTATAACCCTGGTATGTTTTTATTTACTCAAATCTAAGATACATTTAAAGTAAAGACAATCGACCAATTTTAAAAATTCCCCCCCCCCCCATTTTGTCGTCATGAAGAATTAAGAGGCATTCGGTTTCTTCGCCACTCCTCGAGGCCATAGCATAACCAAGACTTAATTTAGTATCAGATGTGCTATTATTATTAAGTATTAAAACCTTTAAAATGTGTTTAAGGTCTCCTAATGTGTTTGAGGAAGGGAGGGGGGATTACTTTAAAAGAGGTTTTAAGAAGATCGAAGCAGCCCCCGAGGTGGGTGGGTTTTTCTTTAAAATTCACTATGCTCAAAGGCCATTTAAGACCAAATAATTACAAACAACAATTTGGCTGGGAAGCGGCCATTGAGGCCGACGAGTTGATCGCCCCTTATTTATTAAAGAAAAGTAAGAAGTGAGTTTTTAGTCATGATATCGAAAATCGGAAGAATCTAAGGAAATAATTTCCTTAGTTCGCCACTGGGAAATTTTTGATTGCAGAGGGAGTAGAGGAACTGCTGTTTCCAACCCAAATAAGAAAACCATTTATTTGGGGCCTTAGTTGCTTACTCCTTTATGGGGTAACTAAAACAATTAGTATACCATGTGCCACCAAAGCAATTCAAGCAGATAATTTTTTGACTGAGATTTGAAATTAGGTGTACAGGCATTGTTGTTTAGCTGAGAGGATGCAAAGCGAAGTGCCTTTGACCCCCTCGGCTATTGAGAACCCTGCCGTGATATTTGAATTTCTACATATTACCCGCAAACACGTACTCCTTTACTTGTATTCACCATCAGATCTGGCTCTGACGCTAAGTAATTCCTTCTCTAGACAGACCGCCCACTCCCACCACGTTTTTTAGGTTTCTATTTTGTCGCTTTTGACAATTTGATGCCAATCATATTAAAGGGAATGGGCCTTATGATTGTAGTGCAGTTCTCTATAATTGCAAGAGGGGGAGGGAGAGCTATTATGTTACGGGCTCCGCCTTGGTAAACACAAGTCATCCTATATTGATGATTGATATCCAGTTGATTGATGTCATCAATTACTTTCTCCCTTAAAAGGGAATAAGTTCACCTAGGAAGAACGTATGATACGGCTTCTGATTTATTTCTCCGATATCGTATGAGAGCTACTTAAATGAGTCTTTGGACACAAAGAGAACCTCATATTCATTACGGCTTAAGCCACAAAAATATTGAGAGTTAGTTGTTTAAGACATTTGGTTGTGTCTGATAGATGAATTGAGTATGCTTTAAAATCAATTAAATCAAACAATATATTATTGGACAACCGACTTAAACGAACAATAATAGCTGACACAATATGTTTCAGCGAAGTCAAACGTTTGAAGAATACAAACTAAACAATTCGCTAAGACGAGCGGTGCTTTGTTACCGTTAACTCGCGTTAAAAGAGGCTGCTATCACCCTTGTGGGATAGAGGCGAAACAGATGGGCTCATGATAGTATGTCGAGAAACTAATTTTTTAATTCAGCTAATAAAAATTGCACCAATTTAACTTCGCCATATGTCGATTATTATGAACGTGTTCAAATCTGGATCAATCAAATCAAATCTGGAAAACAGAGAAGCTAATTGTGTTGTGTAGTTGGCGTATTGGACGTTCAGTCCAACACGATTTAGTGTCGTACTGAAAGTCCCATACTCAGTCCGAACACTCAGTCTGATACGGTCGAGTATAGGACTGACAGACTAAACTAAACTATTTCGGACACTCAGTCTTGTACGGTTTAGTTTAGGACTGAGATTCCTATATAAACCGTATTGGGCACTTAGTCTGCTTCGGTTTAGTGTAGCGCTGACAGTCCCATACTAAAACGTATCGGGCACTCATTCTGATAAAGTTTATTATGGGACTGACATTCCCATAATAAATCATATCGGGTACTTTTGTATGGGACAGTCGGACTCTCACATCAGTCTTTTCTAGACTCTCACATCAGTCTTTTCTATTAGTCTAAATGCAAGTTATTGCTAGTTCGTGTCCTTGTTCTGAACTCAACTAACTGTATCTCTCAAGGATCGCGACCCGCGTACCTTATATTCTTCTCTTCCGTTGACCCAAGTTAATTCCATCAAATATATTTAAGTATTTTTTAAAATCCCGTCACTTATCACACCCTTTATTCATATAAGGAAGGAAAGCGAAACCTATCTCGCTTGCTATTTTTTTGTTATTATTATTATTATGAATTCGCTTAAAAGCAATTTATCCCGAAATCTCTGGAGGTTATAAAACATATAAAAACAGGCAATTGGCAACTCTCCAGATTTCTTTTTTCGAATTTTAGGAGATGGAAAGAAATAAAAAAGAATTTGATTGCTTTATGTTTATAAAAAATATTATAATACTTTAGTGCCTAGCTGTATTAGTATTAGGAACTTCGGTATAACTTGGTAATTTATAACTTCGGGATATTTTGTCAAAAAACAAAGTTAATTGTGGAAAGACAATTTTATACCCTTAAGACTCCTTAGAACAGGTCAAGATTGATTTGCTATATGACTTAATTACAAGTCGAGCCCACTCCCGCAATAGTGGTCTCGTTTAACTAATAATTAAAAACTGCTTCTATCCCGTTCATAATTTAAGCAGTATAATTACGTCTCGATCTACTGCGTCAATATTCCGAGAAATTTAAGATATGCACCTAATTATTCATTTTTGCATCTCATTGTGAAACTTATTCGTAGAATTCTATTTGATATAATATGTCTCAAAAACTAAATGAGAGGCCTTCGGTCTCTTGAGCGTTCCGGAGCGTCAGCGATGGATGCCGCTTCGTGGTCCCTACGGCTTCCTCCGGCCGTTATTCTAAAAAAAATATAATTTTCCGACAAATATTTTTTAAATACTACTTTGTTTTGGTGAATTTCCTTTGGCGAAAATTTCCTAATGGTAAATTTTACTTCGGAGGAGAAATTTAATTACTTTTCTACTATACAAACAAATAATACAAATACTTTTTATTTCCAATAAAAAAACAATAATTGTATATTTGTATACAATATATTTGTATACAATTTGTATTGAATAATTGTTTATTGGCAACTCATATTACATTTTCTTGTAGTGCGTTTGTAGTTGAACAATTTTATTTACATGTTTGTAATAGACCTTGTTTTACCTTGCAATTCTAGGTGGGGCTCCAGACTTGCCTGAACGACAAATAAAATGATAAATTATTTTAATGTCGAAGCGCGTGTGTACTCTGAATTATTTACTTTCTCGAGTCCTTGTCGGTGATGAAGTGTGTCAGTAACCAACTTGTTGCTTTTAAGTGTGATTTAATTTGAAATAATCACCACAACTTGACTGTTGTTCGGATGACGGAAGGGGCGGAGAGTGAGGTCGGTTGCCCACAACGATTCCACTTGACCTCCTGATTTCAGAAAAATATACTTTATTGAATGTGATTGAGCACAAGTAAGGTTATCGTTACCAAGAAACGAAGAAAAGAGTCTCTTAACAAAAATAATTGTTTATCAGCAAAGCGCTTTTAACCTAACATGAGGCCATCATCAGCGCCATCAAAATAAAAATTAAAGTTAGAAATACATAAAACTATTGTCCTTTTCGAGACGGCAACAGCTCGGTGTAAGACTCAATTCGACTGTCTTACTCGACTCACCGACCTGTTGCGTCTCAAAATGAAAATCAGTTTTATGTATTTCTTGATTAATTTTTATTTGTGGCACTGATGATCGCCTCATTGTAGTTGAAAACGGCTTTGCAATAAACATATATCTTCCTTGTATACTTCATCGAGGTTGCTACCACATAAGCTGGACTAAGATACTATTAGGTCATATTAATATATAAATAGTATATAGTATATAATATATATATATAATAGTATATAGTATATATATATATATATACAATATATACTAATAAATGTGATGTGTGGTGTGTGTGTGGTGTGTGTGTGTGTGTTGTGTGTGTGCGCGCGGTTGTCGTGTGTGTATTAGGGTTAGGACTCACCTATCATGGGGGGATCGATCCCCCCTCACACCTCTACCACCTCCGTCATCTGAACATAATCAAGCGTCATTTTATTACGAAAATTCCCTTAACTGCATCTGTTTTAAAAAAAGTAAATTTTACTTCTGAGAAAATAAATTAATTTTTATTGAGGTAAAAATTAATAAAAACTAGGTGGGGCTCCAGACTTGAAAACAATAAAATAATAAATTATTTTAATGTCTATTTGCATTACTTTACTCATTACTTTCTTGACCCTTATCAGTGATAAAGTGTGTTAGCAATCCTCTCGTTTGTATGAAAAATATCCATAATATGATTGATTGAAATTTACTTCAAAATTGCATAACTTTTAAAATAAGAAGCTTTAAATTTTTGGCTATCACAACGCTTTCCTCTTCTTTATGATATCATAATTCTTCCCTCTTTAGTAGGCTATTACAACGGTTCTTATTTTTATAGGCTGACACAACACATTTCCTTAATTACGCTGTCACAAAGCTTCTCTTCTCTTTAGGATGTCTCTCGCGCCTTTCCCCCTTCTTAAGACTAGTCAACGTCCTCTCCCTCTTCATAACAGGTGCACACGCTCAACTCCTTAATGACGGTACACACTTTTCCCGTCTTAAGGCTCACACGTCTTACCCTCTCCTAAGATGCACAGAACTTTTCCCTCTTAAGGCTGTCACAACGCTTACCTCCTCCTAAGGATGTCACAGAACTTTTCCCTCTTAAGGCTGTCACAACGCTTACCTCCTCCTAAGGATGTCACAGAACTTTTCCCTCTTAAGGCTGTCACAACGCTTCCCTCCTAAGATGTCACAGAAACACTCTTAAAGCTGTCACAACGCTTACTCCTCCTAAGGATGGTCACAGAACTTTCCCTCTTAAGCGTTACAACGTTCCTCCTCCTAAGGATGTCAAGAACTTTTCCTCTTAAGGCGCACAAGCTTCCCTCCTCCTAAGGATGTCACAAACTTTTCCCTAAGCATGTCACAACGCTTCCCTCTCTAAGGTGTCACAGAACTTTTCCCTTAAGCTGTCACAACGCTTCCCTCCTCCTAAGGATGTCACAGAACTTTTTCCCTCTTAAGGCTGTACAAACGTTACCTCCTCCTAAGGATGTCACAGAACTTTTCCTCTTAAGCTGTCACAAGGCTGTCTCCGTCTGTCACACGCCCTCCTCCTACAGAACTTTCCCTCTTAAGGCTGTCACACACGTTACCTCCTCCTAAGGATGTCACAGAACTTTTCCCTCTTAAGGCTGTCACAACGGTTAGCTCCTCCTAAGGATGTCACAGAACTTTTCCCTCTTAAGGCTGTCACAACGCTTACCTCCTTCTAAGACTGTCACACTACTTCCCCTATCTTTAAGATGTCGCAACGTTTTCTCTTGGCTGTCACAACTTACCTCTCCTAAGACGTCACACTTCCCCTCTCTTTAAGATGTCGCAACGCTTTCTCTTGGGCTGTCACAACACTTACCTCCTCCTAAGACTGACACACTTCCCCGATGTCGCAACGCTTTCTTTTGGGCTGTCACAACACTTACCTCCTCCTAAGACTGTCACACTACTTCCCCTCTCTTTAAGATGTCGCAACGCTTTTCTCTTGGGCTGTCACAACACTTACCTCCTCCTAAGACTGTCACACCACTTTCCCCCTGGTAAGGATGTCGCGATGCATTTCTCTTAGACTGTCACAACGCTTCCTTCTTCCTTAGTAGACAGAGAAACAACTGCATGCATTGCAACGGCAAGACCTTGGGAAAGACAATCTTGGTCTGAGTGTACCATATAACTGATTATTAATTGCTTATTTATTATAATTAATTAAAAAATAAAACAACAAACTAGCATCCTCTTGTCCTTCAAATTTTAATCTGTTTTGTAAATGTTGGATATTTTGAATTTTATTATTTTTTTAGGATTATTTATTTATTTTTTCTTTGCATTATGATACCACAAGAATCGGTTCCTTGTTTTTTCCTTTTATAGATTTTACTTTTGCTTATTTATAGGTATACGGGAAAAGTATTGCGATCACCCTAAAAATACAAAACTGAAATTTTATTATAATTCTCTCGTTTTAGGCATTATTATGACGTTCTTAGTGGTTTTCATCATGCTGTCTGTGTGTGTGTGCCAGTGTCACGCATAACTTTCGCTTTGTTTATGCTAAAGGGTTGAAACATAAAAATCGGACATAAGGTCTAGTTGAGCTGCCAGGAAGATAAATTATGTTAGATCATTTTAACCTATTTTGCTGTCACTAGAAATGTAGAGATACGTAATAAATTTAAAATGTAAATAGAAATGGAATTTAACCCAAACCTCTCTAAGTAACAAATAATGGTTCCACCAAAATGGCATTCTGAGGAAAAGGAAAGCATAACCAATGTTGAGTGGGCAAGTACCGAGGTGCACCATATCCAATTTTTGGTTATAGTACTATGTGATTAAATAAATCATAGAGACATATAGAGGGGGCATAGCCTATCTCAATACATTGGGAGGCCTGAAACCCCATTTTGGGGCTCTCAGGGGCTCTGTGTAACCTCCATGAAACCTCCTTCAAGAGTAAGTTAAGGTTATAATAAATCAATTAATTACGGCTCTCCGCACACTGTTTGTGTTTTGATTTGTATTTTAACGTTCTACTATATAACTTATTGAAATTTTGTACTGATTATTTGATTATATTTTTAGCAAAGGTTGTCAGGTTACTTTTTCAATGTTTCATAATTTAATCTATAGGGCCCCTCTAGTAACAAGATCTATATGAATACAATTTAATTGAAGATGGGCACTAATGAGACATTAACAAATTACTCCAGTTTACTTCATATTCTAACTATATTTCGTATCTACCCTAGATTATGGATACTCAAATTCTAATTAAATGCAATTTTTACTATATGGCATTTAATTTTTATTCCATTGAATGTCGAGTCAAAAATTAATTTTACAACATGTCGAAATGTTGTAAAATTAATTTTACAACATGTCGAAATTGTTGAGAATTTGTGCGAATAGTCGTCTGCAGTGCCAATTTTGGATGAATGGTCATATTTTCGTAAAGCCCACGGGGAAACCATGTGCATTTCCTTTGAAAATCCAGACAATTTAGTAACGAGTAGTAGCGCTACTGTTTAAGTTAAGCAATGCAAATGTTTAAGTAAAGCATACACCGGAAACTTAAGGAAAGCATGGATTTACAGCTTAACATTTGTCCGGCTTTGATACCTCCTCGTCAGCATTGTTTCTTTAATAATTTTATTATAATTCTATGCTCTGTGGTTAGTAAAATTATAATTCTATCTTCTGTGAATAGTAAAATTATAATTCTATGCTCTGTGATTAGTAAATTATAATTCTATGCTCTCTTGCTGTGATTAGTAAAATTATAATTCTATCCTCTGTGATTAGTAAAATTATAATTCCATTGGGTGTTGATTGTTACACATCTTGGCGCATAGCACTTCTGCACTAGAATATTTGGCAAAGCTTCCAGAGTTAAAGTACAGATATCGCCCTTGTCAAGCCTCAAGGGATAATAGATTAACATCCGGCAAATCCTGGAAAGCTAAGGAAGTGTTTAATTTCAGCTGCCAGTCAGTCAGCCAGTCTATACATTTTTTCTCGTTCTGTAAAACTGTCTTTGTTTTAATTAGTGATTAAACAACTACGTATTTAGACTTACTGGAATTGCCTTAAACTAACTAAGTTAATGGTACATATTAAGACAGACTCGAATTCGCTCCACTTTACTAAGTCGTAGTAAAACATGAGTCCATTGGTATGACTGCGCACTATCTCTATCATGAGTCCATTGGTATGATTGCGTACTATCTCTATTATGAGTCCATTTGTATGACTGCGTATCTGTATCATGAGTCCATTGTTATGACTGCGTACTATCTCTATCATGAGTCCATTGGTATGACTGCGTACTATCTCTATTATGAGTCCATTGATATGACTGCGTACTATCTCTATTATGAGTCCATTGGTATGACTGCGCACTATCTCTATTATGAGTCCATTGGTATGACTGCGTATATCTCTATATGAGTCCATTGGTGATGCGTACTATCTCTATCATGAGTCCATTGTTATGACTGCGTACTATCTCTATCAGCATTGGTATAACTGCGTACTATATCTATCAGCATTTTATCTTATTGGTTGTACTATTTTCATTCAATTATTGACGTAAGATATGATGGGGTTCAGACGATCGAAGATAGTTTCTGTTTTGAATGACCCATACGAATTGTAGCTGAAAATTGTATTGTTTAAGTGAAATTCTTTGAATAAAATTCGCTAATGATGTGGCTCGCATAGTAGGCCCGAAGTCTGCGAGAGTGACACAAATCCGTTTCAGAGGTCCCCTGATCACAAAAAATAGGTTTTGAAAGACTTCACACACACAAACTTGTACGAAAATCAAACTTGGGAGAACCCGAAACCTATTTAAAAACAGGTTGTGTGGACATTATTAATTCAGTTTGCCAAATCATCAAATTTTTCAACAAATCAGTAAAATTAAAGGTTAAACATTTTTCCCGAGAAAAATATCTTCTACAATACAGGGGCACTGAATGAAACCGATCCGAAGTCGATACGACCACTCCAAGTGACCAAAATAGGTGATAAATAACCGGTAAACGTGTAATACGGTCGGTAAACAACAAATGTGGAATGTTTTCAATGTTTTTTGAGGGTGATGAAAATAATAAAATCGGTTGGGATTCAATATGATTACTCGATGTACTCAAAGCCAGGATTCCCAGGTTCAAATCTTGCTACCTACTATAATTGTTTTTCGTCATATTTACACTGTTGTATAAGTTTGTATACTAACTAAACTAAGTCTGGCGCGGAGGTCCGCAAGCCAGGCGAATTCTCTTTGAGATGCGTGCTTACTTGCTTATCAATCCATTTAGAGCTTCAAATGAGTGCCAATAATGCTGTGTAGTGCCGATTTTAGAATAATAAGTATGGTTTTGTTTAATCTATGGGATATGCGCATTTTCTTTAAAAACAAATCAGTAAAATTAAGTACCAAGTTGTAATGGTACTTCAGGTTATACTGCATATACCGGAAATTTTAGCAAGGCATGGATTGTTGAGCAATCAAGCACGCATTTAAAAAAAATCGCATGGCTTGCCAGAATTATTCGACTTCTGTGCCAGAATTATTTTAATGATAAGATGATTAATTACAACTTTCCAGCAGTGTTTGTTCTGGCTTATTCGAACAGTCTTTCGGTGGATTGTCGTGACTAAATTTTAATCAACATGTCTAGTCATGGGTTTTATTTAAAAGGCTTGGGTTAGAGTGTCGTAAACTTATTTTTGTGAAAAAATAGTTAAAATGGTGCAGGTATCAACATATGCTAATAACAGAAATTTAATGGCCGTCTAGATTTATTATCTACATGTGACATAAAGATGAACCAAAAAAGACAGAAAATAGACTCTTCCAAAATCCATACATCTTAAGTTCAGAACAAAGTTAATCAATATTACTTACAAAAAGAAGTGAGATCCCAACAAAAACACACCGTGAAAAAATGCAGCCAAGTCTTGCGTAAAAAGTTATATCATATAGTTTACGCCAAGTCTATTCATTCGCTGTTATCATAAATCTTGAGAGACATAGATGTTTATGTTTATTTAATATCCGCAACGTATGCGCACAAAAGCCTTACAAAATTTAACAGTAAAGAAATGTCTGACTTAAAATAACGAAATTAGAAATAGAATAAATAAATAGGTAATCCCTATTTAGAAAAAAACTTTCAATATTAATTTGAGAAAGATATTCATGATTAATTAATTTTACCTCTGCTTTCTTGCCTAGTCACAAGTTTCTTTACTGTCAAACAGATCATTTATATGAACCTACACAGGCCTTTTTTAGATAAAAATGTATGACGTCATCAACCCACTTTAATGAAGTAATCTAAATTTTCGACATTTGAAATTTAAAGGGGTCAAGTAATTTGTAGTTGTTGATATGCTGAATCGAATGAAACCAGTTTCAGTTCAATCAGACTATCTTGAGTAACCGAAAAATACATATAAATATATGAACTTAAGTTATTTATAATTCACATTTCGTTTAATAGATTTTTGTTGAGGGAGTGAATGAACGGGTGGTCGATAATTGTGATTCTTGTTCTATATTGCCTATACTATTAATTGTTTGTATTGTCGTAGATGTAACATCAAAAAATCGCAGCATTGCATTATTGTTGCTTTTGCTGTTACGTAAAAATGTAAACTAAGAGTCACATTTTGTTGCCATTACGAATTACAATGCATGTTGGGGTGTTTTAAACCCTTGAAGAAGAATTTATTTGATTTCCAATTCAGCCGAAGTCATTGACCTGAATTTCGCTCTTAAAATTTTGGATTTATTTAATTTCAATTAATTAATTTTCCCGCAAGTGACCCAGTTTTAGTTTATTTAATTGATAAGATTTTTTTTCTCGAAAAACTAAATAAAGATTTGTGTTTGTTTCCAGCGCCACATTGATCTCTGTATTTATCTAAGTGTGTCATTGTCGCTTTTCGTCTGATATAAATTCGTTAATTTGTACAATAGTGATCGTTGATAAAAAATATCCCGTACAAATTACAGTTCTTAGCACTAATTACTGATAAAACATACATGCGTACATTCACATTTATAAGCTTTATGTGTCTGTGACGCCATATTTGTTTTATAATGTGCACTCTTTCGATTCTTTGCACTGATAAAATAAAGAATTTATAAGTGTATTTTTATGATGTGTATAGTTTTAGATGCAGTTTGATTTATAAAAAACAGATTTAAATATTAAAAGTTTTTATGCCAGGGCAATAGGTGCAAATTGCTAGTAATTTATGCGGGCCCTTAGCAATTGTGCAAAAATTTTGTGAGGGGGGACCTATTACAATTTATTGATTGGCCATCTTTTGCCCAACCTGAAGAACTATACCTCCGACGAAAAAAACATTATATTGCAATACTTTCTTAAGTATAAAATAATTTAGGAAACTGTTTGAAACTCTTTAATAGTTTAATTAGAGCTAGTTTATAGTCTATTTCGAATTAATTAAAGTTGCTAAAGTTGAGATCTTAATTATTATTAGGTATTATATTATTACGTATTAGTATTAGGTATTAGTATTATGTATTATTATTATTACGTATTAGTATTAGGTATTAGTGTTATGTATTATTATTAACTGTCAGTATTAGGTATTAGTTTTATGTATTATTATTACGTAATAGTATTAGGTATTAGTATTATACATTATTATTAAATGGTAGTATTAGGTATTAGTTTTATGTAGTAGTATTAGGTATAAGTAGTACATAGTAATATATAGGTATTAGGTATATAGGTATAGTAATATATAGTATAGGTTAATTATATATTATTATTAACTGTTAGTATTAGGTATTAGTTTATTATATTATTACGTATTAGTATTAGGTATACTATTAACTGTTAGTATTAGGTATTAGTTTTATGTATTAGTATTAGGTTAGTATTAGGTATTAGTTTTATGTATTATTATTACGTATTAGTATTAGGTATTATTATTAACTGTTAGTATTAGGTATTAGTTTTATTATTATTATTACGTATTAGTTAGGTATTATTATTAACTGTCAGTATTAGGTATTAGTTTATGTATTATATTACGTATTAGTATTAGGTATTACTATTAACTTATTAGGTATTAGTTTTATGGTATTTAGGTATTATTATGTTACGTAGTATTAGGTATTATTATTAACTAATATTAGGTATTAGTTTTATGTATTATTATTACGTATTAGTATTTGGTTTCTGTACCCACCAACCAAATAAATAGGTTTCTGTAAGAAGGGTAAATATGCCCTGCTCACTTGGGGTTGTTACCTAATACTTAAAATAATCTAGAATACATCTAACGCCCTGTGATACCTGGGGAATGAGGAAGACCAGGTGAGCACTCTGTTTATAAGGAAGATTATGGATTGAGGGGTGGGTTCCAGGCTATCCGGAGGGCCAAATTCAGAATTTGGTTAGTTAGCTAATAAGCTTTCAGACTATTCAGGATACTCGAATATTCGAGATGAAAACCCAAGGCACTTAGAATGAAAACCTCGAATTCCAGAATCTCAACTTCTTGATTGATAATGCAATTTTATGATTTTGATATTACGCACATCTGTATTATCAAAATTATAGAGATATATTACTAGAGGGGCTCTAATGGTTAAATTTTGAAAAATTGGAAAAGTAACCTAACCTCATTCGATCATTAATATAATCAAATTAACAGAACACAAAGACAGTACAGTATCTTATATAGCAGAACGTTTTAAAGACAAATCACAACACAAACAATGTGCTGGAAGCCGAAAACAATTGATTTATTATATCCTTAACCCACTCTTGGTGGAGGTTTCAATGAGGTTACACAGAACCCTCGAGAGCCCCAAAAAGATGTTTCAGGCCTTTCAATGTATTGAGGTAGGCTATGCCCCCTCTAGTATATAACTCTATGGTCATAATAAAAAAAACATCTATAGTTATCAGTTGACAGCGTGGGAAAATAGTGAAGAGGAACTATAGTGGTTAGCCTGATATGACATTGTAGGCGTGGTTTAACATCTAGGAGTAACCTCATTGGGTCTCTCCTCTTTATTTTCCTACGCTGTCAACTGATTTTAACTGTGTGTTGTACTATAGCTAATCTGAGAGCCTTAATGCACTCTCGCCCTATCTGACAATCCTGAGGGATTGTCAGATATTAGTGACCTACGATTTGAATTATAATATAATAATAATAATGCCCATTTTAGGGCCTTTCGGCCCATCAGGGTATTCGCCCTGCGGGAACCACCTCGGGTGGGTCACATATTCTATGCTCAAAGTAAAGCTAAAGTTAGCGAAATATTTGACATCAAATTCTATTCATAAAAACTGAGAGCATAGCCCGGGCTGTGATAGCATGCCCCGGACCTCCGGTGCCGAAGTCCAGTACTATACGACCGCAGCTACAGAGGCAGATACGATTTGAATTAAAGAATAAATTTTTAAATGCAAAATTCTGATTGAATCTAAAAAAACAACTGAAATCTATTTTAATAATAAAATAGACATTCTGTGTTCCTAAATTGAGACATTTTTCCCCAATTATAGTTAAGCTTTTGGGCCCCAGTACATAAATTTCCAAGTGATAATCTTAAATCTCCTTAACTCTGATCCTTATCTTATCCTTATCTCTAAGGTTGGGCCCACGAAACTTGTTTGATTTAAAATAACGAAACCAGGTCTCTACCGATCTTTTCCGATCTTGCGGATGAACATACTTTCTCTCATAACGACATATTGTAAAGACAAACGATAAATACAGTTGAAGATTAGACATACACAATCGTAATCTTAAAATGATTGGGAATAGTGAAAAGATTGGACCGGTTGAATCAATGACCTGGCTGAAGGTCATCTAGGTGTATTTTATTCTCCATCTTGTAGCCTCCGTTCGCTAAACTAGGTCTATAAATAATAAGCTGAAAATGTAAACAAAACAACTCAAGTCTTTAAGCATCTGGCTGGCAGGGTGGTACAGGTAGACCAGGTAGACCTTGGGAATTCGATACTACTTTCTTGGTGTAATGACTACGCCTGCATATGATATAAACTAGGCTATATTCTTTTTGATCATTAGCGATCATTTTTTTAAAAAAATGTGCTGTCGTTGAGAGGGGGAGGTGTTTTTACTCAAAGGGGGGTAACTCCCTGATCAAGGAAACACACACACACACACACACACACACACACACACATATATATATATATATATATATGTATGTATGAGTGTGTGTATGTGTATGTATGTTCGAGAATTTTGTTCCTATATGTTTCTATGGCGCTCGATAACTTTCGAACGCTGTTTTGAATTTGATTGAAATTCGTTTTAAAAATAAAATACAAACCATATTAATGCGAGTGACGTCATTAACCCACATTATGACTTAGTAAAAATTACAAAAAAAGGTATAAAACCTCGAAGAATTGAGTGATCGAGCTATAAATTAATACGCATATACTGCTATGTATGGTAAACATATATGCTAGGTTTAATTTTATTATATGTTTCAGTTTCGATTTCATCGATTTTATGAATGTAACCTTATTAGAATTGCACCAGATTTGGTGTACGCCTTATGCGCCTTATGAAACCTGTAAAATGCGTCTAGCGTTGTTAGTTTTTTTTATAATGAAGAGTAAAAAGTGTGTTTCTAAGCATGCTGTCGAAAATCGGAAAATGTCTAGCGTCTTTTGATTTTAAGGCTTGCGAAATTTCAAGTCCCTTTGACGAATAGTGATGAAGGAAATTGGGGATTACAAAAACCCAATACCGGTGGTAGCACTGCCTACAACTTAATAACTCCTAAGCTCTATGGTTTGGCTCAAGTCTGAATCCATGTACCCAAATAGAGCACTGGATTGAGACGCCATCGTCAAATTCTGCTTGCAAACTAAACCTTGACGCTGACTTTTCAAAATTGTTGCATGTAACAAAATAACGCTTACAAATACGTTGTGCTTTGACCACGAGGTCAGAGCGTGGTTCAAATTGTTGTTTATATTAGCCAACCTGAGATACCTGAAGAAAGTAGGCTTGTCTTTATGTGTGTGGGGACTTGGCAAAGTCCCTCAAGACTGGTTTTAACTTAATTAAATAAAAGCTTGCGTTTTTTTTAATACTAATTTAATCTTAGTATATATATATATATTATATATATATATATATATATATATATATATATAATATAATATATATATTATAGTATTATTTTATATTTATAATACAATATCGTTTGACTTTCAATTTTTCTGTTATTAAAATAATTGTAGATAGACTGAATCGAGATTTTTATTATTTCTCATTTATACCGTAGGTATATAGGAAAAGTATTGTGTTTGTAAAACATCCAAAACCGGGATGTCATCGGAATTATCAATTTCAGGTGTTTTTTATGCCTCCTAAGTGGTTTTCACAAATTTGTCTGTCTGTATGTGTTTGTGTGTGTCTGTTATCATCGTAGCTCCTAATTTATTTATGCTAGAAAGTTGAAACTTTGTGCTAAAATTAGTCTACCAATGTAGTTGTACTATTCAACTACAGCGTCATAAATATGTAATAATGACTTGGCAAAAATTTCGAAAAAACATAAAACGCGGAAAAATGATGCGGTCGGATTGAGATTTCGCGCGCATGTAGCAATGTATAAGACTAACATATATAATGACTATGTTAGTCATAATAAAATAACAATTAGTCACATAATAATAATGAGATGGGACTTATGTTAGCATATGTTATACTGACATAAGTTCCATATCATTATTAGCATTTGTTCAATTTTTATCAAATGGCTTTTGTACGTTTTTTAACAATTGTAAAAATAGAAAAATAACCTTATTAAATTGAAATTCCGTAAGTGTATACCATTACGTTATAAATAAATAAGTACACCAAGTTTCTTTTCAATATGACAAGAATATCTATGATTTTGTTGGATCGTAAAAGTTAAGCAACATCGAGAGCGGTCAGTGCCTGGATGGGTGATCGCTTGGAATGAAACAAATGTATATACTATCTAAGGACGAGCGAAGTGAGTCCGAAGATGTGTTGCAGCATACATTTGACAAAGTGAATACTCTGAGGACGAGCGAAGCGAGTCGAGAAGTTGAGATGATAAGCGTAGCGGATCCGATGTGATGATTAAAAGTTCCGAGGTACCCCGTACCCATTTTTCTTAAATTGACTGTAATTAATTAAAAATCGACTTGATTCTTACTGATATTTTCAAATCTTATTAGTAGTATTAGAAAGAAAATATTTACAAAATATTGTGTAAACACACCTTTACAGAATTATAACTACAAAACGATTTTAATTGAACATGAGGCCATCATTAGTGCCTATACAAAGATGTAAAAATAAAACGCTTTTAACTTAACATGAAGCCATCATCAGTGCATAACTACACTAACAGAGGCCATTATAAAAAAGAAATAACTACAAAACGTTTTTAACTTAACATGAGGCCATTATTAGTGCTTTTAAAAAGAAATAACTACAAAACGATTTTAACTTAACATGAGGCCATTATTAGTGCTTTTAAAAAGAAATAACTACAAAACGTTTTAACTTAACATGAGGCATTATTAGTGCTTTTAAAAAGAAATAACTACAAAACGTTTTAACTTAACATGAGGCCATTATAGTGCTTTTAAAAAGAATAACTAAAACGCTTTTAACTTAAACAGACCATCATTAGTGCTTTAAAAAGAAATACGATTAAAACAGAGGAGTGCTTTTTAACAAAACGTTTTAACTTAACATGAGGCCATTATTAGTGCTTTTAAAAAGAAATAACTACAAAACGTTTTTAACTTAACATAGGGGAATCATTAGAGCTTGTATGAGAAAGTAAAAATAAAACGCTTTTAACCTAAAATGAGGCCATCGTCAGTGCTTGTACGCAAAGTAATTACAAAACTTTTGGTAACGAACGCGAGGCCATCATCAGTTCCTGTACAAAGAAGTAAAACTAAGATACGATCCAAAGCATCCAAGCTTAAGTAATTTAAGTACTCGGATCGACTACGGTCTAGTTTCATTTTGCTCAGAGCCCCAAGAAATCTTAAAAGCGACACCCTACTCGACATTTCTTGTTTACCTTCTGTATTTTTAAATTTCTGGTTAATATCCACCAGTTTTTTCGACTTTTTAGTTACTTAGATTGGTCGTATCGACTCCGGATCGGATTTATTTCATTCAGCGCCCTGAAAAATATAAGCAAAGACTTTTTTCGTGGCGTAACATTTTAACCTTGAATTTTAATCTTTTTTGACTCAGCAAACTGGGTTAATGACGTCACAGTAACCTGGTTTTTTCAATAGGGGTTTTTGTCCTCCCTAATGTTGATATGTTTGTACCAAGTTTGATTATTAAATATTTATCCCTTCGAAAGATAGTGTATTGTCAAGAAATAGGCTAGGAATACGTACATACACACAAATATATATATATATATAAATATATATATATATATATATATATATATTATATATATATATATTATATATATATATATATATATATATATAATATAATATATATATATATATATATAATCCTGAGAAATAATAATGATAACTTACAGATGCACTCCCTTTTTTTCACCATCTGTAAGTTATCATTATTATTTCTCAGGATTATTTTGATACTTAAGTATCTTTCAATATTTCATTTACTCGTATATATATATATATATATATATATATATATATATATATATATAATATATATAATATATAATATAATATGTAATATATATATATATTATATATATATATATAATATATATATATATATATATATTATATATATGTGTGTGTGTGGTGTGTATAAAGTTCGACTCCCGCCATGACGTCTATCTCATTAGCGGATTTTTCGTAAGAAAATTCGCTAAAGGAACTACAAAACATGTTCATCTAACATTAGGCAGGCCATCGCTAGTGTCTGTACATAGATGTAACTACAAAACGTTTTTAACATAACATGACGCCATCATCAGTGCCTGTACAAATAAGTAGTTACAATTGAGAACGTACTGTAGTTACAGTACGTTCTTAATCTAACATGAGCCTTTAATGAGTACCTGTACATATAAGTAAGAACTACGCGTTTTCAACTTAACATGAGGCCATCATTAGTGCATGCACTAATGATGGTAAAAGAAGTATCTTTTCCTTTAATTATGAATTCATCGGGTGCTGCTTCTAATTCACATTACCAATGTATTATGTCATTAACGTTGTTCATCTGTATTGAAAATGATACTGACTGCATTGACTTCCTTTTATATCATTTTTGATTAAATATAAAATTAATTGATATTTATGTAATTAAAATTGATTATTGATTTTATATCGCCGATACACGTTTTTACTATTTACTTATCAGTGTTGTTTAAATCAATATTTTCAGTAGCTAGAATGTTAAAAAAAATGTTCAATGGTTAAACTAAAGACTTTGGTTCTTTACCGATCTGTGTGTGTCCTACTTGCTGTCACTGCTCCTTCTTGTAGAAGATCCTTTTTTTTCGATGTTTAAGAAGTCCTTCACCCATATTGGGTGTTGTTTAGTGTTCTTTGCTGTTATTTAAAAATGCAGCAACGTTCCGCACCGCCATGTCTGAAAGAAGTGTTAAAATACTCTGCTAAATCAATAAAAAAATTATGATAAAAAAAAGAGTCTCTCCACTTAATTACTTTATTAAAAATCACTTCATCATTATATGATGAAATTCTCCAGCGCTACCGCTTTGAACAATAAAAAATATAATTAACTTACTAATGCTGCCAGTGTGTATTATACTGTAAGCAACAAAGTAGGGCTTTTGAGGGCCTGTAGCATAAGAACGGCGAAAGGTACATCAATTTATTAAAAAATTATAAATAGAAGTGGAGAAAATAAGGTTTAAAAATGACAACTTTTTGAAGGTTTTTTGACGACTTTACTTTTTGTTCACGCTCCTACAGTCTAAACTACTTTACGGATTTTGACGTACGAGAACCTTTTAGATTTGTCTTATGCCTGTGTGCATTCATTCTTTATAAAATCTTACATTCCTACGCTGAACGGGAGCAAATACTAAGCTAGCGAACTGTAGTTTTAAATGTTGACGCGTCTACAGTCTAAATTACTAAGCAGATTTTGATGTGTGGGAACATTTTGGGTTTGTCTCATGCCCGTGTGCATTCTTGAATGTGGAACAAAAGACTAAGCTAGAGAACGGTAATTCTCAAAACCATTAAATTGACATAATGTTTTGTTGATTTTTTTCAGAACCGTTGAGCTGCGAATGGCTGGAGGAAAAGACAGACATACCGTTACTTGATGAGATAGGTGGATATTATTCTCTGCGTCAGACCACTGCGCCTATCATACCTTATCACGCCAAGTACCCGACACCCATTGTTGGTCAGATAGCACCTGTTGATTCCGGGTTGACTCTCCTGACATCAGCCACTCTACCGTCGTATCAAGCTCAAGTTCCTGAATTGCCGGCTCGTACTTCCCTCGAACCTTTAGTAGCACCATTGTCTGATGTGGAACCTATATCAGAGGTGAATGCCCCACTCACGCCTGCACTTATAAGAGAATTTGAAACTGTTCTTCATCAAACTCTAACACCACCCCATACACCCCCGCAGTATTTGGATTTAGTTAACAATCAGGTATAATATTTCTTTATTGAAACAATCTCTCCAATTTTTGACAACAGTCTTAATAGATTGTTGTGAAAAATATGTCATAATGTACCTGAGCTTTTATATGCTCAACTAAACGCTTTTTTTCAATGTTATAAATAAATAAATAATAATAAATTGCGAGTGTTTCCTAGATCATTGATGGGAATATTTTAGTCTGTCTCTATTTGGTGGACTGATTAAATTGTGGACTGAATGATGAATTATTTTTTTATGCAAATATCAAAATATACCATTTTGTGTACACGGTGTAAAATAAAGATATTTATTCTACCACTAAAGGGAGACCGACCATATTTATTTCAATTTTTTTTCAAGGCGTCACTTTTCACTTTTAAAAACTTTGTTTTTAAAGTTTTAAAAACCAAAACACTACCAAGTGTGTAACAATAAGAATACAAATATTATTAAATTACATCAACATCTGGAGATAAAATCTTGTATTCACCTTGGGGAGTAAAATGCAATTATTCTCTTGCAATAATTACCTCTTGGCTTAGTCTTGAGAGTTAATTGTCATTACTCCCTCGACTTTCCCTCAGTAGTTTAATGCATTGGTTCCTTCGGTTTTTGCCTTATGAACTTACTTATTGCTCTTATTTTAAATAATAAAATAAGTAATAATTAGTTTAGAAATGACATTGGCCTTTCTTTTAGTCTAAGTATTTATTACGCTAAAACTCAGTTAGTAAGTATGCCACTTACTAAATGTGAATACTTCACATTATATTCTTCGGAATTAATTTAAGGTCAGAGTGAGTTCAGGCTCTGTCGGCGCCCTGATGAGTTAGATTTAACGAAACATCAAAAAATCAATGATGACGAATGTCGAATGATGAATCAGTTCCCATATGTAGCATTGCATTTTGCTTGTTACATTTCCTAGGTGTTTCTCACACAATTATATTGTGTCAACTATTCATGTTTTGCAAAACTCGGTAGTATCAAATGATAAATAATAAATATAATACAATACAATAATAATGAAAGGTTTATGAGGTTTATAAGTTAGGAGCCTGTGTGATGTCCGTTACTCGTAAAAGATCTCTAACCCTAAATTAACTTGGGTTTAGGTCCAAATTTAGGACCCTTAATAGTAGTTTATATAAAAAATATATATATATATATATATATATATATATATATATAATATATATATATATATATTATGTATGTAATATAATATAATATAATATATATATATATATATATATATATAATATAATAATATATATGTGTGTGTGTTTCTGCCTTATGGGCTTCAAAAGCAAGAAAGCTTTGTCTGGGAGTGGGGCTCGTTGTTGTTTTCAGTTCAAGCTATGGAAAGTTATAGTAGTCACAGCTCTTTGTCAGATTAGACATAAAATGACAACTCATAAGGTAGAACACTATTTTCTATCTAAGAGAGTTAGCAAAAAGGGCCCAAAATGTGGCCTACTTACTAGGCGATATCACCTTTCCCTAATTACTATCACTAAGTTGGATAGCCCTTAATTTTGTTGAATATAAGAAAAAAAGTATGCGAAATTTGCAAATATGGTTGAACATTATTAATTATTGACAGACGGCTTTAATTGCCCTCTACTGTTACACCCAGGTTGGAAGGTAGATGACCAACCAAAGGTCAGGTCATCTACCTCAGCTTCTTCTTTGCTGAACAAAGAAATTTATTTAAAATATTTATCATCATGCCTGATGATATTTTATCAAAATATTTGTCCACAAAATACCTGAAACTGAATTATTTTAGTGAAACCTTGGTTTCCTTTTTTTTAGGGTGAACACAATTCTTTTCCTTTTACCTAAGGTAGTAAGAAAGGAAAAATGTTAACACTTCAATTTTGATTCAAGTCTCTGTTTGATGACTGTTGCCATTTTGTTTATTTTTTTTGTGTTAATGGTGTTACAAGGACTACAATATTCATTTATTAATTGTATAATAATAACTCTAATGGTGTCATTTTTTCTTACAGGAAGAAGAAAGTAAGAGTAATGATTTAGGAGAAGATGAACTGGACGCTTTAATTAACTCTCAGGTTGCTTCCCTTTATCAAGAGAAACCTAGGTTTGAATGGGCTCAACCCCAGCAGGACAGTCCTCCCTCGACGGAGGAATCTGATTCTGCTGTCAACAGCTCGTCTGAGTCCGACCCAGAATGGGCTCCTTCCCCTCAAACACCCAGAAATTCCAGGCAACGCAATCGCCGAGCCGTTTCATCCGTCGAAGAGCGCAAGATGCGTAAAAAAGAACAGAATAAAAACGCCGCTACACGCTACAGGATGAAGAAAAAACAGGAACAGGCCGGTATCGTTGGAGAAGAATCAGTCCTGTTGGACAAAAACATAGAGCTAAAGGAGAAAGCGACTGAGTTACAACGGGAAGTTAAATACTTAAAATCTTTAATGAGAGACATTTGTAAAGCTAAGGGTCTTCTTTAAGCATTATTTTAAACCAATTTAATTTAAACCAGTACAATTTCAGTTTAATGACACTAATTTTTTCGTGTAACCTCTCAAATTAATACACATATTGTAGCATTAAATGTAGAAAGATAAATAGACTATTTTATAGGATGGATTATTTGCCCTTTTACATTTAACGCAATGATTCGATTATTATAAATTAAAAAATTAGCTACTGTCGATACTTGCTCCTGGATACGAATATCTCTGAACCATCTTCGGCTTAAAGTCATCATCAGCAGGTGGGACAAGACTCGAGCTTTCAACTAATAAAGTTTTATCAGTGAATAACTTTATCTGTTATCCCCGACCGCTGATGGCATTAATGATATACATATCCAACAGCAAGTATCGACTATAGCCAAGTATTGACAAGATTCTTTTACTTGCCGTAAATACGTCCTCTTTAATTTTGATTATTGTAACTTATTCTTTAACCTATGATCATGATCAAGTTAAAAAAAAGTTTATTCTCTTAAAAGTTTAACTATAATTTTTATATGTTTTAATTAAATTGTATTTTTACTTTTAAGCTACAACTTTGATTTTTCATTTATTTTAGATTTATACTATAAGAAATTTGCGCCGCACTTTTTTACTAGTTATGTCATAAGTTAGTTGTGCATCCAGATGAAAGCATCGTCACAAGGTGTGGCTAATCAATCTTTTCTAAAATTTTCTTTAATTTAATCATAAAAAAATATTTATAAAACTAATTCTTTTGTGGAAGTAAAATTCCAAAAAAAGAATAAATTAAATTTATTCTTTAAATTTAAAAAAAAAATGTATCAAATACATAAAAAACAGAAATATTTTGATTTTTTTTTTCTCTAAAATCCTTAGTTTTATACTAAACCTCCAGTACTAAAATTGTTGAAGATCTCTTCCAATTGTAATTAACATCTTTTTTATACATTTTTATTGTAATAGATTGTATTTTTTTTTTCTTTATGATTGTTTATTAATTTAAGTTTTTATGATTAAGTTTTTTTTTTATTCGGGGTGTGCATTTAGTTTTTTTTTTTAATTTTAAAGCTAATTATTGTCACTTAAATTAAAGGATATTAGTTAACTTGCAAGCAGATAAATTTTCAATTCTTCATGAAATGCTATATAATATAGAGATTAAAAATTTGAAAGTAAACAATTTAGATTAGTTGATGAAATATGTTGTAGTTAATTAAATGTTAGTGTTAAGCTTGAACTTTATAATTTTTATTCTAGCTTTCAACTTATATCTTTTTGAAAGCTGTAGTGTTTAAGTACAAATCGAAACACTTACTTTAGTGTTACAGAAACTGTCTGAATTACTGTACAAGTGATTTGTAATTATAAACAAAATATCTGGTACAGATCATCAAAATAAAGATTAAAAAAGATCTAGGATATAAAGAGGATAATATGCTTATTATAAGAAGTATAATTATTTTTTATGATTTATCCCAAGTTGGTTAAAGAGATTGTCTAAATAATGAATTAGCGAAAAGTGAAGATAGTTATTTTTATTCTCTTTATATCTTTCTTTTTATTCTATCAGAAACTTGTTCTAAAGTTTCACTATCAGATTGTACTCAGTATTTTTCAAAGCTGGAATGAAAATTGTAATTTCTTGTTATATTATATAGTGTAGCTATTGGTTTTTTCTTTAATACTTTTTTTGTTTTAAGCGAAAAGACGGTGAGTTTAGCAACAGTTCGGAAGTTGAGGAATAATGAGAGTGATAATAATTTCAGTCTGAGTTTAATTTGACTTTATATTTGGACTTTAAAAAAATCAAAGTATTGATTTGAGTTTTTAAGTATTCCTACTTAAAAACTAAGTATTGAAAATGATTTCTATAATAATTGCCTTTATGTTTGTAAAACCTATAATTGTGATCATGGGTCTGTGTATGAATATTCTTGAGGATTTCAATAAAATAAACTCTGACTCTAATTATTTTTACTTTAGAGTTGTGAAAGCATAATTTCCATTGTTACAATATTATTTTAAAAATGATACTTTTTTTTACACCTGTTACTAATAAGTCGGGTAAGATATAGAAAATAAGATAAATAAAAAATCTTATGATACATAAGTTATTGTAAGTCTATGGCGTAAGAAATTATCTTTCCCCTATACTGTGGGCATATTTATGTATAGACCAGGCTGTAGCCAAGAGAAACGTCCTCCCCTGACAAAGTTGTTTTCAGTGGAAGTCTCTTAAAGGTGTGTGAAACATTCCCTCCCTTTCAAGTTTTTGGCTGGCTATGGGTCTGTATCTGACATCATGGGTAAACAGTATTTTCTACAGAACTGGAAGATTTTAATCTTTTTATTTATATTATATAATTACTTTCTAGAAACTTACTCTACAAGTTAACTATCATGTTCTTATCTTACCTGCTAAAAGCTGAAAAATATATAAACAAAACATTTGATTGATTGGAAAGATTCGAAATTATCATAGGTTTTTTTTATAAAATTTTTAACATGTCTTTAGTGGCACAATCATTGATTTTATTATATTTACCTGGTTCGGAAAATAATATTTAAATTAGTGAATTCTATGATGTACTCCTGTACTGATGTTTACATTGCTATGATAAATTTTTTTTCTCGTTACTTATAATTATGTACGGTAATAAGAAAGACGACAGCTGCATATGTCAATGGTTTGGTTGAATTCAATAAGGTTACAAAAATTTATATATCATTTGGTACTAAGTTTTTCAAAGCATGATAATTCTCATACACATATATTGTTAACATACACAAATCAAATTATATTAATTGCAATTTAATATTATTATTACATAGCATGGACTACTATAAAAAAAATATTGGGACTTCTATTTTAAATAATTAATTATATTGAGGAGGTCCAAAATAATAAATAACTTTTAATTTTGGCAAAATTAGTGTAACTTATCGTTTTTGACCTATTCCTTTTCTATATATTTAGTAATTATGGAATGCTACAATTATAGCTGTCCAATAACACTAATTTTGGCTAAATTAGTGTTATTTATAATTTTTTTACCTATTCCTCCTCAATATAATTAAGTTAGCTTATGGAAACTAAGGTTTTAAGAACTCGTTAAAACGTGTATGAATCAAGTTATATTAATTAAAATCATGTTAATATTAAATTAGTTTTTCTATTTCTTAGTATCAAAACCATTGTCATACTTAGCTGTCATTTTTTTAACACGAAGTAAATCAATTGAAAACTTCCAGAATAAAAACTTATCATTTTTAAAATTTTAAAAGGAGATAATTACTTTAGATATATTTTTTTTATATTTATGAAATTGACGTATATATAATAGGGATATATAAACAGCTGGGACACCTTGTTTACATATTTCCCTAATAAATACTATTTTAACTCGATGAAAGAAGAGGCAAGTGCAAGACGAAGTCATATCAGTAATCTAATATTTTTACACTTCTATTTAGCCATAGAGATATATTAATAGAGGAGGCACAGCCTATCTCAATACATTGATAGGTCTGAAACATCTTTTTGTAGCTATGTTTAACCTTATTGTTACCTGACTCAAAATTTTGTTAAAGTTTCTATAAAGTTATTATTGTTGGGTTTTCAAGCACTTTTTTTTCTTTGCATTATAACTGTTTTTACTAAGTAATGTTCTTATAAATGCTCTATATAATTATTACTGTAATTTTTTATTGTTTGTTCTATTATATATAAATTGAAGGTGGTCATGTTACTTTTTCGTTGTTTCAAAGTTTAACTAAAAGGTCCTCTCTATTTAGAATATCTCTATTCTCCCATTCCACTTTTGTTTAAAGCTCGACTATTTTTATCAAAAATTGGTATTATTAAATATAAAACAACAGTCTCTCCACTAATTGTAACATTTATTTACAGAGCCGGCTTTCAACTGTAAACAGCCATCATCAGTGCCGGTGAGGTGCGAAGGAAAAAAAAATTACATTTAGTGCAGAGACTGTTGTTTATATTTAATCATTTAATCCACAGTTCAGCGTTTTATTTATTTATGGGTATTATTGTTTACTTAAACTTAAATTGTATCTTTGGTTTTCAAGTAAGTTTTATATGAACTTCTCCTTACTCTTGCTTCTTATTTGTTTGACAGAAATCACATCAATTATCTAAACACATTCTATCACTTACACAAGCTTTAATATGACTTTTATTACTTTTTGACTTAATAATTGATTTTTTTTAATGAGATTTTGTGTTAATTGTATTCTAATATAATAAATGTGACACAATAAGTAGGCGGACTTTATTACTTTTTATTAAAATTTTAACCTTATAAAAATATGTTTGGCAGAAATGAAAAGCGAAGTGTTTGGAAGTTATGGCATCATTTTCTGTTTGTCCCTTCCCTACTTCAAATTTTGGTTTTTAATTTGGATTTCAAAGCAACTAAAGTCCTGTTATGCTCTGGGTTTTATTATGTTTTTCGTGAAAAAATATTTAGTTTTATTTTATTGTAAATAAATTTATTCTTCTATTTTCATCAATATTAAAGTCAAACAAATAAAAATGTGTGATGGAAAAACAGAAAATATCAAAGTCGTGTTTATTATAGTATTGCACACGATTATAATTTGTAGACAGTGAGGGAAGATAGTGTTGAGGAACCAATGAGGTTGGTCCGATATGAAATTTTGGTGTATTTTAACATCTAGGACTAACCTTATTGGCTCCCTCCCATTATTTTCTCCACGCTGTCAACTAAATATTCATGTATTATACTATAGGGATTCATAATAAACTGAAAAAAATTGACTATATGTTGTCTTCATAGTCGAATATATTCAACTACAGTCTATCGTTTAGTTTAAAAATCCCCAAGGTCATAAGTATTTTGGGGATTGACCAATCAGAGAAGCCGCTGCCAACCTCTCACTTAAAAAGAGAAAAAAAATCCCTACCACAATTACCGCTGTAGGGAAAAACCTTCTTCCCGGCAATCGTTCACTTTGTTTGTGGTTCTCCTTTTGATTACATCGTTTTGAAGACTACTTTCAAATTAATCTTAAAAATGATATTTCAAAATAAAACTACACAAAAGAAATGTAAAAAAAACATCGCCAAGAAAATACGGGTAAAATAACCTGATTTGTTTACATGGTTTTTTCCCGCGCCTTTCTTGCAGGGATTTTTTTTCTTAAGAATCAGTAGTGTCTAAAATGAGCTGTCAAGATTTTTAAACTAATTGATAGACTGTAGTGGGATTCACTAATTCTGCTTTTTTCGACAAAAGGAAGTTTCATCCACTTGCTTCAAAAGTAGGAATACACAGTATGTGTTGTGAATTTTAATAAGTTTACTACTGATTCCATTAGCTCTCAATGCAATATGCTAATACTATATATAATATTATATTGTGCTGCATATTATATTAGTCCAAGGGCCAGGCATAAAAAAGCGACTCATTTTGTACTACTTCAAACCAAAGTTTTCTGAAAATACACCTTGAATTATAAAGGAAAATCATAGTTTGCCTATCCAGAGTGGAGCCCTTTATATACTTGCGCTCGCTCAAAATATTAGAAAATCACACAAAGTCCAGTTTTCTTGCAATTAAGTTCCCCTGCTGGTCAATTGCAAAACATGAAGAGAATATTTTGTAAAGCTGAAAAAATTTCCAATAAAACAAATGTTTTTTGTCAAAATCGGATAACTACTAGTAAAGTTATGACATTTGTGAAATGGCCAAAAAAATGCACAAAGTGCCAATATTTTTTCAAAGAAATTCACTGACTTGGCATAAATTAACCATTTTATGGTGTTTTTGAAAGAGCCATACCTATGTTTGTTGTTATTTTTATGTTTGTTGATGATTAAATGCTAGTTTTATAGAAAATTTTATTACCTATAAAAATGTTCTCTTCATGTTTTGTACACGACTCACAGGGAACCAATTATTTCAAGAAAACTGAAATTTGTGCGATGGTATAAAATTTTGAGCATGGGTATTCATATAAAGGGCTCCACTCTGAATAGGCAGACTATGTTTTTTCTTCATAATTTAAGGTATATTTTCAGAAAAATTTGGTCTGAAGTAGTTCAAAATGAGTCACATTTTTTCAGTTCCGGCTCCTGGACTATATAGTATACTAGACGTTGTAGCGAGCCATTTGGTTAACACTTACATTATATTAGTTGTTTCAGCTAGCAGTGAGATAGGAATATAGTTATAAGATTCCAGTCCCCCCACCTCGTCAACCACAAGCTCTTTCTATTCTACCCCTTCACATTTTACAGTTCTTCCCTTATTCTACCTCGCAAAGCGACTTGTCTTTTAATTATCATCCTAATTGATTAATATATTGATATTAATCAATTGATCATCGTATTTGTCTACTTCTCTGATTTATGCGTGTTACGTATTTTTTGTATCTTTATGTATATAGTTAATAAATTTAAAGTAATTTAATTGTATAAAACTGAAATCAATTGTTGTCTTCTCTCTGTATATGATAGTATTTTATTTTAAATTATACATTGCTTCATATTACATTTTGGTTCGATTTCTAATGACTTATATCTTCTATTTCAATTATTTTACTTTGAATCAATGAATGAAGAGACAACTTGATGTCTGATGACTTTTATCTCTATTAATTTACTTTGATTCAGTAAAAGAAATGTCTTGTTGTTGTGTCTTCTTTTTTGTAGTTGTCTATGAGTTTCTCAGTTATTATCTTCATAAGAAAGTTTAAACGCAAATTTATTTTTTCTCCTTGGTTAGGCTTTTGAATTGTGTTATTTCTTTTTTTAAATGTTTTAAACAAAAAAATCTTCTTTTTTGCGGCAATTATAGAACTACATAATTAGTGAATAATAGCAAAATCAAAATATTTCGGAAAAAGTAAGTGTAGGTTGTTAAGTATTTTCAAAACACTAATTTGATGTTTGATTGACGGTGATATTGATATTATTATGATATGAAATAATATCGTATAGAGACGAGCCCCTTTCGATTATTGGTTGCTGGAGACTCGAGAATATTACTCCCCACCTCTCTCACTAGCTATACTCAAATACATACCTACCTATACAGTGATTATTTATAACTAGAAGTGTTAACCAAATGGCTCGCTGTAACGTCTAGTATATAGTATTACTGTATCATAGTAGACTGGGTGTGAGTGAAAACTGCAATATAGTTGGGGTAGTTCTACCGCCAAACTATATTTCCAACCAAAAAACTTCACGTTGACGATGTTCAAATACTTAATCTTTCTCCCTCGAGGTTAATTTTCTTACTTTGTCAGTATCAGTCAACTTACTCTTATAGAATTACCGTTTGTTACAAAAGCATTACCTCTAGCTTGAAAATATTGGAAAGTTGGGACGTTTCACTATTGTCCCTACAAGTTGATTGTATCAAATTATTTAACTGTATATGACATGAATCGGCATAAATCCAATGTTTTTCATAGCAAAGTGATTTCAATCTAACAAGAGCATCATCATTGGTGCTACCTGTTGAATTAAGAAGAGGGTAATAGATGAGACTTACTGATTATAGGAAACCACTTTCTACCTAACAAAAGGCTCTAATCAGGGCTAGCTGTTATATAAAGAAAAGGTTGATGGATTAGTCTTATAGATCTTAGAAAAAACGCTTTCAACCTAACAAGTGACCATCACTAGTGCCAGTCTTGAAAGAAGAAGAAGGTGATAAATGAGTCTTATAGAACATAGCTAAGCACTTTCAACCTATCAAGAACCAATCATCAGTACTATACTCGACGAGCCATGTCTTTCTACATATCAAAAACAGCTGTTTTAATTGAAGCAGCAAGCATCCAACTTCAGATAGAAAAACATACCTTCAGGTACTTGGAGGTCAGTTTAGACACCACTGATTCTTAAGAAAAAAAATCCCTGCAAGAAGGAAGCGAGAAAAAACAATGTAAACAAATCAGGTTATTTTACCCGTATTTTCTTGGCAATGATTTTTAACATTTCTTTTGTGTATAATATCATTTTTAAGATTAATTTGAAAGTAGTCTTCAAAACGATGTAAACAAAAGAAGAACCATAAACAAAGTGAACGATTGCCGGGAAGAAGGTTTTTTCCCTACAGCGGTTATTGTGATAGGGATTTTTTTCTCTTTTTAAGTGAGAGGTTGGCAGCGGCTTATCTGATTGGTCAATCCTCAAAATACTTATGACCTTGGGGATTTTTATACTAAACAATAAGACTGTAGCGTTGCATTTTCTCCCTTCCTGCTGATTTTTAGTCACATGACCATGTAGAAAGATATAGAGCGATAAGTATGGTTGTTGAATTAAGAAGAGGGTGGTGTAAGTTTGTATTAACTGTCGGATCTGTAAAACTTATATATCACCCTCTTCTTTAATTCAATGCCTACCACTGATGATGGCCTTTTGTTAGGTTGAAATGCTTTGCTATTAATGATTATATTTACTGTGAAGACATCTAATACTGGTAAGTGACATGTGTTTGACCTTCCAAAAAAAAAAAAAAAAATTGGCGAAGAAAATGTTAGACCGTTCTATTATGTGCCTATGTAAAAGAAATAGTTAACTTAAAATCTCTTTATTCTATCAAAATAGTGACAAACATTTCTGAAGATTATAATTTAGCTGTCAATGTTATTGAGGTAAAGAAAATAGATTTCAGTTGCATAGAAATCTTAAGCAAAAATATAACTAAAAACTACAAATTAAAAGTGAGCGGGGCAGAAAATACCTAAAGCAATAATGTGGGAAATCAAAGTAAGGCTAATAGTCAATGCTTTTGGTTTGCTTTTTGCCAGCCTGATTTCTTTAGGCCGTCTAAAAGTATCTTTATATGTTAGTATAGAAAGATATCTCTTTAACAAAGGTAAGAAAGCCCTTTTTCATACTAAGGTATGGATAAAAGTAATGTGAGCACAGAGAGAAATATATATCTTGTACTCCTCAAGCAGATGGAAGGCTTTCTCTTCACCATACCCTCTAACGGCACTGTTAGACTTTATACCTAAAGTGTTAATATATTAGTAGATATAGTGTGAATGGAGTCTATTATAAGTAAAGAAATAAAGTCTCTCCATAAAACAAATATTTTTGGTTCAACTTAGAGGCCATCATCAGTGCAAAACCTAAGATACAACAAAGTATTTTTTTGTCAAGAGCTTTCTTCATTATTACTAAAGTGTTTATTCAATTTAGTGGCCTGTAAATTTGTAAATAAATTTTTAAAATTATTCCATAACATATCTATTCTTCATAGGATTTTTAGTGTATTGCTATTTTTTAAAGTTACTGAAGTCTCAATTTATGTGACATTCTTCAGTTACTTGCTTCTCTGAAGGGTAGTGGAAATATAGTTTTAAGGCCTTTCGATCCATCACCCTGATACCCCATCCAGTATGAGGGAATAACCTCAAGTGGGTTGCATCTATTAGTGTAATAGGTGTGTGTGTCCCCTGAGTGTCTAAGTATTAAAAGTTGGCAAAATATTTTTACTACAAATATTTGGTACTTTTTACTGTATAGTACTTCACCTTTAGGGAAAAAATAAAAGAACTACGCTGAAATTTTAATTTATATGACCTTCTTCAGATGCATCCATGATTATCTAAAGAGTAGTTTGAGGATCATAGGATGCTTCAAGTGCCATAAGGAAGTAATTTATTTGACTAAACTCAATTTATTAATAAAATAAGAATAGAGTCAAAACATCCGTTTTACAAATGTCCTCATCATGTGTAACTATGATTACTGCCTCTGTTTCAGGTTCATGTTCAGATCGAGAACATCAGTGTCCAGGTGGTAGGAAGTGTTTGGATTGCATCCGAGAAAAGAACCGTAGAGCTTCAGTTAGATACAGATGGAGGAAGAGAGAACAGACTGGCCACCTCTCTGCCATGGAGTCCTATCTGATCTGGAAAAATAAGAGCTTGAAATCTAAAGCCAGTCGGATAAATAATCAAATCAACCAGTTAAAGCTTAATCTGAGACAGAACTTAATTAATGCGGATGTCAAGTACGAATCTTCTTGAAATGTAATCTGTGAGACTTTAGATGAAACATTTGGAATCGTAAAAACATGTTATAGCTTTTTGTTGCCGAGACCTATTGTCATTCAATATAGAAAATCGTCGTTACCATGGTGACAAAGCTTTATCTGAGACAAAACTTAATGCGAATGTCAAATACAAACCTTCTTAAAATGAAAATTTTGAGCCTTCAAATAAAACATATAAGACTACAGGGTGGTCCATCCCCCCTCATAATTTTTAGACCATATAATATAAATTTTTGAAACTTGGTCGATCTCTTTTATGTATCATAAAGTTTATTTCTTTTACATTGACCATTAAGGCACAGCACCCAAATGGCTCCTAACTATGAAATTTCGCAATGGACCCCATATTTTTTTAATATTTAGATTCTATGGCCAAAATAAGTACTATTTTGGATTTTTTATCTATCACTAACAGTTTGCACAAACAGGCACCCAATTAATTAAAGTTGTATAATAAGGTCAAGCACTTAAGCCAAGGTTGATTGGCGAATAGAGCAATTGAAGACTACTATTACGCACACTTTTATCAAAATTTATTAAGGGCATGATTCTTCATTAATGAGTAAAAGATACCGGCACTTTTATAGAAAAGGGACCCCCTTTTGGGGGTCCTTATTCTATAAAAGGTCCCATGGGGCGACATTATAGAAAAGGGACCCCCAATCAAAACTGAATTAAACATGAAAAACTAAAGATATTCAACCCCTAACGGGACAGAATGTGGAATTAGGGGTTTTGGGTGGGGACAATATTATTTAAATTTAAATTGTCTGGAAATATTCAATCTCTAACGGAAGCAATACAAAGGTATTTTACCTTAAATTCACAAATATAAGTTTGTTACGGTAGAATTTAAGGTATGATTAGAGGGGGTCCCTTTTCTATAAAAGTACCAAGATACCTGTGTTTTATTGTTGTATTATTATTATACTTTAGCTTAGAAACATTGGATAGTTGTTGATAGTGCTTTTGTGTAAAAGTATTTTGACACTTCACACTGTACTTCAGTGTTTTGTGTTTTAGAGCAAAATTATGATTAGACCTAAATACAATTTTTAAAATTTTAAATATTGTTGAAATTAGTATTTTTTATGTGTACATTTTATCTCAGTTTTTATTTAAACTGTTTTCCAATATAGAGACAATGAATCCCACTTACTGAACTTCCCAATAGCAAGGATTATAGTATAACACACGTTTAAAATCAGTTGACAGCGTGGGAAAATAATGGGAGGGAGCCAATGAGATTACTCCTGGATGTAACACTTCGCCCACAATTTCATATCAGGCTAACAAAGTTGGTCCTCATCACTATTTGCTCACGCTGTCAACTGATTTTAACCATGTATTGTACCATAGATCTGCATGTTTACATAAATGAATCGTAATATTTTTGATAATATTGCTATTTATATTTGATGTTTTTTGTTATAATAATAATAATAATTTTATTTCTCGCTGTTACACAAAATGGTTTTTGTCTAACAGTGTTAAAGCCTTAAATCTAAGTTGTTATTTCACAGTATCCTCCAGAAATTTTTGCACAGTGATGGTGCTTTTTGTTTTAAAAGGCTTTTGACTTCTTCCTTAAATTTCTCGTGAGATAAAGAAAGCAGTTTAGGCGTAGGATAATGTTTAAAGCATTTAGCAATAAGATGGGGAGGAAAATAAGCTATGTAATTGGGCCTTTCTTGCCAGGATTGAAGTATTTTCTGTCTAAATACTGATGTGAATTATTGTTCAGAGGCCTGTGTTGAGGTAGGTTGAGTATTGTAGTTTCTGGTATCGTAGTAGTGATCTTTATTAGTTAAATGTTATAAGAAGAAATAAAAAAATGGTAACCTAATAACATCAAATATAAGCTATATTGTCAAGAATATAAATATTATAAGCTGTATTCTTAAAAATGAGATAATAAAATGAATCTTAAATAGATTAAATTCACATCCTAGTAGTATATTATACTTTTTAACCTTTAATAACCTTTGAGAAAGGTTATAAACAATTTGGATCAATGCATTCTCTGGATTTGTATATTTTTGAGCATTTTTTGCTACATTTATAAAAGCAAATGCAATATTTTAACCTACTTTTATAGTATATATATATATATATATATATATATATATATATATATATATATATATATTATATATATATATATATATATATATATAATATATATATATATATATATAATATATATATAGTGTGTGTGTGTGTGTGTGTATATATGTATATATATATATATATATATATATATATATATATAATATATATATATATATATATATATATAATATATATGTATATATGTATATAAACACACCATACTGCTATAATATATGTTTGTTAGACATTTTGGGCCCCCTCCAACAAAGTATATTGATTTTTTTTAATTCGATATTTGAATTTTTACTATTTGCTCAATTGTTAATTTTGTGATAAAACAATTTTATAGAAAAGGTTGATACAATTTTTACTTTTCCTTATTTATACTGTTGGTATATAGGAAAAGTATTGTGTTTGCACAAATCTGAAACCTCAAGAGGTTTTCATAAAGTTTTCTGATTGTATGTGTGTGAATGTCTGTTATCATCGTAGCTTCCAGTTTATTTATGCTAGAGAGCTGAAACTTTGTACAAAAAACAATCTTTAGGTCTAGTTGTTCTTTCTGGAAAGTTATTTTCATGGTGTCTTTAACTTGACTCAGCAATGTATTTATATGGTTATTGTTGGATCACTAATGTTAAGCAGCACCATGCAAGGTAAGTTCCTGAATGGGTGACTGATGGTAATAAACAGATGTTATTATTGTCTGAGGACGAGCGAAGCGTTTCCAAAGACTCACTGTAATATATATTCGATGATTTCATATCCCGAAGACGAGCGAAACAATTCTGAAGTAGTGAGCATGAGCACAGCGAACACAATGTGGTGAGGAAAAGTTCCGAGGTACCCCGTACCCGATATTTTGTAATTAGTGTTATTAATTACTAAAATATATGCTGTGGAAATTGGCAGTTTTATTATTAATAAATAAAAGTTAAATGATTTGCATTAGTGTATATTAGTTATACCATTTATCCTCGGCCCTGAAAATATTACGTAGTTATGATGAAGACTTCGAATAAAAATTATGTTGTCATACTTAAAAATAAACAAATTTTTAAGTTTTGCTATTTTGTCTGATGTAGTTTGACTTATAAGCCACACTGATGCAGTGTGGTTTAGGGGAAAAGAAGGGGCAAGTAAGCATTACTTTTCATGTGAAGATGGGTTAGATTATTTTATTTGAGCCTATTTATAACTTCAGTGATAATTTGAAAAATACGGAATTATAATATATATAATATATATATATATATATATATATATATATATATATAATATATATATATATATTATAAAGGAAGTTTCCTAGTTACTCTCTCTATATATAAATAAAGTTCCTCTTAAGATTTCTACATAGAATCGCCTATGCAACTGGATAAAGGTAACATGTAGGCTAACTTATGAGAAGGTTATCGAGTTCTTGTTACAAATCATCCTATTCTTTACTAAGGTATTTTTCATATTTACTGTCTTATATAGCTGAAAAATTATATTTAAGAGTTTGGAAACGAATATAAGAACATAAAATTTAACTAAAACACATAAAAATGTTGCCCTCATTACCAGTCAGTGCTGCCAACTTTAGGAATTAGTACATAGGCAACTGATAAGTTAGTTTGGATTGAAATATAACTAAGCCCTATTAATTTTTATTTAATACAGCCATAATGTTTAATGTGGCAATGACAAGAACTTTACATCCAGGAGGAAGTTTTACAAGGATTAATATTAGGACCGATTTTATTTAATATAGCTAACTATCATGTTTAGTATGGCATTACAACTGAAATCAGCATGTTTGACAAGGCATTATAACTGAAATCATCATGTTTAGTATGGCATTAAACACCTGGAGCTAAAATTAATTCGTACGTGTAGACGCAAGTAGAGCTGTTAGCAAAATTAAACTTAATACTGAAATATTAAAATAATTCTGGCGCGGTGGTCCGCATTTTTGGGCGAATTTCCTTTAGAATGCGTATTTCCCTGCTTAAGGATCCAGGTTATGCTTTTTAACTTGAGCAATTACTCAAAAATCAAGCGCTACTCGTAACTCATTTTTTCTGTATTTTTCAAAGGAAATCCTTAAAATTATGACGTTGGTTGTACAAAAATGTCTCTAAAATTGACAGTAAACCATTATTTGCACTAGTTTAATGCTCAATTGGTTCCTTTTAAGGTTTTTGCGTATTTCCTTTTAATTTGTTTAAACAAAACAATTTTGTTTGGATCAAATTTTCGAAAGGGTGTCCGACAGCAAAAAAAATCACTTAAAATCCTTTTTTGCCTAAAGTCGTTGTTTGGGGGGAAGTTTTTTTTTATAAGGTATGAACAGATACAATTTTGTGTGAAACAAGGCAGGAAAGAAAACATTACTGACATGTTTACAGTAATTTGTCATCTTCGGCTGCTCCTCGATATTAAAATTGTAACATACCTGCCTCTGCTTAGCCTCTGCAGGTAAATTTTGTAGCCTATCTGTGCCTGTGGCACAGGAGCACAATTTTAAACTAGTTAGCAATATTCCATTTTCCTGACCAATTAAACACACAAATAATCTTTCAGGGACTTTAAATAATTTTATCTCCAGACGGTGTATAATGTAGAGTTTATTAACTAGTTTTTAGGGAGTAAATAAACACTTTTTACTCCCAAGGGAGAAAAAGTTACTTTTCACTCCCTTGGGAGTGAAAAGTGTTTCCTATTATTGGGTTATTAGAGCCAATTATACCAATTTTTTAGGGGAGTGGTATTTTTTAAATTTATACAGGTGACCGATCAATTTTTGTTGTCAATTTTCCCGGGGGTGGCACCCCCAAAATTTATAAGGGGGAGCCGACCAAATATATTTTTATTGGCTCAAAATCCGTCCCAGGACAATAGAAGTTGTTTGGAGGAAAACAATTTTTGTGGCAGCCCCCCTAAATTTATAAAGGGGTCAAACCCAAAAATAATAAGAATAAAATACATCAAAACATGTTAAAATAAAATCAACGTCTGGAGATAAAATCTTGTATGCACCTTAGGAGTAAAATGCTATTTCACTCCCTGAGGCTTCGCCTCGGGAGTTAATAGTCATAACTTCTTCGGCTGTGCCTCGGGAATTAAACAAATAAATACCTCGGCTTCGCCTCGGGAGTTCAATACTTTGGTTCCCTCGGCTTACGCCTTAGGAACCAACTAACTGCTCAGGGAAATAATAGCATTCTTTACTCCCATGGTGCATTAATAACTATTACAAAATAAAGAGGGATGTAATGAAAATATCTTTTAATTTTAAATTGAATATTAGAACAAAAATCATTTCTACAATGCCAGCGCGCGTTGGTCAAACCACACAACATTTCGACGAAGCTGATACACATGACGTCATCAAAAACAGGAATATTTAGAACCGTAACGTTGGTAACGGTTATAACAAAGAGCAAAAACAGATATGCAAGCGAAGGAGTGGGGGCACGCAATAAGCATGCGCCCCTCAGTTGAAAAGCAATCTCGGTCCGGGTAACATCTATGTCAGTTATTTACTAACCGTTCACTATTCAAGCTTTGAGTTAAAACTTTTACTTTTATTAGATCGCCATTTTGAATTTCGTTTGAACGCCATATTGATTTCTTTCAAAGTATATGTTAAATCGTGGTAAAAGTCTTGTTCTAACTTTTCTTATTACGATTTCCAATTTTTTGTTTTACGTAATTTTAACTTTTTAAAAGTTTAACATTTACGATAATATTATTTCTTTTGAATATTTTAGACCGCATTTTTTTCCAAAATGTCGCAAACCATAACGGATGTTGAAGGATCGGAAAGTAAAGTCTCAGGTACTTCCGATTTGTTAAATTCGTCGTCTCATTCCTCCGCTTCGGATAATTTTCGTTTAACTTTCGACAGTTCGGACGAAGACGAGAATAAACTATCTAATACTTCTAAATCGGTCAAAGGTAAGGTTTTAACTTGAAAGATTATTTTTTCTCTACTGTTATTTTTCTTTAATAAAAGTTGTTCTTATCAAAACAGTTACAAACTAGCTTGTAATATGATCTTGTAACAAAACATGTCTGGATGTAAATTATCCGCCATATTTGTTTTCATACTGTTTATTCCCAACAGTCGTTTTGAGAGGTTAATTTCACTACCGTCTTCTCTAAACGACTTTTTTTCCCGGTAATTACTCGATTTAACTTTTCTTTTACCAAGAAATAAATCGCGAAACGACAAATGAATATTATTACCATTTGGTTGATAATTTCATCAGTTTAGAAAATATAATTGTAGGGAATTGATAAACAAAATAAACACTGTGCATTTTAACTGTTGGAAAGGTGTAAACAAAAAATCACTGTAAACACGTGGTTTATTGTTTACGCCACAGAGATGTGTCTTACTAGATGGGGCATATCCTATTTCAATACTTTGAGTTATAGAGATAAAAACATTTTCTTTACGGATAAACCATGTTACAAAATAATTGTAAATAAAAGAAACACGGTTATGTAATAGTTATTTATGCCCAAGGAGTAAAGAACGCTATTATTCCCTGAGCAGTTAGTTGGTTCCTAAGGCATAAGCCGAGGGAACCAAAGTATTTAACTACCGAGAGGAAGCCGAGGGATTTATGTGTTTAATTCCTGAGGCAAAGCCGTGGAAGTTATGACTATAAACTCCCGAGGCGAAGCCGAGGAAGGTAATTGCGAGGGGGGAAATGTCATTTTACTCCCAAGGTGCATACAAGATTTTATCTCCAGACGTTGATTTTATTTTACCATGTTTGGTTGCATATCTATTTTTTTTGGGTCGGACCCCCTTATAAATTTAGAAGGGCTGCCTCCAAAAAAAAAAAAAAAAAAAACAAAAAATCAAATTTTTTTTTTACTGCTCCAAACAACTTCTATTGATCTAAACGGATTTTGAGCCAATAAAAAAAAATTTTTTGGTCGGTTCCCCCTTATAAATTTTGGGGGCAGCACCCCCAAAAAAATCAATTTTTTTTTTATTGCTCCAAACAACTTCTATTGACCTAAAACGGATTTTGAGACAATAAAAAATTTTTTTTGGTCGGTCCCCCCTTATAAATTTTGGGGGCAGCACCCCCGAAAAAATATTTTTTTTTTATTGCCCCAAACATCTTCTATTGACCTGAAACGGATTTTGAACCATAAAAAAAATTTATGTCGGACCCCCCTTATAAATTTTTGGGTTGCCACCCCCGCGAAAATTGCAAATAATTGATCGGTCACCTGTATAAATTTAAAGAATACCGCTCCCCTAAAAAATTGGTATAATTGGCTCTAATAACCCAATAAAAGGAAACAATTTTCCTTCCCAAGGGAGAAAAAGTTACTTTTTACTCCGAAGGAAGTGAAAAGTGCTTCTTTACTCCCTAATAACTAGTTAATAAACTTAACATTATACACACCGTCTGGAGATAAAATAATTTTATAAAAAAAAGGAGTACAGTGGCCACTTTGGCATAAATATAAAATAATTTTTTTTAAATTGAAATTGAAAAAATATCTAGTTGTGGATACTTGTTGCCCAATCAGTGAATCCTAGGAAATAAGGAATAGTAAAGGTAGTTGGTGGAGTCGTAGAGATATATACTAGAGGGAGCATAGCCTATCTCAAAACGATGAGAGTCCTAAACAAATATTTTGGGTCTCTCAGAGGCTCTGTGTAACCTTAATGAAACCTCTTCTAAGAGTAAGTTTAGTAAGGTTATATGAAATTGTTTTTTTTCGGCTTCCTGCACATTGTTTGTGTTTTGATTTATATTTTCGGCATTCTACTGTATAATTCACTGTAATTTTGTTCAGTTCATTTGATTATTGATAGTCCAAGGTGGTCAGGTTATTTTTTCGATGTTTCAAAATTCAACTAATAGGGCCCCTCTAGTAATATATCTCTATGGGTGGAGTAATAGTAGGTACTGAACAAATCCTGAGAACGGCTACCTGGTCTAGTTACATGATAATTAATTAAATGCAGTAATTCTGAGCAATCAATTTGGAAAGTACCAATTTTCTTGAGAAATATGAAATCTTGAAGTTCACTACGACAGGTCGTGAACTTTATTAGTTTTGGGTAAACTGAGTAATCAAAAGGTTTATTGGCTTTGAAATTGACATATCGGAGAAATTTGTGCTGGTTATATTAGTGAGATATTATTGCTTGGGAGTAGGTCCTATTATTTGCAATTTGTGTCACCGAAAAAGTAACTTAAACACCTTTGATTGTTAATACAAGTAAGTAATTATAGAATAAACATTTATCAAATAACAGTTTAAACAATAACTTTAATAATAAACAATAACAGTTACAATAAACAATAACAGTTATCAATAAACAAACAGTTAAACAATAACAGTTATCAAAATAAACAAAACAAACAGTTATCAATAACAATAACAGTTATCAAATAAAAATAACAGTTAACAATCAAATAAACAATAACAGTTATCTAATAAAAATAACAGTTATTATCAAATAACAATAACAGTTATCAAATAAACAATAACATTTATCTAATAAACAATAATAGTTATCAAATAAACAATAAAGTTATCTATAAACAAACATTTATCTAATAAACAATAATAGTTACTAAATAAACAAAAACAGTTTCTAAAAACAATAACAATATCAATAAACAAAAACAGTTATCAAAAACAATACAGTTTATCAATAACAATACAGTAACAAATAAACAATATACAATAAACAGTTATCAAATAAACAATAACAGTTACCCTAATGAATAAAGTTATCAAATAAAAGAATAACAGTTATCTAATAAACAATAATAGTTATCTAATAAACAATAATAGTTATCTAATAAACAAAAACAGTTATCAATAAACAATAACAGTTATCTATAAACAATAATAGTATCTACCGAGTCCGGTAGCTCAGTGGTAGAGCGCTCGCCTTTCGACCTGGAGTCGAGGGTCAAATCCAGCCGGGGAGGACTCAATATGAGGTTATCCCTTGTACCGTACACTCGGAGGTCTTGAATTCAAGGCGCCAACCCAGCCAGGGTTTTACGTGGTTTCCTTGGCTACAATACGCAAAGCGGGGTTGGATCTAGTTTTTCATCTGACAAGTCTGGATCCACGTTTCCGTTGTCTCCAGCTCACAAAAAGTTAATGTTTCTGCGGGCTGGGGGAGATGAAGGTCGGAAGATAATACTGAGCCTTTGTATGTCCGAAAACTTAGTCAGTGAAAGTGATGGCGGCGACACGAGTAACGTAAGTGAACTAGGAACAAAGTGCTCGGTTCCTTGAAGACAGACGTCTCCTAATAGCACTGCGAGCTTTGACTTCAGGTCAGGGCTATAGAATGAGTTTGTGCACGCTGACATCTGGGTTCTTTGTCGGGTGGCGCTGGACTGGCCAGAGCGGTGAGCCTAGCTTAGAGTCTGGTGATGCTAGTGGAACTGATGAGATTGGTGAGACTGGAAGGACGAGGTCAGGTGAGACTAATGTGATCAGAGGAGCTAGTAAGACTAGATGAAACAAGCACACAGTGAACTAGTAGTCGGCGCTAGCCAGAGCGGTGAGCCTAGCCAGAGTCTAGCTGGTCTAGATGAAACTAGGCACACGGTAACTAGTCGCAGACACTAGCCAGAGCAGTGAGTTTGGATAGAGTCTGGTTGGGCTGGATGAACTAGACACACTGTGAATGGTTATAAGTGCTACCATGGACGGAGGGGGTGCTTCCTAGATGGTTGGATGTGCACAAACTCAGGGGCTAATGTTGAGTGAGATTTGAGTGAGGGGAAAACGCTAAATGACCCTACGGTTAAAGCGTAAAAAAAAAAAAAAAATAGTTATCTAATAAACAAAAACAGTTTCAAATAAACAATTAACAGTTATCTAATAAACAATAACAATATCAAATAACAATAACAGTACAAATAAACAATAACAGTTATCTAATAAACATATAGTTATCTAATAAACAAAAACAGTTATCTAATAAACAATAATAGTTATCTAATAAACAATAACAGTTATCAAATAAACAATAACAGTTATCTAATAAACAATAATAGTTATCTAATAAACAAAAAACAGTTATCAAATAAACAATAACAGTTATCTAAAAACAATAACAATATCAAATAAACAATAACAGTATCAAATAAACAATAACAGTTATCTAATAAACAATAATAGTTATCTATACAAAAACAGTTATCTAAAAACAATAATATTATCTAATAAACCAATAACAGTATCAAATAAACAATAACAGTTATCTAATAAACAATAATAGTTATCTAATAAACAAAAACAGTTATCAAATAAACAATAACAGTTATCTAATAACAATAACATATCAAATAAACAATAACAGTAAATAAACTAACAGTTATCTAATAACAATAATAGTTATCTAATAAACAAAAACAGTTATCAAATAAACAATAACAGTTATCAAATAAAGAATTGAATTATGTAACATTGATAAGTCGAGTTTGCTCATCTTCTTTCTTCTGGGCTTGTTGTTACGTGTTGGTCGAAATTTTAGTTACCTTTAGCTAATTAATTAATTATTAATTAAATTATTTAAAAAATCGGGTACGGGATACCTCGGAAATTTTCCTCATCGCATCGGATTCATATATATGAATAGTTGTACTACGACTAGTATAACTAAACTAGTCATAACTATAACTAACCACATATGACTAGTTCACAGTTTGCCTCGTTCTAGTTTTAGTTCTGGCCCAACCAGACTCTATCCGTCTCACTGCCTTGTTAGTGACTGCTATTAGTTTACAGTGTGCGTGCCTTAAACTTTAATTAGACCAGCTACAATCAAACTAGGCTCACCGCTCTGGCTAGTGCCGACTACTACTTCACAGTGTGCTTAGTTCATCTACTCTTACTTACAGTCTATCGTTTAGTTTAAAAATCTTGACAGGTCAGTTTAGAACCACTGATTCTAAGAAAAAAAAAATCCCTGCAAGAAGGGAGCGGGAAAAACTATGTAAACAAATCAGGTTATTTTACCCGTATTTTCTTGGCGATGTTTTTTTTTTTACATTTCTTTTGTGCAGTTTTATTTTAAAATATCATTTTTAAGATTAATTTGAAAGTAGTTTTCAAAACGATGTAATCAAAAGAAGAACCACAAATAAAGTGAAACGATTGCCGGGAAGAAGGTTTTTCCCTACAGCGTATTGTGGTAGGGTTTTTTTTTATTTTTAAGTGAGAGGTTGGCAGTGGCTTCTCTGATTGGTCAATCCCCAAAATTCTTATGACCTTGGGGTTTTTTAAACTAAACGATAGACTGTAGCTCTTCTGATCACATTAGTCTCACTTGTCGCCCTTGTTCAACCATCTCACCAATATCATCAACTCCCATAGCATCACTAGACTCACAGCTCTGGCTAGTTCAGCACCACCCAACAAAGAACTCTAGCAACCTCGAAGTCAGTGTGCACAAACTCATTATTTAGCATCCGTATTATTCTCAGCGGTCACCCATACAGCACTGACCACGCTCTATGCTGCATAAATTTTATGATCCAACAAAAATCATGAATATAATTGTCGCATCGAAACAAAACTTTGTGTACTTATTTGTTACGTAAAGGTATATACTTGTACCAAATTTCAACTCAATTAAATTGATTTCCGATTTTGTACAATTTTTTAAAAAACGTACACAAGTCGTTTCATAAAAATTGAACTAATGCTGATAATAAGATGGAACTTAGCGCATATATTAGTCTTAGACATGGCTACAAGCGTGCTAAATTACAATCGGATCGCATCATTTTTTCGCGTTTTATTATTTTACGAAATTTTTGCTGAGTCATTAATGTGGGTTAATGACGTCATAAAAATATTTTCCGAATAGCACTACTACAGCAGTAGAATCATTTTTGTACAAAGTTTTAACTCTCTAGCATAAATGCACTGGGAGCTACGAACAGACACACACACACATACGGACTGATATACAAATCGCCAAATTTTTACAGGAAATCCTCAGATTTTTCACGTTGTATAATTTTTTTGCTGATTCATTATATCCGGTTAATGATGTCATAACATTTGCTGGATAGCACAACTAGACCTAAAGATTGATTTTTGTACAAAGTTTCAACTCTCTAGCATTAATACACTGAGCGCTACGATGATAACAGACACACACATACAGACAGACAACTTTGTAAAAAATACTCAGGATACCTTAAAACGCCTAAAACGGATAATTCCGGTGACATCCCGGTTTCGGATTTTTTCGCGAACACAATAATTTTCTCATATACCAACCGTATAAATGTGAAAAAGTAAAAATATATTCATAATGTTGTTGTAATTTATAAATAGTAAATATAATGTTGTTATATAATACAAAAATATATGGTTAGGAATAATATATTCCGTGCTATGAGGTAAATTTTGTTATGTTGTTGATTGGAGGTATTTAGTTGAAGAATTATCCGATAGAGAGTAGAGTTGGTGGAACCCCCTGTCGATGTATCTCAAGGCTCAACACTCTATCCTTATTTATTACCTATCTATGTATATAAATACTTGGATCGCACTGATGAACTAACTTAAAACAAGTTGTCATCTTTGTACCTTTTGTACCCTTTAATGATATTTTGTTATTGCTGGTATATTTATTTATAGAAATGCTGTTTTATCGATTACTCTATGATATGCGAAGAGCTCTGTCAAGTGGATAATGCAGATCTAAAAATAATGACGTAGAAAATGTACAGTGTTGCCAAGTCTGTCGTACCACGTTTAACTTTTATGCTTTCTGTGTCTACCTCTTTATTTAGCTGTCACTTATTTCAATAAGTATGTTGTTTGACAATTGGTTCTTTTTGTTGATTATTTCGAACAAAATTTCGTTTACGGAGTTCCTTATAGATGGCTTTATAGTGAAATCTCGTATTTGCCGGTTTTAATTGACACGCTTTACATGTCTTGAACGTTTGTTGTGGGGTCAATTAATAAGTGTAATTTGAGCTATGTTTAGACATTTAGTACGTTCACACACACTTTATATCCGCGTATCGTATAGAGTACGATCTCTCAATACGGTAATTTAAGCTGTATGAACCATGCGGAGGGGATCCGATCGCATACGCTAGAACTAGGCAGATGGAATCTAAATGGATCCTCCAATACGCTGTCTTTTTGTGTGTGTACCTTAAGAGACGATCGTATTTAACGGATAACCTTCTCGTCGAACTTTTATTTCACTTCTATATAACCGTTTTTGATCAAATAACTTTTGGAATATTACTTTTTTAGTGTAACTTTATTATTACGCAAAGAAATCACAATTTAATTAAATATATTTTTTGTTTTAAACTTCCTTATAACCAAAAGTGAAGGTTCACTATACAAGACGCCATGTTTTGGCGGGATCAGTTATCACTCGATCGACTAAACAAATACGCTGCAAGAACCGTGAAGTTAGTTGACCGTATTGTATACGTATTCTATACGATCCGCGGATCTAGAGTGTGTGTGAACGAACTAGTATAGTACGGAACGGAATAGTACTTGACCATGATACTAATGTATTTTATGTTAATTGCATCAACTTAACACGTCGTATGCAATATTTCATTATTAATACTCGGGCAGCCCCGCGGTCCGCATTTTAAATTTAGATGTCTTGAGTAATGTGTTTGTCACTATAGCACACGGTTATAATTAGTTGAAAGCGTGGGAAAGTTGTGTTGAGCAACCAATGAGGTTGGTCTGATATGAAATAGTGGGCGTGGTTTAACATCCAGGACTAACCTCATTGGTCCCTCGCATTATTTTCCCACGCTAATTACTGATTATAACCGTGAGTTATGCTATAATGTAGATAAAGTCTTGTTGGACTCCCAACAGCTCAGCAGTTTAATCTAGCTGCTTTCCTACCTCCTATAAGGAGGGGAATGTGCAGATACTGGTCAAACGCCTGATTTTGATCCCATTTCAATGAAACTTGGCTCAAAAATATACTCATATGAGAGGAAGAATTAATTACATTTTGGAGTTGGAGTTACATTGGCGTATAAAAATGGCGCCACTTTAAACTTCTGAAAAGATCATAAACAAATATGTTTTTGACAAAAAGTGTTTCAAATATTGTTTTCTGATTCTGAATGTCACAACCACTGGCTAGCAGTGTTATATATATATATATTAAAAAGGTTGTATTTACCGCAAGTTGAAGAAGCAATCGAAGAATCAGCTAGTATATAAGAATCAGCCACTGTTCGTAATGGTTACGAACAGCAAGTATCGACGGTAGCTGATTCTTCGATATTATATATTATATATATATATATATATAATATATATATATATATATATATATATATATATATATATTATATTTATTTATAAATGTCTCTAGCCTTATTACAATGATTCGTTTATATCAAAAGAGATATGATTAGAAGGTTCATACAGAGAAAATGAACACATGTATATACTATAAGAAATTGAAATGAAGTTATCAATTTATTTACCTTGTTGTTATTTAAACAAACTATAACTTTAAGAAGTAAAAAAAAAAAACTTTTCCCCCAATGAGTCTTGCCTGCGGGGGAGCAACTTCAACTTTTTACACAATCTTTGTTAAATAAGAATTTTCTCTTAGATAGTGTACTTAATATTTTGTTGGAAATGTTTCTTTCCTCCCTTGATCGTATTGAAACCAGCTTGGACTTATAGTTTTGAAGTAGAAGTGTGGAGTAGCTCAAAATCCTGTTATCTAAAATCCTTTGAATGCTTTTTCCTAAGTATCTAACCTTACGAAAGAAGGTTTGATATTTTCAAGTATGTTACCTATGAAAAGTGCCTTCAAGTATGAAGCTATGATACCTTCGTTAGTATCAAACCTTACGAAAAGAAGGTTTGATATATTCAGGTATGATACCTATGAAAAGTGCTTTCAAGTATGAAGGTATGATACCTTTGTTAGTATCAAACCTTACGAAAGGAAGGTTTGATACTTCAAGTAGATATCATGAAAAGTGCTTTCAAGTATGAAGGTATGATACTTCGTTAGTATCAAACCTTACGAAAGGAAGGTTTGATACTTTCAAGTATGATATCTATGAAAAGTGCTTTCAAGTATGAAGGTATGATACCTTGTTAGTATCAAACCTTACGAAGGAGGGTTTGATACCTTCAAGTATGATATCTATGAAAAGTGCTTTCAAGTATGAAGCTATGATACCTTCGTTAGTATCAAACCTTACGAAAAGAAGGTTTGATATATTCAGGTATGATACCTATGAAAAGTGCTTTCAAGTATGAAGGTATGATACCTTTGTTAGTATCAAACCTTACGAAAGGAAGGTTTGATACCTTCAAGTATGATATCTATGAAAATGGCCTATGAAATTACATTACATTACATTTACTCAATAAAAATTGATGTACTTCCTTGATGTATAAATAACTGATTTATACTTGAGATTAATTACTTCAAAGTAATAAAAGTAACCATAATGAACGAAAATTAATTTCTAACCAAAAGTCGTTTAATTAAATAAAATTGTTTAAATGAATCGATTTTATGTCGTCTTTTTTAAATGGTAATTTGAGCTATGTTTAGAGATCTCATACGGTATCATCAATCATCGATCGGAACTGCCAACTTTTAGACGCTAATTTAGGTGTCTATTAGTCCCAGAGCATAGAGATATATTACTAGAGGGGCCCTATTGGTTGAATTTTGAAACACCGAAAAAGTAACCTGACCCACATTCAATTATCATCAAATAAACAGAACAAAAAAAAAAAAAGTAAATTATATAGTAGAATGTTTAAAATACAAATCACAACACAAACAATCTGTGGGAAGCCCAAAGCAATTGATCAATTATAACCTCAACTTGGAGGAGGTTTTAATGAAGTTACACAGAGCCACTGAGAGCCCCACTAAAATGTTTCAGGCTTCTCAATGTATTAAGATAGGCTATGCTCCCTCTAGTATATATCTCTATGTCCCAGAGGGTGTTACTTGGGACTTGGAATGACATGGCGCCCTGACGTAGCGAGGTATGGTTAGAGATGCTAAGAGACTGTAGTAGATACGATGGAAAGGGAAATCCTTGGAACGAGTACCCTCACTGCTCTCAGCAGGCTGGGAGTGTAGTTTAAGCTTTTATATCCATGGCAACGTATCCCACATCTCATTCTAAGAATTGTTTCGTTTCGAGTCACCAGTTGGCAGCACTGTTCGCCACGTCACTCCATCTGCGCATTCCATACCTCTCTTATGCTCTCATGGAAGAATGTGTCAAATGGTTTTCAGATTTTTAAACAAATATGTTATTGATAGTATTTCATTTGTCGTTAAAAAAACGATTCTTTAACGATCCATTTTATTATTTATTTAAGCTCATAAATTAACAAAAAATCTATAATTTTATTATTTTTATGTTTTTCCTTCGGAAAGGTCTGGTCCAATTTAGATTGATTAAGATTTGAATTCCGATTCTAATTCAACTAAAAAGTTAATATTTACGTCAAAGATTAATGTACTTCATCGAGTATAATATATTATGTAACAATAATTATTTGATTTTTTGTAATTAGTACTTTTATTAATAGTTCCTTTTTGATATTATTTAATTCTTTTTGTTCCTTACTACATATCTACGATTGTTAGGTTTTAAAAAAGTTGTTATAAGAAAATCCGCATCTTTCCATACATTTCGCCAGTATAAAATTGTTTGTGACGTTTTCAGGCCAGTATTCTGGTAGAGTATTTTCTTCATAACATCACTTTTCTTTCACTATCACTCATTTCTAAGGGTATCATAGTCTCTTGTTATGAATAGGTGAGATAGGTCACACGTTCATTGGACAACTAGTCTTTGTAGTAGAGTTAGAATTAGAAGATATAATATTATAGCCATAAACACCTGTTGAAAACTAGTCAAGTCGTAAATAAAAGGAGTAATTAATACGAATAAAAAATCAAAGCATTTTCGCTCTCGGTTTAGTTCTCTCGGATATTCCTCAGAAAGAAAATGAAATAAACTCCCTCGGCAAGCCTTGGGAGTTAAATATTTTATCTCTCTAGGTCTTAAGGCCTCAGTAGCAAATGCAATTTTATCTTTTGGCAGCATTACTTAAGTGCACCAGTTAACCGGTTTTCGCGTTATCAGTGGAATTACATTGTGTTTACGGTCCTGTGCTCCTTCTATATATAGTATTATTCTTAGTTTAAAGCTATTAACATGGTAAATAACGATAAGAAAATTCTGTCTATAGAATGCAACTTTGTTGGAAAAGCGCTTTCAACCTAGCTAGAGATCGTCAACAGTGTGATGACATGTGGTGCTGATTAATAGATTGTAATTGTATAAACATTTACTAATGTATATAGTTAACACTTGTATGAAAATTAAAATTTATTATCAGCATTAGTTCTGATTTTATTGATTGACATATATAATATATTGTAAACAATTAACGTTTTTTGACTAATACATTTGAAATTTCGCTTATATTGTGGTAGTATGCCACTTTTGTACTCTAGTAATGTGACAAACTAACATAGTGCAAGAAACATCTGGCCGCGAAGCAGCTCCTAGTAGCTGAAGGTCTCTTGTTTGGAAATGCAACCGATCCTTGTATTAGTATTATGCTGTGGCTGGATAAGCTAGGATTGCCATGAGTTTTGTATTGAGTATAATTATATTATATTATTATATATTGCCCGTTTAGCGCCTTGCGGCTCATCAGGGATAACCCCTGCGGGAACCACCTCGGGTGGTAGAAGCAACCGTTACGCTTACAGTGAATTCTAAAGTTGGCGATAATATATCTAAACAATAATCATCTATAAACTGAAAGCGTAACCTGGGATGCGAACCCCAGACCTCCGTGGGTGTCAAAGGTCAGTTTAAAGACTAACGCCTTAACGACCTCGGCCACGGAGGCGGTATTGAGTATAATTACTTTACGTAATTAATTAACAGAAATAATCAAAAATATTATATACTATACATATATTTACACACACACACACACACACACACACACACATATATATATATATATATATATATATATATATATATATATATATATATATATATATATTTATATATATATATATATTTATATATTCTTTTACAATAGATATAATATACCCATTATAACTCTGATAAGAACCAGAAGAGTAAAAAATATAGGGCATCCCTTTTTATCCGGTAATACGTACATATGTTTATTAAAATAGAATGAAATGCTTTAATTGGTCATTTTTTATTAATAGTTATAAAAATACAAAGAAGAGTACCCAAAAATATTGAAATTTGGCACAATTTTTTACTACTTTTAATAATTTATTCTGATTTTTTTTATTTTTTTTTTTACAAAATGTCTTAGATTTTCCCGCGTACCAGCAGTGGTACGCGTGTCATATTTTGAGAACCCTGTCCTTTAGTATTGGGATTCTTTTACTACTACTATGTACAAATACTACTAGACTTTCTACTATACTGCTACTTCTATAAACTACTACTATATACTATTACTACAACTATAAACTGCTACTACTAATGTGTACTACTACTATTACATAATATTATTATTATTACTACTATTATATACTAATACTACTATTATATACTATTATTATTACTACTAATACTACTATTATTACTACTACTACTATATATACTTATTCCACTATTATATACTATTATTATTACTACTACTACTATGTACTAATATTACTATTATATACTATTATTATTACTACTGTATACTAATACTACTATTATAACTACTACTACAACTACTATATACTAATACTATTATCATGACTACTACTATTTTATACTATTATTACTACTACTATATTCTAATACTATTATTATGACTACTAATACTATATACTATTATTATTACTACTACTACTATTATTACCATATATTATTACTACTTCTATATACTATTACTACTACTGCTACTATATACTATAGTTCTATGCAATTAAAGTATACCATTCGCCCAAGTAAAGTATACCATCTTTATTTATATATTACTAGAGAGGTTATTCTCTCTTTAGTAGTGTATGTCTACGGTTATTATCAAGAACATTAAGAACGCCATATTGGAAACACTTAGATTAGTAGATATGGATGTTTATCCTGGCAATGGAAACAGAAGGGGGTCTCTACATTAGACCGTTACAGGCAAGGTTAAAAACCTCTTGGGGGCGATTCTCTAACTCCCTCGCTCTCATTCAACTTCATTACGTAACTCTCCCAGTTTGCTTTCTAGTTTCCATTCCCTATCCCGGTCAAACTTACCAACCTTACTTATTCCAACTCACTCTAACACAATTGCGCATGCGTTTCCTTTATTTCTACATCGTTTCCACCCCCCACCACTGCAGCTAGCGCCGTGTTTTTTTCGACAACTAAAATCCTAACCTCTGAAAATGAAACTAACTAAACTTTAGTTCGCATTTATACCGCATAGTGTTTGGTTATAACCGCCATATTTGTTTGTTTAATTGTTATTACCAAGATGGCGTCTGCTTGATTTTGTTTGACGTAAGTTAAGCTTTACTAAGTACTTTGAATAGTTATTAGAGTTACAGGTTAAAGTGAAAATGCTTTTGCCGTGAGGTTTGTCGTATAGTCAGCTGAGTCGGCCGTTAGACGCCTCTGAACCTCCAAGCATATCTCCCATGACCCAAATATTGATCCACTTCCTCCATCTTGAATTATTACCCGCATTCTTTATCTCTCTTCAGTAATCTTCTAGTTTTATTTACAACGTTTCTCCCTCTTTTACCTTTTTTATTTATTTATTTAAAAATTATATGAGTATTTTTTTTTTAGTTTAATATCATTATTTCCATTACTTTTATTCGTTTATAAAAAAAAATATTTCCAAAATGGCGCCTAATTTTGCTTATTTCAAAATGGCTTCCGAACTTAATTTCACCGATATTAAAACAACAATACTTTTATATTTTTTTACTGTTTAAATTTAAAAAAAATATTATAAATTTATTTTAAGTTAAAAGTAATATATACTTATGTATGAATTGATTTTTGTTCTTTTTTTTGTTAAATAAATAGTATATTCTATACAAGAAATACTTATTAATAATACTTATAATTTTTACATAATACTTATTATATTTTATTTAATAAGTTTATTTCTTAATGTAAAACTTCTATGTACTGTTTTATTAAAAAATGGTGCCTTTAAAATTATCTGGCTATAATTCTTATAATCATCTATGTTACAGTATGTAATCTGTGGTTTGTTTTTTCCAATATGGCGTCCCTTAAGCGTTTTACATTATCACCTCATTTATTATTTCCAATATGAAGGACAATTATTGCCTTTTCTCTGTATTGCGAAACCGGGAATATTAAGAAAATTCATTGATATATTTATTATTTAAATTTGTACGATATTAATTATATAATATGTCACTTGGCAGCAAAATTGAAATTTTGCTACCCATTAAAAAATGTATAGCATATTAGTTAAAGCATATTAGTATAGCATATTAGTTATATAATATGTCACTTGGCAGAAAAAATGAAGTTTTTCTACCCATTAAAAAATGTATAGCATATTAGTTATATAATATGTCACTTGGCAGCAAAATTGAAATTTTGCTACCCATTTAAAAATGTATAGCATATTAGTTATATAATATGTCACTTGGCAGCAAAATGGAAACTTTGCTATTCATTAAAAATGTATAGCAAGGACGAAGTCGAGGCTAGAAAAATCCAATTTGACTGGGGCAGCCGAAATAGGAAAATTAAAGTTTAGCTGACGAGGCGAAGCCGAGTCAGGCACTGGTTAATTACCTGCTAAGGTATAACCGAAGCAGGTAACCTTAAAACGAGTCAGAAATTTTCCTTTGCTGTAGTATATAACACTTACTTACGGCAGAGAAAATTCTCATCAGTTTTTCAAAGTAACTCATATTTTTAGTGAATTTCCTTTGGAAATTCGCCTAATGGGATATTTTACTTTTCCTCATTCATACCTCCCTGGGTAAATAAAAGTATTGTGGTTGCAAAAAAATCCGAAACTACTGGAATAATCAGTTTCAGGTGTTTTTAAGACCTCCTGAGTGGTTTTCACAAAGTGTCTTGTATGTGTGTGTGTAAAAATGACTTAACATTTGTAAAAAACGGAAAATAACCAAATTGAGTTGAAATTCGTTACAAGTGTAAACCTTGACGTAATAAATAATTGTAAAAAGTTTCATTTTAATACGACATGTATATGAGCAGCATCGAGCGTGGTCAGTGCTGTACGGGTGACCGCCGAAAATAAAACGGATGTATTTACTGTCTGAGGACGAGCGAAGCGAGTCCGAAGACGTGTTGCAGTATAAATTTAGCGATTTTCACGTGTTGCAGTATAAATTTAAAGACTTGTATTTCTGAGGACGAGCGAAGCGAGTCCGAAGTAGGGATAATGAGCGCGAATACGATGCGATAAGAAAAAGTTCTGAGGTACCCCGCACCCGTTTTTTTTAATTATTTTTTTTAACGATAGAAATGTATACTAGAGAGGTCATGGTCTATACCCATACATTGAGAGGCCTGAAACATCTTTTTTGGGCTCTCAGGGGCTCTGTGTCACCTTATTAAAAACTTCTTCAAGAGTGAGTTAAAATAAATCAAATAATTTTGGCTTCCTGCACATTGTATGTGTTTTGATATATATTTTTAAAATTCTCCTATATAATTTATTGTCATTTTGTACTGATTATTTAATTTTATTTATAATTGAAGGTAGTCAGGTTACTTTTTTGATGTTTCACAATTTAACCTATAGGGCCTCTCTAGTAATAATATCTCTATGTTTTTAAAGTCATGAATAATGATCCGATTTGGATCGGATGCCCTCTTTAGTATACAAGCTTAACAAATGTATCTTGTGGTTTCCTTTTTTGAACTATGCTTAAACCTTTTTTAATTAGGATTCCTTGTTCATAGCCTACGTTAAAAGGTTGTAATATGACTCGTAATTTAGAGATGTTCTATTTTAGTGAATTTTAAAAAATTTACTTATCTTATTGGGGTCATGGAGTGGGGGATTGGAATGGGGGTAGATGTTTTTAAGGGAGGGGTCTTTCTAATCAAGAATATATATATATATATAATATATATATATATATATATATATATTATATATATATATATATATATTGTGTGTAAGCACTTAGCAGCTTATAAAACCGCTATTTTAACCCAACCATTCCCCATCAACTTTGAGCAAATTGAGGTCAGAGATAAAAATTCAGAAAATGTGTTTATTGTTATAACTCAGACGAAAAATGTCCAATTTTGATGCGGGTTTTTACAATTCTTCTTTGTTTTTACTGTTTTTGCAAATAAGAAATCCCTATAACTAACTCTAAAAACAAAGATGTTAGCCTCAGTAAGTTTGTGAAACCCGCAACACAACCAAAAAATTGTTTTTTTTCTTTAAGCGATTTTTGACCAAATTCCACTCACGAAGACTGCATCTCGATATCTTTGTTAGTTTCCGAGAAAAGGATAGAGGGACTTTCTAGTGAAACACCCTTTATATTAGAGGCCTCTGTTGCTCTTTGTAACATCATTGAAACCTACTCCAAGTGTGTATGAAGGTTCTAATGAATCAATTATTCTTTGCTATTTCTTTGTGTTTTTTTGTATTTTTAACGTGTTATAACACGAAGGACTTAAAAACGCCTAAAACGGATAATTTTAGTTAAAATCCTGACTTCTGATCTTGAATGCGAACACCTTGATTTTCCTTTATGTTTACGGTATAAATAAGGCAAAATAAAAAGGGCTAGAAATCTCTATAACGAAGCTATTAAAGCTGAAAATTTATAGCAAAACAAAAAAATCAGGTTCGGGGTACCTCGGAACTTTTCCTCATCACATCGGATTCGCTGCGCTCATGCTCCCTACTTAGGACTCAAGTCGCTCCTCCTCAGAATATACGATTCGCTAAATTTTTACTGCTAATTTTAGGACTCGCTTCTCTCGTCCTCAGATAGTAAATACATCCGTTTTATTTTCATCGGTCACCCATACAGCACAGACCACGCTCCAAGCATACCAAGCAGTAGACTAATTTTTGTATAAAGTTTTAACGCTCTAGCATAAATATACTAGGAGCTACAATGATAACAGACAACTTTGTGAAAACTACTCAGGAGGTCTTAAAACACCTGAAACGGATAATTGCGGTGACATCCCGGTTTTGGGTTATTTTGCAAACACAATACTTTTCCTATATACCTACGGTATAAATGAGAAAAAGTAAAAATGTCTTACTTTTCTTTGATCCTGCACGATTTAAATCAGTATTAAATATTTGGATTATAAAATGAGAAGTGCGTTTTCACCTTTCTCTTACATTTTGGAGTAATATTTCTCCATTAAGAATTCTATCATAGATTTATTATGTCTGTGAAGTACAAAGGTGAAGCAGTTACACGTTAGACAGCTGATACGGTTTAAATGCTTACCGTCTTAGTAAAAAAAGGGACAGGTGCAAACTGGGTTCGTCCTTTGATTTCCCTGAATAGATGATTTACTCGTTTACACTGTAAACTTTACAGCGTCAAAGAATGAGTTGTGGGATAAACCTGTGAGTTTATCTTTAAACCGTGATTGTTTTTCTTTTAAGCACTCCTTGGAATAAATAAGCTTTTTAGTTCTTTGGAGGTGGAAGGGAGTTAAAAATAAAACATTGTATGTGAGCACGAAACGATCCACATAATAAAAATGAATACATAGCAAAATGCTATGTAATAAATAATACACATAATTAAAGCAACAACCACAAGGGACTTGTTCTAAGCGGACCGGAGGCCTGCAAAGCATGCTCACTAAGCGCCCGTTGGCCGAATCCCTCTGTTTTACTTCATCGTCGAGCTCTAGTTTGTCTAGTCATTTAAAATCAATTTGAAGTTGTATTACAAACTTGACAGGGTGTATTTAATTAAAAACATGCTATCATTTGATACTACCGAGTTTTGCAAAACATGAATAGTTGACACAATATAATTGTGCGAGATACACCTAGGAAATGTAACTAGCAAAATGCAATGCTTCAGGCTCTGTCGGCGCCCTGATGAGTTAGACGTAACGAAACAGAGTGGGACATGACATTATGTCGAGCCATCAATGATGTCGAATGATGGAACAGTTCCCAGATGTAGCATTTCATTTTGCTTGTTACATTTCCTACGTGTCTCTCCCACAATTATATCGTGTCAACTATTCATGTTTTGCAAAACTCGGTAGTATCAAATGATATATGTTTTGCTTGTCATGCATGATGGCGGTAAGAGAGCACCGCTCGTCTCTGGTAAATACTTCACATTATATTCTTCGGAATTAATTTAAGGTCAGAGTGAGTTTAGGCTCTGTAGGCGCCCCGATGAGTTAGACGTAACGAAACAGAGTGGGACATGACATTATGTCGAGCCATCAATGATGACGAATGTCGAATGATGGAACAGTTCCCAGATGTAGCATTGCATTTTGCTTGTTACATTTCCTAGGTGTCTCTCGCACAATTATATTGTGTTAAAAACATGCTGTTCAAAAAGACACCAGCGAATACCTTCTTAGCCGGACTGTAGTGAATTTTGTGTTAAGGGAGGTTACAAGATTTGGGTTGATAACCCCGTTCAGGGTCATCCTTTTATTTATAAAATGCATCGTTTTCTTCAACATTGAGAAGTTTTGCGTCCTTACTACACCCTTTGGAGTTAATTTAGCAACCCTAAACACGAAGAGTGGGGAAGAGAATTGGCCACGTTTAACCTCACCCGATAAGGTTAAATGGCAAAAACGTCAATCACGGTGTCATCAGCAAATTATTTTTCTTATCTTAAATATCTATTTTATATTTATTTTTCTTGGAATTGGCGCATTTATCGTTGATGCACATCAACGAATAGTCACATCAGTCAAATCTATATATCCATAAATTATTATCAAATTGTTTTGCAATTTTTAAAAAAATGTATTTAAGATATTCTATAAAAATTAAATGAGATAAAACTTGGGACATCTGTTGGTCTTATATACGATGACACATACATGATGATACATGCATGATGATACAAACATGATGATATCATGCCAAACCTCAAATTGATCGCAACATTTTTCTTTGTATTATGAATTTTCGCAATTTTGGCTGACTAATTATTTCCAGTTAATGCCATCATATAAAAATTATTTTCCGAATAGTACAACTAGACCTAAAGATTAATTTTTGTACCAAGTTTCAACTGTGACACGAATAGGCTAGGAGCTACGATAATAACAGACACACACACATATACATATATACAGACAGATAACTTTGTGAAAACTACTCAGGAGGTCTTAAAAACACCTGAAACGGATGATTCCGGTGACATCTCGGTTTTAGACTTTTTTTTGCAAACAATACTTTCTCTATGTCCTACGGTATAAATACCTTCTGCTTCTGTATAAATGAGGAAAAATAAACATTCATTTAGAAAAGTTAAATAAATAGTCTCTTCACTAAAAATTATGTCATTAGATTTATTAGAGAGTTAACTTTCAGCCGCATCCGGCCATCATCAGCCTATAAAAAGCCAAGAAAATACAACAAACTTAAAATAACTAAAAATTAAAAAAGTCTTACATAAAGCAAAAAAAAAATACATAAATAACAAAAGTAAAATAAATAAATCGGCGAGAAGACAGAAACACGTACCTCTGGAGTGCTATGATAATTTAATGCTAATTAACATTCATTTAATCATATAGTATATAGGATTAAGCTATAAAAATTGTTTAGCTTTGTTTAAGCATTTTTGAGATTTAGGAACTCTTTTATGATCTGGTTGATAATTATGTATTTTGATTCTCATAAAACTAGGACCGGGATCTGTTTTATTGAGTCTTATGGTTGGGTAGTTTGAGGTCACAGCTTCTCCTAGTCTCATATTGATGATAATCTCCTTGTTTTTGCTTGTTGAGTCTAAATTCCTAAAAGCATGCTTTCAATATCACACAAGCCATAATAAACTGTTAAAATTCTTCATTTAATAAAAAAGGAGTTCGCATATCTATTTATTTTACGCCATCTAGGACAAAGATAGCTGTTAAAAGACAGCGAATTAAAATGTTTTTACAGTGCTTAGTATTACAGTGGGTTTCATGTTGTTCCTAGTTCCTTTAGTTTTTGTTGTGAGGGTATATTTTAACTTTTAAAGGGAATCCAAGTTATTTTCTATCATTTGATAATACCGATTTATGCACGTTATAAATAGTTGATACGATGTAATTGTGCGAGTGACAAATTTCTCTCGCACATTCCTAATTGTAGCTTAGAATTTTAATTGTTACACCTGGGCGTCTCTCGCACAATTATGTATTTACTTTTCCTCATTTACACAGTAATCTGAAACCGGGATGTATTTTTTGTTATAAACCATTTTTAAAGGAAACTTTTAATTTTAATTATAAAATAACAGATTTTCAATTTTCAGCTTTTACGAGAACATGTATACTGGCTATTACCGCCTAAATTATCACATTTTTCCGCCATATTCAAGGTCAATCGTTTGCAACTAACTCAAGTCACTCAGGAGTTGACAAGACAAAGTTAATCCTGATAAGGGTCTGTAACATAGACGCCATAGCGGGCAGATCCGACAACACTGTACACTAGCAATGAGACATAAGAAATAATATGGACAGCCACGTATGTCATTTGTTAGCTTTAAGATAATTTGTTTTGAGAAAGTTGAAAAGGTTTGAGAAATTGTTAAACCATAATTTTAAATAAATTTATATTAATTATTAATACTTTTGAATTTTAATTGTTTTTCTATTGCTTAGCATTTTAAGTAATACTTGAAATGTAAAATGTTTTGTATTTTTTTCTAATCTTGATGCAATATTGACCCGAATAGACTGGTGATGCCATCTGTTACATTGTTTTTGAAACTTATGTTTTAAAAGTTTAAAACACAGTTTCAACTGTGTTTTAAACTTATTTTACGAGAAAATGTTGATGAAAAGGATTACACTGTTTATCTACTTTGTGGGCTAACGTAGGTAAAATTGGTTGTTGTCCTGTTGTAGCTTATAGCAGATTTTTCATTTTGTTGGTGACGGGACGGATTTGCAAGATATTTGCGATTAGCGGAAACTAATAAAAAATCCCTTGTCAAAGCAAGTCTTGTTATTAATGTGGTGAAATTTTGATCATAGTTAAAACCATTGTTGAAACGAAGTAGCTTTATTTTGCCTTAGACATTCACTATAAAATGGGTTGTAAAAATGATTGTGAAAATCAGAGAAAACTGTGTTAAATTAAAATCTTGTTAGTGACCGTATTTCATTCAAAAAGAAAATACCAATTAAACAAAAAAGTAAAATTTTGTATCGAGGCGTTCCATTTTTGTAATGGGAATCAACCCAAGGCAAGGAGGAAGTTTTGCGAGGCTAGAGCTGTAGTACAGACTTGACAACACTGTAACCGAGTGTGACGCGGCAACATGGCTTCTGCATTATTTACGGTTAATATCGACCAGCGTGGCACCTACAGGAGTTTTAAGAAACTACAATACGATGCATTTCTAGCCAGAAGTTACCGCTGATACTATTATTATCACTTTCGTAACGTTTATCTGATTAATGTCAAATTGGAACTAAATATAATGTAAAGTTAAACTATTCCAAATCGTCTTCAAGTGTTTCGTGTTAAAACGAAACAGTAAACATTTTTACTAATAAAATAAGATTCCGTTTCTTCTTTTTCTATAAATTATCTTCTTATTCTTCTTGACGTAAATGTTGTTTTGAATTAAATGTTGGTAGTAAAACATAATAAACATTAGTTTTTTTTTAAAAGAAAAATACGGTCAAACGTAGAACAGTTCCAGAATATTTTCTTTCTAAACCAGGGATAGTATGAACTGGGCAGGGTCGTTTAGAAGTAGAAAAGTCCATACTCCTGACATCTAGCGGATTTCAACTAAATTACATTTCATCTATACTCTTAAACACTTTTTACAAAAAGTACACAAATACTTTTTATACTTTTTGAATTTTCTTGAGGGCAACTTTATTTTAAAAAACAAATAATTCCATCTTGGTTTATTTTTATTTAATGTTTACATCTTTATTAGTAGGTAAATGACAGGAAAATTCTATATTTTAAAATAATATAAGTTTTTATTTTTAGGTGGGAATGGTCTAAAAAGAATACAAAATCAATTTACCTAGCTTTCAACTATATATTAAGTATTTTTCAAGGTACATAATTATAAAATAATAACAATAAATAATCTATTACATATTAATAAAAAACATAACACTATCACCTACAAACAAGCACTGAGTGTGTTTTAAATGATAGTGTTGTTTTTTAATATGTAATAGTTTATTTATTGTTATTATTTTATAAGATAAAACCCTTGACTCTTGACCCTGTATGCAAAATTTGTATTTTCATTTATAATTTGACCTTAAATCACTAAGTTGATTATATTATACTTTTTTAAGTTTATAGTGTTTACCTATTGGGCTTGCGACATTACACGACTTTATTTTAATTACACAAAAATGTAATTTTATTAATAATTGTTGTCTAAAATGTGGCAACAATTATTATAGCATAACACACGGTTAAAATTAGTTGACAGCATGGGAAAATAGTTTTGAGGAACCAATGATGTCAGCCCGATATGAAATTGTGAGTGTGGTTTTATTTTATGGGTTGTTGTTTCAAATTTAGCGCACAAAGTATCATAAGAAGGTAATAATCAGGTTTACAATAAGCTCATCAGCTTGCCGAGGTGGATGAGTTAGCTTTTCCCACCGCTGGGTAACTTTTCCCGCCATGAGTGGCTTTAATGAATAAACACAAAACTCATCTAGTACGCATCAGATAAGTACCTGATGCTGATGAATAATGTTACAAACCGCTTGAGTTTATTCATCTGATAATCCACCAATTGGCAGGACTTCGGTTGGTAAAAGGGAGCAGCGAAGGAGAGAAAAGGAAATAGAGAGGGTTTTTAGATATAACTCTGCTCTACAATGAGTTGAGCAGAAATGAAAAATACATGGTTTTAATCAATTGACAGAATGGAAAAATAATACAATGGAGCCAATAAGATTAGTCCTAAATGTTAAACCGCGCCCAAAATTTCGTACCAGCCCAACCTCATTGGTTCCTTAACAATATTTTCCCACACTGTCAACTGATTGTAACTGCGTGTAATACTATAAAAGCGAGGTCAAAGACAACAATATTTAGAGGGAGCACTTAGGTAGAATAACATAGAGCCTGGACGAAATTATTGAAAGCTATACAGGGTGATATATGACAGATTGCTCCACAAGTCTGACAATAAATTACGTTTACTTTTTCTGTTATTTTTATTGAATTGTTGTGTCATTTGTTTACGTTTTTATTTTTTATTGACATTTGTTTGTTTTAATTTCCATGGATACCAACCGACTAGTGTTTTTATTTATGTCAAAACACGAGTTACTGTGCATCTACTATTATTATTTATATTTTGTGATTCCGTAATAAAACTAGTGATTATATTAATAATTAAACAGTATCGCGAAACTATATAGGTGCTTTTTCAGGTATGTATTATATAGATTAATCCGACAATGTGGATCCATGAGCTTGCTTCTTAAATCTGGTTACATTATGGCTCATAAAATAACAAGTACATATTGTCGAATAAAATAACAAGTGCACCAACTCCCCTAAAATGCTAGTGTGAGTTCCCAAAAATCGAGTTTTTTGATATTTTAACAATGGGTGCCACTCTGTAACTGAAAACAGATTGTCAAATGTCATGATATTGTTTTAACGAACTCTCGCGCCTGAAAAAAAGTTTGTACGAATTTTTATTACACAATGCAATCTTTATAAATGACTGGCAACATGACATTAGGCATAACCTCTTCTATGATTACAATAATCGCTAAAAGTAGCCCTAGCGGTACAACGTTTCTTTTTTTGACATTTCCTGTCGCGAAAGCACGAAATACGTGAGTGTAGTCACTTGTTTATTCTATTCTGCTATAAATAAATAATAACTTTATTCAAGAAACAGTTTACATAGAGATTTACATTATTTTTTTGTTAATATATATATTATATATATATATATATATATATATATATATATATATATATATATATATATATATATATAATATTCTTTTATACATTAAGTTATACATAAGAAGGGTTTACTTATACAATTAACCCTCATTTAACCTCAAAAATTTCCGTTAGTTTGATGAAACTAGATTTTTAAATTAGCTGTCAACGCGTTTTGATTGGATTATATAAGAAAGAAATATGATTTAAACTGTCAAAATATTGTGTAAACAAATTCTCCGGAATGGTTTGTTTGTACGCGAAAAAAAATTCTATAATTTTGCACGAATTTCTGTCTTACTCGCTCAGTCACACAAAATAACCTTAATAAATGAGAGGCAAAGAGGCTTGTACTTCTAGAGAGAGGACTTGGGTAGAATAGCACTTTTTAAAGGAGTGTTTAATTACAAAAGACGAATACATGTCTTTTTTAAATCTACCCCTTTACAATCCTTAACGGAGAAAACGACGGGCATTTTTCAGTGACGTCTCATTAAATCACTTTATTTATACAACACAGATATTTAAAGAATATGTGCAATAGATAATAATTTCAACTAATTTTAAATTAATTTTACTTAATGTAAGACAAAATGGTCGAAAAATAATTTAATTTTTACAAATAAGAGCTGTTGTATGTTGTGTAATAATTTAAAAGACAGATAGCTCCACAAGTCTGACAATAAATTACATTTACTTTTTCTGTTATTTTTATTTAATTTTTGTGTCATTTGTTTACGTTTTTATTTTTTATTGACATTAGTTTGTTTGTTTTAATTTACTTGGATACCAAGCGACTTGTGTTTTTATTTATATCAAAACACGAGTTACTGTGCATCTACTATTATTATTTATATTTTGTGAGTCCTTAATAGAACTAGTGATTATATTAATAATTAAACAGTATCGCAAAACTATATAGGTGCTTTTTCAGGTATGTATTGTCTAGATTGATCCGACATTGCGGATTCATGAGATGGTTCTTGATTCTGTTTACATTATGGCGTATAAAATAACAAGTACTTATTGTGGAATAGAATAACAAGTGAACCAACTCCCCTAAAATGTTAGTGCGAGTTCCCAAAAATCGAGTTTTTTGATATTTTAACAATGTGTGCCACTCTGTAACTGAAAGAAGATTGTCAAATTTCATGATATTGTTCTAAGGAACCCTCGCATTAACAAACGGCACTGCGCTCTATCCAAGTTCTTTTGGTACTTCTTTAGATTAGATGACCCCTTTCTTTAATTTTAATAAATCAAATTATAATTGACACAATTAATAAATAACAAAGGTTATTAAACACAAGAAAGAACTAAGGTAACACTTAAACTAAAGTCCTGTTTTATTTAAGAATAGACGAAATTAATCCAAGCTATATAGTTCATGATTTGAAAGGCAGATAGCGGCACAAGTCTCATATTTGGTTAAATTTACTTTTTATGTTTTTTTTTATTTTTTGACATTCGTTTGTTTGTTTTAATTACTTGGATACCTGACTATTGTTTTTAATTTCTGTCAAAACACGAGTTACTGTGCATTTACTATTATCTTAGAATAATACTTTATATAGAAGGAGCACTACTGATAACACGAAAGCCGGTTCACTGGTGCAACTAAGTAATGCTGCACCCTTACAATATACAATTTCTAAAATAAAGTTGGCAATACTTCCGGTTGCTGAATTATTATGTTCTATTATTAATTAATGATTGATTATTCATAAAATACTAATATAAATATCGGTGCATTACAATATTTTATGCATTTTAAATTGTAGTTTAACGTATTTATTAAAATTATATATAAAAAGTAGTCCTCGTCAACTAAATGTAGATTCTTGTATTCCGCCACCCTTTTGCCTTCTAAGGCCAGTTTTATTAAATACTCAGCAGGTGTTTTAAGTTATTATATTTGTTCTTTACGATCTTTCTTCATTAATAGATATTTATGACACATATTTAAAATAATGTTTTGTTGTCAGGTTGGCAGCATTACTTAGTTGCACCAGTCAACCGGCTTTCGTGTTATCAGTGGAATTATATTGTGTTTACCATAGAGATATATTACTAGAGGGGCCCTATTGGTTGAATTTTGAAACATCGAAAAAGTAACCTGACCACATTCGATTATCATTTTCATCAAATAAATAGAACAAAAAACAGTAAATTTTATAGTAGAATGTTTAAAATACAAATCACAACACAAACAATTTGCGGGAAGCCGAAAACAATTGATTAATTATAACCTTAATTCCCTCTTGGAGGAGGTTTCAATAAGGTTACACAGAGCCCCAGAGAGCCCCACTAATGTTCAGACCTCTCAATGTATTAAGATAGGCTATGCCCCTCTAGTATATATCTCTATGGTGTTTACGGTCCTGTGCTCCTTCTATATATAGTATTATTCTAAAACTATTATTATTTCTATTTTGTGAGTCCTTAATAGAAATAGTGATTATATTAATTAATAAACAGTATCGTGAATCTATATAGGTGCTTTTTCAGGTATGTATTGTCTAGTCTAGATTAATCCGAAAATACGGATCCATCAGTTTGGTTATTGTTTCTGTTTACATTATGGCGTATAAAAGAACAAGTACTTGTTGTGGAATAAAATAACAAGTGACGAATATCTAGTGCGAGTTCCAAAAAATCGAGTTTTTTGATATTTTAACAATGTGTGCCACTCTGTAACTGAAAGAAGATTGTCAAATGTCATGATATTGTTCTAAGGAACCCTCGCATTAACAAACGGCACTGCGCTCTATCCAAGTTCTTTTGGTACTTTTTTAGATTAGATGACCCCTTTTAATAAATAACATTATATATTGTATACTTTTGCCAATAAAGAACTTGTTTAAAAAAAAAACATTATAATTGACACAATTAATAAATGACAAAGGTCATTAAACACAAGAAAGAACTAAGATATCACTTAAACTATAGTCCTGTTTTATTTACGAATAGACGAAATTAATCCAAGCTATATAGTTCATGGTTTGAAAGACAGATAGCGGCACAAGTCTCATATTAGATTAAATTTACTTTTTATGTTTATTTTTTGACATTAGTTTGTTTGTTTTAATTTCCTTGGATACCCACTGACTAGTGTTTTTTTATTTATGTCAAAACACGAGTTACTGTGTATTTACTATTATTATTTATATTTTGTGAGTTCTTAATTCGCAATTCAAAGTCCGTAGCAGCGCCACCGTCGCTGATATGAAATTGATAACGGAAGGGTGATCGTTGTTAAAGTCCTTGTGGGAGTTTTTTGGGTTTTCTTATTTGTGACGATTATTTCTTTAAATTTTTTTATCAAAGTGCTTTAATTTAATTAATTTCAGGGCGTATGAACTCAGTAGAATCACTATTTTGTTGATAAATAGGGTTTTAATGGGTTGTCACGAGTATTTAAATTGAGTGATAAGATGGTAAAAATTATAATATAGTGTTTTATTTTAGTTATTGTTAATTAATGTTACTTTTAAATAATTTTAGTTTACAGAAACACATAAAATTACCTTGTAATTGCATTGAATCGTTTAAATTAGTTGTTACAGGTATTTAAATTAACTGATAACAAGCCGATTTTTACCGTAATGGTGTTTTAATTTATCAATCAATTTTATTTACACACTAAAATAATAAATAACTCAATAAATTCACGTTTTTGTAAAATGTTTGTTTAAATTATTCGTTTAGGTTTTATTATTTCTGGGTGAAATCGGACAAATCCAAGTCTGTAGTGATAAGAGCCTGATTCTATATTTAAAATCCTGAAATAATCGAAGTATTTATCTATGAAATATAGGCCATTTTTTAACACCGATGGTCGTTCTATTAATTTTTATTTCATTTATCACAAATTAACGAACAATAAAGGAATAAAAGAAGAATTTTCAACGGCTTCCATGCAAATCCTATGATAAAAAAAAAATTCGATCACCCTTTCGTTTTCCCGCCATTGGTATTGCCAACCTTACAACTATCTCTTTAAATCGCGAATAGAACTAGTGATTATAATAATTAATAAACAGTATCGTGAATCTATATAGATGCTTTTTCAGGTATGTGTTGTCTAGATTGATCCGACAATACAGTTTGGTTCTTGATTCTGTTTACATTATGACGTATAAAATAACAAGTACATATATTATATATATAAAAAAATGTGTTATTGTTTTGTACGAATTTCTGTCACACAATGTAACCTTTATAAATGACAGACAACATGACAACTAAGCATAACCTCTGCTACAATACAATCATAGTGATATAATTACTACATTAAATTGTGAAACATCGAAAAAGTAACCTGACTACCTTCTATTATAAATACAATCAAATAATCAGTATAAAATTACAACAAATTGTATAGGAGAATGTTAAAAATACAAATCGAAACACACACAATGTCTGCGAAGCCAAAATCAATTGATTTATTATAACCTAAACTTTATGCCACCCCATTATAGAATTTTACAAAGGAAATTTGCTAATAAAAATCATTTGTCTTGTTTGAACAAATTTACGAGTCCGTCCGTGTAAACACAATATGGCATAAGACATTTGATATAACGTTTAGTTTTATGTCAAACCAATCTAAAATATATAAATAAATAAACCATTTGTAAGTTCTTAATTTAACAAGTTTACACATAAATAATATTTTAGAAAAGACCTAATCAGCCGAAGCTGTGGTTAAAGATTATCTTATTACTGTACAAAATTATTGTTAGTTTTTATTTTAATTGTATAATAGTTATTTATGCCATAAGGCTGAGAAGTGTGTCTTTATGTCACGGCAATTAGATTTACCGACGAGCGAAGCGAGTCGGGAAAAATTGCCAAGACATAAAGACATTTTCAGCCGGATGGCATACACTATTTTTTTGATGTAGCACTCATTAAAAAAATAAAAAATAGCACTCATTAAACTGCGCTATATACTTAATTGAAAAAAAAAACGTCCAATTAACTCCATATTATCGTCGTCATTAAATTCATCCATAGCTTCACACTTTTACTCAAAAATGTAAAAGCTTTACAAATAAACACACAAAAATTGTCAATTAGAACACCTTTTAAAAACGAAAAAAAATTAGTCTAAGAACAAAAACAGAAACAAAATGAACGTTTTTAAAGAAAACTCATGAAGGTTTAACACAGATTGTTTTTTGAACACGCTACATTACAGTAATGGCGGCAACATATGAATTACTTTTACGTCCTAGGAATTTTTTTTACATTCATTATAGTCCTCGGAGGTGAAAAGTACTAAATAACCTCCTATAACAATAATGATTGGCTTCTCATCCTAAAAACGGTCCAATAAAGTGCTCAATTACGTACTACCTCAAAAAAATGTTATTTTAATTGTATAAATGTATATCTAATTTAATTTACAACAAAAAATATAATTTTTTACTATAAATGCAATGCAATATTTTATGACGTGAAATAATACAAGTATTAAAACTTAAGAAGTGCCCTTCAAAAAGGGAAACATCAAAGCAGCCTTACAAAGACTATGGCAGAATGACTGGACAAACAGTACAAACGACAAATTAAAATATGTTAAACCAATACTATCCAACTGGCAGACAAGTTTCAGGAACAATAGACACGAAGAAATTATGCTGACCCGCCTATGTATTGGGCACACTAGACTGACGCATGGATATCTCATAACAAAACAAGATAAACCTCAATGTTCAAGATGCGGCCAAATACTCACCGTTTATCATATTTTATGCGACTGCCACCAGTTAGAACCACTCCGTAAGCAAAATTCCCTACCAGCTAACATGCCTGAAATTCTTAAGGACGACGAACAAAACGTGCAAATACTACTGCGATACCTCCATCAAGCTGACTTAATTACAGACTTTTAACTAAATTATTATTTACTTCTCATCTAAATATCCTTATTATTTATACCTTAAAAACATCTATATTTACTTAAACCTAAATATTATTATTCTATAACCAAAAATATCAAATACTTTTTTTAGACCTTATTTAATTCAACTACCATGGAGGAACATAACCCTGCAGTTGACCTCCAAAAAAAATGGTCTTAAATGGTCTAAACCCCAGTTCTTTAATAAGGGTAATTTCGGTCTATAACCTATTAATCTTTACATATTTTGAATTTTTGCGTATATATGTTAGTTGAATTTACTAAATAACTAAAAAGAGAGTATACATTTATAAAAATATTATAAAATAATTAACATATTTAAATAAGTAAGTAAAATAAATATTTACATGCAATACATATGTTTCTTAAAAATATTTTCTTTTCTACGAAACCAATCTAAACCAAGTATTTAACTTATGATTTTGTTATCCTCTTCAGGGTTTTATTGCACGTTTTAAAACTGTGTCATAAAACGTATTCAACTTATTAAAATGCACCAATAAAATAGCTTTATATTGTAAACATATGTTATGTTTATTCTGAGAGGCATTTTCTCAGAAGTGTTGTTGTTGTCAAATGATTAAGGTGATGAACTATTTTATGTGTTACAGAGAGTGCAGTAACTTCTCAAGGTAGTCTAATGGAAGGTTCTAAAGTAGACGATGGCTTTGAGGAAACGTCATCCAACGATACTCAATTAAGCTGTAAAATATCCGAATTGATTAACGGGATTGATGATGGAGGTGGTAAGAATATAGGGAATGGTGATAATGCGAAAGAAAATGCACCATCCGCTAATAATGAAGAATCATCGACGAAAAAGGTTAATGAATTAGAGGAAACATTAGGGAGTAAAATGTCATCAGCAAATTGTGATAGAATTGATACGAATAAATGTAAAGATGATGAATCGACGAATTTGGACGATGAGTTTGCTAAAATGGAGGAGCAATTGGCGATGAGCTGTGATAGTTCGGTTGTGGATGACTCGGCACAAGTTAGTTCTACTAAAGACGATGATAAGATTGACCCACCAGATCAGCAAGTACCTTCCGTGGATAGTAATGAAATACCGAATGATGGTTTGATAAATATCGAGGATCCCAAACCTATCGAGTCTTTAGAATCGGAGGACGTTGATAAAGGTATTAAAGCGGGTTCTAAAGAAGCCGATTCATCGGAAGCGGTAAAGTCTAAAACACCTGATGAATCGGCGTTGGAAACGCTAGAATCCGCACCGGCTTCCATTGCTAGGACCGACTCTCAAGATTCAGAGAAGTGTGCAAACCAGTTGGAAACTAGGATTGAAGAGATGGATGATGACAGCTCTAACTCGGAGAAATTTGGTACGTTTAAATTTTTTTTTTTTTGGAATTAACAATTGTTTGTTGATTTGGATTTTTACTTTACAAAGCAAGCATAGCTCAAGTCGGCTAAGAAAGTGTCCTTAGAGACTTTCAAAAGAATAAAAATTAAGAAGTGCCCTTCAAAATGGTCTTAAATGCATGCTAAACCCCAGTTCTTTTATATTTCTAGGGAGAAGAACCAATCTATGCTTTCATCTAAGTAGACAAGATGACAAAATTAAGTTATACCCAAAATTAATGAAACGATAATAACAGGATAAGGTTTATTTTGAAATTTTTAAAATAAAATGATCCCCTAGAATTAATTTTAAAAGAAGATGTACGCCATATTAAGGATTTACCCAGTAACTTACATCTTGTAGCACTGAGGCCTCGACGACATGCTTAGCAAATACTGCGAAGTTTACTTAAGCACCTAAATAGTGCAGTGGCTTGTTTTTTTTTGGAGAATTGTAACGTAACTGTTACTACAGTGTCGCAGTATCATAGAATACTTCATTTTAACAGCTGAATTTCATAACTTACCTCAATTCCACAGACCAACTTATTCGTGACTTACTATATCTAGGATTAATAAACATAAGGCAATTAAACTACCTATAAATGTATCAAGGTAAAATCAATCGAGAATAAAATCAAAGAACGATAGCAAACCATTACAACTATAACCTACCTCAAAGAGGGTGTCTAAAAATCAGAACTATACCTATAACTTTTTAAGTACATTTCACACTACGACTTGACACATACAACTATTTAATAAAAGTTTTAAATTAAACAAAACTTGTGTAAATTATTAATAATATATATTATTAATTATAATTATAATTATAATAATTATAAATATTAAAAATATTAAATAAAATATTAAATAAATAAATATTAATAAATATAAATATAAATAATAAATATAATATAATAATTATATAATATATATATAATATATAATATAATATATATAAATATAATATAATATAATATATATAATATATTAAAAAATAAATATATAAATATAAATAAAAAAAATTATAATAATTATAATAATTAATTATAATAATATATTAAATTATAATTAATAATAATACTCAAATTTTTTTCGCCGTTTTATTGCCGATTTTCGGTAAAATTTATCCTGTAATTATTTAATTTGAATAATTGTTTAACTTTGTGTGGAATTTATTGGGTAAATTTAATAATGCAGATATAATATAAATTGCTAAAATTCTCCCATCGGGGTTATGAATTTCGGTAATTAATAAATGTTTCTTGGAGATGTAAAATCATATATATATATATATATATATATATATATATATATATATATATAATATATATAATATATATATATATATATATATATATATATATATTATATATATATATATATAAATATATATATATATATATATATATATATATATAATATATATATATATATATATATATATAATATATAATATATATATATATATTTATATATACTAAAATTAAAGAGATAAGAAAGAACACGCTTAAAAAGACTTACGAAAAGTTGTAACACTTTGAACACTGAGCTCTTCGATTGACAGAGAGAGAGACTGACAGGAAAGAGCGATCAGGGAATTTTGGGTTAGTGGAATAGGAAGGAATAAAAGATAGAACGGCATAACGTCATTAAGTACACCCTGCCAGGAGGTTGACGTGATTTCTGGACAAGTTGGTGGGCATTTCTCAATTACGACAGAGAGGAGTGGTGGTATCTTCGGGGAGTTTTTAGGGGTTAATATATGTTATTAAAGGAGGCGTTTTGGTGGGATCGGGCGTGCACTGGAACTGGTAGATCACTTCTCGGGTCCCGGCATGATTGTCTGTGGTTGTTAATACGCAGGTTCAAAGGAGTTGATGTTTTTCCTACGTAAAAACAATGTCTACACTTGAGGTAATATGCCACGATACTGGAAATGCAGGTTGAGGATGAAAGGATTTGATAGGAAATGTTAATTGACGGACTAGTGAAGGTAGTAGCCAGATCTAGGATAGGACAGGTTAGGTAACGACTCTATTGCAGGGATGGGAACCACGAGAAAGGGGTTGATTCATCGTCGTTGGAAGGAGGTTTGGTATGGACTAAAATGTTACGGAGGTTAGAAGGTCTTCTGAAGGTTTTGTTAGTACTAGTAGTGTAGACAGAGACGGAATATTCGACTTCCTAATGCATTGTAGTTGACGAGTGATTTTAATAGATACATCAAACTATTTAACCTAACCTGGAAAAATTATTTGATTGCGAGTGGTCTGAGGGAACGATGCTGAAGTAGCTATTATGTTTGTGTCATTGACATCTATTGGAGAAGAGTATTACAAAATAAAGTTGTGTAATATTTGCGTCGCTAAAAAGTAATTTACATTAAAAAATAAATTTCAGGTACGAGAGGTATTTTTTTAATACTGCTAAACAAGAAGATAATGAATTTATAACCAAAATGTAATCTGATAGAAATCATTAGTGAATAGCTGTCAGTTTTAGGCGAGGAAAAGTGAGTTGCTTCTTGATAAAACGATGGTTATGGGTTTAACGCGATGTAATTCTAACTTGAGCTGTAGATGTGTAAAGCAGCAGAAAAAAGACGATGATGAAGATGGATATTTTTAAAATATCCATCTTTAAAGAAAGTAATAAGAAGGAATCGGTTAAAATTATTGATGAATCTGAGTATGAAACTGAAGATAAACAAGTTGTTAGTTATGAAAGTATACCTGAAAGTATAAAAGGTCTCATGAAAAATATGCTTGTAAGAAACAAGAATAGCTTTTTGAAGGTAACGTTTTATCTGTACACTGGAGCATCCTGTGTCTTCGTAGGCATCGAAAACCTATCACAGAGTATTGAATGAGCAAAACCTAAACTAGAAAAATTAAATGTTTAATTAAGAGCTTTTGAAGGTGAAATAATAAATATGTTAGTAAAGGCAGGATTAACAATCAGAAATAAAAATATGTTGTATTAAATGGAATTTTAAGTTGTTCAGCAGTGTCATTTTACTTTGCTGCCCTTAAAGAGTTTTTAGAAGTTAAATTTAGTACAAGTATGTAATAAGATTAATCATGAAACAAATAAGAATCTAATAACAACTTTAGTAAATATGTTGTCGTGTTCGTAGGACTTGGTAAGTTTGAGGGTGGAGCTAGAAATGGTGAGAAACATAACTTTAACTAGACAAGTGCCGAGAAGAGTACTAGTTGATTAAGAGAGGAATTAAAGAAAGAACTGCAAGAAATGACTAGGGAAGTAATAAGAGTAAAAGAAGATGTACACATTTCGGGATGATTAGTAACTTGATTATAGTTATGAAAAAAATAAGAATATGTTTAGAGCCCAGTGAGCTACATAAAGATTTGAAAGATATTAAAAAAAACTACCTAATAACTACCTACTGTTGATGAAATTTTACCTGAATTCAATGAAACCAAATTAATTTTAACAGTGGATACTAAACATGGGTTTTGGCAACTCAAGTTATAAAAGAAAAGCAGCGAAAAGACTGTGTTCTGGAATCCTTTCAAAATATCTATTACAGCCTTTCGGATTATTTACTGTTATGGAAATCAGCTTAAAAAAATGTTAAAAAGTAATTGCAGAGCTGGGAGGAGTATATGTGATTGCTGACGATATTTTTATAACGGGTCAGGGCGATACTGAGGAAGAAGCACTGAAAGATATATTAGAAACTTAAAAGCAAAAAGCTATCTCACCAAAACCTCTTGCGTGGTACGAAAACTCCCGCCAAGTCTTACTTACGCCAATAAGCTAACTTGTTCACACTGCTGGCACGCCATCAGCTGATGATTGTCTCTTCATTTAAGAAGACCCTTGCCCATCTAACAACTTCAATTTGAAACGACAATGACCTTTTCTAACCAAAACGGACATGACTTGGCGAGACAGAAGAGTTGATTTCACAAATTTGTCCATAAAAGTTGTGAAATCAACTCTTCTGTCACGCCAAGTCATGTCCGTTTTGGTTAGAGAAGGTCATTGGCGTTTCAAATTGAAGTTGTTAGATGGGCAAGGGTCTTCTTAAATGAAGAGACAATCATCAGTTGATGGCGTGCCAGCAGTGTGAACAAGTTAGCTTATTCTGCAATTTTATGAGATATCTTACAATTCAAAGGTGTTAGTGGAGATAAATCATAACAGATTTTAGCAGTTGTAATTATTGCAGCGGCTTTTTACCTCCATAGATCCAGGGCCAACCAAATAAATTTAATGAATCGCGACATAAGACGGTTTTTTGAAACGATAAGGTAATATTCAAAAACTACTCCCTTATATATACCCTTTATTTTTGATGTACTTTGCTAGAACGTCGCTAAGAAGAAGAAGCTGGTGATTGCCTCTCAATTTTAAATATGGCCCTTTAGTATTGCTAACCCAACAACTTCACTTTGGAACGCCAATGACCCTCTCCAACCGAAACGTACATGACTTGGTGGTTCAGAGAAGTTGATTTCACTTTTTTTTTGGTCAAAAGACTTGGCAGGTAATTTTTTTTACCGTGCAAGAGGTTTTGGTAAGATTTTATTACTTTTTGTGCGTCTCCTAATGGTTGAACGACTGTTCAATGTTGAGACAAAGAATTAAACAAGTTACGTGTTGCTGATGAAGGTGTCAAAGTATTTTATATACCACTTGCAAGTTTTCTGCGGCGCGTACAGCATAGGCATTATGAATTTGTGATATATTGATGCAGGAATGTTAAAGGCCATCAGACAAATCCAAAAAGTCCACACTCACCAAAATCCATTCTTTAGTAAAGGCTGCATGCATGTGGGTCAATGTATATAAAAGTACTGTTCGCTGGCTTAGTTCTTCAGAAATGCTGCTGCGTTCCTAAATTGTATAGATTAAGGAAGAAAAATTTTAAATTATTTCCCTGTTTTTAAATTTTAAACATATAAGCAAAGGTAATAAGGGAAGTTGGTTAAAAGGAAATCAAGTTCATCATGGAAGCTTTTACATTTTCTAACCATCTATAGGCCTTCCATGAACTAAACTTAATTAATAATCTGTTCATGTCATTGTGAAGTCAAACAACGAAGAGTCTGCTCTGGTCTCAAAAACAAGACCCGAATCCCTTTTATTTGAGCTTTAGGGGGTTAAAAATGATTTTTTTATTAATACATTCATTTATTTTCTCAGCATCTGAACAGTTAAAAGGTAGAAAGAGGCCGGTGGACAGTGACTGGGAAGCAGACTCTACCTGCACTGGAGCGAAGAAAATTCGAGTTGATAAAAAGCACTGCTCTGACGGAGAGGATGAGCCTCGAAGCTCTGAGAAGAAGAGGAGAAGATCCTACTCCGAGGACGAGTTGATGAAGGATCTGAATAAATTTGAAAATACTCATCCTACTTCCCTTGATTTCAAGGTAACCTGTTAGCATTATTAGTTTTATGTTTCGTCTAGATTACGTACGTAATTGATGTAAATTATTTAGGATCCGTACAATTAGTTCTACCAATGTGTTACGATCTTAGTCGCATCCATGGTGGACATACAAAAAAATATCATTTTTCAATTTTGTTTTACTTATACTTATTTGCTATAAAACATGATGTATATTTGTATGTAGACAATATTAGACTTTAAGCAGTCTTATTACCACATACTGTGTATCTGTATGTGAACAATACTGTGGTTTTGTGTATTTATACTTATTTGTATTTTTTAACTAATGCCGTATCCATGTCTGGACAATAATATATTGTTTACTGCTTTGTTTTTCTTACTTTTTTTTACATCACATGACGTGTATCTGAATGTGGACGATATCACACTGTATTCAGTCTTATTTTGCCCACTTTAGTTATCAATATTACATTACTTGATATCTGTATGTGGACGACATTGTACTGTATCGATCATATTTTGCTGCCTTTAGTTTGCAACATCACATGCTGTGTATCTGTATGTGGACGACATTGTACTGTATACAGTCTTGTTTTGTTACCTTTGGTTTGCTATATCACATGATGTGTATCTGTATGTGGACGACATTGTATTGTGTACAGTCTTTATCTGTGTGTGGACGATATTTTGCTGTAACGATCATGTTTTTCTGCCTTTAATTTACAATATCACATGCTGTGTATCTGTATGTGGACGACATTGTACCGCATACAGTCTTGTTTTGCTTACTTTAGTTTGCAATATCACTTGCCGTAATTATATTCTTGTTTTAATTACTCTAGTTTTCAATATAACATGCTGTTTATATGTATCTGGACGACATTGTGATCTATACTGTCATGTTTGCTACCTTCAGTTAGCAAACATGACAATATCACACACCGTGTACAATATTACATGCCGTGTATCTGTATATGGACGATATTGTACTGTATATAGGTCTTGCTTTGTTTGCTTTAGTTTACAATATCACATGCTGCTCATCTTTATGTGAACGATATTGCACTGTATATAGTCTTGTTTTAATTACACTTATTTGATAATGTTTTATAGGGAGATGAATGGAAAAATCTGTCAGACTTAACAGAAGATGAGATGAGGCGGATAGAACACGCTGGGGCCAGGGAGAAGAAAATGAGAGCGAACGTACTTAGACTTATTCAGCAGAATTATAAGGATGTTACGACTGAGGTAACTCTTTTAGCTCTTTAATATTTGCGATTTTTTTATTAGTATTTGTTTAAACAAAATATAAATAAATTAATTCTTTATTGCTTACAGACCTTACATCTGTTACAACATTTAGCTGATGGCAAAAATATACTACTGTCATTTGTAAAATTACTTTTATTAATCAAAACTAATGCTGATAACTTCGTTCATGTGTTAACCTTACCATGTAAAACTGACAACTACTATGTATGACCTGATAACTTTTCAAAGTTTTATTTTATAGCCATAGTCTTTGAGAGTTATATTTAGTGGAGCCAATGAGGTTGGTACTAAATGTTAAACCACACCCACAATTTCATATCAGGCTTATCTCATTGGTTCCTAAACCATATTTTTCTATGCTTTCAACTGAATATAACTGTGTGTAATACTGTAATATAAAAGTTAGATAATTGTGTCTTGGAATTTATACAAAGTTGTATAATGGAATCTACGATCTATTGAACCTGTCTGAGGAAGGGCTTTAGGTGTTATTTTATTACTATTGGGCTTTCTATGATTTTTACTTTTCCTCTTTAGACTGTTGGTATATAAGAAAAGTATAGTTTCCAAAAAAATATCCGAAACTGGGATGTCATTGGAATTATCCATTTTAGGTGTTTTTGATTCTCCTTGAGTAGTTGTGTGTCTGTTATAATCGTAGCTTCCAGTGTATTTTTGCTAGAGATTTTAAACTTTGTACGAAAATCAGTGTATAGCTGCAGTTGTGATGTACAGAAAATGTTTTTTTATGACGTCATTAACCCGCAATAATGGCCCAGCAGAAATTTAGAAAAATCATAAATCACAGAAAAATGTTGCGATTAATTTGAGATTTGGCACCCAAGTAGTCATTTATAAGACTAACGTATGTGCCAAGTTTCATCTCATTATAAGCATTAGTTTAAATTTGTTGTTGAAATTTGGTAATAATGAATACCATTATGTAATCAATAAGTACACTATGTTTCGTTAAGTCATTTGATAGTTGTATATGTTTTTTTTTCAATTGCAATAAATCTGAAATTAATTCAATTGAGCGAAGTGAGTCTAAAGATGCCTGTTGTATAAATTTGGCAAATTAAATATTCTGAGGACGACCAAAGCGAGTCTGAAGTAGGGAGGATGACGTAGTGAATCCGATGTGATGAGGAAAAGTTCTGAGGTACCCCGTACCCGAGAACGGAGTGGTGGTGGTGGTGGTTTCATCACCATCATCTAAAGCTGTTGGATTTTTAATGTGACATTATTTATTTGCAGGCATTGGAAGACACCATGTACGTAGCTATGATGGACTACTTTTGCCACTACAACCCTGTTGGACTCTTACAGAGAAAGATAGCCATGCTCCTCAAACTTCTATCTAATGTTCAGGAGAATTACAATAAGAATTTCAAACAGGTAGTCATTCTTGATTTTTTTACAAAATTGAGTTTTAAATTCCAAGTCAATACTAAAAAAGTGTATTATAAGAAAAATAATTGATTTTGAATGCTAAAATTGGAATAAATACAATTTTTTCAAACATGGACATGACTATGATGAAGGAATGTTTTGGGACACCATATAGTCTATAAATTAAAAGATGGTGGTTATAATAATTTATAAATTTATAAATACATTTATAAATCTAACATATGTACTGAGAAAATTCTGAAAAAAGACTATAACTACAAAAATAATGATAATGGTTGTTCAGAGCCTTTTGGCTAATCAGAGATAACTCCTGCGAGAACCATCTCAGGTTGAAGTGGTAAACATTTTGCTCAAAGTGAGAGGTGTTACTGGGGAGGGAGGATTAGTTTAACGCTCTTTGAAAAGAGCTAACACCATTAAACTTTTTCTTTGATTGGAAAGACTTAAGTAATGCAATGTTTAACTTTGTGTATTTTTTACAGTTTTGTGAAACCAAATATTTATTGAAACGTTTAATCGATATAAGGAAAGAGGAGTTGAAGACTTGTACATGTAAAGAAAAACTGCCCTTTAAAATGATTCGATCTGTAGCAGTTCAGGTACAGACGTCTAAATGCCGTAGCGGGATGCTGTGTCCTGGAACTAGCATTGGGCTTAACCCGAAGTTCAAAACTGATACAAAAGCATCAACAGGTGGGAAAGATAACAAGGCGACAGTGAGTGTGAAGAAACCCGATCAGATCGGCAATGGTGTTGTAAGTTGGCTTTCAAGTCTTAAATACGTAGTTTCTTTAATTTACAAACTTCCTTTTGGTAAATTTACTAATGAAGTGGTTGGCGATTGTAATATTAATGTTATATTTTTTTCACTTGTAAATTGGTCTTTTCCTTTGACATTTGATGGAGTATAATACCCAATTTGTTTTTTTTGATTTATATTAAAATATGTCTTAGAAAGTAACACAGTGCAAAATATTAGAAATTTTATTTATTCCGTTTAGAAATACAGTTGTACCAAAGTTCAATTCAATTGGATTTTTCAAAAAAGGTATAAAAATCATTCAATATAAATTGAACTAGTGCTGATAATGTGATGAAACTTGTCATGGGACAAGGAAAGAGACACTTGTCATGGGACTAACATATGAATGTTAGTCTTATACATAGTCACATGTGTGCCAAATCTCAAGCTGATAAGAGGTTTAAGAGCCTTCGAAATTATGTTTACTGGAAACATAACCCAACAAGTGGAGTCAATCCCACCAGTCCTCCTTCCTCTGCTTTCAGATTGACGATGCATTCACTTTCATTAGCGTAATGTTCTCTGAAAATCACCTCAAAACTGAAGAACATTTAGTGAACATAAAATTTGAAGTAATGCGTAATTTTCTTTCTTTCGATCATTCTTAGAATTCTTCTTTCTTTCAAACAGTTTTAGAAATATGACTTTCTAATTGTACAGGTGGTTAGCAAAGTTGGTGACAAGGTTGTTGAGAAGGCTCGTCACATCACTGTATCAGTTCCTCCGATGCAACAGGCATCCAAACCTTCACCGAAACTTCGCAGCGATATCACAACCAGACCTCTGTCAGAGCTGCAGACACCTGTATCACCTCAAACTAAACTGTCGAGGCTTGGGAATAACCAAGTTACAGTGTCTCCTGTTACTAGTAAGCCTGCACAGGCTGTTAGCAAAACTCAGGCTGCAGTCAAGCCAGCACAAACTGTTAGCAAGCCTCAGCCTGCAGGCAAATCACAGGCAGATGTCATAGATCTCACTGATAAGGATGAAGGTAACTTTGCATTTTTATTGTATATAAAATTTGAACAGGTGTACCCACAGAGTCGCTTGTGAAAATAATTAGGTAATAATAAAGAAGAAATATATTTTATATTCTACTGGTTAAAGTATAACACACAGTTAAAATCAGTTGACAGCGTGGGATAATAATGCGAGGGAGCCAATAAGGTTTGTCTTGGATGTTAAACCACACCCACTATTTCATATCGGGCCAACCTCATTGGTTCTTCAACACTATTCTCTTTAACACTATTCATTTGTGTCATACTTTAGTAAAGCATGTCTGAAGTTTCACCGCTTTAAACATTGGGTAACCCTTACTTTCAGAAAAAAAGTAAAGCAAGACTGAAGTACCACTCTAAACATTGGAACACCCTTACAAAGCAACCAAGTTCGAAGTTGCACTACCCATTCATAAAAAATAGAGTGTATAGGATTTACAATTTTTCCCCCAGATTAACCGCTGTGACGTCTTGGCCCTTGGCAGTATTTTAAAATTGTAAAAAAATGTTACAATTTTTCTTAATCTTTTTGTTCTGCAATAGTACTCGATGACAGTACTAAATGTGTTGGGTTTACAGTAAGGTTGTCTCTACTCATCCCCTCTCCCTTTTATTAACTTGCCTGCAAGTCTTCATACACCCCTCTTACTGTCCTTACCCCTTCCCTTTCTTGTTGGTACTGGTGGTTCCTTTTTCACCCTCTTCCCTCAGTTTGCTTCTGTACCTGATTCCTGCTTTTCTTGGTGAGTTCTTCTCCTCCCCCACCCATATTATTTTGTTACATTTGGTCAATTTTATATACCTTAAATAATTATTATTTATTTTATTATATTTATTACTACTTGTCAAAAATGGCTTGCCCCTTGGTTTTGGGGATCTCCCTCCTTTGATCTGGGCCATCCCTTCCCACGTTTCCTGTGCGGCTTAGTGTTGGGGCTTCCCAACTTGCCTCACAAATGATTTGTTTAGTATGATTTAATAGTATAGTGTTTGTGATGCTAGATGCTGGTCAATCCAAGAGAGGAGATTCTGGACCAGTTAACACCCCGACCCAGGCTAGAATTGTCAAAACTAGTGTACTTAGTCCTATGGCAAGTATTCTTTCAAATATAGCTTTTGTTTCATTTTAGAGATTTTAGAGGTCAAAACTAAAAAGATCTGTATGATTGTTCCAAAGAAATAAAACTGCTGAAACTACTGTCTTGCTTGTCTTGAGTCTTACGAAGACCAATTATATATTAGAACCCCAAGGCAGAGTCCCCTAGTACGAATCTTGGTCCCTCCGATATTTTTTATTTATATTATATAAGTTTATAACTTAAAATATAAGTTAATAATATTAGTCTTGCACCCTTTTTCAATGATTTAAGATGAGGTTGTGTCCTATAGGGTGGTAATAAAAAACTACAATTAATGTGACGTTTCGGCTATGAAGCCATTATCAAACAATTGAGAAAAAGTAGACCTCTTAAAAAGAGTCATAGTCAGAAAGTAAAAAAGACAATAAAAAACTACTGAAAACATCTCCATCACCTCTTTATTGCACAGTTCTGTGTTAAAACTAAAATAAAGTTGGTGAAGAGTAAGAATCGAAAAGAGCAGTAGAAAGACGTAGTAGAAGCAAGCAATAAATAAAAGACTGTACCAAATACTATAAGTTGTAAACTTATATAACTCTAAAATAATTCTGGTGCTTTCAAACCAAAGAAACTTATACTAAGAGAGAGGACCTAATTAAAATAACACAGTGATAAGGGGTCTAGAAGTGTTGACAGTTTCCACAGGGTGCCCTAACAGGAATTATTCCTACTAGAGTCTCCCTAGTGGAAGACTAGAGACTCCCTACTCCTCTATAACCCCTATTGTGGCACATATTTATAACGCAGGGAACCTCTCATCCCTCTACAGCCTCTATCGTAGCATGCACTCTACAAACGGCGGGAATTTTTCAGTGACGTCACTTTAAATCAATTTATACAACAAAGATAATTAAAGAATATTGCGATAGATAATAATTACATCTTACATTAAATTAATTTTACTTAATTAAAGACAAAAGTAATATTTATGTGAAATTGTAATTATTATGAAAAACCAAAAATGACGTGACCAATGTATAGTTGTTGTACCAGGGAATACGCAGGGAATGGTAAGAACCTTGATATCCTCCCTCTAAGTACTAGTCTTGTTGTTCCAAGATAACCCTTTTTGTTCAACAATCTATTTCTTGCTTAAGTTATTAGTTTATACTTCATAACCTGAGTTGTAGCATAATTACTTGTTACTTGATTTTTCTCTGGGATTCCAAAGGTAGTGTGCAAAATGTTAAAAATGAGCTTAAAAAGAATGCGAAAAATATTGTGCAGTGTCTATTTAGAAACTATGGCCATAGTTTTATGTAACCTAAGAGATAATTATTATTAATTTCTTTAATAAAATGTAGAACAAAATTTAGTAACAAGTAGAGATGTTAATGTGAAGTATAAACCAAAAAAATTATGCAAAAGAATTAGATTATTGAGTTAGGAAGCACACATTTCAAATGAGATTCGCCAGGCTTACCAAATTAGTTTTGTTTGCTAGTTATGTACTTCCCATACTATTATAGAAGATAGTGAAGCTAGTTTAAGTGAAATATAAATGCTGGTGTGGTGTTATGTTTAATTTGTGGTTTGCGTTGTTACAGCCTGTACTACCTCCCTTACCAACAGCACCTCAGTACAAGCCGAATACTAAAAGGCCTCCGCAACCTGTTCTCAAAGTCTGTAAAGCTGATCAAAGTAAGTTGCCTATCAACTTTTACTTTTCCTCATTTATATACCGTAGGTATATAGGAAAAGTATTGTATTTGCACAAAATTTGGAAACGGGATGTCACCTGAATTATCTGTTCTAGGTGTTTTTAAGACCTTCTAAGTGGTTTAAGCAAAGTTGTCTGTCTGTATGTGTGCGTGTCTCTGTTATTATGGTAGCTCCCAGTGAATTTATGCTAGAGAATAAAACAAAAATCAGTCTATAGGTGTAGTTGTGCTATCCAGGAAATAATTTTCTTATGATATTATTATTATGACTAGGATGAGATCCTAAATGGATCCCAGTTGTTTAAGGGATTATGGAACTGGGATTAAGAGATCACAGTACCAGTTCCTTAAAAGATGGTATCCTTAAAGGAACTAAGGGTATCCTTAAGATTATGAGAAGGATAGATCTTGAATTAATCCTTATGAGAAGGATGGGATCTTAAAGAATTAAGGAACTGGTATCCTTAAGATTATAAGAAGGTTCCTTAAGGAACTGTATCCTTAGATTATAAGAAGGATGGGATCTTAAAGGAATTAAGAACTGGTATCCTTAGATTATGGAAGAAGGATAGGATCTTAAAGGAATTAAGAACTGGTATCCTTAAGATTATGAGAAGGATGGGATCTTAAAGGAATTAAGGAACTGGTATCCTTAAGATTATGAGAAGGATGGGATCTTAAAGGAATTAAGGAACTGTATTCTCTTAAGATTAATGAGAAGGATGGGATCTTAAAGGTAAGAACTGGTATCCTTAGATTAGGATATAGGATCTTAAAGGAATTAAGGAACTGGGAATTATGATTAGAAAGGATGGATCTTAAAGAATTAAGGGAATGTATCTTAGATTTAAGAAGGAGGGATCTTAAAGGAATTAAGGAAAACTGGTATCCTTAAATTAGAGAAGGATGGGATCTTAAAGGAATTAAAGAACTGGTATCCTTATGATTATGAGAAGGATAGGATCTTAAAGGAATTAAGGAACTAGAATTAAGGGATCCTCAGTACCCAATTAAGATCGAGAACTGGGATCCTTAAGGAATTCTCTAAAAACTGGATCATTAAAGAGTTCTTCAACTAACTAAGGAATTCTCTAAATAATCATTAAGAGTAACTGATCCTTAAGGATTCTCTAAATAACTGGGATCATTAAAGAGTTCTTCAACTAACTGGGATCCTTAAGGAACCAATAACTGGGATCATTAAAAGTTCTTTAACTAGGATCCTTAAGATTATAAGGGTTCTTAAGGAAATTAAGGAACTGGGATTAAGGATCCCAGTATCAAGGATCCCAGTACCTTAAGGATGTCTTAGGGAACTGGGACTCTTAAATATTCCTTGAGGAACGGAGACCCTTTAGTGTTCCTTAAGAACCCTAAGGCAGGTTTAGGTTTTTGTATTAGGTTTGACTCTTTATGATGACTGATTTATGAGTTTTCTGTCTCTTTTTTGGGTTCCCTGCACAGACTAGACTGGTTAAGATTTTCATTAGGGGTCCTAGTAAAAGTAAAACATTATATTTAAGCTTTAGATGTACAGTTTAAAGAGGAAGATATAAGCTTTGCTCATAGAATGCGATCATTCCGCCAAGATGTTCCTAAACCAATTGTGGTTAAATTCTTAAGGAGATGGCAGAAGGAACGGTGGGTAAAAGCTTATAGGAAGAGTTGTACCGAGGAAAGGAAAAAACGCTTCTCCAGATAAGTCATCAAAACCAGGCTTAGACTTGAAAAAAGTTAGCGCCAATTTCAAGGATGGGAGAGTATTCATCTCAGAACACCTTTCTCAACGAAAAAAAGACCTTCTGTCTAAAGCTAAATTAGCAGTAAAGAAAAACATTATAAATACGTCTGGTACACCAATGGAAAAATACTTATGAGAAAAGACGACGGAACCACCCCTGTATAATTAAATCAATTTCGGAATTAAGTTATTAAGGATAAGCAGCCTCAGTATCTCAATCAAATAGTTTTTTTATTATAGATTTTTTTTAACTGTAAAAATTAAAAAATAGGCCAAATAAAAAGTATTTTTAGTCAAGTTGGGTCAAACTTACTCAGTAATTTAGGTTTTATTGACATAACACTTCTATCTATTACGTTCCAAATGTGGTTTCCAATATAACAAAAACATTAGAATTAAATATAATAAATTCATACTTATATAACTGTATAAATCAGCTAGTAACATCAGTAATGCCATGAACTCTAAGTTTTTAGATTCCTATAGAAATGATCCGAACACCTCAATAATTACAAATTATGACTTAGGTTGTATTAAGAAAGAGAGTACAAATTTTTCATACAAATATTAAATCATAACTAAAAATCTATGATAGTTTACTATTGCTACTAAATAACTTAAACAGAAACATGGATGTTATTATATTAACAGAAGCCTGGCTGAAAGATTATGACAGCTATTATAATTTAGATGGATACAATGCTTACTTTGATCTGGGAAATAATAGAGCTGAAGGAATCATAGTTTACTGTAAAAGTAATATCGAAGTCTCAAAAATAGTTAACAGACCTATTTTAGAATGTAACAGTCTATTACTTAAATTAAAAATAAATAATGAAGAGTTTCATGTCACATCTATTTATAGGTCATCAGAAATTACATTAGACAATTTTCTTGTTAACCTAGAAACGTTTCTCAACCAGCACAAATATACGAATCATATTTTAGCCGGAGATATGAACTTAAATCTTTTAGAAGACTCTAACTCTAAAAACCACTACTTGAATTTACTTAACTCTCAAGCTTTTATTAGTTTGTATTAATAGTGTCACAAGAAAAGAAAATAACACTTCTTCTTGCATAGATCATATTTCCTCAAGCGCAATGAAAAATTTAAATACTTTCCTTTCATATTACATAACAAGGTGTCGGATCATTATCCTATAGGAATCTCTGTAGACATAAAAATACCAATAACGGAGTAGAATCAAAGAAATACTTCTCTTATACTAAAGTAAATACTGAAGCACTGGAGCAAAGACTTAAACAGATAGACTGGAGTCATTTATACACAATAATTAAGCTCAGGAACACACAATCATTATACAAATTTTGCAACAACATATAAACAACTGTACAGAAACGAAACAAGTTAAAATTACTTGTAAAAATAAACGACTAAAACCATGGATTACAAGTGGTTTACTAACATCAAAAAGAATTAGAGACAAGAGAGGAAGACCCTGGATAAACAACCTTTAACTCTCAATTAAAAGAAAAGTATATAAAATACAAAATTATTTGACTAAATTAATTCGAAAGACTAAAGCAGACTATTTTAAAGGAAGAGTACCGAAAAATAACTCAGACTCAGCACAGACTTGGAAAGTTATAAATGAATGCTTAAACAGGAAAAAAGGTAGTGGAACGAATATAACTGAACTTAATTATAATAATAATACCTTTACAGATTGCAAAGAAATAGCTGATAAGTTAAATCATTATTTTGTAAATGTAGGAGTAAATTTAGCTAAAAATATCAAAGTCACCAAAAAAACAAACAAAAATATAGATAAGTTTGAGTTTTTAGTACCACTTTCTACATTCAAACCAGTAACAGAAAAAGAAATAAAAAATCATATAAACAGTCTGAATTCTGACACAGCTCCTGGTATCGATAATATTAAATCCCAATATCTAAAACAGGCAATAGACAATTTAGTTAACCTTTAACTTATATAAGTAATCTTTGTCTTAACCAAGGAGTTTTTCCAGATTTACTAAAACAAGCTATAGTTATCCCATTGCTTAAGCAAGGAGATAAATCAGATCCTTCAAATTACCGCCCTTTTTCCCTGTTGTCAAATATATCAAAAATTATTGAGAAATGTATTAAGTATAGATAGTCGAGCATTTAGAATCAAATAACATTATCTCAAACAACCCAATTCGGTTATATGAAAAATAAAAGTACAGCAGATGCTGTGTATAAGTTATCTGAAGAAATAATCAATGACCTAGATAAAGGCATGAAATCAATGGCTATTTTCATAGACGTCAAAAAAGCATTTGATACTGTTTCTCATGAGAAATTGTTAAATGCGTTAAAATCAGTGGGAATAATGGGCAAGTGTTATCAAATGTTTAAAAGTTATTTAGAAAACAGACAACAACAAACTAAGCTTGAAGGGATTTTAAGTCAAAAAGAAACGATAACTTGTGGAACTCCACAAGGAACAGTAATTTCGCCTTGGTTATTTCTTATCTATATAAATAGTTTACTTAATCTAAACAATAACTACATGCAAGTCATATCCTTTGTGGACGATACTCTACTTTATTTCAGAGGTTTCAATTGGAACCAAGTATTTATTAAGGCAACAAGTGGTATGGCACAGGTGAAAACGTGGTTCGATGAAAACAGTTTAACTATGAATCTTGAAAAAACAAAATACATGACTTTTTCCCTGGACAAACGCGGACAACCACCCCAACATTTAAAATTAAAACTTCATGATCCACTTTGTACCTTAATTGATTCTAACATACTTAACTTAAACTGTAATTGCAATGAAATTCAACGAGTCGACAAAATTAAGTACTTGGGAGTAATTGTAGATCAACATTTTAGCTGGAAGGAACATATAAAAGTTATAATTAAAAGAATAAGAAAAACTATGTACGCTTTTATAAGAATCAGATATTTTGCAAGCAAAGCAGTATTAAAAACTATGTACCATGCTTTAACTGAATCGCTAATTAATTACTGTATATTAGTGTGGGGAAGTGCACCAAGCACTTACCTCAACTTAGTCGAAGTTGCCCAAAAAGCAATTCTCAAAATAGCTCTTAAAAAACCAAAAAGGTATTCGTCCAAACAAATTTTTAGTGATTTTACAGTCCTTCCTGTTGAATTATTAGTTAAGAAAGCAGTTCTAATAAAATACTATCAACTTGACAACAAAGATATATTAAAACATACTTATGAAACAAGATCTCAACTGACTAACTTTGTACAAACACCACTATGTAAAACTGAAAGAAAACAGAGACATGCATCATATCTTGGACCATTATACTTTAATCAACTACCAATCAAAATACAACAAAGTCAAACCATAGACATATTTAAGAAACTTGTTAATCAATACCTTCTTGACCAATATTTTAATGAAAGTACCTAAAGCATCGCATATTAAGAAAAATTTGAGATACTAAACAATGAACAACGTGTTTTTAAATTAATTATCAAAATGAAACTAACATAAATAATAATTTTAATAACATTGATATACATGAAAAATATTTTATAATAAATGTGCACTATCTTGAGACAGGACCCTCGCTCTAGGTGTTTTAACTCCTACTGAGGGCCCTCGCCAAATTATTAACTAAACACAAATATATTTGTACAATATGTTTTTAAATAATCAAATATTGTAAAATAATATTTATGTAATTTGTATTTGTATTTTATTTTGGTGGAAATAAACAATTTTATTATTATATTATTATTATATTTAATATCTCTCAACTGAACTTGTCTTAGAAATCTTTAACAGGCTACTGTCAGTTAAATAAGCGTTTAAATAATTTCGGTACAGCTCCTAATCCTAGTTGCCAGACGTATAGTAATGATGAGGAATCTGCCTTTCACCTACTTGCAGAGTGAGGTGTTCATGTCAATTCATCTTTGAATCTTTGAAAATTGTATACTAGATGAAGAAGAATTATCTTTTTAGCTGGAAAAAAAGAAAATTCTTATTAATTAGTTAGTCTAGTCTATTATTTAATGAGCGATGTTTGTTTGTATCTAGGTGGTATAATGTTAAGTTGGACTCTGAGGAGTTTATCCACCAATGAGATAATGTGTTACCAAGTGTACGCTTGTCAGGAGAACAGTGGAGTGACTCGCGAGTGGAACACAGTGGGCGATGTAAAAGCTCTTCCTCTCCCTATGGCTTGTACTCTCTCTCAGGTAATCATCATGTCTCTTTATCTATCCTCTGTAGACCCGACCAGCAAGTTAAAAAATCCAAAGATAATGTAACCTACCTTTTTTAACGACTGTAAAACTGAGTAATGGAGAATTCAGTAAACTCATGTTTACCTATTGTCTACCTACAGAATGTTTAAATGTTTTGTTAGAGTGTTAAAAAGAGATTTATTTTATATTTGTATTACATTACATTACAGCCATTGAGATACATGCGGCATAGCCTATCTCAATTCATTAGAGAGAGCTCTTTTTGGGCTTTATGTAACCTCATTTAAACCTTCTTTAAGAGTATATAAATAATAATAATGCCCATTTTAGGGCCTTTTGGCCATTCAAGGTATACACCCTGCGGGAACAACTTCTGGTGGGTCACATCTACTATGCTCAAAGTAAAGCTAAAGATGGCAAAATCTTTTTTTTTACATCAAATTTTATTCATAAAAACTGAGAGCATAGGCCGGGCTTTAAGAGTTAAGGTTATAATAAATCAATTGTTGTCAGCTTTTCATACATTTGTTTTGTTTTCATAGTTTTGTTTTGTATTTTAAACACTCTACTATTTAGGTTACAGTAATTTCGTTCAGTTTAATGAATTATATTAATAGCCAAAGGTATTCAGGTTGCTTTTTTGACATTTCAAAATTTAACAAATGATATCTCTATGATCACTGCTCAAATGTGTCAATTATGATCAAATTCAACTTACTTTGTGAAGATTTGAAATAGAGAGAACTCAGCCTTCAATTATATTTGAAAGTTATTTAATAATTTTTAATTTGATAGAGATATTAGTTAAAACATAAAAAAGGAGATGGAACTTTGGACCACAAAGTTAGACAACTTTTTTATTTGGATTCCTACTACAGTCCTAAAACACTGTGACTGCAACAATTCTACTGGTCCACCACCTAAGCTCTGGCATGAGGACTAATAGAATTGTTTGTTAGCAGCTATTTAGGTTGCTCTGGGAAACTATTTTGTCAATTTTTCTTATCAGGATTTAAAAATAAGCTGCCAAATTTAGAAAAACAATTTTTTATGTCATATTTTTAAGTTCTTGAAAAAAAAGAAAAAATGTCGGCTTGGCAACTCCCTTTTCGAGCTTGAGCGTTCTATTTTTCAAATGTTATTATTTATGGGCCCGAATACATAAAAATTGACCCAGTATGTCAAAAAGTTTTCACACAGTACTGCATGAACCGTAGCACTTTATACCTGCGTTGTAACTTTTCTTGACATTTTTTTTGCTCTTTTAATAATTTAATGTTTTAAATTTGTTTGCAGTTCCGAGAGGGTCACAGGTACCATTTTGTAGTGAGAGCTATGGACAAGTTCAAAATACTCGGTGAGTTTAGTCACCCAGCCAGTATCCTTCTGGTTTCAAAGAACGTCACAAATACCCCTGCTATTACTCAGCCCTCTAGGCGAGTATAAGACTACTTCAACTGATCATCTTCATTTCACTCCCTTTTTAACGACACTTAAGGGTGTATTGAATTCACCAACCACCAACACTTCTCACTAGTGACTCTATTTAAGTGGCTAGACGTGATAAAAAATCGGGGACGGGGTACCTTAAAAATTTTCCTCACCACATCAGATTGCTCATCCTCTCTTATTTGGACTTACTTCACGTGTCAGAATATAAAAATCGCCAAATTTTTACAGGAAATCCTCAGACTTTTCACGTTTTATAAATTTTTTGCTGATTTGTTGTATCCGGTTAATGATGTCATAACATTTGCTGGATAGCACAACTAGACCTAAAGATTGATTTTTGTACCAAGTTTCAACCCTCTAGCATAAATTCACTTTGAGCTACGATGATAACAGATACACACTCACATTCTGACTGACAACTTTGTAAAAACCACTCAAGGGGTCTTGAAAACCCTTAAAATGGATAATTCAGGTGAAATCCTGGTTTAGTTTTTCAACAAACGTCTTGTTGTTTTTCTCTCACAACTTGCCTCAATGAAAATCAAATAATGTACATATCATCTAGTGTGGCTGTAGTTCGGGAAATAAAATAGAATGTTTGCATAAATAAACAAGCTGCCTGTCATGGAACAAGGCTTGCTTATTTATAGGCTTCAATATCATTGGAGCATTGTGTTTAAGCAAAAAAAAAAAAAGATTTAAGCTAGCGTTTACAAGAAAAGAGCACATGGAATTATATAAATATCTCAAGAACTTTGCTAACCACTGATGTGGTCGAAGTCTAAGGCCCGTATTCAAAGACATTTTCCTAACTTTCTCCTTGTTCCTTAAGGAGAATGTTAGTAAAATGTTAGGGAAATGTCTTTGAATACGGGCCCAAATGATTGAAGCAATGTCATTTCAGACCAATGCCAAAATATAATCGGTTCTTCTTCTTGCAAGACTTAATCATTGAGTCATTTGAGTTGTAGAGTACACTCGTGAAAATTTGTTACATGTGCAAAAATTGTAAAACCTGCTCATCCATTTTTTGAAATGAGTGGATTTTTGTTTTTTTTTTGTGCTGTAAAAATGACAGTTTTCTAGCGTTTTACTTTAAAAAATTGTTTTCTTCAAATGTTTTGCATTAAAATTTACAGTTTTAAAATGTTCTGTTTGGAAATTTTAATTCTTAAATGTTCTACATTAAAAATCCCATCCTTCAAAACTTCTACTTTCAAAAGTGTTGTTCACAAGTGTCCTGAATAAAATTTTTTATTTTAGTGGTAATTGTAAAATCTGTGTATGACTGACGTTAGTGAATTTATATTGGAAAATTTATAATTGAGTATTTATTAATTAGAATGTTATTTTTATTTAATTAGAATTCTTTTATAAATTTTATTATAACTAATAAAAAGTTTATGCCAGGTAGCTGGCATTTAATTTATTTTAAAGAAAAAATACTTGATTGTATATACTTCGAATTTGTATGATATGTTCTTTATTATTAGTTGGTTTTTTTCTTCTTTTTTTTTAATTATGCCTTATTTTGTTTTGATAATGTTAGGAGTGATAAAACATTACTGAATGGATTTAATAATAAAATATCATTTAAAATAAATTGTAAAAATATGGGCAAAAACAGTGAAAAACTAGCTTGTGTCAATATTTTTTTTTAGATGTTTGGTATAACGAGGGAAATAAACTCCTTGTAAAAATTACTGTATTGGACAAGAAAGTTATGATTACATTTTAATTTACTGCAAAATAATTGAAAGATATTGTAATAATAACATGAAATCATATTTAATAAAAAAAAATGTAAAAATGATGTCATCAGTGTTATTGTTATGGTACCAAGCCAATCAGGTTATGATAAGAGCTCCTGTATCCTCCCTTTATTGGTATAAGCAGGTATAAGTGTCTTAGATTGATCCTATATCAGGGGTTCTCAAAATGGTTTGTCACCATGTACCATCACCCATCCAACATAATGTTTGCTATACCACCTTGGGCCTAATAGCTCCCTTCTTTTAAAACAGATACAACAGGCCTCTGATATACTGTTTATACCATATTATAACACAGGGTTATAATGTGAGGGAACCAATGAAGTTAGTCCTGGATGTCAAATCATGCCCACAATTTCATATCTGGCCAACCTGATTGGTTCCTCACCACTATTTTCCCAAGCTGTAAACTGATTATAACTGTGTGCTGTACTATACCAATAAGAGAACCAGAAAAAGAAAAAAAAATAAAAGGACATCCTTTTTATCCAATAATTTTTTTTATTTTTGAATAGTTAATAAAAAAAAAATTTAATTCCACTTTTTTTAAAACAATATAATAAATAAAAAAAGCTTTTAAAATAAAAATATTGATAATTACTGTTTTTAATTCTTGTTCTTTTTTTATCAAAAGGTATTAGATTTGTGCTCGTACCACCTAAAAACCTTTTGTGTTGGTAGTACCAGTTGTACCCCTACCACAATTTGAGAACCCTTGTTCTATTTAATGTTAATAGTTGCCAAATTAATACTTTTAATATTTTTTTACTATAAGTTTAAATTATTGACTGATTATCTTTGATTTGTATTAAAATTGGATAGTTTCTTTTTTTAATTGTTTTGTAAATAAATGGTATGCATATTGAAAACATGTTGATTTTTTTTTTAATAATTATTAGTTAATCATTTACTTAAAATTACTTCTGCAAGCAAAGTGGAATTATTTACAATTATTTATACACCAACAATGTCCTTCCACTCATTATTCTAAACTTCATTAACCCAATAACAAATATTCTCACCAATATTTTTTTGCCTCGAGGACTAAAGTTTTCTTGTGTTATAGACCAGCAAAGATTATTCTGGTCAAAATTTTTGTGGTAATAACCAGCAACAAACATTCTTATTTATTTTTTTGTGTTAAAGACCAGCAACGATTATTCTTATCATCATTTTTTGTGTTAATGACCAGCAACAAATACTCTTGTCAACATTTTTTGTGTTAATGACCAGCAACAAATATTCTTATCAATATTTTTTTGTGTTAATGACCAGCAACAAATACTCTTGTCAACATTTTTTGTGGTAAAGACCAGCAACAAATATTCTTGTCAAAATTTTTTTGACAAGTATATTTCAACAAAACATCACAAAACTTTGTTTTGTGATGTATTCTTCTCTGTTTCTTTGTTCTTGATGGGGTCACTTTGTTATACAACTAATCGACCTAATGTGTCATCCTCTTTATTCAAGATCGCCAATGGTGGTTCGTAATGCCAATGGTTCCCATTAGGGTACCCAACAATAAATTTAGAAACTTGTTTTAAGGGCCATTGTATGATCAGCTGGACCAAAGTAACCTGTAGGGGTACCTCAGGGGGAGGTTTTTGTCTTATCAACATAAATAATTTTTAAACATCTTTTCTTTTACTATAGGATATTTCATCAATGGAAAATTATATTTAAGAGTTTATTCCTTTTAAAATGAATATAAGAACATAATTTAACTAAAATGCATACAATTTTTCCTAAAATATTAAAAAATTTGAATGAATCAACAATTTGTAAAATCTCCCATATACGATACTATATGGAAAACAATGGCCTTATCATAGCCCTTATCACCAGTCAGTGCTGCCAACATCTAGAATTTATTACAGCTTTCTATTGGAAGAGCTTTATTATTACCATTAGAAGTACCTTTACTTTTCAGGTGAGTCTATATTAATAAAATTTTAAAGTTCTCAGTTGTATCCATTCAATGATTGACGGCCTTAAAAATGTCTTTTAAAAATGAGCTAATATTCCCTAAGCATATAATTTGGCTTCTTAGGAAGTGTCAAAGCAACTAAAATAAAAATCTTAATTATAAATCTCGAATTATATTAAACAAAAATATGCATTTTATTCTTGAGGTGGGAGAGAAGGAAATAATATTTATTTGTATCTGAGATGTAGCTGAGGAAATACAGTTAGAAAAATATAAGTATGGAAATTTAATAGGTTTAAACGTAATTAAAAGCTAGTTTTATTATTTTTATTTAACAAAAACAAGAAAAAGGCAATAGCCTGTAACTCTTGCACAAAAATATTCTAATAAAAGCTTAACGATGGTCATGCTGAACAAGAATTATAATACAAAAATTTTACTTTATGTATACATTTTTAATAAATATTATACTATACAGATTTATTTGTAATTAAGTGTAGTTATACTAAAAAAATGAGAAAAACAAACCAGGATAATTATCTATATTTATGAATGCATAATCTAATAATAAAATATTAGACACAATTATATTGTGTCAACTATTCATGTTTTGCAAAACTCGGTTGTATCAAATGATAAATAAAATATTATAGAATAAGTTACTTGAGGTTAATGATGTATAAGATAACTTTCAGAGTTTTGCATCAATTTAAAAATAAATATCTTTATTAATTTTAATTTTATACCACACCCAACTGATTATTTCTTTGATTGTATTAAAGTAGATAGCAAAGTTAATTTTAAAACTATGGAAACAATCACTAATAGTCAATTTAACATGAATAAAAAAAGTAAAAAAAAAAAAAGAGTATTGCTCTGTAATTTTTTCTGTATAATAATAGGAAAGCAAAAAATTAATTCAAATATCTAGATAAAAAGGTAGGTGATGAAAATGATACATTAAACAAGGTTAAGAAAAAAAGAAAAGAAAAATATATCCAATAAAAATATTTTAACCTATTTATTTTATGGTATTAAAAGAGAATTATTATAAAAGAAAAAAAATCAATAAAATAATAAAGCAATAATTATTAACTTTTGATAAAATATTCTCTGTTACATAATTTTATGAAAATTGATTAAAAATACAAGATATACTACAAATTTAAAAAAATGATATTAATAAATCAAATGATAATATATTAATGATGAGATGGTGGTACACATAGTGAGTAATATAATACATTGTAATAAAAAACATATATATATCAAGAAAAGAAAAGTATACCAGGTGAAAATCATGTACTCTCTTTCTTATCTATGGTGAATATATAACAAAGTCTGATAAATGATGTAGTATGTTGGGATATAATAAATATATCATTTTGATACTACCGAGTTTTGCAAAACATGAATAGTTGACACAATATAATTGTGCGAGAGACACCAAGGAAATATAACAAGCAAAATGCAATGCTACATCTAGGAACTGTTCCATCATTCGACATTCGTCATACTTGATGGCTCGACATAATGTCATGTCCCACTCTGTTTCGTTACGTCTAACTCATCAGGGCGCCGACAGAGCCTGAACTCACTCTTACCTTCAATTAATTCCGAAGAATATAATGTGAAGTACTTACCAGAGACGAGCGGTGCTCTCTTACCGCCATCATGCATGGCAAGCAAAACATATATCATTTTGATACTACCGAGTTTTGCAAAACATGAATAGTTGACACAATATAATTGTGCGAGAGACACCAAGGAAATGTAACAAGCAATGTAACAACTTTTGATAAAATATTCTCTGTTACATAATTTTATGAAAATTGATTAAAAATACAAGATATACTACAAATTTAAAAAAATGATATTAATAAATCAAATGATAATATATTAATGATGAGATGGTGGTACACATAGTGAGTAATATAATACATTGTAATAGAAAAACATATATATATCAAGAAAAGAAAAGTATACCAGGTGAAAATCATGTACTCTCTCTCTTATCTATGGTGAATATATAACAAAGTCTGATAAATGATGTAGTATGTTGGGATATAATAAATGTTTGTAAAAGATAAATACAGGGAGAGAAAAATATACCCATTAAAGGAAATTATTCATCTATGCCTTTTCTCAAATTAAGAAGAGAGAAAAAAAAATAATAAAGAAATAATTAACTTTTGATACAATATTGTATGTTACATAATTATATGGACACAGAGTAAAAATACAAGATATGCTAAAAATAAATGCTAATATTAACAAATCAATAAATAATATATTAATGATGTATCAGTGGTACATTTAGTAAGTATTACAAAATATTGTAATAGAAAAAATAATATTATAGTAGAAAGTTTGTAATAAATAAAAGTAAAATAGAATGAGTAAAAAGCAAAAACAAGTTTGTAAATGAACATAAATAGCAATTATTCTCTCCTTAAAATAGTTGAGTTAAACCAAGAGTAGAGTCTATGTTTAAAGGAGTCTACTGAAGGTGCAGGTGTAATAGAGTATCAGGTAAGTGATTCCAGAAATTAACAACTCAATTGCAGAAGAAATGCTGTCTTGAGAGGGTTTTCGACTGTGCTTTGAAGAGTTTCATCTGGTGGCATCTAAGGCCCAGATTGTTAATTATGAGCATATCTTTAAGTTGAGGTACATCATAAAAATTATTAAGGATTTTATAAACCTCTATCATGTCAGTCAGTAACCTTCTATCTTCAAGAGTAATTAAATCTAGTGCTTCCAGCCTTTCAGCGTATGATTTATCTTTGATTTCGGGACACAATTTAGTAAACCTCCTCTACACTCTTTCGGCAGCCTGAATGTCTTTTATGAAGTGTGGAGACCAAATAGGAGATGCAAATTTAAGATTTGGCCTCAGATAGGTTATCAATAGTTTCCTAGTGGTTACCACAGAAATTTTTTTGAAAGTAGTCCTTATCAGATGAGACAAGGTATTTCCTTTTTTTTTACAAGAGTAGAGATATGAGGTAGATAGATAGATAGATAAATTGCTTTATTTAATCTGGCAAAGTTAGGACCTTAAGGTCCTCTCTTCCACTTAACCAGACATAAATTTACAATAGTTACATTAATACATCAATTATTTCTGTTGCCAACAGATTAAAATGAAAAAAAATAAATTTGTAACAAGGTAATAAATTCAAAGAAATTAATTTTAAAAGAAAATTAAAAAGAATAATACAAAAAGTTGATTTAAAAAGAAAAAACAAAGCAAGGATGAGTTTTCTTATTTTAGACTTAGCATAGAAAGTTGATATATCAAAGAGCGCCAGTACAATAGATTAACAAAAATCACTATTTACAATTAAATTTTTAAATTTTAAAATATAATTTTAAAGAAGAATGTAAAAACTTATGTATAATTGTAATAAGTAAAATAGACTTAAGATAGAATAACAAATTAAAGTAAAAATATAGTTAACATTAGGAAAAACTCAAATAACGAAGTATAGATACTAACAATTTGAGTATAACTGTAATAATTTTGTTTTAATTACATTCTTGAAACTATTAATATTTTTAAAATCACTAACAGATTGTTGTAATTCGTTAAAGAGACGAATGGAAGAGACATTAAAAGAATTAGCGTAGAATGAAGTGTTGCATTGAGGAACTTGAAGTAGATAAGCCGATCCTCGCGTTGGAAAAGAATGTATGTCACTCATTTTGATGTACTTGGCATAGAGATATTTCGGTTGCTTATTAGTTAATACATTAAAAGTTTGGCATAAAACAGAATAATCTCGCCTCTCTAATTTTCAGCCACTGTATAGTTAAATATGATGTTGTAACTCTTGCATCGTAAGAAAGATCAAATATGTATCTTATGGAAGCATTTTGAGCTCTCTGCAGCGTTGTTAATTGAGATTCTGAAATATCTGTATAGAGAGCTAAGCAATAATCAAAGAATGGCATAACAAAGCTGTTGACGAATTTCTGTCTGATATTTGCTGAGGGATAACCAATAATTCTCCTGATTTGCTACATGCTGTTCAGAGCTTTCTGCGACACCGCTAATACCTGATTTTCCCATGACAAAGTAGAATCTATTGTCACACCTAATATTTTAAGCTGGAATGCACGAGGGATTACCACATTGTTCACTATTAAAGATTTGAGAGATAAAAATTTAGGTTCATAGCTTTTAGTCAGATTATAGTTTCCTATGACTATGTAGGAGCATTTCAAAGGATTCATATCCAAGCAATGATTTTCAAACCATATAAATAAATTATTCAGTAATATATTAAATCTGTCAATTACAACATCTAATTCACTTAATTTAGATGATAAATAAATCTGAATATCATCCGCATAAATAGCATACGAGAATTCTTTGATTACTGATTTAATATCATTAATGTACAAGGCAAAAAGTACTGCAGATAAGGTACTTCCTTGAGGTACTCCATGAGTGCTTGAAAGTACTTCTGACAACAAACCACTAAAAGTTTTAATACGTTGTGTTCTTCTACTTAGATAACTCCAGAACCACCGACGTGTGTCTTTCGATACATTAATATATTCAAGTATTGCAGGATGAGCAGCCCATTTCAGATCATTGCTTACAATTATTCCAAGATCTCGTTGTTCACAGAGTTCTTCAATTTGGATACCATTAAAATAATAAGATAGTTTTGGGTTAGTGCCTCCAACATGCAGAACATTACATTTATCTGCATTGATACTCAAGAGGCAGTCTCTAGACCATTACTGCATTATTACTAAGTCTCTTGTAATTGTACTTTGGGAGATAATTACTTTTGCAACCAGCTTCTTATCATCAGCAAAGTCAGAGTTATCAGACTGGAGAAGACAAGGTAAGTCAGCTATGTATAGAATAAAGGCATAGGGGCCAAAGATGGACCCCTAAGGGACTCCACTCATTACTTAATATAATTTGGATAAAATCCCTTGTATTCTGACACAGAAAAGTCTACCCATCAGTAGAGCCTTAATCCACTCAAGAAGAAGTCCCCTGATTTCACTAATGGTAGCTTGTCAAATGCCTTCTCATAATCAATGTAGATTATATCGAAAGGAGAGTGTTCGTCATAGAGTTTAGACCACAAATTTAAGTTAAGAAGCATATTTGTTACTACTGACCTTTGAGGCAAGAGCCAGAAGTCACTCTGACCTTCAATTAATTCCGAAGAATATAATGTGAAGTATTTACCAGAGACGAGCGGTGCTCTCCTACCGCTGTCATGCATAATTAATTCTTCGGAATTAATTGAAGGTCAGAGTGAGTTCAGTCTCTGACGGCGCCCTGATGAGTTAGACGTAACGAAACAGAGTGGGACATGACATTATGTCGAGCCATCATGATGACGAATGTCGAATGATGGAACAGTTCCCAGAAGTAATAATTCTGAGGTATAATAATTCTAGTAACAATAATTAAGGCAATAATTCTGGAGGTAGCATTGCTTTTGGCTTGTTACATTTCCTTGGCTTGTGTCTCTCGCACAATTATATATATTGTGTCAACTATACATGTTTTGCAAAACACGGTAGTATAAAATGATATATGTTTTGCTTGCCATGCATGATGGCGGTAAGAGATCACCGCTCGTCTTTGGTAAATACTTTTCATTACATTCTTCAGAATTAATTGAAGGTCATAGTGAGTTCAGGCTCTGTCGGCGCCCTGATGAGTTAGACGTAACGAAAAAGAGTGGGACATGACATTATGTCGAGCCATCAATGATGACGAATGTCGAATGATGGAACAGTTCCCAGATGTAGCATTGCTTTTTGCTTGGTTTTATTGCCTAGGTGTCTCTCGCACAATTATATTGTGTCTAATACTAATGCTTCATTAATAGCTACATTGGTTATGGAAATTAGATTTCTTGATGCTAAGGAAGGAGTAGGCTGTTGTGTTGAGTTAAAGGTTCATCGCACTGTGAGTTTAATTTTTTTAGCTAAAACATCAGCGCAATCAGCCGGTGATGTATAGGTTACTTTAGTCTCAGGGCAGGTAATTTTAAGACAGCATCCATATGATTTAGTCCAGTTTTGATATATTTGAAAAAAAGTTTAGGATCCCATCAATGATTTTAGATTCATATAATGATATCTTGCTAGCCTGGTTTTACGACGGAGCTTATTTCTAGCTTTTTTATAGTTCTCATAGTCTGAGTCAGAACCTATTAGTTTATAGTTATCCCAAAGCTTCTTCTCTTTCCTGCGATCATGATCTAGGTCTTTGGATATCAAAGGTTTCAAAGCACCTTTGAATGGTTTACACCACGTAACATAAAGTTCAATAGCTTTATTGAAAATATTGTACAAGCAATCTGATTTTTCTTGAGTGCTATTGAGATGGAAAGACCATTTGCTAATTGCTCTGATAGATACGCGTTTATTGCATAATAATATACATTTTCTAGATATTTTAATTTCTAGATGGGTGATAGACAAGCTTATTAGAATTGTTATATACTGAGCCTTAGCAATAATGCATAGATGGTCACTTCTTCCAATTGGGGACTCTATATCTGCTATAAAATCACTGTCATTACATAGAATTAAATCAAGTAAACTAGGTTGGGCTGGAGGTCTATAGGTCTATAAGTCGGCTTATCAACAAGTTGTGTAAGATTTGAGTCAGTAATTTTCTCAAAGAAGAGTGAAGAACAAGTGTTCGAGCCTTCCTGTTTACCCAGTCTATGTCTGGGAAATTCATATCAGAAAATACAACAACTCTTGGACAGAATAGACTGTAGTGGATAATCATTTCTGTAAGTTTCTTGCAGATATCAGATGGCACTATTTGAGAACGATAAATTGTTATTAAACTGAATTTAAGTGACCTATTTGAATATTTACCTTTAAAAAATCCGCAGGGGCAAGCTCAGAATGATAGACAATTTCTGTGATCACAACTGGATGCTCATTAATAGTATTTTTAATATATGCACAGACTCCTCCGCCCCTGAAGTCTTCTCGGTCAACTCTAATGAGAGTGTAATTATTCATGGAAAATAAAACCAGAGTATCGTTCTTGTCAAACCATGTCTCTGTTACGAGGATCAAGTCAGGTGATTTTTTGTCTATTAAAGCAATAAATTTATCGAATTTTGATTTGAGGTTGTTAGCATTAGTATAAAAGAAAGTTATGGGTAATATTTTATGTCACTTAGAAGACGGCAAAGAAACCTTAGGGATCATTTTTGGTCGACCTCTCACGTATTTGATTGTACAGTTGTTATGGTTTTTAAGTTCATCTCTTAGCGCATTCAAGTGTGATCGTTGAAGGAAAGTAAGATCAGATTTAAGTAATATCAGAACTACAATAGTAACATCACTCTTTTTTCCATTTTGTTGTATGCTTTGATAATATCCATAGCTAAAGACGAGGAATTAAGAAAGACTTCATCGGACGAATTTTCCGTTAATTTCCAACCACATCTCCTTTTTTGGTTCCCTGTGGGTCATGTGCAAAACATGCATATTACATTTTTTAAAGATGATAAGATGTCCAATAAAACGAGTGTTTAATCATCAAAATCGGATGACTACAACCAAAGTTATGGCTCTTTCAAAAACACCAAAAAATGGTTAATTTATGCAAAGTCAGCGATTTTTTTTGAAAAAATAACTTTTTGTGGATTTTTTCGGTCATTTAACTAATGTCATAACTTTAGTTGTAGTTATCCGATTTTGACAAAAAAACACTTGTTTTACTGTAAATTTCATCATCTTTAAGAAATGTTCTCTTCACGTTTTACACACAACTTACAGGGAACCGCTTATTGCAAGAAAACGGGAATTTGTGCGATTTTCTAATATTTTGAGCGAGAGCATTCATATGAAGGGCTCCACTCTGGATAGGCAGACTATGTTTTTCCTTCATAATTTAAAGTATATTTTCAGAAAAAAATTGGTTTGAAGTAGTACAAAAAGAGTCACATTTTTTAGGCCTGGCTCTTGGACTATTATTGTTTTTGTTTAATTATTGTTAATTGTTTTTTGTAATAATTGATTATATTGTACTTTTTGTACCTTTGTTTTTTATTTAATACTATTTGTTGTATTTTTAAAAACAAATGACAGCATTCATTAATACCGAATATGCAGACATGCATTATGTTTATGGTGTATGTAAGTTAAACAGACATATAAAGTTAAATTATATAATTTTAACATCTTAGTGTTTTACTTATAAAAGTGGTTGACACAATATAATTGTGCGAGAGACACCTAGGAAATGTAACAAGCAAAATGCAATGCTACATCTGGGAACTGTTCCATCATTCGACATTCGTCATCATTGATGGCTCGACATAATGTCATGTCCCACTCTGTTTCGTTACGTCTAACTCATCAGGGCGCCGACAGAGCCTGAACTCACTATGACCTTCAATTAATTCTGAAGAATGTAATGAAAAGTATTTACCAAAGACGAGCGGTGATCTCTTACCGCCATCATGCATGGCAAGCAAAACATATATCATTTTATACTACCGTGTTTTGCAAAACATGTATAGTTGACACAATATATATAATTGTGCGAGAGACACAAGCCAAGGAAATGTAACAAGCCAAAAGCAATGCTACCTCCAGAATTATTGCCTTAATTATTGTTACTAGAATTATTATACCTCAGAATTATTACTTCTGGGAACTGTTCCATCATTCGACATTCGTCATCATTGATGGCTCGACATAATGTCATGTCCCACTCTGTTTCGTTACGTCTAACTCATCAGGGCGCCGTCAGAGACTGAACTCACTCTGACCTTCAATTAATTCCGAAGAATTAATTATGCATGACAGCGGTAGGAGAGCACCGCTCGTCTCTGGTAAATACTTCACATTATATTCTTCGGAATTAATTGAAGGTCAGAGTGAGTTCAGGCTCTGTCGGCGCCCTGATGAGTTAGACGTAACGAAACAGAGTGGGACATGACAATATGTCTAGCCATCAATGATGACGAATGTCGAATGACGGAACAGTTCCCAGATGTAGCATTGCATTTTGCTTGTTACATTTCCTAGGTGTCTCTCGCACAATTATATTGTGTCAACTATTCATTTTGCAAAACTCGGTAGTATCAAATGATATATAAAAATGGTTTTTATAATTTATTATTTGTCGTCATTTTCCGCCGAACGCCAACTTTTCTTTTAAGGCAGATGTAAAAGTAAAAAAGGTTCAAGAAAAAGTGGAAAGAAGATATTGAAATATTCTTTATCATAGGTTCTCTTTGATGTTTAACTTGAGACTCGTTCCAATTTACATCTATATAGGATACCCCTTGAATGTAATATAATATAGAGCTGAGGAGAATGTAAGGGGGTGGCGAGGGAACTGTGAAAGGTAGTTAGAGGCGGCAAGGGGTAGTTAGAGGCGGCAAGCAAGTTGATTGAAGTCAAAGTTGACCATAACGTATCCAAGCCTTTAGCTTACTCGTATTTTGCTTCTGTTAGAGTAAACTTTGTTAACTATTAACAGTAAAATATTTCTATCTAGGTACCTCCTATATGCTGCATAACTTCTTCATCACGAGATCATTTAAACAATTCTGGCGCGGTGGTCCGCAAGCCGGGCGAATTTCCTTAGGAATGTTTGCTTTCTTGCGTATCAATCCAGTTCTCGATCAGGTTTATAGTATAGGTGAAACAGTAGCATATTTCACTTTTTGCCTATTTGCATGGATTTTTCAAAGGAAATGCGCTTTTTAACTTTTCCTTAAACCTACCGTAGGTATATAGGAAACGTATTGTATCATTTGATACTACCGAGTTTTGCAAAACACGAATAGTTGTTGATACAATATTCTCGCACATTCAATACTCTCTCGCACAATTATATTGTGTCGAAAAATATTGTGTTTGCGAAAAATCCCAAATCGGGATGTCACCGGAATTATTCGTTTCAGGTGTTTTTAAGACCTCCTAAGCGGTTTTCACAGAGTTTTCTGTCTGTATGTGTGTGTCTTATCATCGTTGCTCCAAGTGTATTTATGCTAGAAAGTTGAAACATTGTACAAAAATCAGTCCATAGCTGTAGTTGTGCTTATCGAAAAATAAATTTTATAACGTCATTCGTTATAAAAGACGGAAAACTATTGCGATCGAATTGAAATTTGGCTCGCATGAAGCTATGTATGAGACTAACATTTGGGCCAAGTTTCATCTCATTATCAGCATTAGTTCAATTTGTATCAGATGAGTTGTGTACGTTTTTTTAAAAAATTGTAAAAAATCGGAAAACAATCTAACTGAAGTGAAATTTGGTATAATTATGTACCTCTACTTAATAAATAAGTAGACAAAGTTTCGTTTTAAAGCGACATGCATATCTATGGTTTTTGTTGGATCATAAAACTTAAGCAGCATTGAGCGTCGTCAGTGCTGTATGGGGTACAATGAAACGTATGTATTTACTATCTGAGGACAAGTGAAGTGAGTCCGAAGACGTTTTGCAGTATAAATTTGGCGAATTGTATATTCTGAGGACGAGCGAAGCGAAGTAAGGAAGATAAGCGTAGCAAATCCGATGTGATGTGGAAATGTTCCTAGGTATCCCGTAAACGATTCTTAGACCATAGGTTTTTCAAAACTATGCTTGTCCTTGAATAATCAATACTACTGCAGTAAATATTAGTCAATCATTTACGGCCCAGTTTATTCTAACCAACAAAATGTTACGGCGCTTTTCCATTGTCACACACACATATAAATAAATATATATATGTATATGTATGCATTATATATATTATATTTAATACAACAACAATTATTGTTACAAGTAATAAGGCTGATGTAGTTGAATGACTCGGAAAGACTTGTTAGAGAAACAATCCAGTGATTGTTCCTCTAACAATCACTGGAACTCAAAACTTCCGGAATTTTTGAATACTTAAACATAAAAGTTAACTGGATAAGAATATAAATAATAGATAGAAAAATGGCAAAGAATGAACTACTAGCTGGATAAGATATTGGTTAATGAACTAGATACAGATAATAGATAGAAATGGCAAACTATTTTATGTTCTTATTTAAGGATCCTGAAACCCCCGACAGCGGTAGAATAATTCAACAGGGAGCTCACTTGTGTCAAATCATTTTTGTACTTTTTTGCCATTATAAATAAATAAATTACTAATTTATATCAAACCTAATAAGTACTTCTATCACAAATCTCAGAGAAAACAAACTTTAAATAAACAAATTAAAAAAAAACACTATACATGCAAATACAATTATATATATATATATATATATATATATATATATATATATATATATATATATATATATATATATATATATATATATATATATATATATATATATATATATATATATATATATATATAAACACGTTTGTAGTCTCTCTTTTGGTTTAAAAAAAGGACACTCACATGGAAAATCGTGGCATGTTTTATTTAATTTATTTATTATATATATATATATATATATATATATATATATATATATATATATATATATATATATATATAAATAATGTGATATTAATAGGTTTTATGGCTTTAAAACCAATAAAAAAATCATGTTATAATTTTTAGTTTAAATATGGACTGAGTTAATCTATCATACATATCTATGTGTGATACACCTTGTTATAGGTTCTTGAAGTATCATGCCGTTGCGAAGACAGAGTATAACATTGAAATAATTTTGATCTCGTATTTAGTTATAACTTAAATGTAACCAGAGGTTGACTAAAAAGATAAAAAATATGATTAAGATGTTATTTTCTTTTCGACAGCTACTGAAATTTTGTAGAACTTCGTATTCGATTCATATGTAATCACTGAACCTCGCCTGCTGTCGGTGGCTGTGAAACCCTATTTAGAGGCTTAATTTTACTCTGGGTTAAGCTGGTCTCTTGGCCACTGTCTTCTCGAGCGTTTGACAGGATTATCTGGAAGAGTTTCAGAGAAGTGGAGTTGAACTAAAGAATTAGGATAATATAAATAATTTTAAACCTCATAAAAGTTGAGTGACAACCCTTAGGTTGATGCCCGATGCGGACCGCACCTCCTAAACTCTCTTTGCTGCGCCACTGCCCCCCCCCAGCTATTCCGAACCCAAATCGCCCTAATTATAAATCACTCCTAATTAATCCCTACAATGATGTCCAGTTTTCTTTTTAAATTAATTACTTTTCTTAAACCGTTTGAAAACAATTATATTACACCTTCTCTTAATGTCCTTTAATATTTACAATTAACCAACTAATTACTCAAATCAATTCTTTTTTAAAAATATTAAACTTCTACAGTTAATTATTTGTTTAAATTCTTATTGTAATTAATATCTAATTAACTTTATTGATTTACTTGATGAAAATGTCGGGGGTTTCCAGACGAATATTTTCCTTAATTTTTTTTTAATTAATTAATTTTTCCTTCATCGTTTTGGTATAAAAAGGACGTTAGAGATGACCAAGGCATCAGTTTGAGTTGCGAAACGAACAACTAAATAGCGAAATATTCAAATCATCTCAGGAATAGTACAAGTTTAAAATAATCTTAAAATTGTTGTAAAGTCAAGTTTAATAATTAGAGAATTAATTTCTGAACAATCAAAAAAGTTTTGTCAATTTAAATTCAAAAATGTTAGCAAAGGTAAGTTTTTTTTTAAAAACTAAATTTTATTTTTAAAACGTTTAATACTATATTTACGCTTGTCTGCAAATTAAATTGTAAAATCTACAAAAAGACCAATGACTCTTAACGGTACGGAACACCTTGGAATTTTTTATCTTTACTCATTTATGCCGTAGGTATATTTGCTTATTTACTTACTTAACCGTTTAAGTTGTTTTTAAGACCTCTTTAGTGGCTTTCACCATAGAGATATATACTAGAGAGGGCATAGCCTATCTTAATACATTGAGAGGCCTGAAACATTTTTAGTGGGGCTCTCAGGGGCTCTGTGTAACCTCATTGAAACCTCCTCCATGAGGGAGTTAAGGTTATAATTAATCAATTGTTTTCGGCTTCCCGCAGATTTTTTGTGTTGTGATTTGTATTTTAAACATTCTACTATATAATTTACTGTTTTTTTGTTCGGTTTATTTAGTGAAAAAGATAATCGAATGTGGTCAGGTTACTTTTTCGATTTTAAAAATCAACCAATAGGGCCCCTCTAGTAATATATCTCTATAACTTTCACAAATTTGCCTGTCTGTATGTGTGTGTTTGTATGTGTGTCTATTATCATCGTTGCTGATAACAATGTCTTTATTCTAAAGAGTTTAAATTAGTACAAAAATCAATCTTAAAAACCATTTAAAAGCAGTCAGTTTAATTAAATTATAAATAAATTCACTGAAATAAAACGTTAAATATATAAAAAATAACTACCGGCGAGCAGCGAAAAAAGAGTCAAGAGACAGCCGTTACAGTTTTGTCCAGAGGTTTCGAAAAATCATAAAACACACGGAAAAATGTTGCGATCAATTTCAGATTAAGCACGCATGTAGCCATGTATAAGACTAAAATATTTGGTAAGTTTCATCTCATTATCAGCATTTGTTTAATTTTTATCGAATGATTTGTGTACATTTTTTAAAAAATTGTTAAAAATCGGGAAACAATGCAATTGAGTTGAAATTTGGTACAAGTGTATCCCTTGAGGTAATAAAAAAGTGTTTTGAGTTGTGTTATAATACAACAAGTCTATCTATAATTTTTGGTGGATCATAAAAGTTAAGCAGCATTAGCGTGGTCAGAGCTTGGATAAATGACCACTGGGATTGAAACGAATGTATTAACTATTAATTATGACGTGTTGCAGTATGATTGTAACGATTGTATTTCTGAGGACGAGCGAAGCGAGTCCGAAGCTGGGAGTATAAGTGTAGCGAATCCGATGTATTAAGGAAAAGTAATCTTTTCATTTTTGTGGGCCTGTCTTTTGAATTATAGTATAAAACACGGCTAAAATTAGTTGACAGCGTGGAAAATAGTGTTGAGGTACTTATGAGGTTAGTTCAATATGAAATTGTGTGCGTGGTTTAACACCCAGGACTAACCTCATTGGTTTCTTGACATTATTTCTCCACGCTGTTAACTGATTTTAGCCGTGTGTTACACTATAATTGTATCAATGTTGCTGGTGTCTGTTAAGCATAGAGCAACAACATTTTGTAAAGGACTGTACCAATTAATTCTTTGAAATCAATTTGCTGTTGTCGAAGTTCTGTTAGATCGTCCCTGTTTGATCTTGAAATTGTAAAGCGATTTGACGTTAAAAGGTTTTTATTTAACATGCTTAACTATGTATTGTTATATTCAGCCGTTTTTCTAAATTTGTAATCTAATGTTTTATTGGGTTTTCCAGGCTTTGATGGTATTATGCCTGATAGGAATAGTACTGTGTGCCGAGATACCAAGCGAAGTTAAGAAGAGCGAAGGAGCTAAAGATGATCTGGATACGGCTGAATGGGGTTGGGGCGGTTGGGGAGGATGGGGTGGATGGGAGGATGGGTGGATGGGGCGGCTGGGGAGGTTGGGCGGATGGGGCGGTTGGCCTGGAGGCTGGGGAGGATGGGGTAAGTTACATACTAATTTTTTTAAGAAATATAAATAATTTGAAGGTATATATAAAAAAATGGGAATGTTGGGGCCGGCTAGGAAATATTTGGATGTTAGATAGGGAAAGGTATTGTTTTCAAACAGGAGAACAATTTTCTTCGATAGAAAATCATTTATAAACATTTACATATATTTTGTCCATTCTGTTGAAACACATACCACTTATGGATAAATATTAAGATTGAATTTTGAAATATTAATATATAAAGACGGCACTGCATTTGGCCGTTTATTGGCACTGGACAACTTCGAAACAAACTTTGATTACCTTTGATTTTTAATTACTCCATGATAGTTACCTTCATGTTTTGTTTCCCCAACAGAGATATTCTAAAATGGCTCTTGTTTACGCGTGTTATTTTATGAAAGAACTAAACATGGAGGGTGATCTTGCTGGATATTTACCCGGGGAGTTCTGAACAACACAACTGGACACCAATTTTTAACGATCGTTGAAACTGTATAAACTAGGATCAGGCTGATCCTCCAGCAAGTGTTCCCACCACGATGTGTTCTCGCTCCCTGTTTATCAAGATTTTACATCACTGCCGTAGAGATATTGTTACTAGAGGGGCCCTATAGATTAAATTTTGAAATATCGATAACGTAACCTGACCACCTTCGCTTATAAATATAATGAAATAATCAGCACAAAATTACAAAAAAGTATATAGTAAAACGTTAAAAATACAAATCAAAACACAAAAATTGTGAGGAAAACAGAAATAAATTTATTAATTATAGCCTTAACTCACTCTCGAAGGAGGTTTCAATGAGGTTACACAAAGCCCCTGAGAGCCCCAAAAAGATATCTCAGGCCTGTCAATGTATTTAGATAGGCTATGCCCACTCTAGTATACATATCTATGATCACCGCCACTTCCATAGGGATATATTACTAGGTAGGGGCATAGATTATCTCAATACATTGAGAGGACTTTTGGGGCTTTCAGAGGCTCAGGGTATAACCACATTCAAACCTCCTCCAAGAGTAAGTTAGGGTTATAATAAGTAAATTGTTTTTGGTTTTGCGCATATTTTTACTTTTCCTCATTTATACCGTCGGTATATAGGAAAAGTATTGTGTTTGCAAAAAAATCCGAAAAACCGGGATGTCACCGGAATAATCCGTTTCAGGTGTTTTTAAGGCCTCCTGAGTGGTTTTCACAAAGTTGTCTGTCTGTACGTGTGTGAGTGTGTGTGTGATTGTTATCATCGTAGCTCGTGTAAAATTTCCATCGTGAGATAGAAATTTGTTCAACAATCAGTCTAAAGATGCAGTTTTGCTATTCGGAAAACAATTTTATCACGTCATTAACCCACAATAATGACTCAACAAAAATGTTAAAAAAAGTCATAAAACACGGAAAAATAATGCGATCTGATTGAAATTTGACACGCATAAAGCTATGTGTATGACTAACATATGTGCCAAATTTTATTTCATTATCAGCATTAGTTACATATTTATCAATTGACTTGTGTCCAATTCTTAAAAAATTGTAAAAAATCAGAAAAAAAATCCAATGAAGTTGAAATTTACTACAAGTGTATACATTAACTTAATAAATAAATACACTAAGTTTTGTTTCAATGCGACGAGTATATCTATGATTTTTGTTTTTTTCTATAATCTATGATTTTTAGATCATAAAAATTAAGCAGCATTGAAAGTGATCAGCCCCTGGATGGGTGACCGCTGGAGAATAAGCGAATGTTTTTCGTGCCTGAGGACGAGCAAAGCGAGTCTGAAGACGAGTCGCAGTATAAATTTACGACATGTATATTCTGAGGACGAGCGAAGCGAGTCCGAAGTAGGGAGAATGAGCGAATTCGATGCGATGAGGAAAAGTTCCGAGGTACCCCGTACCCGATTTCTTGTTTTGATTTGTATTTTAAATGTTCTCGTGCAAGCTGATAGAATTTATATTTAGAGGGTTTTTATAAATGAAATCAATTTTTTTGACATGTTAGGTTATAGTCCGGATTTGACATAATTGCAGGAATAAATAGTAAATTTTTAATGTTAACCAGGGGGGGTTAACTTAAATGAGAAAAAGTTTGGATTCGATTATCGCAAGCTACTAAAAATAGCGCTGCGGCGGACCGGTGGGGACAACTCATGAACTAACCCCAATAGCTTTCCAAAAATGATTGATTATATTTTTATATTAAAATTTATAAATACCATGGCAATTCTTGGTTATGACAGCTACATTTATTATTATTATAAAATGATTGTTTTCTGTATGTATTTTTCACAAAAACGGTTCGCCGTTGCATGTTCTGTATTTTAAAAATTCAGAAACTAAAAGTAAATAAAAACCTTTTTTAAACTTCCAGAGAACCTTACTGATGGCAGATAAGTAAATTTCATTTAATTAATTTATTAATTTAGTCGATTTTATCTGGTAATTACATTTAATCACATGTTCGCATCTTGCCGAATTAAAATACAGGCTGCATTAAATGCCAAAATCTATCTTTTACCACGTGTAAACTTTAGCCACTATTTCATTATTACCTGATTGAATCAAATAAATTAATAAATTACTTGAATGAAAAACTTAAAAATAATCACAAGTGTTCTGTGTAAGATTAAAGTGGTAGGGTTAGTGAGAAGTATAACTATACAAAGTATAAAAATTTCAAACTGACTGTGGGCAAAAGCGGGAAATCAAGACACGCCCACTCAATGAAGCTAGTCTCTCGCCGCGCTAGTGTCGACCGGAATCCAAATTTTTCCACCTTTGAGTCGACAGTCTTACTGTTTAAGTATCTATAGTCTCTGATGTTAACCGCCTTTACCGATTCCTGCAATGACGTCACACGTCATTCATAAAATAGTCAGGTTATAACCTCCGAATGCGTTTGGTTTGTTTACATCGAATTGTAAAAGTAATAAGAATAAGTAAATGTATTTGATTATTCTGACAGTCTAAGGTGTCAGGTTACTTTTTCGATGTTTCATAGTTCAACCAATCGGGCCCTTCTAGTAATAATATCTCAATGGCCACTTCTATGTAATATTTTCATTGATATACAATGCACTCATTAAAATATATTCACTCATAATATTTTGTTTAATCCTACAGGTGGTTACTGGGGATAAAAAAGACTACAACCAATTTTATCATCTGGAAGGATCACCGCCCATTCAACAGTTCTGTGATAGATAAAGAAATCATACATTCTCTTCCTATATGTTTGTAAATTTGAAGATAAATATAAATATTGCTTAATGAGGTTCTTGCATAAGTCTCAGATTATTGATTTAACCTTTTTAAAGAAAAGTAAATTTAATTCTGATCCTATTCGAGGATAAAACACGATGATAAAACGAGGATAAAACACGAGGATAAACACGAGATAAAACACGAGGATAAACACGAATAAAACACGAGAATAAAACACGAGGATAAAACACGAGGATAAAACACGAGGATAAATCACGAGGAGATAAAACACGAGGATAAATCACGAGAATAAAAATGAGGATAAACACGAGGATAAAACACGAATAAAAACACGAGAATAAAACACGAGGATATAACACAAGGATAAAACACGAGGATAAAACACAAGGATACAACACGAGAATAAAACACAATAATAAAACACAAGAAATTAACACAACAATAAATTAACAAGAATAAAACAGGAATAAGTAATAAAATAATGTCGTAGACTTATGTCGTCATGAATACGTAGACTCAATAATGATTTCATAAAAAAAAATATTATGCATGTTACAAGAAACTTAAGAATAAAACACAAGAATTAAACCAAAGAATAATAAACAAAAATGAAACACAAGAATAATTCACAAGAATAAAACACATGCATAATACCCAAGAATAAAACATAAGAAACATAATACACAACAATAAAACACAACATGAAAGTTGTAGTCAATGAAACAATAAAACACATGAAGACTCCTTAATGACGTAATAAAAAAATGCATGTCTGTTAGTGTTAAGGTACCCTACCGTAAATGACAACACCGTGATTTTTATCACGGTGAAAATCACGGTTTTTTTATTTCACTGTGATCCCGTAAGGCTTCACTGTAAATTATGTCTAGAAGACTTTTATGTTTATCACCTACCTTGCAAAGATAAACACACCTTGTCTGTAAGGCACTGTTAAATGAAGAAGAATTTCATGGGTGATAAAAACATATTGTCGTTAAGGCAAATTACTGTTAAATGATGTCTAGACGAATTTTATGTTTATCACCTTACACCTTGCAAAAGGTGATAAACACACCTTGTCTGTTAAGGCTTGTTGTACTGTTAAATGATGTCTAGAAGAATTTTATGTTTATCGAATTTTATGTTTATCACCTTATACCTTGCATAAGGTGATAACACACCTTGTCTGTTAAGGCTTGTTGTACTGTTAAATGATGTCTAAAAAATTTATGTTTATCACCTTATACCTTGCATAAGGTGATAAACACATTGTCTGTTAAGGCTTGTTTACTGTTAAATTATGTCTAGAGAATTTATGTTTTATCACCTTACACCTTGCAAAAGGTGATAAACACACCTTGTCTGTTAAGCTTGTTGTACTGTTAAATGATGTCTAGAAGAATTTTATGTTTATCACCTTATACCTTGCATAAGGTGATAAACACACCTTGTCTGTTAAGGCTTGTTGTACTGTTAAATGATGTCTAGAAGAATTTTATGTTTATCACCTTATACCTTGCATAAGGTGATAAACACATATTGTCTGTTAAGGCAAATTACTGTTAAATGATGTCTAGACGAATTTTATGTTTATTAAAACAGACATGTACACACAAACATGTATACCTTGTGTTAAGGCAAATCACTGTTAAAATTAAACTGTGTCATATGTTTTCACTTTAAAATAAGGAATCTTTGGAGCTCCAAATACCAGAGCTCCGACATCATTGGAGTTAAAAATTCACTCGTAAATTTTTACTTTAAAAAAATTCAAAAGAATAAATGCTACTCGTTGGTCTAAGGTCAATATGCCAGGAGTGACATGAAATATTGTTTTACCATATTTCTCTGGCGGAGCTAGTAGGAGTAATGTCCTCAAAAATACCCCCGAAAAATTCGATACGTTTCCGCAACTGTTATATAAATTGATGGGCATTGTAGAGAGAAATATAAAATCTCCGTCGGTTTATTCGACCTTATATGCTTTATTTTATTTTTTTAATGATGATCAAAGAGTTACTATTAAATAAATCATGATCCTAGAAACAAGAAACCGTGGAAATATTAAGTAAAAAAAGTACAAATTAAATAATTTTATCTACTCGTTGTGTTTTAAATTCTATAAAAAGAATAAAAGAAAAAAGATTTGTAAATAATTGTACACAATTCATGTAGGAGGCCAGCCCCGTCTCAAAGAATGCTACCATATATATATATATATATATATATATATATATATATATATATATATATATATATATATATATTATATATATATATATATATATATATAATATACATATATAATATATACATATACATTATTATATATATATATATATATATATATATATATATATAATATTATATATATATATATACATATATATATACATATATATATATATTATATATATATATATATATATATATATATATATATATATATATATATATATATATATATATATATATACAGGGTGTTTCATATAAAGTGTCCACCAGAAAAGGAGGTGATAGTACTCCTCAAGGGGAACAAAAAATGTTCTATAATATAAACCCCGATCTGCAACCGTTTTCCCACAAGGTCAAATGTAATATTTTTTAAAAATATTTGACCTCACATCATTCAATTGTTAATAGGGTTTTAACTGTTCAAGCTAGAAAGGCGAAATTGGTTTCATTGGAAAGCTGAGTAAATTTCCTAAAGGACAAACTACTAACTATGTCAAATATTTTAGAACTACTACCCAAAAATTTGCATCAAACATGATTTTTTGAAAAAATTGAATTTTATGAAATATTTATGGTAGGGCATTAGAGGAAGTAAGAGATGAGCAAAAGTTCAGCCAAGAACGGAAAAAACTTCTCTTATGATTGCCCATTAAGAAAATCTAAATATTTTTACACATTCAATAGTTAAAAATGTAAGCTATTGTTGCTAGAAGTTGCAAAAACTGATAATTTTTGTCGTAAAAAAGTAAAAATAATGCGTTATTTTAACAAAATATTTTTTTTCAAAAGTTATTTTATAATACGATTTTTAGACTCAAGAAAGTAAAATAAACATATTATATTCTTACACATTTTTCTCTAAAACCACTCTTTTCTCTTGCTTTTGATATTTTTAATTATTTTGTGTACCATGTAATTAACATTGTAGAGATATGCAAAAATGCCAAAAATATCAGTTTTTCCAACTTCTAGGAAGAATGGCTTAAAATTTTGACTATTGAATGTATGATGAAGTTTGAGTTTTCTTAAAGGGTAATCATAAGAGAAGTTTTTTCCGTTCTTGGCTGAACTTTTGCTCATCTCTTATTTCCTCTAATGCCCTACCATAAAAATTCCATAAAATTCAATTTTTTCAAAAAATCATGTTCGATGCAAATTTTTGGGTAGTAGTTCTAAAATATTTGACATAGTTAGTAGTTTGTCCTTTGGGAAATTTACTCAGCTTTCCAATGAAACCAATTTCGCCTTTCTAGCTTGAACAGTTAAAACCCAATTAACAATTGTATGATGTGAGGTCAAATATTTTTAAAAAATATTAAATTTGACCTTGTGGGAAAACGGTTGCAGATCGGGGTTTATATTACAGAACATTTTTTGTTCCCCTTGAGGAGTACTATCACCTCCTTTTCTGGTGGACACTTTATATGAAACACCCTGTATATATATATATATATATATATATAATATATATATATATATATATATATATATATATATAATATAATATATATATATATATATATATATATATATATATTAGGTGGCCCTTTAAAATAAACATTCTTTTTTCTTTGCTCCCAACCCCTAATTTTGTTCAAATATATGAAAAAATAATTCCATAAAAATTTCAGCCCGATCGGATGTGATTAACAGGTGCCGCCGGGCCTTTGAAGTTTTATAGGTGTCAAAATTGAGATTTTCGTGACAAATGTTTTTTCTGTAATTTTTACATTATTTTGTAGGTAAAAACAATACTTAACACACTAACTAGACACTATGAACTTATAGAATTGTGTCATTAAAGCCTTTATAGAAACTCACACATTTAAAGATGACTCTCACTATAAAGGCTTAACAATTTAAGAAACTCACACATTTAAAGATGACTCTCACTATAAAGGCTTAAAAATTTAAGAAACTCACACATTTAAAGATGACTTCACTATAAAGGCTTAAAAATTTAAGAAACTCACACAAAAACTCTCACTATAAGGCTTAAAAATTTAAAAACTCACACATTTAAAGATGACAGGCTTAAAATTTAAGAAACTCACACATCTCACTATAAAGGCTTAAAAATTTAAGAAACTCACACATTTAAAGATGACTCTCACTATAAAGGCTTAAAAATTTAAGAAACTCACACCTTTAAAGATGACTCTCACTATAAAGGCTTAAAAATTTAAGAAACTCACACCTTTAAAGATGACTGTATTTTATAAAGTTTTTTTTTTATATTTTAAAAGCCTCTTGCATCCTTGTTGGAGACTATTCTTAATAATATTTAATTGTCATAGACCTGCAGCCATTAAAAATTGTAATGTTCTCAAAGACATTCAAAATTGAACTAATAATGAGATAAAACTTGGCACATATGTTAGTCTTATACATGGCTGCGTTCGTGTCAAATCTCAACTTGATGGCAACATTTTTCTGCGTTTTATGATTTCAACAAAGTTTCAACTCTCTTGCATAAATACTCTAAGAGCTACGATGATAACAACCTCACACATAAACAACTTTGTGAAAACCGCTCAGAAGGTCTTTTTTTCTTTTTACTTAAGAAGAAGTGAAGTTTTCTTTTTTGACGACACTTAAGAAGAAGGATACCTGTTTCTGATTTTAAAACTAGATAAATTAAAATTGTAACTTCAGAGTCTAGTAAATGAACCTCATTCTTAAGGGGATAAAAGAACTTCAACTCCTTTTAAGATTAATCTCCCAATAGTTACTTAGGATTATATAGGATTAGTTTAAAGTTAAGTTAGTTAACAGAGTCTTGATTTTAACAAAGTTTTGTATAGATTGATCATCACTAAATAAATAATCAAATATACTTCGATTTTAGACCAGACAAATTACAACAGATAATCCAAATAAAGAGAGCTTACAGTTTAATAATTTAATATCTTTTCAAGAAAATTATGCTTGCAGATAATATATGTTGTAACTATTGTGGCAAATGAGAAATAAACGCCTTTATAAATGGGTTATGTTTAAAAAAAAACTTTGGAAAAAAATATTTTATTTTTCATTTATTTAATTATAGTTACTTTTAATTAATTCATAAATACTTAATTAAAACAGCCAACAATATAATATTTAATATTTTTCACTTCTTTTAAACTTACTTAAATTTATTTTTATTGACATAAATATACTTATTAATTAACGATACATACAATTATAAATTATAATTATATTTGAAATAAATCAATAAACTTAATTATTAATTGATAATAAATAATCATAATAATAAATAATTGAAATTAGTAGGCTAGTTAAATCAACTATGAATGAAAATCTAAAAACTTTCCTTTTTAATGGAACGTAAATCAATTCCCAGCGGCCACCCATCCAGTCAACCTACGTTGTTAAAGTAGCCGTATTGAAATGAAACTTTGTACATTTATTAACAAAGTTTATTTCATAAAAGAAATACACTTGTACTTAATTCAAACTAAATTAGGTATTTAAAAAAATAAATAAATAAATTTGATTTTTTTGAAAACATGCACATGTAAACTTAATCAAAATTACTGATAATGAAATACATCTTGTCATATTTGTTGTTTTATTCAATTTCCGCATTTAATGATTATTTTTGCTGCCATTAATAACTTGTCAACAATAATATATATATAATATATATATATATATATATATATATATATATATATATATATATATATATATATATATATATTATATATATATATATATATATATATATATATATATATATATATATATATATATATATATATTATTATAATGGTTGTATTTACCGCAAGTTAAAGAAGAATCAGCAACCGTTGTAATATTGACGGTAGCTATTGAACGTCGTACATTTTTGTCGTAGCATTGTGTTATTTTATCCATGATGTCCTATATCCCTAAAGATGCCTCCCACAGTGGAATGACTCACCACCAGAAGACCTAAATATTCATATATATATATATATATATATATATATATATATATATATATATATATATTATATATATATATATATATATATATATATATATATATATAATATATATAATATATGAATATTTAGGTCTTCTGGTGGTGAGTCATTCAACTGTGGGAGGCATCTTTAGGGATATAGGACATCATGAATAAAATAACACAATGCTCTTTATAGCTGAACCAAACTGTTTAGTTTTGTAGAGCATCGTGTTTTCACCCATGGTGTCTTACATCCCTGAAGGTGCCTCCTCGAAAGCACAACGTCGGATTCTTCATCGACATTGACGCGGTCAACACACACACACACACACACACACACATATATATATATATATATATATATATATATATATATAATATATATATATATGAAAGGTATCAGTAGAAATGCCTCCCTATAGTCGTCTATGTATAGTCATCTATATTCTGAACGACTTAAATCTTCACGACAACAAATGCAGAAATCTACGCAGTTTATTAAAATAATTAAGGTAATTGCTTCATTACTAATGAGAGGAGAAGGTCAATAATCTAAACAACCTTGGTTCTAGTCAATGTTAGTCACCTAGACAACTTATAGAAAGTAGCCTTGGCGCGTCTTATTAATTATAATTAAATAATATTAATTCTGGTTGGAAGGGAGTGGTTAGGTTAACCTAATTTTGTATAATAATAATAATAATGCCCGTTTAGAGCCTTGCGGCTCATCAGGGATAACCCTTTCGGGAACCACCTCGGGTGGTAGTAGCAATCGTTACGCTCAAAGTGTATTCTAAAGTTGGCGATAAATTATCAAAACAATAATCTTCTATAAACTGAGAGCGTAATCTGGGATGCGAACCCCAGACCTCCGTGGGTGTCAAACGTCAGTGTAAAGACTAACGCCTTAACGACCTCGGCCACGGAGGCGGCCACCTAATTTTGTAGGCATACTTAATTAAAAGCTTTCTTAATTTTAATAGTCCAAGAGCCGGACCTAAAAAAATGTGACTCATTTTGAACTACTTTAAACCAAATTTTTTTTTGTAAATATATCTTACATTTTAAATAATCTTAATATATCTTAAAATCCAGAGTAGAGCCCTTCATATAATTGGGCATCCTCAATTTTTTTAAAAATTGCACAAATTTCAGTGTTCTTAAAATAAGTGGTTTCCTGGGGGCGGTGAGCGAAACATGTAAAGAACATTTTTTTAAGGCTGATAAAATGTTCTGTAAAACGAGTGTTTAATCATTAAAAATTGAAGAAAAACAACTAATAATTAAAATAATTAATTTGTTTTTTATTAATTACATTATAAAATGAGTTAACATAGACAACATGTAACACTTAATAAAATAACAGTTCTATTCATTCTGCTACTAAAAATGTTTACAACTAGTAAGCATTTACTATCATATTGTAGTTTTAATTATTCTATTTGTGTTTATTGTATAACACACGGTTAAAGTCAGTTGACAGCCCGCCAAAATCTCAATGCTTTCAACCCTCTTTGTTTAACAAAAAATCCCTTCTTGTAAGTAACAAAAAAATACCTACTCTAAAAACACTGTGAGTCAGGTTATGTTTTGAATTTTATTATTTGTTTTATTTTATATCGAATTTTTTCAAAATTATTCATTTATTTTTTAAGTAGGAATATTGTAGTATCTTTTAAATTTACCAACTAAGTGTTGCTTTAACTTTGTTCAGAAGTATGAATTAAGTGGAGTTAAAGTTTTTAATTACGTAATGCAATGGATCATAATACTGCTATGATAAATGTTCATTTGAATCGCGAGCTATAATTACTTATTTTTATAGATAAATTTTACTTATTTTACGGTAATGTGCATTTAAAAGCACAATTCTTTATTATTAACGGCATATTTTAATTATGCATGATGTATTGCTCTTGACATAATTATATTTTACTCTTTTTCAAAACCAACTGCTTTTTTTGTGTCAAGTTTCTATAATTGAAACAGATTGAAAAAAAAACCGAAACTCAAACAAATCAAAATGCACAATGAGGGAAATAAAAGCGATGCGAGGTTACAAATGTTTACAACCAGTGTTGCCATTTTATGATTTTTAGTTACGAAAAAGGTATTTTTTGTACCGAGGTTGGCATGAAGTGTAGGAGGAAGGAGCGCGGTCAGTCTAAACTGATAGAATTCTTTTCCTCCCACACTTTTTGGCGCGCTGTTAACTGACTTTAGCCGTGTGTTATATTATAATGTTTAAATTCCAAAAACGGGATGATAAAAGAAGAATTACTTTGGCGACGTTTCGGCCAGAGGGCCATGGACATAATGAGACGGGGGGAAAAGGGAGAAAAAGTTACTTTTCACTCCCTTGGGAGTAAAAAGTGTTTAAAATTATTGGGTTATTAGAGCCAATTAAATCAATTTTTTAGGGGAGTGGTATTCTTTAAATTTATACAGGTGACCGATTAATGTTTTGTAATTTTCCCGGGGGTGGTACTCCCAAAATTTATAAGGGGGACCCTAGCAAAAAAAAAAATATTGTCTCGAAATCCGTCTCAGGTCAAAAGAAGTTGTTTGGAGCAATAAAAAAATGATTTTTGGGGCAGATTTTTAATTATTTTTTTGACGAAACCCTTTATTTACTACAAGGTGAATTTTGTGTTTTCCTTTTAAGGCACGATTATGGCCATCTTGGCCGAACTTGGCCACAATTATTCTTCTTTTAATATCCCGTTCTTGTAATTTCAACATTAAAAATCAGTTAAAAGAGATACATTGCAACTTCATGATTAATTTAATAATTGCCCTATTTTTAATATTAAATATATATTCTTTGGCTAAAGTACCAAAAGAGATAAAAGATAGATAGAAGATAGATAAAATGAACAAACAATAAAATATCTTGGGATCTAAGCAATATTATAAAAATCAAAGACAGGGCTTAGAACATTACTTCTAAAACTGAGTGAAACTTATATTTGCTAAAAAATAATATTAGCACAATTGTTCTAGTACAGGGGTTTGTCAAATATTTTTTTACCAAGTACTAGCTACCATCTAACATTCTATTTATATGTTATTGTCAAAGAGATTTAACTACAAGAGGGAGGACTATCATGGTTTGGTACCACAACGTTATCTGACCAGCTGTGAGAGACTGAGCTACCTGCTTCCTATCCCTCTTTACTTTTCGGTATCAAAAATGATAAAAACTTAATTTCATTTAAAACGAAAACTCAAAAATAACATTTTTGTTTTATTTATCAAACTTATGTCAAAAACTGACACCATGACAACAGCTACTAAATCCAACTATACAATAAAGCTCTGCTGGTCTAGCCTAAGCTTCAGTGTTCAGGACTCCAGCGACGAATCACATTGCAAGATTTGTGCACCAATATAGTTGTGTCAGGAGCCTTTAGTTCATTGTACTTGAAGGATTTACTGTTAGAATACCTAATGGTAATAACCATGCTACCAGACCCCATATTACTGCGCTTTTCCACCCGTGTCCTCCCTTCTAGTAGTATAAGTCACTTTGGTTAAATTAGACTAATAAACCTCTTCCCTCACAACAGGTATAATATTAAGCCCCCAATATACTGTCTATACCACCTGTAACACAGAGCAATAGTACGACACACGGCTAAAATCAGTTGACAGGAGGGAAATGATGAGAGGGAGCCAATGAGGTTATTCCTGATGTTAAACCACGCCCTCAATTTGAAATCAGGCCAATCATACTGGTTCCTCAACACTATTTTCCCGCCTTGTAAACTGATTTTAGCCGTTTGTCGTACTATAGAAAACGATAAACTTAAAAGGCATCTCTTTATATCCAATAATAACCATTTTTCATTTTCCTCATTTATATCGTAGGTATATAGGAAAAGTATTGTGTTTGTAAAAAATTCGAAACCGGAGTTTCACGTGAATAATTTGTTTTGTGTGTTTTTTGTGACGTGCTCCAATAAAATAAGAAACTGTGGACGTTTATATAAAATGTTATAAGCAACTGTGGACAATTATATTAAATGTTATAAGCAACTGTGGACAATTAAATTAAATGTTATAAGCAACTGTGGACAATTAAATTAAATGTTTTAAGCCTCTGTGGACAATTAAATTAAATGTTATAAGCAACTTTGGACAATTATATTAAATGTTATAAGTAACTGTGGACAATTATATTAAATGTTATAAGCAAATAATAATCAACATCCTATTAAAACAGTACTCTGTAATTCAAAATCTATAATTCAAAATCTAACAAAATACAAAGCCCGCAAAACTTGCTCATATATAAACTGTAAGAATTATGTTACGGGGTAGTTACTATCAAATTTTGGGACGCAGATCAAATATGTTGACGATGTTGTAGATTACCTACTGCAGATTTATGGTGGTATTCTTGGACAATACTTATGTCTGAGTGACTTCAGACTCCCCTGATACTTAAGTTACCCTTTCTTAAATAAGTTAATTCTGCTATGTTATTGATAGTAGGAGATACTTAGGGAAAGCTAGTAGGCCACGTAGTTAGACCCCTTTGTATGTCTTATCCACTACACTTAGACCCCTTTCTGGTAAGTTAAATCTCTATCTAGAACACGTACATTAATCGCACCCAGACTTATGAAATGTTCTAAAATACCTCACAAAAATACACCTATCACATAAATTTAAAAACTACCTTTTGTGCTGATAATAGAAATTAAAAAATAACCAATAATTAATTAATTTTAATAAATGAAAAATTTATTTTTTATTTTTTTTGCTTAGAATCACAGATATTTCGATTTTAGGACATTTTACCGCCATTATATTTAGCAGTAAAGCTTCAATTAACTTTATAAAAAATTTATTGTAAACATAAGCTTAATAAAATTGATTGTTTTCAAGCATAATTTCAACATCAAATATTAATTTATAAACAATTATGTTTCTACAAATATAGACTATATATGTTAATTCATTTCTTTTGTTTCATTGCCTTAGGCGAAAGAGGTATAGAAAGGGTCTATTATAAGAACCCGACATCGCACAGGCTTAGAACACCCGGCTTGGACAATACTTTTGTCTGAGTGACTTCAGACTCCCCTGATACTTAAGTTACCTCTCTTAAATAAGTTAGTTCTATGCTATGTTATTGATAGTAAGAGATACTTAGGAAAAGATAGTAAATCACCAAGCTAGTAGGCCACGTCTTTTATAAAAGACTTTACACGTACAACTCCGATTCCCAACTCTCCTATGAAATTTCAAAGGCCCCAATCGGAGTTGAACCCGGGGTCTGTGTGGAAGGGAGTCCCCTCTACACATATCGGGTTGATCAGTGATCAACACGATCAACCCGGGAACCCCCCCCCCCCGGTGATTTACATTACCGGGAACCCCCATTTGAGTAAATTATATGTCAAAGTTAATAACTTGGGAATAAGCCGTACTTAATCTGAAGTAATGATGTTAAAGACTGTCCTTAGGTGAAAGTAAAAATTAAGGATCTAAAATCTATAGGTATATATATATATATATATATATATTATATATATTATCAAATAAAGATGTATGACGACATGGACGTATTGGACGTATGATTATGAGATAGAGATATAGAAGCTAATATACCTTTTCATGGTTACAGCAAAAACAAGAGGTCTTCGGCTGCTACGGGACGTCGGCGCTGGTGGCAGCATCGCTGCCCCCTGTCGCTTTCAGTTCGTCATTTACTTGTTTATATACGTGGCATACTGCCACGTATATAAGCGCTATAAGCGAATTTTCGAATGTATTATAGTCAAAAGACGTACTTTCATCACATTGCGTTATATATCTTATTCTTATATGCCAATCAATAAAACCAGAACTAATACAGATAATAAAATGTAACATCGTATTTGTGGTAAAAAATAGAACTACTTGTGTAAAAATTGCAGCCCGTTTTAAACACTTTAAATATTTGTGACTTTTTGAAATGTTTGTGGTGTCAATATTGAGAGTTTATGGCGTTACAAATATTTCATAAACAATAGATTTCAGTACAGTTTGTACCAAGTTCCACATAGATTCGAGAAAGTGTTGGAAAGTTATCGTGTCCCATAGAAACATCTAGGAACAAAAATCTTGTACATACATACACACACACACACACACAAATATATATATATATATATATATATATATTATATATATATATATATATATATATATATATATTCTTTATCACTCCCCTCCTTCCAAAAAAATTCACCCACATGCCTGTCCGCTTCATGACCTTAACTTCATAAGCTTATATTTTTTTGAAAATTCGCTAAAAGGCGCGAAACGCGGGTTTCGCGGGTAGAGCAAACCGAATTAACCGTGTTACGTGTTAATTCGAGTTTGCTCTACAACTTTTTTCTGTGCATATTGCATATCGTTCGGTGTTTGTCGTGATTTTAGTAACCATTAATACTCGTTACGTCAGTTAAAATAAAACAGTTAAAAGATAAGATAACAGTTAAGATAACACTTTTTACTATATGATTATAGCCTTCTCAATAAGCAAAACATTAAGAGACAATCGGGAGGTAAGAGTGCGTCTAACTTTAGGACCTGCGCAGTTAATGTAATGATTGTAAGCATGCGTAATTTTTGCCAAGCATATGCAATTTGTTTTTGATGGTTGTGCAAGTGTTTCGTGATGGATTCTTCTTTATGTTTCGCTGGGATCATTTTGTCATACGGCAAATCGAAGTAGTGTGTTCTCCCTTTTATTCAAGATCCTTGAAAAATAACTAATAATATTAAATCCATCCCAATAAGCCTGTAGAACTAGACGAATTTAAATTTAAGTTGGTTCTTCTGTACAACAAATTTATTTGATATTTTTATAGAACGAAATAGAATTAGAAAGATATATTAAAATTTACGCGTTTACCCCTTTTTGCAACGAATGCTTCTTAAGCTCGGTATTTAAAATATATGTCATATTAATATGTATTTACAACTGGGAATATATTAAGTTTATTTTACATATGTACACACTTTAACAATTAATAATTTTAAAATAGACACCTAAAGCGACTTTCTTGTTCAATAAATTATTTAACATCGAGTAATTCAATAATAAAAAATATAGACAACTCTTTAGCTTTTTAATTATAATTTAGTTAACTTTGGCACAAATAAATTGCATGAAATTGTTTTCAGTTGACTACTCTTAAAATGATTATGGCAAAATCATCTAAACATTTTAATATTGGTCAGAAATGAGTAGGGGAAAAAACAAATTAATACATTTTAGAAAAAAAAGAATTAAAGGACTACGGACCATTAAATCATAAACTTTCGATTTTAATTTAACTAAAAATTATCAAAAATGGTACCTCGGAACTTTTCCTTCCTACATTTGATTCGCTATTTTAATGATTAGCTCATCTAATAAAAATAATAGTGGTAGTCACATCATAAAATAAGGCGCAGTCGAATTATCCACGGCCTCCTAGATTCCTTGTGTTGAAATGGACATCGGATCACCAACAAACCTTTCCTTAGCATTGTTTATCATGGGATTTTTTTGAGTTACTCCTTGACATTAACAAAAAAAGCGTGCAGATTAATTAAATCATGATAAATCGAACCAATTACCAATAATAAGTGAAATATTTGAACGGAACTAAAGTAAAGAAACAGTCCTTTAAAACCGCAGTTTTTCACCTAAATTAAATCTCCTGTAACTTTAATAATACAAACGTAAAACTTGAGCTTGATGGCTCGTAGTGAGCGTGCAACATTCTAGATTACGAAAATAAGTTTCATTCATCAAAAATCCGGCTAATTACTGAAAAATTCGGAAAAAATTATAAGAAACAATTATAAGGAACAATAATGAGAAACAATGATAAGGAAAAGTTTGTTGGTGATCCGATGTCCATTTCTACACAAGGAATCTAGGAGGCCGTGGATAATTCGACCTTGCCTTATACATTTAAATTAACAGTTTGACTTAAAGGTCCATTAGTATTTGCCCCAAAGGCATCGGCTAAAGCTGCTAACCTCACAAAAAAATTTAACAATAAATAAATCTATAATACATTCTTATCTATGTTTTTTTAAATACATCAAAATATCTTATAAATATATAACGTATAAAAATAAATTTCCTATTTTTTATATTTTTAAAATCTTAATATTTATTACTTAATTTATTCACGAGGTTCATAATTTCACAAATAAATCATAACTTAAACATTATTACACGACATCAATAAATAAGATATATAAATATAATATATTTAATATATATTTATGATATATGACGACACAGCTTGATATAATATATATTTATCTGATACATAATTTTACGACATCTAATATGGTTTTTTAAAGCATACATAAATTCAATTTTTTTTCTCCTGATATCATGAAATATCTCTTTATTATGATAATATTTAAGCAATATTCAGGGAGGTATTCCAAAACACAACTTAAGTATAAGTAGAACTTATCTATACTTTGACATAAATAAGTCCTGCCAATACTTAATGCTAATAAAGTTCTAACATACTCCCTACTTAAAATAAGAGACCGAATGTTTATTTAAATATGTTTTATTATTTTAATATTTATTAAATTATAAATATGTATTCGATTTTTTTGGTCATAATTAACTACAATATCTTAAGTATAATAATTAAAATGTTACATAATAATGTTTTTAAACAGGATACTTTATATATATATAATATATTATATATATATATATATATATATATATACATATATATATATATATATATGTATATTATATATATATATATATATTATATATATATATATATAATATATATAATATTATATATTATATATATATATATATATATATACATAATATAATAATAAAAATAATAATAATATAATAAATATAATAATATATAATAATAATTAATAATAATAAATAATAATATAATAATATAATTAATAATAATATAATAATAAATATAATAATAATAATATATAATAATAATATATAATATAATAATATATTATAATAAATAATACATATATTATATATATATATATATATATATATATATATATATATATATATTATATATATATATATATATATATATATATATAATAGATATCTGTCAAAATTGAATACATTTTTTACACAAAATTACGATGAACACGAAGTTAGGGCTCACATTTTTTTAAACAATTTACAACTTAATTGAACTTCTTTTGTTGCTTTTTTTGTTGCTACAGGAAGTTAAAGAAAGCCTCAAATAATTATTAATACATTATTAAATCTAATCAGTTCCTTTGCTTTAGAATTGAGCAAACCATATTTTTACTATTGATTTTTAGTATAATCAACCTGAGGTATTTATAAAAAATAATTCGATTGACTGATTTCAGTACCTGTAGTACCTGAGTTACCATTTTAGTACGTAACTCAACCATTTGGCAACAATTTTTTTTTTTTATCGCTCGTCAATATAAAAATAATCTGTGGCATGAAAATAATCTCTTTATAGCTAAGTTGCAAATAATAGTATATTATGTTACAAGACTGTGAAGAAAGTCTTTTTTTTACCGAGGCGACTATATTTACTGTCGAACAAAGCGAGACAGTAAAAGGGGTAGAGGTGAAAATAGCTATTTCCAGTCGATCAGCATTGCTTTTTTTCGGGGGTAATAGAAAACAACTATTTAGAAGAAAATCAGTACAATGTATAAAAAAAATTGGCGGTACACTTTTTTCGATGTCCTCGTTGGCCAAGAGTTTCAATTCTGGCGGCGTATTTTCAATGTCAGAATCAATATCCATGATTTTTAAACACTTGATAATAAATAATTAATAAATCACTTTACGAAAATAACGAAACTTCAAAAGTAATATTATAACCTTGTAGTAAACTACTAGCGCCCACCTAGTGGACATTTGAGGAACTTCACCAGCGATAATAAGAAACCCTTTTACTGTCAACGATTGTAAAAAAACCTACAAAATTGTCGAAGACGGTTAAAAACGTATTTCACCTACTTTTACAGTACAGTGTCTACTTTACAATTACCCGAAAAAATAATTAATTTAGTCACGTATTTTATGACAATAATGATAAGGAAGTCGTATTACTATGTTGCGGGTGCGACTGTTAGCTCGTAAGCAGTGTTGCCTAATGACTGTTACTAAATAATAATAAAAATGATACTTTGTTCAACTCTAAAGGTCAACCATAGACAAATATATTTATCTACAGCATATAGATATAATACAAATATACACTTTTAAATTTATATTATTATATTTTTTTTTTTAAATTATTAGACCACACTTAACACTTAAACAATAATTATACTTTATCTTTTATAACTAGCCTAGTACTTATGAAATCACTCAGTTATAAAATACCTGTATCAGGCCTATAGCCTGAAAGGAGCCAAAGTGGGAGGGGAGGACTGGCTACCCGTTCAGCGTTTAAGCATAAGTCCCCCCTCCCTCTGGGATTGGTTTTCACCGCCCTACAAGTTTTGGCTACCAATGACCTTGACCAGCATACATCTTTACACGAATAACAAAATATAACCCATGTTAAAATAAATGCGATTAAAATGTAAGCCTCAAACTGGGATTCGAACCCAGGATGAGAGCCAACCCTAGACGAGGGCACGCACTACCAACTGAGCTATCCCGAAGACGAGCTCAGCTCTGTACTAATACCAATATCACCATACAAACTCGGAGTTGATATAGCTCAGTTGGTAGAGCGTGTCCGCGTTTAGGCTTGGCTCCCATCCTGTATTTAAATCCCGGCTCAAGGCTTGCATTTTGATCGCAATTTTTTATTCTATATAAATTACTGCAGTCACGCGAGTTTGTGTAGTGTATATATATATATATATATATATATATATATATATATATATATATTATATATATATATATATATATATATATATATTATATATTTAATGGGTTGCCTAGTTAGAAAAGGTGAAGTATAGAGTATACAGTTATGCATAATAATAACAACTTACAAAAAAATAACTAAATCAGTCATTAAATTTTAACATATTTATATATTTATTTTTCCGAAATTCTAAAGATATTATTTATGTATATTTTTAGTTTAAATACTTAATTTATTTAAGCTTCTCTTTTATATTTGGAATTAAAATATGAGAAAGCATTTTATTTGAAAGAAATGTTCCATATTGAGTCTATTTACACCTTGAAATTCGAAACAAATCTTGAATTAAACCACTTCTGCACAATGAACGACATTGTATCTATAGAAAACTTCGAATTTTCTATTGATATCTTTACGTATATGTTAGATACGTTAAGATCCTAGCATGGATTTGTGATAGATATGGTGAAAACTAGATGTACATATCTCCAAGCCGTACGACCGTCCCTATTCCGAAAATTGGATACTAATCAATTCGCTCTCTAGCAGAGAAGAATATAGTTCTTGAATGATAAAGCCTTTTATCTGCATCTGCTGTCTACTTAACTCAATACCACCAAAAATTTAGGAGTATCCGTATCTGCGCAGGAGTGCAAAAGATTCGTACAAGAACTAAAACGTAAACAAAGTAGCAATGAAAGCGTATGATTAAGAAAAAGAACATTAAAAATAGGGCAGTAAATTTCTAAATAACAACTTTTTAAAATAAAATATGTGGTACAAGAATACAGCAGGATCAAGCATAGAGATGTTATTACTAGAGAGGTCCTACTGGTTGAATTTTGAAATATCAAAAGTTACCATAACACCTTTTATTAATAATAAACTTAAATAAACAGTACAAAGTTACAATAATTCAGACAATAGAATACAAAAAAATGTGGAATAAGGCGACAGCTATTAAATCATTATAAATTTATACACCTTCAGAGGAGGTTGCAATGAGGTTACACAGAGCCTCTAAGAGCCTTAAAAAGATGTTTCAAATCTCTCAATGTATTAAAATAGGGTATTTCTCTCTAATATATATCTCTATAGGATAAAGTTTATCGATCGTCACTCAAGCTTTAGTTAGCTGTCACAAATGTTTAATTCCCGTGATCAACTTGCCAAGCGGTTTAATTCAGAAAAGAGTTGTACGTATATTGAAATCTATACCGTTAGAAAAAGGAGCTAATATAATATAGTATTTACAATTAAAGGACTTAACTAATTAAACAAAGATAATAAGCTTTCTTTTTATTGGCAGTTTATTCTAATGATCTTAGTTGTCCGAAGCAGTGTACACGAAAAAATGTTTTTTACAAATGTAATTTTGTTTTGTAAATTAAACGACTGAAAACAAAATATCACAAAATTTAATAGTAAAAATTAAATTACAAACAAGTTTTAATAAAACATTATAAGGTAACAGAGTAACGTTGGCACTTAATTATAGAACACACATTAAGTTATGTTTTAATTAAAAATAATAAAATTGTACAAATTAACATAAATTTAAGTTAAAGGTAAATTACAATAAATGAATTTACTTGCAATCTTATATCACAATAATTCGATATCCAATTGGGCTTAAACGAATTAATTGAATTGCTGTTGGATATCAATTTCCCTGAAATGGTTTCGGCTCTCAATTATCAGCAGTTGAGGCATCGTTTGTCTTCTGAATCATTAACGCATCACTGATAGCTATTAATATGTGGGTCGACTTTATCAAACCTCTAGTGTAACGAAATAGCATGGAGGTAAAAATCCTTTTTATTTAAAAAAATAATGAAATAAAGGGTATTTATGATAGAAAAAAACGTAAATTCAGAAAAAGGTTACTTTCAAAATATCGTCTGTACTGATGCTAATGATTTGAACTTGGATGATGTGTGAGGAAAACGTTAGACACCCAGGATAACAGCTAGGGATTGGGCTGTCCATCTAGAATTTGCATAATTCTTAGATCGTAAGATCAAAGTATTAAATCACAAGAAATCTTTATTTTTTCGGGCGGAGAAAGGATCCGGCTCTATATACGGACACAGACGCTTTATTGTTTGCGGTTTACTGTTATCACATACTCTGATAACAGTACAGTACTTCCACATTTTTTTAACATTTTTAATATAATAAATTATTTCGAGTAAATTAATAGTTACTGATAATATTAATTATAATTTATACTAATGTTAAATGTTCAACATCTTTAAAACTTCTGTTTCAGAAGATTGTTTTTAGCCAACAGGGAAGAGCTGAAGATGTGTCCAACATATGTTATTTCGTATACTTTCTTTATATAGACAATCAGAGCAATCTAAAACTGGTGTATATTTTACAAGACCTGAGCTTAAAACAGATGAATAATTCTTAAGACCTAAGTTTAAAACTGATATTCACTAAACCCAACAAGTGCATTTTTGATACCCTTTAATCTTATCATTCTAAAATTCATACAACAGCACTGTAGTAGTGGTTTTCCTCATATTTTTTTGATAAAGCAGTCTTCGTGTCTTCTTATCTATAGAAAGGTGCAACGTGCAAATACCAGTAAAACATTTCAATGAAAGTAATTACACCAAAAAAACATTACGATGAAAGTGATTATACCAGTAAAACATTACGATGGAAGTGATTACACCAGCTAAACATTACGATGATATAAATTGCACCAGTAAAACATTACGATGATATAAATTACACCAGTAAAACATTACGATGGAAGTGATTACACCAGTAAAACATTACGATGAAAGTGATTACACCTGCTTACCGCCAGAACGAAAAGCAATATGCCAACATTATTAAAGTGAATACACCATGAGTAAAGTAACAACTACACATTGACGAAAATGAATATACAACCAATTATATGCCACAAACAACAAATTAGCCGAAAGATTACCTCTGACTGAGTTCAGACCAAAAAAATAAAGATTAAGTAAAATACTAGATGACACCCTAGTTTAATATTTCATAATAACTATATAATAATTGACAACTGAACTGATCAACAAAAACTGAACTGTTTCTATCCATGATGTCCTACATCCCTGAAGATGCCTCCCACAGTGGAAGCGAAACGTCGGATTCTTCATCTACATTGACGCGGTCACTACCGGAAGACCTAAATCCTCAAAAATTATAACTGAATTCATTTACTTGCCAAATACATAAAAAAATAATTATAAATGAATTTATTTACTTGCAAAATAAATTATAACTGAATTTTTCCTTTATCAAATAATAAATTATGGATTCAAACAGTTATCTTTTAAACGCCGAATACTGAATTATACCAAAATATTCTTGTCAAAAGATAAATACTAAACTACATTTGAATTTGTACACAATGTGTACAAACATACATATATACATGTCACATACATACATGTCATACAGACATACATGTCAAATATTGGATAAATAATAATTTCATTTTATTTTTGAAGATTGAATATAGATTTACAAATAAATGTATTCCTCTTGTAACACGTTGAACATTGATCTTTTACTGATATCCGACGATTTTAACAATTTCATCAATTTTTTTCATCAATGTCGAATTTCAGTCAATCAGCTGAATTTTAATCATCAGACCGAGTTGAGTGTGGATCGATCTTAAGTTCCTTGTCGTATGGTCTTGTTTCACCTCTCATGTCACATATGACGTTGGTTAACGCCATGATGTAGTTCTTCGCTAGCGTTAGTGTTTCGATTTTGGATAATCGCCTCTTCTTTTTAACATGAGGTATTACTTCACGCAAAGACTGAAACAGTATAAATTAAATTTTGTTAAATGATGCAATAAATAAAATTTAGTTAAATGATGCAATAGAAATTTAATAGACAGATTAGAAAATTCATTTTAATTTTTAACAGAGGACAGTTTGTTATAAATGTTTTACAGGTCTCTTCAATAGCACATTGCTATAGAAGAGGCCTCTCTGTCAAATCTTTCTCCATTGCGATATAAGGCGCGGTCGAATATCCACGGCCTTCTAGAACATTGGATCACCAACAAACTTTTTTTATAACTTTTTTTTCAAAATTTTCAGTAATTAGCCGGATTTGTGATAAATAAAGTCTATTTCCGTAATCTGCACGCTCTTTTGGTTAATCTCAAAGAGTATTTACATTCACTCAACGATTTATTTTTAATTTATTTTTTCGATTTATTTTTTCTAGTTTCTAAAATACAACCCTATAATAATATCATTATGATAGAAAATTTAATTTTTTTAATTAAAGTATTGTGCAATAATTTGCTGTACAAACAATTATTTATTAGTATTTTTAATTATTTAATGATTTATTTAACAAATAATTCTCTAAATTTAGTTTTATGCCAACAAACAATTATTATAAATAATCGTATTTTTGCATGTGCACGTAAAAATTCTGGTTTTATTTTCTTTATTACTTACTTTTTGTATTATTATGCGTACCAAATAGAAACAATCAACACAGCTTTATTTAAGTACAAGTATACCTGTATAAAATATAAAAAATATTTATATCACTCTTATTATTTCAATAAAAAAAGTTGCAAACCAAACACTGAATTATTAGCTCAAATGTTGTATTATTTGATAGCATGGAGTTAACAGATAACGATGCAATAGATGACTACTGCAAGCCTAACCAAGTTTCAGAGAGTATACAAGAATTTAACGACTTAGTCTTAACATTTCCGGGTCATATAAACATATTTCACACAAATATAAGAAGTGCTGACAGAAACCTAGATCAGTTATGCGTGACGTTAGAAAATTTTAGGCAAAAATTTGATATTATTATACTTTCTGAAGCTTGGTTATTAAACAAACCAACAGATATATACTCCATTTTAGGGTATCAAACTTTCTCAACTAAACTAAATTTTAATCAAAACAGTGGAATTCTAGTCTTTGTAAAAGATTATTTAGCAATCGATATAAAAATATACACGAACATAACTTTTCATGCGATTGTAACTGTCTTGTTTTAAAATTCACAGAATTTACAATTACTGCACTGTACAGATCTCCATCCGGTAACCAACTTACCTTCGTTAATGAGCTCGACCTACTGCTTAAAGATTTGAAACTGTCTAAAAATAACATACTTATTGGTGACGTAAATATTGATATTTATGAAATATTAATAGTGCTAGTCCAAGTCCAAATTCTGTAAATTACTTAACGTGTTTAGCAGGTCATAACTATATAGGAGCTATATCGACTCCTACTAGAGTCACTCACCAGTCTGTCTCCACTATAGATCACATATTTGTTAAAAATAATCTCTCAGATATATTTACTGCTGCCACGATAAAAACTTTCGTAACCGATCATTACTCCCTAGCTTTGAACATTAACCTAAATAAAAAACAAGCCAAGAAAAACCTATGTTTAATCCCTTGACCAAATTAGATGACAATAAACTTTCTGAACTCATTTCTAATGAAACCTGGGAGTCAGTTTTAAATAATAACGATGTAAATATTAGTACTGATAACTTTATAACCACAATTACTTATCATATTAACAGTGCCACTAAGACTCTACCACCTCCTAATCATAAGTACAAAAAACTAAAGCCGTGGATCACGTTAGGACTTATCACCAGCATAAGAAAACGGGAAAAACTAACTAAAAAAATACTAAAACAACCGTTTAATGTTGCATTGCATGCTTATATTAAAAAATATAGTAATAATTACAAAAAATCATTAAGAAGGTAAAGAACGATTACTATTCAAACAAAATAGAGTCGTGTGAGGGCGACTCTAGAAAAATTTGGCAAGTTATTAATGAAGGGTTAGGTAAGAAAAAAAACAATAAAAAAGAAATCAAAACTATTGAATATAACGGTAAAATCATAAATCTTAAAGACAATCCTGATGATGGCGCAAATGCTATTGGTGAATATTTTAGTAAGTTAGGCGAAGTGATGGCTTCTAAAATAGAAGAAATCGATGTAAATGACAATATGTATAGAGACGGAACCATAAACACTGGTTTGTGGGATCAGTATGATAAAATCACGGAAAAAGATATAATAGATGCAATTAATCAAATTAGAGGTGGTTCAGGACCTGGTCTCGACAACATACAGACAAAAGTTTTAAAAACAAATGACAAATATCTAGTAAAACCTCTCCTCCACATTACAACATTAAGTTTAAACCAGGGAATATTTCCTGATGTTTTAAAGAATGCCTTAGTAACACCACTTTATAAAGGCGGTGATTCTTCACAGCCTTGTAACTATCGCCCTATAAGTTTATTGTCCAATGTGGCCAAAATAGTAGAAAAAATAGTCAAAAAACAACTCGTTCAATTTTTGGAAACACAGGGTATCATAAACAAGAACCAGTTTGGCTTCCAACCAGGTATAAGTACTGAGGACGCCATATCTGAAGCAATTTCTTATATCAGTAACTCTCTAGATATCGGTTTAAAAGTTGCAGCTGTTTTCTTGGATTTGGCGAAGGCATTTGATACTGTTTCTCATAAGATTTTGATTAAAAAATTGTTTAATATTGGCATAAGAGGAACAGTACTCGGGTGGTTCGCCAGTTATCTGGAAAACAGACAGCAATCAGTTAAAGTAAATAATGTGCTTTCTACCCCTTCAAGCTCAGAATATGCAATACCGCAAGGCACGGTCCTAGGTCCTTTATTATTCCTTGTTTACATAAACAACGTCTTCTCGGTGGTGGGCAGGGTGCCGTTTGGTGGGATTCTGTGATGACTTAGTATTGCTGTGTTCGGCCAAATTTTGGTTCGAAGTATGTAATGCATTAGAAATAAATTTAAATAAAGTTCATACATGGTTAAAATTAATAAATTATCATTAAATATTAAAAGACCAACCTAATTTATTTTTCATTTCGTAATAGTATAAACTCAAAGCCAAATTACAAAATCCGACTACACAGACATGCTTGTCAGCAGAATTCCCGCAGGACTGCACATGTCCTAAACTGGAAGACGTTCAGTCTGTCAGGTATCTAGGAAAATAGTGGACCACAATCTGTCCTGGCAATGCCATATCGAAACTCTAACTAAACGTCTTAGGCAATACATATATCTATTTCATAATGTTAAAGGATTCCTTAAAAGTAATAAACTTAGAATGCTCTATTTTGCCCTAATTGATTCCATCCTGAGATACGGTATAACTGCTTACGGCTCAGCCGCAGAAACTCACTTACTGCCTCTTTACAGACTCCAAAAACTGTTTGTTAGAATAACACTAAAACAACCATACAGGGAAGAGTCCGCTCCGTTATTCAAAAAGCTTCGAATCTTGAATTTACCAGATATGTTTCAACTTATAGGTTTACAACGAATTTATTCAGGTAAACATAATTTAGTAAAAATTGACCATGGTGTTAATACAAGATTAGCACATCAACAAAACATTTATAAAATTCCTAGAAAGCACACGACAATGGCCAAAGACATTGGTTGTTTGTAGCAGCAATGAATTATAATCGATTGCCAGATCTTATAAAGAATTCCAAGTCACTAAATATTTTCACAAAACAGGTTAAACAGTTGTTTCTAGACCATTATTTATAATGGTCTATTTATAATAAATTTTAATTATTCTTCTAATTTATAATAATTTAGATAATCATACTGTAAAATAGTCATATCGAATTTTCGTAATTGATCTAAAATAAAGAATTTTGTAATTGTAATAATTAAGAAAAATAAAATAAATAATAAAGAAGTAATCATAAATTATATAAATATTAATTTTCTGTTTATAATACTCCTTAATTTAATAATTATTATTACTTAAAAAGAAATTATAACTAAACTAGTAAACATTCAATAATGTGCACATGTTAATATTGCTCATACAAATATAAAATACTTATGTCTTTATGTGCTAATGTAAATTTATTTATATTAACTTAATTATTTTTAAATTATTGGTATCATCATTTCAGTTAAAATAAAGCGCTAAATTATTAAAATTAATATCAAAAATAATATATATTTGTGTATGTGTATGTGTATGTGTATATGTATATGTGTGTATGTGTATGTATGTATATATATATATATATATATATATATATATATTATATATTATATATATATATATATATGTATGTATGTATGTGTATATATATATGTATGTATGTGTGTGTGTATGTGTGTATATATATATGTATATATATATGTATATATGTGTGTATATGTATGTATATGTATGTATGTGTGTATGTGTATATATGTATATGCTAGTGTAGAGATATAGAATTATCACTCCTCCCCACGGCACAGAGTTTTCACTCTCTTGTGGGGAGTAGCCTAAGTTAATAATTTGCATAGTTTTAAGTTAATATTTGTAATAATTTTAATATGTATTTATTTAATAAAAGGTATTTAAAAAAAAAAAAAAAAAAAAAATTAACTTGGTACATACATAACTACTCTTAGACGTCAATTCAATTTTTCCTTCTTTCTCGTTTTTTTCTGAAATGAAGATGTATTAACTGATATTGAAGTTGACTTCACTATTACGCTTCAGCGCTAGATTGGGAGATACATTGGATTCATTGATCCTCATGTGCAAAATATGCATAATATTCGCTTTAAGAATGCATAATGCCGCACACTTTATTCCCTTTCTTTGATAGTGGGTTTTTTTCGTTTTTATTTCGATCGAGGAAATTACATAATCATTTTTGTCATAGCGCTTTTAGACCGGGTGCGTTTTGAAGCTGGCGTATTAATTTTATGGATATGGCATGTTTTTTTTATTTCTGTTCACGTTTTGGCATGGCGGTATGTGCAGGGAGATGGGCAAAAGTTTAAATTTTATGAGAATCAGGTTCAAATAGCAAACTTGCTCCGATTTTAAAAACTCAAATTGCGTCGTGTAGCTTGCGTAAAATGAACATACGTCCCTGCTGACATGACGTATCTATCTCCAATAAGAGATAGATTCGTCAATGTAAAAAAAACCGGTCCGAATGTAAAAACCCTGTACTTACTTTTGGGGACATGCCCAGCTTCGGGGAAACGTCGTAGAGAGACGAGACGGGTGCCATTTGATTCAGCTGCTCCTGCTGCATAAAAAAGTCCGCGACAGAGGTATGAAAATATTTTCGGGTCTACTGGATATTTTGGTTCGAAACTTTTTTACCTAAAAAGGAGCCTTAAAACTTTAGGACCGTTTTTGGGAATGAAGGGGAATGTTAAGCGATATCATTTGGCTTCACTAATCTAGTTTAGTGGATAACGCTAAGCGATATCATGTGGCTTCACTAATCTAGTTTGGTGGATAACGCTAAACGTTATCATGCGGCTTCACTAATCTAGTTTGGTGGATAATGCTAAGCGATATCATGTGGCTTCACTAATCTAGTTTGGTGGATAACGCTAAGCGATATCATGTGGCTTCACTAATCTAGTTTGGTGGATAACGCTAAGCGATATCATGTGGCTTCACTAATCTAGTTTGGTGGATAATGCTAAGCGATATCGCGTGGCTTCACTAATCTTGTTTGGTGGATAATGCTAAGCGATATCATGTGGCTTCACTAATCTAGTTTGGTGGATAATGCTAAGCGATATCATGTAGTTTCACTAATCTAGTTTGGTGGATAATGCTAAGTGATATCACGTGGCTTCACTAATCTTGTTTGGTGGATAATGTTAAGCGATATCATGTAGTTTCACTTATCTAGTTTGGTGGATAATGCTAAAGCGATATATGTAGTTTCACTAATCTAGTTTGTGGATAATGCTAAGAGATATCATGTAGTTTCACTTATCTAGTTTTGGTGGATAATGCTAAGTGATATCACGTGCTTCACTAATTTGTTTGGTGGATAATGTTAAGCGATATCTTTCATAATCTAGTTTGGTGGATAATGCTAAGCGATATCATGTAGCTTCACTAATCTAGTTTGGTGGATAATGCTAAGCGATATCACGTGGCTTCACTAATCTTGTTTGGTGGATAATGTTAAGCGATATCATGTAGTTTCACTAATCTAGTTTGGTGGATAATGCTAAGCGATATCATGTAGTTTCACTAATCTAGTTTGGTAGATAATGCTAAGCTGGTCAGATAATGCTAAGCATTATGTGGCTTCACTAATCTAGTTTGGTGGATAATGCTAAGCGCTTCACTAATCTAGTTTGGTAGATAATGCTAAGCATGTGGCTTCACTAATCTAGTTTGGTAGATAATGCTAAGCGATATTATGTGGCTTCACTAATCTAGTTTGGTGGATAATGCTAAGCTATATTTTGTGGTTTTTATAATCTAGTTTGGTAAATAAACCATAAGCGCCAATTATACTTCTTATTTGTACAGAAAAACAAAAACACAAACGCGTCAAAACAGTTCTATGTTATTTCAAAGTAAACAAATAGCGCTGTCTAGACTTGTTGATTTGAAGGCTTTTTAAGTGTGAGAGTAGTTCGACACCAGAAGGTACGTGGAGCAATATGTGTAACGATTTCGCAATTTACTATCAAACTTGTGTTTCTTCTTTTATTAAGTTTTATTAGATTTGAGACTTTATTAAGATAAACGTAAAGGATAGGATTCTTAAAAGGGTAAAAGAACTAGTGTGAGTTTCGAAAAATCAATTTAAAAAAAAAGGAAATCGTGTTTTATTGATATTTTATAAATGGCTGTCACTCTTTAATTGACAGAAGATTGTCAAATGTCATAATATTTTGTAAACAAACACTCCGTGTAGTTTTATTAGTGCCCAAAAAAGCTTAATTTAACGACGGCTCTTTAGTTGCTAGTCGATAACGATTTCAGTCGCCAGCGACTGTAGCCGCTTGATTAGAAAAGACATAAAAGCCAGAATCACACGGAGCGACTTAAGTCGCTAAAGTACGACACACAACTAAAATCAGTTGACAGCGCGGGAAAATAGGGTTGAGGAATCAATATGTTTGGCCTGATTTGAAATTGAGGACGTGGTTTAACATCCAGGACTAACCTTATTGGCTCCCTCTTATTATTTTTCCACGCTGTCAATTGATTTTAGCCGTTTGTTGTATTATAGTCGCTAGGGATTTAATTCGCCGGTGACTAAAATCGTTTAAGTCCGTTTATGTAATAATAGTCCAAGAGCCCAGGGGTGTTTTGTTAATAAAAATTGTAATGGCTGGAACCGGTCTCAATTTTTTGTAAATACCTTCCTGAACAAGGATCTGCAATTCTGTCGACTCGTATTGGATGGGTGTCCCAGGCAGAACGCACTTTAGGGGTTAAAGGTTCTGCCTGGGACACCCATCCGATACGAGTCGGCAGAATTGCAGATCCTTGTTCAGGAAGGTATTTGCAAAAAATTGAGACCGGTTCCAGCCATTACACTGTTTGTTAACTTGGGTGGTAAATTTGGCATGTAAAGTGCGTTCTCCCTGGGACACCCATCCGATACGAGTCGGCAGAATTGCAGATCCTTGTTCAGGAAGGTATTTACGAAAAATTAAGACCGGTTCCAGCCATTACACTTTTTATTAACAAAACACCTCTGGGCTCTTGGTCTATAAGGACATAAAAAAAAAATAATTGTCGCTAGGGGGGTATATTTGAGTGTTTGTTTACTTTTAGTACAACACACGGCTAAAATTAATTGACAGCGTGGGAAAATAATGCGAGGGAGTCAATGATGTTATTCCTTGATGTTAAACCACGCCCCTAATTTCAAAATTAGGCCAAACTTATTAGTTCCTCAGCACTATTTTCTTACTCTGTCAACAGATTTTAGCCGTGTGTCGTGCTATAGTCGCCGGCTATTTTAGTCTCAAGGAGACTTAATTATGTAAACAATAACATTATTTTCTTTACAAAATTAAGTCTATAGGAGACTAAAATCGCTCCGTGAAATTAAGCCTAAAAGAGAAAAAAAATGTTTTTTTTTTTTAATATTTTGATCGAAGTTTTGACTCTACAAACACACAACTTGGTAATGGACATTGATGTCTTAAAAACACCTGAAACATATATCATTTGATACTACCGTGTTTTGCAAAACATGAATAGTTGAAACATTTATATTGTGTCATCACCTAAAACATTCAACAACATCTATTTTGGATGATTTCAACTAATTCATTTAATTAAGTTGAAATGCCGATTTCACAATTTTAATGCAAGAAGTATGTTTGTTCTCCATACCTACTATACTATACAGTACTATACAGTATAAATAAGAAAAATAATAATAGATGCTGTAAAAATATATTTTGGTAAAAATAAGAAATTAAACGGAAAAAAACGATTAACAGGGACATTGCAGTGACAAGGACAGCCACGTCATTGGCAGGATTTGTTTTTCATAATTTTCCGACATCTCAAGGTTTTTTTAGAATTAATCTGTTCTTATCTTTTTACTTAGACCTTTATGTCAATTACAAAAATCTATTTTGCTTTTTTTGTAAAGAAATAGCAAACCCAGAAACTACAAGTAAAAGCATTAATGTCTACATTACTGTCTTTCGCAGAACAGTTTCCCATAGAGTTTAAGATCTCGTAAGAGGTCTCAACCGGGTGGACATAGGGATAAATAATATTCACGGGCGTCTGTAGGGGGGTAGGGTCCACTTGACCCCTCCCCCTCCGGGAAAATCAGAAAAGTTAGATTGCACTGCAAATTAGTAAAAATCTAATGGTTATATCCTGCTTCAGTCCTTTAAAATATTTTGATTAATTTACATAAAAATTAACAACAGACGTTTCGCCTGGCGAAGCCAAGCAAAACCAAGCGAAACGTCTCTTCAGCGAAGCCTTCATCTTTAGTGATAAACAATAAGAAAATATATCAAAACAAACAACCATCAACAAAAAACTAGTAAATCTTACAAAAAACAAAAAAGATAACAAAAGAACCATCACCAAAAACTTTACCACAGGTTAAAAAACAGTTAAATTAAAAGTTAAAACAACAAAACAATAGGTTAGAAGTAAAAACGATAATACAAATTAAGAAAATCAAAAATAAACAGACAAGGTTAATGAAATAAGGTTATAGACCAAGAGCCCAGGAGTTTTTTGTTAATAAAAAGTGTAATGGCTGGAACCAGTCTCAATTTTTCATAAATACCTTCCTGAACAAGGATCTGCAATTCTGCCGACTCGTATGGGATGGATGTCCCAAGCAGAACGCACTTCAGGGGTCAAAGGTTCTGCCTTGGACGCCCATCCGATACGAGTCGGCAGAATTGCAGATCCTTGTTCAGGAAGGTATTTACCAAAAATTAAACCCGTTTTCAGCCATTACACTTTTATTAACTTCGGTGGTAAATTTGACATGTAAAGTGCGTTCTGCCTGGGACACCCATCTGATACGAGTCGGCAGAATTGCAGATCCTTGTTCAGTAAGGTATTTACAAAAAATTGAGACCGGTTCCAGCCATTACACTTTTTATTAACAAAACACCTCTGGGCTCTTGGTCTATTAGGTAAGAAAGAGAGTCAGGTAGAGGTTTGAAAACTAAACTAAGATTTACAAAAACGAGGGGCTAATTTTTAGCGGTTTTTATTGACTTTAAAATATTTGCGTATATACTATTAATATTGTTCGTATCAGTTTTTTTTATTTATGCTCTCGAGGTCAGTTTTAATATATAGGCTTTCTAGAATCCGTCGTTAATTGAAATGTTATTTAATATGTAGTACAAGTAAAAAAATGCTGTCTACTTTACTGTCTCTCGCAGAACAGTTTCCCATAGAGTTTAAGATCTTGTAAGAGGTGACAACCGGGTGGACATAGGAAAATAGTTATTTATGCCATATGGCTGAGAAGTGTGTCTTTATGTCACGGCATTTAGATTTACCGACGAGCGAAGCGAGTCAGGAAAAATTGCCAAGACATAAAGACATTCTCAGCCGGATGGTATACACTATTTTTTTTGAGGTAACACTCATTAAATAAACTGCGCTATATACTTAATTGAAAAAAAAACAAACGACCAATTGAACGTCGTCATTGAATTCATCCATAGCTTCACACTTTTACTCAAAAATGTAAAAGCATTACAAATAAACACACAAAAATTGTCAATTGGAACACCTTTTAAAAACGAAAAAAAAGTTAGTCTACGAACAAAAACAGAAACAAAATGAACGTTTTTAAAGAAACCTCATGAGGGTTTTACACAGATTGTTTTTTTGAACACGCTACATTACAGTAATGGCGGCAATATATGAATTACTTTTACGTCCTAGGAGTTTTTTTACATTCATTATTGTCCTCGGAGGTGAAAAGTACTAAATAACCTCCTATAACAATAATGATTGGCTTCTCATCCTAAAAATGGTCCAATAAAGTGCTCAATTACGTACTACCTCAAAAAAAATAATATTCATGGGCGTCTGTAGGGGGGGGGGGGAGGGAGGGTCAAACGGATCACTTGACCCCTCTTCCCCCCCCGGGAAAAATCCTGCATGACGCAAATATTATCATGGACGCCCATGATAATATTTGGTAAATAATTTAATGAAAAACGGTAGTATTTAAGTGAAATAATAGTTCATCGAGGAGGTTATATTTTAAATACTATCGCCTCTCAAAGTACATACAGCGTATCGGGGGATCGATCTAGATTCAATCTTCCTTACCTAGTACTAGCGTATTCCACTGAATTCCCTCCGAATGGTTCTGTGGCATTTAACTGGATTTAACTAGCGTACTCAATACGATCCGCGGATTTAGAATACTGTGTGAACGTACTAATTGAAGTTAATAAGAAGTCGCTTGTTAGCTATAACAAATCGGACTTATAGTCATTTTAGGCATTTTAAACCTCAATCTGCAAAAAATTCTTAAAAAGCTGAATTTCGGTGTACACCTTTATCATAATAGAGATATTATTACTAGAGGGGTTCTATTGGTTAAGTTGTCAAAAAATGAGTGCTAGGTGAGTTCATCAGAATCAGAGTAATACAATAAGTCTCTCCACTGATGTTAATATTTATTTAAAATAAAGCATAACCGGCTTTCAACCTACTAAAGGTCATCATCAGTGCCTAAAAACAAATAAAAAGAAATTACAAAATGTTAAAACCAAAAAACTAAAACTAAGTTAATTATAATAATTAACGCGCAAGATTAGTTATACACTCTTAAATTCGAATTGGGTTCAAAACAAATTAATTTCAAAAGTTGGTGTTATCTTTAGTTTTTATAGTCTTCGGTGTTAACAATACTGTTATAGTCTTATAACACTTATCGTTTTTAGCAACGTTAAAGATGTCGTTTGTAAAAAAATAAAACCTTTCTGTCCAGTTGTATCGCATTACAGTGAAAAGGGACCTTTTTCCTACTTGGCCCTTTTTGCTACCCTAACCAAAGCTTTTTTTAAACAAGAAGTTAAAAATATAATAACTATTAATTAATCATTAATTAAAAAAAAAAAAAATAGGAAGTAATTCGTATAATTTTTTTCCACGATTTTATTATAAAACATTCATATTTTAAAACTTAGTTAGCTTATTATCGATAAACATACATAACAATTTTGTATTTTCGGTGCTCCACAGGGTTATCTTGAGTCTCCCATCCTATTTCTACTCTTAACGGCTTTTCTTATTTAGTTTGAGGTGTTTTTCTAGACTACTCTTCTCCAATAACAAGGTTCTTTAAGTTCATTTACAATAGGGGAAAAATTGACAGCCAAGGATATTAAGCATTAGCTTAAAAAATTGCCAATAGAAAAGAAAAGAAGATGAAATACCAATATGGCTTAAAGTTACTTACTTTAAATTATATCAGTGTAAACAACTTTTAAAGCATTTTAAGTCTTTAAATTAACTATTGACATACTTTGAATTTTACTTTTAGCAATTGAACCATTCTGCTTGTAGTATAAACTTATTTTACTTTTTGAAAAAGCCACCTAACCTTTATCCTTAACAACCAAGTTGGTTTTAGAGAGAAGTGAAATTTTTCGATAATAAATTATTTAATATAGGTTCCTATTAAAGAAGTTTGTTAGTACAGAAAAAAACTAATGTTTTGACCTAAAGTAATCAGGGGTTTGAACCTGAGGGAGATAAACCGAAGGTATTCATTAGTCTAATTAGTAAGTCAGTGCAAATTATCTAAAAAATGACTGTGCTTTTGCTAAGTACATAAATAACTAATTGACAACCCATTGAAATTTAGACGTGAAAGTTTGTGACAATGGTGAATTATGAGTAAAATTAGTTGGATGTAATCCATTGTCAGTACTATTTACAAATAACGACGTTTCGGGAGCAGGTACTTCTCCCATCAGCAGGTTCGTCTTGAGAAAGACGGTGTGTGAGTCAAGTGTTGGGTGTTAGGATTTTAACGTAACTTCGTAGGCAGGTATCAACGACTTTGTCATGCACTTTGAAACCTTGTCTACGATGGGGCCTTCCCCGGTCTATATAGGGATTAGGGTTCCTTATATACCTCCTAGCTACCTGCGAATACGTATTATCGAGATCTTTCAAGTTCTAATTCTGCCTTTTTAGCTCTCTATGAATGAAAAATCATTCATAAAGAGGAGCATTGGAGAAATCGAAAAATTAAAGAAGCAGCTTATATGGCGACGTCCGAGAACCCACCCATAAGCCAAACAAGCATCAATATCGATCCGATATGGATCCCAATGCTTAAGAAGGACACCTAGGAAGACACATTTCCTAGGTGTCTCTCGCACAATGATTTTGTAATAAATAGATACCTGTATATATTTATGGCCTGTAAAGATGACAGGTAAATGAAGACTATAGGACATAAAACACCGCTGCATTTGAAAAAGGCAGATTTAGAATGAAGACAGTTGATAAAAGTAGAAGTAATTAGATGCTGACGACAGAGAGTAGAACGTTGATAAATCATAAAAGATGACAAAACAAAAAGTAAAGATAAGATATATAATATATATATATATATATATATATATATATATATATAATATAATATTATATATATATATATAATAAATTTATAATATTTTATTTTTGTTTTTGTTATCTTTAATTATTTGTATGTGTCAACTTTCTACTCTCTGTCGTCAGCATCTAATTACTTCTACTTTCATCTACTGTCTTCATCCTACAGTGGTATTATGTGTCCTACATTCTTCACTTACCTGCCATCTTTGATCTTTTAACTTCGTACTGTAGACTCTGGCGAGGGGATGTTTGTGGCCAGCTTAAGGACCTTTTTAATCCTCCGTTAAGTCAAGGCGTCGGTCAGAGTATAACTTTTGATCGTCTACAGCTTGACACCTACCTTTAACTAGTCACCATAGCCATTCCCTTCCCGATAGCTTCTTCGGTAGCTGATCATCGTGCATCGCCAATTCATGGTGTGCACTGCCAATTCCAGAGGCATTGTTTTGTATGACCAAAAGGATAATTATGCGAATTACATTTGGAATACCAAAACGAGTAGATAGTAATTGGGATACAGCTCAAGTGATAGATAAATAGATTGTAAAGCAAAGAAACACGTTACATACTTGAAAACTTAATGACAATATTACATATGAAGAAGACATTTCTGGTTGCATACATGTTACATTAATGACAATATTACACAAGAAGAAGAGATTTCTGGTTGCATGCTTGTTACATTAATGACAATATTACATATGAAGAAGACATTTCTGGTTGCATACTTGTTACATTAATGACAATATTACACAAGAAGAAAGAGATTTCTGGTTGCATGCTTGTTACATTATGACTATTACATAAGAAGAAGAATTTCTGTTGCATGCTGTTAATAATGACAATATTAACATAAGAAGAAGAGATTTCTGGTTGCATGCTTGTTACATTAATGACAATATTACATAGAAGAAGAGATTTCTGGTTGCTGCTTGTTACATTAAGACAATATTACATAAAGAAGAGATTTCTGGTTGCATGCTTGTTACATTAATGACAATATTACATAAGAAGAAGAGATTTCTGGTTGCATACTTGTTACATTAATGACAATATTACATATAAAGGAGACATTTCTGGTAACATACTTGTTACATTAATGACAATATTACATATAAAGAAGAGATTTCTGGTTGCATACTTGTTACATTAATGACAATATTACATAAGAAGAAGAGATTTCTGGTTGCATACTTGTTACATTAATGACAATATTACATAAAGAAAGATTTCTGGTTGCATACATTAATGACAATATTACATAAGAAGAAGAGATTTCTGGTTGCATGCTTGTTACATTAATGACAATATTACATAAGAAGAAGAGATTTCTGGTTGCATACTTGTTACATTAATGACAATTACATATAAAGGAGACATTTCTGGTAACATACTTGTTACATTAAGACAATATTACATATAAAGAAGAATTTCTGGTTGCAACTTGTTACATTAATGACATATTACATATAAAGAAGACATTTCAGGTTGAAAACTTGTTACATTAATGACTATATTACCTGAAAGGCGTCATTAAGGGAATGCATTCTCATCCTCTCTCTTTCGTTTGACTCGAGTCTTCTCATATTCCTTTCTTTAGCGTTTAATACTGGTCGTCTCCTTCTACCTCTTGATCTCACCGCGATCTTATCCCATGAACCATCTTCGCTCATCTACGCAAAAACGTATGAAGAATAAGAACTCTTAAGAAATGGGATTAAAACTAGCGTTCGATCCAATAACTTTTAATAATGGGGATAGTGCGCTAGATCAATGTAATAAATAATATAGTGACCCCGTTAAGGATAAGAAAATATAGAATCCATCACAAAACAAATTACCAAAACAAACTTACACTGATTAATACAAACTTTGTATGCTTAAATAAACTAAACATGGATAAAGTCGTTGGGATTTAATAATTATAATGTAATTATGTTAATGAGATAAGTATAAAAACTAAACATGGGTGAAGTCATTGGGACTTAATAATCATAATGTAATTATGTTAGTGAGATAAGTATACAAACTAAACATGGGTGAAGTCATTAGTATTTAATAATCATAATGCAATTATGTTAATGAGATAAGTATACAAACTAAACATGGGTGAAGTCGTTAGGATTTAATAATCCTAATTTAATTATGTTTATGAGTTAAGGTATGCAAATTAAACATGGATGAAGTCATTGGGACTTAATAACCTAAATTAATTATGTTCATGAATAAGTATACAAACTAAACATAGGTGAAGTCGTTAGATTTAATAATCATAATTTAATTATGTTCATGGATAAGTATACAAACTAAACATGGGTGAAGTCGTTAGGATTTAATAATCATAATTTAATTATGTTAATGAGATAAGTATACAAACTAAACATGGGTGAAGTCGTTAGGATTTAAGAATCATAAATGTAATTATTTAATGAGATAGTATGCAAACTAAACATGGATGAAGTCATTGGGACTTAATAATCCTAATTAATTATGTTTATGAATAAGTATACAAACTAAACATGGGTGAAGTCGTTAGGATTTAATAATCATAATTTAATTATGTTAATGAGATAAGTATACAACTAAACATGGTGAAGTCGTTAGGATTTAAGAATCATAATGTAATTATGTTAATGAGATAAGTATGCAAACTAAACATGTGTGAAGTCATTGGGACTTAATAATCCTAATTTAATTATGTTTATGAGTTAAGTATGCAAATTAAACATGGATGAAGTCATTGGGACTTAATAATCCTAATTTAATTATGTTCATGAATAAGTATACAAACTAAACATAGGTGAAGTCGTTAGGATTTAATAATCATAATTTAATTATGTTAATGAGATAAGTATACAAACTAAACATGGGTGAAGTCGTTAGGATTTAAGAATCATAATGTAATTATGGTAATGAGATAAGTATGCAAACTAAACATGGATGAAGTCATTGGGACTTAATAATCCTAATTTAATTATGTTCATGAATAAGTATACAAACTAAACATGGGTGAAGTCGTTAGGATTTAATAATCATAATTTAATTATGTTAATGAGATAAGTATACAAACTAAACATGGGTGAAGTCGTTATGATTTAAGAATCATAATGTAATTATGTTAATGAGATAAGTATGCAAACTAAACATGTGTGAAGTCATTGGGACTTAATAATCCTAATTTAATTATGTTTATGAGTTAAGTATGCAAATTAAACATGGGTGAAGTCATTAGGACTCAATAATCCTAATTTAATTATGTTTATGAGTTATGTATGCAAACTAAACATGGGTGAAGTCATTGGGACTTAATAATCCTAATTTAATTATGTTTATGAGTTAAGTATGCAAACTAAACATGCCTATGAAGTTATACCTAGGAAATGTAACATGCCAAATGTTATACTATATCTGGGAACTGTTCCATCCTTCGACATTTGTCATCATTGATGGCTCGACATGATGTCATGTCTACATACTACTATGCCCACAGAGTGAGACATGACATCATGTCGAGCCATCAATTGTGACAAATGTCGAATGATGGAACAGTTCCTAGATGTAGCATTGTATTTTGCTTGTTACATTTCCTAGGTGTCTCTCGCACAATTATATTGTGTTAAGAGATAGTTGCTGCTTATTCTATTTTAATCAGTCCAACTATGCGAGCGGTTGGAAAGAGATGTCCTGCAGCTTATTGGATGGTAACGAATTCCCAGGTGGTAGGTAAGCAGATTTTAATAATCTGTGACACTTAAAACCAATGTATTTTATTTCAATTATGCTTACTATAATATAATTCCCAGGTATTTCCCAAAAATAAAATTAATTTAACATTAATTCTATATTCGTTCGAAGTAATCCCTCTCTAAATGTTATACAGAAATTAAATCCCCAAATTTAATTTGTATAATGCGGTCACCTTTCCAAAAATTAATTTTATCAAATCCCCCCCCCCCCCGATTATGTGGGGTTTGTTAATCAATGGTAGAGATTTTTCTTTTTTTTTACTCGGGGACAGAGCTTTTTAAGAATTTTCGAGACACTTTTGTAAGGTTTAAAAGGGGAGGGGGGTCTTTGTTGTCAGGAAATTAAAAAAATTTAGGGGGTTTGAGTCCTCGTGAAATTGGTTTTTTGAAGGAAGAGAGGGGGCAGGATTATGTTTTATTTTAGATGATGAACCAAATCTAAGGGCCAAGCAAAACAATTGGGTTTTTAAGTAATTCCACCCCAGAGGGTCTAGCTTTTGGGGTGGCAAAATACAGCTCTATGTTCTTTTTGACTAACAAAAATTATATACATATGTATATAATATATATATATATAATATATATATATATATATATATATATATATATATATAAATATTATTGTATCAAATATTAAAATTTATTATGTTTACATTTTATGTAGCCTCTTCAATATTCAATAAGGAAATCAGGTCTATAACCAATATAGGTACAAAACAATTAATTGAATTAATCTCTCCACAGAAAATTTATATCTTTAATAGTAACGCGCATTTAGCCTAAAAAGAGGCCATCATCACTGCTAGGTGTTGTATTAACAATAAGGTGATAAGGTTAGTCTTCCAGAATCGATATCTAAGATTTTTTTAAAAAGATATGTTCAGTAATAAAATATTTAATAACTATTTAGACAAAAAATAGTATAATTTATAACAGTTTGCCGGTACACTTATTTTAATTGGCACGTTGGCCAAATGTTTCAATTATGGTGGTGTACTTTCAATGTCTGAATCACTATCCATGATTATTGAACACTTGGTAATAAATAATTAACTTTACTTACACTTTTGAGGATGTAAAGTGCCTACATTACAGCCGCCCAAAAAATATTTTATTTACTTTGAACATTCTCATTGTACAAATAGACATCCAGTTGCAGTGTAAATGGGGTCTATCCTCGACTCCAACCCCAATCACAAATAATTGAACATTCTCAAAACCATTATTGAGTATTGTAAGCTAATCAAGTTTTTAAATTTCCTTCTGACTTAAAATTCTTGGTCAAACTCTTAAAATATTAACTCGAAAAAAGGTCTAAATAAATCTACTAAGCAGGGGAAATGAGGGAGTAAAGTAAAACTAATATGAAAACTTTATAGGTTTAGTGTTCTCCAGAGAAATGTTTGTTAACTTTACTAAAAAATGACTAAAACGGCATTTTTTATTTCTTTTTTAATAATGGCCATAGAGTTAGGGAAAATTTCGGCCATATATTTTTGTAAAGTGAAAGATATATCTTTCTTTTGAAAGTATCAATTTAATAACATTGTTAATTTTTCTAATTTATACCGTAGGTATGTAGGAAAAGTATTGTGTTTGCAAAAAAAATGAAACCGAGATTTCACAAGAATTATCTGTTTTATGTGTTTTTAAGACCTACTGATTAGTTTTTACTAAGTAGTTGTCTGTCTGACAGAGAGTATGAAAAAACCACTCAGAATAGTGTAAAAGCATCGGAACACGATAATTATGATAAAATAACGATGTATAATAGTTATTTATGCCATAAGGCTGAGAAGTGTGTCTTTATGTCACGGCAATTAGATTTACCGACGAGCGAAGCGAGTCGGGAAAAATTGCCAAGACATAAAGACATTCTCAGCCGGATGGCATACACTATTTTTTTTCAGGTAGCACTCATTAAATAAAGCACTCATTAAAAAAAATCAAAAAAAGCACTTATTAAACTGCGCTATATACTTAATTGAAAAAAAACGTCCAATTATTATTAACTCCATATTATCGCCGTCATTAAATTCATCCATAGCTTCACACTTTTACTCAAAAATGTAGAAGCTTTACAAATAAACACACTAAAATTGTCAATTAGAACACCTTTTAAAAACGAAAAAAAAATTAGTCTACGAACAAAAACAGAAACAAAATGAACGTTTTTAAATAAAGCTCACGAAGGTTTAACACGGATTGTTTTTTGAACACGCTACATTACAGTAATGGCGGCAACATATGAATTACTTTTACGTCCTAGGAGTTTTTTTACATTCATTATTGTCCTCGGAGGTGAAAAGTACTAAATAACCTCCTATAACAATAATGATTGGCTTCTCATCCTAAAAACGGTCTAATAAAGTGCTCAATTACGTACTACCTCAAAAAAATATATATATATAAAATTACGAAAAATACTTTTCCTATTTGCCTACGAAAGTAGGCGGGGAAAGGTAAAAACATTCTCTTGTGAAAGTATTAAGGTAAAAAAATTGTAAAGAAGAATCTCAAGTAACCACTCCTCCCCTCCGTTCTATGCCGCAGTGATTACTCTTTGAAATGAAAAGTAAGACCATAACAAAGAAAAGCTGCGGAAAAATTATAATATTTTCCGGCAATATCATGTGGCAGAACCCTATCAGGTGATACAAGCAGAAAATCATATTTTTCCTTTTATTTATCATTTTTACTTTTCCTCGTTTATACCGTAGGTGGATAGGAAAAGTATTGTGTTTGCAAAAAAACCGAACCCGGGATGTCACCGGAATTATCCGTTTCAGGTGTTTTAAAAGGCTCCTAAGTGGTTTTCACAAAGTTATCTATCTATGTATGTGTGTGTATGTTGTGTGTGTGTTTCTGTTATCATCGTAGCTCCCAGTGTATTTATGCTAGAGAGTTGAAACTTTAAACAAAAATCGGTCTATAGTTGTGTTGTTGTGCAATTAGGATAATATTTGTTTATGATGTTACTAACCCAAAATCTATCAGTTTCCATTTTACAGGTCTTGTGCCATTTCATTAATATCAAAATTTCAAATGCTATTAAGGCGCAAATTTTATAGTCTAATGCATTTCTATGAATTTTTTCAATTTTAGGGAATTCCCTTCGGAAAAATTCGCAACATGGTTTCGTGCTTGAGCCTCCTTGGACACCACTCTAATTTTTAATTGAATATTATATATTTATATATTATATATATATTTATATATATATATATATATATATATATATATATATATATATATATATATATATATATAAAAGCTTGTATTAAAATCTTGTTCTTTTCATTTAAAATATATAGCAACCCTCTCAAAAGATTTTACAAGTCAAAGTTTTTGTGATTCCAAAAATTTAAAATATCCTTTCTGGAAATTGATTTTTTTTGTTTGTGGTTGTTAAAGAAAAATCATGCTAACACCATATTTCCAAACCTTATAAACTTTCTCTCGGGTAATTAACTTGTTGACTTGACATGTCTACTCTATATTAACACGTGGCGCCTCTGTGTTCCCCCTATTCGGTTTTCCCGCAATTTTGAGGGTAAAGAGCAACAGGAACACCCTTCAAACTAACTCTAGAGAATCAATTGATAAAACACTACAAAATTACTCTCTCTCACTATTTACTCGTCTTTTAACGTTTCTACTTTTTGTTCTAGCTTTTAATTTTTCCCCTTCTTTTTATCTTTTCTCCTTTTAAACACAGTCTTTTTTGTTACATTTCTTCCCGAAAAAATAGAAGCTGCGTAAGAAAAATACTTTATTAAATCCTTTAAATACAGTTTCGTTAACTCGAATTTATATGCTATTTCCCTCTCTTGGTAGTTGAAGTAGCAGCATTTACAGAGGCAGACCAAAATATCAGATTGATATTTAAATTGGTTAAATAGTGAATCAAGGAAGGGATGGTCAAGACAAAAAACTTTATAGGGACCTCTATTTTAAATATTCAAGCTTTTGAGGAGGAATAGGTCCTAATTAATAAAAAAAAACTAATTTTGCCGAGCTTTCGATATAATTTTACCTTTTTATATCGAAGGAAGGGATGGTGTAATACTTTTGACCCCACACCTCCCCCGTCCTCTCTACTGTAGACTGCCATGTATTTCTATGTTATATAAATTACTTTACTACGATAGTAATACTTAGAGGGAGTACTTATGTAGTAGTAATATGGGGGGAGCGGTAGTAATTACCAGGCAAGTAGGCCACGTTGTTGGGGCCTTTTTGCCAGTTCCCCAAGATAGTGTTCTACTCCTTATAATTTCAAGTGTTGATATATTTCATCTAATCTAGACAGAAGAGCCGTGGTTTTCTATGGCTTCTCTCATACTTTTTCAAGCAATCATACATATTTGCACTGACTCTAATAGTCTAGTGAAAACTAGGAACAACGCGTGCCCTCGCTGTTAAACTAAACCTCCATACACTTTAAACTACAAGGCAGACACACTATAGTATTATAATGAATCTACTATGAGGGTCCTAAATTTTGCCCATACCCAGTTTTATTTAGGGTAAGGGATCTTTAACGAGTACCTGACAACGCACAGGCTCGAGACCACCGGCTTTACGTCCCTTCTGAAGGACGTGGTACGCAGAATTTTTATCCCTCTCATAAAAATCCTAGAGGCCCGTGCTAGGATTGAACCCATGACTAAATAAACTCGGAAGTTTAAAGTCCATTTATTCCGCGTACCTTAACCACTACACCACGGGTGACTCTTAGAGGAAGTACTTAAGTAGAATAACACAGTGATAAGGAACCTAGAAGTGAGACAGTTTCCAGTGGGTATCATAACAGTACTCACCTTATTAGGTCTCTATAGAGGGAGACTAGAAACTCTCCTCCCCTCTGCAATCCTTAACGGAGACAAAAGGTGAACATTTTTCAGTGACGTCACATTAAATCACTTGATACAACACAGATATTTAAAATGCGATAGGTAATAATTACCACTTATTTCAAATTAATTTCAGACTAAATTATCAAAAATATTGTAATATTTACAATAAATTATAATGATTATAACAAATCAAATAATAACGACACAAATGTATATTTATGGTACCAAGCTGTTGTATCCACATAAATGCTGATAATGATAAAAACTGTTGCATCCTCCCTCTAAGAATTAGTCTTATAGTTACTTCGTAAACTATTTTCATACTTCTTCCCAGTAAGTCACTGTTTCCAATGAAGATTGTCATGCTCTTACTGTTTTGCAATATCGGTTTGTATTTGAGGACATGGCGTGAAGAAAAAATAATTTTATGCAACAGGGATGGAGGATTCCAACTGTCTACCATGGATTCCAACTAACTAGAACCAAAATGGTTGTGATCTCTCTCGCCATAACTCGGGACAGATAATATCATTACCTAATTTATCTTTCACTGCTAATAAATCATCTCACTAATTAATTTTAGGATGACGTAAAGATCAATTTGTGAGTTCTGAGATTTCTAAAATATTCTATTCTGAGACCTCGCTGATTTTTTCCCTGTCTAAAGGCTTGTCTTCGAACAGTAAAATATTAAATTATTTCACTAGGCAGTAAAGTGGCATTTCATCTTAGCGGAAGTTTTTTCAATAAACAAACGCTCGTGAATACGAGCGACAGCGAGTCAATAAATAATTTCCAAAGCAATAAAATCACTTTACCACCATGTGAGATTTTTTACTCTTTTACTATTTTTTTGAATACTGATTTTTAATTAAACAAATCAAATAAAAACGATTCGATACAAGAAAAATGAATTAAGAATTATTATAAAAACTAATAAATGGTGTTTTAATACTTGAAATAGAATCAGTCACAAGTTTTATTCTTCTTTATCTTCTTAGGTTTTAGGTGAAAATTAGTTATGTGAAAATAGAAAAATAGTTATTCTATATAAATATGGAATTAATGATGAAAAGTAAAAAAGACATTGATCGTTTATAATTTTAATTGCTCTTTATTTACAGCATTAAAATTTTCATTAATCGTCTAAAATTAAAAGCGTTGTATCTAGGTTGTCTGACCTAATAAACCGAAACAAACAGAGTACGTTATTAACTGAAACCCCATCAGAAATTGTTTTATAATTTCTCTATAAAAGGCTTCGCACTCTGAGAGCATTAATTGGGTGTCAATCGATTTTATCAGGGATGAAGTTATAGTAAGGGAGATAGAAAATGTGATAATGAGAAAGAAACAAAAAAAAGAAGAAGAAGTATTGAAAGAAATGAGTAATTTCGATATAGCTGTTGCAATATCGAACTTCAAGTTCGATATGCTAGTTCGAGTGCTTCTTGAGCACTCAAGTTTAAAAATATTATTAGGGTCAATTTCCTTTGACAATTCGCCAAAAATTTGGTTCTGTGTACCCAGAACTCTTTGGACACTTTTTTGATTGTGTTGATTATCTGAACCACGACAATTTAAAGATAAGCCCGAAATTGTGTACGCACAAGGTTGTGAAACTTAGGGTTAGCTTCACCTCACCAGTTTTCAGAATGTAAGCATAAGTAAAGCATGAAGTATTAATGAAACACCCAAGTCTCTCCACATGTAATGTTTATTGACGAAGCCAGGTTTCAAACTTTTGGTCATCATCAGAGCCGGCGAACAATATATATAGGTAGTAAGGAGTCACATGAGAGCTAAGTATAAATAATAAACTAAGTATATAAGCAGGCATATTTCTAAATTGCTGCGTTGTGCAGTTATTCAGTGAACAAATAACCAGTCTCATCGCAATTAAAATGTTCATTGTTAATTAGAATGTAGGGGTTAACCAATGTTTAAGATTATCTTTGTCGGTATATGCAAGGACAAGAAGTATTCATCTAGTGGTGTTTACAGTTACTAGTATGTAGGAGCACTATGGAGTTGGGGATCAAAACCAGTGGCTAATTAATAAAACAAGTAGTGCTACTTACCGAGGAATCAGTAAGAACAGTATCTCTATCTTTGTCAGCATATGCGGGTTGAGCAGGTATACAACCAGTGGCGCATCTAGTGGCGGGTCTACAACCGTCATCTCCTTTAGTGATGTTATCCAACCCCCACTCCATACCCGGCTCCGACCTCATCCCACCTGAAAGATAAAAAATGAGGACTTAGTTGTAGTGATAGCAATTAGGGAAAGGTGATAAACCACCAAGTTGAAGGCCGCGTTGTTGAGCCCTTTTTGTTGACTCCCTTCCATAGAAGATTGCATTATGCCTTGTGAATCCTAATGCAAGCATTTTACGTCTAATCTACAGAAGAGCCGTGACTTGATTCTAATTTTGATAGCTTTAACTAGAAACCACATGTGCCAGCTCTCGAACCCATAAGGCAGACACACATATATAATATAAAATACTCTCAGGGGTCCTAAATTTTGCCTAAACCCAGGTTCATTTAGGGTTAGGGATCTTTTACAAGTACCTGACATTAGACAGGCTCGGAACCACCGGTTTAACATCCCTTTCGAAGGACGGCACGAGAAAGGATTTCCATTCCTTCCATGAAATTCCTAGAGGCTCCGACTGGAATTAAACCCGGACTGTCTGGGTGGCAGACACACGTGCTAACCATTACACCACCGGGAGTCCCCCAAAAGTCCCCCAAATGAGTACTTATTACAACATAACTTCAAATGGTGCACCACATAATATACTATCTAACTTCACTTCCACATTAAAGAGGAATTTATTTATTATCTTCAGACTTACTTCGCACGTCCTCAGACAGAAAAGTTCATTTTAAATCTCTGCAGTCACCCATCCACCTACTGATTACTGCTGATGCTGCTCAACAAAATTGAACGGACTAAACTAAGGATATTTAGCCACATTGAAATGAAATTTTGTATACTCTATTGTATAAAGGAATACAAACGTGCTAAATTTCAACTCAATTGGATGGTCTTTGATTTTAAAAAGTAGTATTCATGTCATTCGATAAAAATTGAACTAACTCCTTTGCCGGTAGGAAAAAAGACGTAAATTTCTAACGCAAATTCGCTAACTGCAGGTATCATCCGCTAGTTGTCCATCTGTAATGCATTACATCTATTACTCATGCTGTTCTGTGTTCCGAGCTCGTATACTCAAATAAGAGAGTAACATGGTAGAGTTTTAACATGGTTCCCTCCTTCCTGTGCAATCTAACTAGACGCAATATTGTTAGTAATTAAGGAGAGGTGATAGATCACTTAAGAAGAAGACCACGTTGTTAGGTTAATGAAACCTAAAAAAATCTCACAAGGTTAAGGAACCCATATATTATATTAGCTACTACAGTCTATCGTTTAGTTTAAAAATCCCCAAGGTCATAAGCATTTTGAGGATTGACCAATCAGAGAAGCCGCTGCCAACCCCTCACTTGAAAAGAGAAAAAAATCCCTACCACCATAACCCCAGTAGGGAAATAACCTTCTTTCCGGGAATCTTTCACTTTGTTTGTGGTTCTTCTTTTGTTTACATCATTTTGAAATCTACTTTCTAATTAATCATAAAAATGATATTATAAAATAAAACTACACAGAAGAAATGTAAAAAAAAACATCGCCAAGAAAATACGGGTAAATAACCTGATTTGTTTACATAATTTTTTCCTTTCCCTTCTTGCAGGGATTTTTTTTTCTTTAGATTCCGCGGTGCCTAAACTGACCTGTCAAGAGTTTTAAAGTAGTCGATAGACTGTATTGAAAGTTCTACGTTTTGTCTAAATCCAGGTACATTTAGGGTTAGGGATCTATTATAAGAACCTAACATCACACAGGCTCGGTAATACTTAATGTCCCTTTTAAAAGACATAACATACGATTTCTATCCTTCGAATGAAAAATCAAAGAGGCCTCTACCGGCTATAAAACCGAACTGTGTGGTAGGCACACGTGCAAAGCATTAAATTACCAGGTTCCCCTGCAATCTAATTAAATAATCTTATAATGGGCTCCAGCGGTCCCTAGTGACCTAAAAATGTTTTAAAAAGGTCCTAATCCATATAAAGGTCTTGAATAAAGAGTATGACGCGATAGGGGACATTCCTGATTCCATGGTTCTTGTATGAGATAGAGAAATTGGATCAAACTTATCTTTCCATGGTTATTGCGAAAAAAGGCGCGTATGCATGTTATGTAACAAGGATAAATCGAGTTTTCTCCTTAACTTATCGCCTCATACCCTTTATTCAAGATCCTTGATCCATACCTTAATAAAATTACTTCTCCTAGCGCTGCAGATTATACCAACATTACGCCTTTAGTAATAATAAATACATCTATGGAAAAACCTTTAACCTAGTACATAAACATTGTAACCTACTTAACTTTTATCACCTATAACACATGTAACCCTCTCAAAGAGCTTTTAATATAAACAAAGCTTTTAAGCTTTCTTAAAGCATTTGTAGCTTAAAAAGTAAGCTTTAAATATATGTTTTATTAAAGTGACCCTAATACAGTTTTTTTGATTATCATAAAATTTTTATTTTTTACTGTAAAAATGTAGGAGTGGTTTTTAATACCGTGCAAAACGAACTTGATAATAAAATGCGTTGGATTTCGCGGTTATTGGCATGAAGATTTAGGCCTTCCGGTGGTGAAAATGCGTCGTTTCGCTTCCACTGAGGGGAGGCATCTTCAGGGTTGTAGGAGATCATGGATGAATACAATGGTCTACAAAACTGAACTGTTCAGTTTCTGTCTTTAATTTTGTTTTTTAATTTATGTCTTTAAGTTTAAACTCAAGGGGGGGGGGGAAAATATATGTTCACTCTGTATAGTTCTATGTTTATCCATAGAAAAATCTCAGATGTGTTTTCAGTTCATAATTTCTCTTGTTCATAAACATTATGATGTAAAGTAAGAAAACATTATTTTATTTTGTATTTTACATTGTACTTTTTATTTCACTTTGTATTTTATATTTACTTTTATTATTTATTTCACTTTCTAAAACAAAGTAAAATACATAACAATTTTATTACCAATTGCGAAATAAAAGTTAAGCCTGACAGCTAAATATTGTTAAAGGTTTTTTTACATTTCCTCATTTATACCGTAGGCGGGGGGGGGGGGGGGGAGGTTAACTTAAATAAGAAAAAGTTTGGATTCGATTATCGCAAGCTGCTAGAAATCAGCGCTGCGGCAGATCTGTGTGGACAACTCATTCACTAACTCTGAAAGCTTTCCAAAATTGCCGATTATATTTTTAAACCAGAATGATGAGATTGCCAGAATAATGAAAAATCCAGAATGATAAGATTGCCAGAATAATAACATATCCAGAATGATAAGATTGCCAGAATAATAATATATCCAGAATGATAAGATTGTCAGAATAATAAGATAAGATTAATCAGATCAATAATAAGATTCATCAATATAATAAGAAATCCAGAATGATAAGATTGCCAGAAAAATAAGATAAGCTAAGATTAATCAGATCAATAATAAGATTCATCAATATAATAAGAATCCAGAATGATAAGATTGCAGAAAATAAGATTAAGCAGAAGAATCAATAATAGAATTCAGAATGATAAGATTGCCAGAAAAATAAGATAAGATAAGATTAATCATATCAATAATAAGATTCATCAATATAATAAGAAATCCAGAATGATAAGATTGCCAGAATAATAACATATCCAGAACGATAAGATTGTCAGAATAATAAGATAAGATAAGAATAATCAGATCGATAATAAGATTCATCAATATAATAAGAAATCCAGAATGATAAGATTGCTAGAATAATAAGATATCCAGAATGATAAGATTGCCAGAATAATAAGATATCCAGAATGATAGGATTGCCAGAATAATAAGATATCCAGAATGATAGGATTGCCAGAATAATAAGATAAAATAAGATTAATCAGATTGATAATAAGATTTATCAATATAATAAGATATGCAGAATGATAAAATTGATTTGATTGTTTAAATTTAAAGCGTTGAAGTATGGCGGGCTTAGTATAACAGGTTGATAGCAGGGAACTATAATTCAAGGTAACCCAGTTGACAGCTTTTAAGCCTCTCTAGAGTCGAAGACTTCTTATCATTGCGCAGGCTAAAAATGTTGTAAAAAAATAAAAATATTAATTGTCTTTATATAAGTTGGCTCTTTCTTGGTCGATTTCAAAACAGGGAGAGAGCATTTTATAAGATTCAGTATATGAATGAATAAAACTCATTCATAAAATTTCTCAAAGCCTCTGAGAGCCCTAATAAGATTATATAAGCCTCTCTGTATGTACTGAGACAGGGTATGCCCCTTTAAATAATTAATGGTTAATTAAAATCGTTTTAGCATAGAGGGACCGACATTTTATAATTTTTTTATTACAATTCCTCCTTAATTGTGTGTGATTACCTAAATAATGTATCATAAAAAAATAACACCAATAAAAGAGCTATAAATAAAATTAATTTAAAAATATTTCATAATGGTTTAGATAAACAAAAGTAACCAAGTGTTATTTGAAAATAGAAGACACAGTGATGTAAAAATTAAAGTATAAATAACAAAATAGTAAGATAAGTGTAAATAATTTATAAGAATAAATGTGAATAGAACGAGGAAGGAAAATTCTGTGCTCATTTCTCTCATGATTATTACACTGAATTTTCCTTCACATAAAACTTGAAGCTAATAATGATCCAATAAAAATCTACGGTTCTACTCGGCATTGTTTGGTCAGACTAATAAAATTTTATTACTTCTTCTTATTCTTCCTGAGCTAGGGGAATATCATAAGTAATTATTAATGCAATAATCAAGCCAAATGAAATCCAGATATTTTATCAATTTTTAATTATTTGAAATATTTTTTAGCTTTTATCAATTTTTAGTTTAACATTTTTTTAATTTCTTGAAGTTTACTTTTAGCAAGTTTTTACTTTAATTTTTTTTTTAATTTCTTAAAGTTTAGTTTTTAGCCATTCTTAATTTCTTGAATTAATTTTTAGTTTTTAGCCATTTTTAATTACGGGTCAATCTATATCAATTAGACCGTAATTATTTAATAAAAGTTAAAAACTGAACATTGCTAAAAAACTGAAAAACTCTTGGACACGATTTGGTTCCTCGAAAAAACAATTGAATGTAAAAAAGAAACTGGTGAGTCAACAAATTCTGGCGCGGTGGTCCTCATGTCGCCACAAAAACTTCACTTCCCCCACTTGTTTTTTCGACTTTTTGGTCACATAAAAAGTAGTCGTCCAGACTTTGGGCCCGTTTCATTAAATAAATAAAGTTTGTCTTTCCACAGATGATAATGACGTCACCATGTACAGCTGTTGTATCCTCTCTCTATGCATAAAAATCTCTTTGCCGTAAACACAATGTAATTCTACTGATAACACGAAAGCCGGTTGACTGGTGGTCATAAGTAGGGGTATCACCCTAACAACAAAACATTATTTTAAATATGGGTCATAAATATCCATTAATGAAGAAAGATCGTAAAGAACAAATATAATAACTTAAAACACCTGCTGAGTATTTAATAAAACCGGTCTTAGATGGCAAAACGGTGGCAGAAAACAAGATCTACATTTAGTTGACAAGAATTCCTTTTAATATAATTTTAATTAAAAACGTTTAACTACAATTTAAAATGCTTAAAATATTGTAATTTACCGATATTTATATTAGTATTTTATGAATAATCAATCATTAATTAATAAAAGTACATAATACTTCAGCAACCGGAAGTATTGCCAATTTTGTTATTAGAAAATTGTATATTGTTAGGGTGGCAGCATTACTTAAGACCACCAGTGAACCGCCTTTCGTGTTATTAGTAGTGCTCCTTCTATATATAGTATTGTTCTAAGTGTAGTAATAATAAATTCGTCTTCAAAGCTTTATAGTTTTTGCTTACAGTATGACCAATCTTTTTTTTAAATGGTGGCCAATATGGATGACTATTAAAACACTTTTTAACGAATAAATCATGTTTATCATTGTTTTAAAGCTCTTAAAGAGTAGTCAAAGAAAACATATAAATAACATGCATAAATTTATCAAAATAGCCGGTAATTTTAAAATGATGGCTAATATGGCGGACCAATAATTTTTATTAGATTTTGACGTGAGTTCCTGATGCAACGTAGTAATAGTTTTTGAATTACATCAAGTATTATTTTTTTTAGTTCTCATTAATTTTTAATTACTTGAAATATTTTTATAAGTTATTAGTGATAAGTCATTTTTATTTTCTGACTTATAATGTTATGCAGGTGTTTGAGCTACAAAGTACCTGATTTATAAAACTTGCATAATCAACGGAGCTCTTTACTAATACTAATGAACCTAAACCTCCCAAATAGGTCAGAGTGAGCAAATTTTTTTGTTCTGGTCCAAAAAACAAAATCTATATCAATAAACAGAACAAACCCCTATTTAAAGTCCCCGACTCCAAGTAAATAAAACAGTTTGATAAAAAACCATCTCTTTTAATAGAAAACCCAAAAATAAAAGTTACTGTAAAAAAACGAAACATCTAGCCAAACACTCCAATGGTTTTATGTCCACAAACAAAAAAAAACCCAAGAGTTGTCCGCAAACATGGCTTTCTGTCAAAATTTTGTCTTTTTAAGATCCGCACCCTAAGGGTATACAAAGTGTATTTGAACAAGAAACAATCCCGTACATTTCAATTCATCACCAAATATGTTTTTCAGCCCCCTTTCCTTGGATACAAATAACGAACTCTTTCCAAAATCTCTCCTTATCCACAAAACTGTACTCACCCACTTTCAAAAGATATTTACCATCGCTGATACTTTACTAGATGAAAGCAATACTATCATACAGGACTTTTATTGAGTATTGCTTGCTTTTTATTTATTTATTCAATAAAAAATCATATTTTTTAAAATAAATGTTTGCCCCCCCTTCAAATAAAGCTACAAGTGGTTTGAAACATTGTCTCCCCCCTGTTTGCTGATATAAATGAATCCAGAGGGATCTTATCCTTTTGTCTTCAAAAGAAGATCATCTCTAGTGAATTTTCAAAGAAAAAATATGCTTGCGAGGTTGTAGTCATGGAGAAATTGAGGGGCATGTAGTTTTTAAAGAAGGGGGAGGGGAGCTCACTGATAAAAAATATACATATATTGTCAAGGTTTAGATTTTGTTGCTAAACCATAGAATAAAGAATACTATAGAATTGACACTGGCGGGAAAATTTGAATCTTTCGTGAGTAGCGTTGACACTAGCGCATTCTATCCGCTGGGGGATGAAGTTCATCCAGGTTAATGACCCTTGTCGTGCGGGTTAGTTGCCCCTTCCCATACTACTTTTTTGGGTCGACTTAAAAGAATGCCTAGGAAATTATTATTAAAAACATCAGTTTTAAAGGTTTGTCATTATAGCAATAAAAATATCTTGTACATCAAATATACATATTTATTAATATTATTAGAAGAAAAACCTTTTAAAACGACGTTTTTAATAATAATTTCCTAGCCATTCTTAAAAAAATTGCCATTATTATTTTCTTTCAAATTTAAAGGAAAACAAATATTTCTATGTTTTCCAGCATTACTTGTAACCCTCTATAGAAATAAAAGGCAGAATGCTTAATAATGCTATATAGGACATAAGGAGTAAGTAAATAATAAAGAATTATTTAAAAAAATATTTATATTAAGAAAACATATAGACATCATTATATACAACTTAAATTACATATACAAATTATATTAACAAAACATGCAGACATAATTTACAATGCATAAATTAAGAATTTATTTAAATGCTACCTTACAGAACTATGACTGATCTAAAAATAAGTGGTATCCCACACTTTTATTTATGATGTAAAAAACTTTAGCATTTCATAAAAATAATAATACTATAAAAAATCAGGTACGGGGTACCTGGGAACTTTTCCTCATGACATAGGATTCGCTACGCTCATCCTTCCTTCTTCATCGCTTCGCTCATCTTTAGATAGTAAATAAATCCGTTTCATTGTCAGCGGTCACCAATACAGCATTGACCACGCTCAATGCTGACTCATTATTGCAGGTTACTGATGTCATAAAAAATTATTTTCCAAATAGCACAAATACACCTACAGTCTATCGACTACTTTAAAAATCTTGACAGGTCAGTTTAGCACACCGAGTCTTGAGAAAAAAATCCCTGCAAGATGGAAGGGAATTAGGTATACATTGAAAAAACAATGAAAACAAATCAGGATATTTTACCCGCACTTTCTAGGAGATTTTTTTAAAATTTCTTTGTGTATTTTTTTTATAGTATCTTTATGATTAATTTAAAAGTAGTTTGTAAAAAAATGTAAACTAAAGAAGAACCACAAACAAAGTGAATGATTGCTGGGAAGGAAGTTATTTTCCTACAGTGGTTATGGTGGTAGGGATTTTTTCTCTTTTTAAGTGAGGGGTGGGCAGCAGCTTCTCTGATTGGTCAATCCCCAAAATACTTATGGTCCTTGGGTTTTTTTAACTAAACGATAGACTTATAGACTGATTTTGGTGCAAAGTTTTAACTCTCTAGCATACACACACAGACAGTAAACTTTGTGAAAACTACTCAGGAGGTCCTAAAATCACCTGAAACGAATAAATCCGGTTTCAGATTTTTTTGCAAACACATAACTTTTCCTATATAACTAGAGCATAAATGAGGAAAAGTAAAAATTAAGACCTCAATAACAATAAGGTTTTAAAAGTAAAATAATTAACAAAATTTAATATTAAAGAAAAATGGGAGAGAACAAAATATTACCAAGATTATTTTGTCCATAATTAATAACAAATGTTACTCACTATTAATAATACTAATTAATAAAAAAGTTGAAGCATGAAATAAAAAGATGAATCACTTGATAGCAAATAATGGTCAGAGTCGGAATTAGAATCTGAAACAAAGCAAATTTATTAATTAGACACATAGTATAATAAGGAAATTGTTATGCCTCTACTTAGTAAACTACACTTAAGCAGATACAATTCAACATTATGTTTCAAATGCTATGCACACAGGTTATTCAATCATATACGGTTTAACAGGAAATCGTATACGATACGCATCTAATAGGATCTGGTTCTAGCACGGTATTTGTTTAGTCGATCGAGTCAGATGACATCATAACAGATCTCCTCAAAACATCATGTCTTTTATTGTAAAGGTTCACTTAGGAAGTTTAAAACAAAAAATATATTTAATTAAATTGTGATTTCTTTGCATAATAATAAAGTTACACTAAAAAAATTATACTTGAAAAGTTAATTGATGAAAACGGTAATACTAAGAGAAATAATAGGTCGACGAGAAGGATATCTGTTAAATACGATCGCCTGAAGGTACATAGAGAGTATCAAGGGATCAATCTAGATTCCATCTCCCTAGTTCTAGCGTATCGGACAGGATTTCCTTTACATGGTTCTTACAGCATATGTATGTAACCGTATTTAGAAACCGTACTTAATAAATAAATAATTTAAAATTGGCCATAACTTATATAAATAGTTATCATCTATAAACTGAGGAGCCAGACCCTTATAAGGTAAAATAAGGATACAATAAAAAGTAATATAAGTACTGCAGTGAATACAATATGTAAGTAGTTCATGAATTTGATTAATAAACATTTACGACATCCAATCTAATGAATGCAGCAACCATTTTGTTTCAAACTAATAAATTTATAATTATCACAGCATCATTTAGAGGCAGAGACAGATAAAATGTCTTTATCACATTTATTTATGGTACATGAAATTGCACCATTCACATATATGTAAGCAAGTGGTAATTTAAAAAAATGTATAGGAAATAAGATATAAACTAAGTAATAATTACCTGTAAGGTTAAAATTTTGGATAGAGCTTTTTTAAGAACAGCATTAGCTATTCCTGGGAAAAAATAATCTTCAGTAAAATAAGCACCACAAACTCTTCTGCTATTGTAAACTAACAGTGGATCTATTTGCTCAACTTCTTCAATTCTTAAAACTTACACCCATTTCCGGAATCGAAATTTCTCCCTCACAGGACGAGAAAACCTGAACATAAAATGCAAAGATTGAACGAACACTTGTGAAATGAACTTAAAGAAATTACTATTAATAGATATACATTAACACATTTCAAAATCATAAGAATTATCACAAAACTAGATATTTCTAATGACACGTTTAATTACTTCAGGGCTTAACTCAGCCATGTAGATAACTTAAGTTAGAATAAATAAATAATTGTTAAAATGTAGATAACGTTTCAATTTGTAGTACGGTAGATAAACAATAGACATACCTGTGAAAACTAGCTGCAGGATTCCTCTTGCATCCAGACACACAATAGACATTAACCATCTTAACAAGGAGTTTTGAATAATTTAAGAACTAAGTGAAGGTAAACGCACAACAGTTAGCAGTAAAATAAACGACTTCTAGCTTAAAAAGTGTGGGACAACTTAAACAAACAAAAAGTAACGAACAAACTTATTCTAGAAGCTTCCAGTTTCTTGTTGTTGTTCGAGATGTTGTTGGCAATTTTATAACAAAATTTAACATGTCGGATAGTAGTATTTAATTCAGTTGTTCAACGCTGCCAAGACAATAGCGCTGTAATCGTAAAAACAGACTGGTGCTGCGACCTACCACTGGGGGATGAACTAAGAAGTGGTCGATCTAACTAATTCACGAAGGAACCGGGATTTTATATAGTGTGTCACCCCCCTGTGCTAAACCTGGATCACGATAGCTTTCGAACACATTTAATAATAACTCTTTAAGAAGTTATTTAATCTGGCTAAGATTTAAAAGTTATATATAATTACATAATTTTAATACACAAATAAAATTTAATGTCATTATCAGCATTGGTTTTGATTATATCGTTTGACATATAAAACTTATTTTATATGAAAAAGAAATTCGTTGTTTGACTAATAAATTAGGAAATGAGCTTATATTGTGCCACTCTCGAAAGCAACATAAGCGCCAAATCTCAATCCGATTGCATCGTTTTGCATGATTTTTAAACATTTCCGCTGAGTCATTATTGTGGGTTACTGATGTCATAAAAAATATTTTCCGAATAGCATAACTACAGCAGTAGACTGATTTTTCCACGTTTTTTCAAGTTTCTCTAGCATTAATACACTGGGCGCTACTATGACAACAGACACACACACACACACACGCATACACACACACTCACACACGCATACACACACACTCACACACTGCTAGGTGGATAGAGGAATCAAACGGATATCGTTTACGGAAGATAGCTGTTATAACAGATAGTAAGGTGACGGAAGTAGCCATGCAGAATATTCGAAATCATAGTTATTTAATAGAAAGAATAAGGAAAAAGATGGTTGAACTGACACGACGATAGAAGGACATATATATTGGCTGGACGCGAGCTCATGTTGGAACATTTGGGAATGAGGAGGCGGACAGGTTAGCAGTCAAAGCAGCTCAAGATAACAATCTTCCGATATCTTATTCCAGGGTACCAAAAACATTTTTCAAATCTCACTGAAAGGCCGTAGGAAAGCGCAAATGGAACCAGGTGTGGAGAGAGTCTACGAATGCAGAATAACCTTTGATTTTTTTCCAGGTGTTGAGGAGAGATGTGAAGCTTCACACTTCAGGCTAGGCTATCTTATAACTCAGATAATTACAGGCCATGGTCGTTTCGCAGCTTACTTGCATAGGTTTGGTCACAGAAACGACCTTTATTGTTTCTGTGACTCTGATGAAGTACAGGACGTAAATCATCTCTTGTTTGATTGCAAGATTCTGGGTTGTGAAAGACTAAAATTAAGTATGCAGCTAGCGTCAGGTAATGTAGGGTGGCCCCCCAGAAAGCAAGATCTTATTACAAAACCTAATTTTAAATACCTCATGGTATTTAAAATCCATAGATTTTAAAATCATAAAGAGACTGGATTAGAAACAGAGGACTGCGTCCCTCAGTAATTATTATTATTTAAAGGAACTTAATTTACATAGATGTATGAAACAGAATTGTATAAGATATTTATAAAAAAAATAAGAAGTGTTTTTATATGTTAGTTTTAAAAGTAATTATACTCTAAGATTGTGTGTTATAATTTTCGTTTATAATATTTTGTAATTCTATATAAAATAAACGTTATTTCTCTATCCTTAAGACACTGAAGCATGTAATATTCATGTAACTAAACATGCTAAAAAACACACACACACATACCAACAGAAAACTTTGAGAAAACAAAGTTTTCTCTTATATCTATGATTTTGTTGGATCTTAAAAATTAAGCAGCATTGAGCGTTGATGGTCATTGCTGTATGGGTGGGTGACCGCTGAGAATGATACGAATGCATTTACTATCTGAAGACGAGCGAAGCGAATCCAAAGGCATGTTTTAGTATAAATTTGGCGAACTGTATTTCTGAGTACGAGCAAAGCGAGTCCGAAGTAGGGAGGATGAGCGTAGCGAATACGATGTGATGAGGAAAAGTTCCGAGGTACCCCATACCCGATTTTTTTAAATTCTCGCTTTCTATTAATTATCCTTCATAAATTTGGTAAAAAATAAATTGCTTGTGAGACACAATGAGGTTTAAAAGTATAAAAATATATGAGGATAAATTGGAAAATAAAAGACAAAAGAGTAAAAAAGATTGACAAAGAAAGATAAACGGTGATTAAATGTTTCTTTAACAGGGAGTTAAAAAACATTAAAAAGTACAGTTTTATATTAAGATCCCTAAAAAATAGGATACGGTTAAAATAATGAAATAAAAATATTATATAATAAAATGAAATTATTATACAAAATAAAATGAAGCTGATTTAGTTTGGAATTTTGCAATTTAAATTTTTATTAATAATTAATAATCTAAATAGGACTACAGCATATATAATATATATATTAGTAATATTACTATAGAGTAAAATAATTTTTGCTTGAATTTTAAAATTATTTGAATTTAAAGTCAAAGGAACGAAGAAAAAAGTCTCTCTACAAAACAATAATTTATTCAAAGAGCTTTCAACCTAACATGAGGCCATCATCAGTGCCAGAATATAATAGAAAGAATAAACGGCTAAGAAAGACATTGAGGTTAATACAGTAATATCAAGATATATACAAGGTTAATATATGTCGGTGAGTCGTAATTACGACTCACCGACATCGTCGAGTCGAAAAAGAAGAGAAGGAAAACTGCGAATTCCACAGTTTGACTTGTATTAACCTTTAATGTCTTTCTCTTAGCCGTTTATTCTTTCTATTATATCTGGCACTGATGATGGCCTCATGTTAGGTTCAAAGAGCTTTAAATAAATTATTGTTTTGTGGAGAGACTCTTTTCTTCGTTCCTTTAATTATGAACAACTCCACTGGTGCTCATTCAAAATCAATCATGATTTGAATTTAATTATTAATAAATTTCACGGACTAATGTCCTTTAAAAAGTAACAGATTAATTCTCATATTATTTTTAAATAATAAATAATAAAGTATAAAAAACAATTAAAAATATGTGTCAGAAAGTGTTGGTACAATAAAATAAAATATATGGTACGGGGTACCTGGGAACTTTTCCTTATTAGGTCGGATTCCCTACTCTCATTCTCCCTGCTTCGGACTCGCTTCGCTCGTCCACAGAAATACTGTGGACGCTTCGCTCGCCAAATTTATACTGCAACATGCCTTTGGACTTGCTTCGTTTGTCTTCACATAGTAAATGCATCTGTATCATTCTCAGCGGTTACCCATAAAGCACTGACCACGCTCAATTCCCCCTTAATTTTTATAATCCATCAAAAATCATGGATGTACTTGAGGTAACAAAACACAACTTAGTGTACTTATTTATTAGGTAGTAATATACACTTGTACCGAATTTCAACTCAATTGAACCATTTCTCAATTTTTAAAAAACGCACACAAGTTTTTCAATAAAAATTGAAATAATGCTGATAATGAGATGAAACTTAGCACATATTTTTGTCTTATACATAGGTACATGCGAGCCAAATTTTAATCCGCGTTTTTTGATTTTTCAAAATTTTCGCTGGGTCATTATTTCGGGTTAATGACGTCATAAATAACATTATTTTCTGAATTGCACAACTGCAGCTGTTGACTGAATTTTGTACAAAATTTCAACTCTCTAGCATAAATACACTGAGCACTATGATGATATCAGACACACACACACATACAGATTAACAACTTTGCAAAACCACTCAGGAGGCCTTAAAAACGCCTGAAACGGACAATTCCACTTTTATCCCGGTTTCGGATTCTTTTGCAAACACAATACTTTTCCTATATACCGACGGTATAAATGAGGAAAAGTAAACATTTAAATCCTTGTACAAAAATTAAATTTAAGTTTAAATATATTTTAGCACTGAAAGGAATTTTAATAGTCTTCAATAAACTAAGCACCAAGGACCGTAAAGGGAGGGTAAAGCACCGATGTCTTTCCTGGTTGCACTGTTTCATAAACTCTAAGGGTTTACAGTAGAAAGGTTTTCAGCATAACAAAAACACTAGAATGATCCTACGGGCCTAAGGGTAAACAACTAAGCACAACAAACAACAATTAAAATCTCGCTGGTGACGTTTGAAAGCGTCAAAAGTGACGAAATCGTTAAAAGCGCTAAATAATAATCTGTTTTATGTCGATCGGATCAGTTTAGGTAAACTAAAACAACCTAAAGATATAGGCCCGTATTCAAAGACATTTTCCTAACATTTTCCTTAAGGAAACCTTAAGAAGAATGTTAGGAAATGTTTTTAAGCCACGAAAACCATGTTTTTTCCCCACTTTTAAACACGGGAACGATCATTTAAATTCGTGGCTTAAAAACATTTTCCTTACCTAAACCTAACATTCTCCTTAAGGAGACTAACATTTTCCTAACATTATCTTAAGGAACCCTTAAGGAGAATGTTAGGAAAATGTTTTTGAATACGGGCCATAGTATTTTTGCATTTTATTATTCTAATTATAATAATAATAATAATATATTTATTTGATAGAATATACATACACAAATTTGTTTTTAAATAAGTGCAACATTTTGTTTACTTTACTTGTCTCTACAACAATATCAGCACACCTATCTCACACTGTATCAAAAAAAAAAAAAAAATAAAAAAAATAAAAAAATTTTTGTTGATTATTTTTGGGTACATTTTTAATAAAAATGTGTACGTTTTATACGGAATAAGTACTTCTCCATATAAAGTTCAGGAAGGAACAAAACGGAAAGAAGCAGTTTCCCGTTCCTTATTCAAAGTGAAAAATAGGGTCGTGCTAAATCAAGTTAAAGTAAGTTTGTTTCGGAGTGCTAAATCAAACTAAAGGGGACTGACAATAATACCAATGACCAAATCATAGCCAAAGGGTAACAGTTAAAAACAAAAAATGCTAATTGAACACCCTAAAATCATATTCATACAACCACTGAGCCCAAATTGAAACATTAATTCTTACTTATTTATGAAATAAATAAGAAAAGCTCAAAGCAAACAAATTCCTTCGTCAGCTTTCCTTTAAAGACGGTATATTTCCTTCGAAATTTATTCTCAAAGAAATATTTAATACAGTATTACTTCTTCAAACAACGAGGTTTATTGAATCTTTTATTTATAGACTACTTTCAGTTTTACAAATAAAAATATCTGAAGACGTACATAGAATAAGAAAATAAATATAGTGAAATTAAAGGTGTTGCAGGTTCAAAAAAAATGTTTTCAAGGTAATTTCGAGCATTAACTAAATTAAGTAATAAACGCGAGGAATAACCGAAGAAACCTAGAATTGACTGATGTTGGGTCATGTAGGATGTATCAGAAACGGAAGCCTTAGAGTTCACATTAAATGAAGATTAAAAAATGTATATCATTTGGTACTACCGAGTTTTGCAAAACATGAATAGTTGACACAATATAATTGTGCGAGAGACACCTAGGAAATGTAACAAGCAAAATGCAATGCTACATCTGGGAACTGTTCCATCATTCGACATTCGTCATCATTGATGGCTCGACATAATGTCATGTCCCACTCTGTTTCGTTACGTCCAACTCATCAGGGTGCCGACAGAGCCTGAACTCACTCTGACCTTCAATTAATTTCGAAGAATATAATGCGAAGTACTTACCAGAGACGAGCATGCATGATGGCGGTAAGAGAGCACCGCTCGTCTCTGGTAAATACTTCACACTAAATTCTTTAGAATTAATTGAAGGTCAGAGTAAGTTCAGGCTCTGTCGGCGCCCTGATGAGTTAGACGTTAGACAGAGTGGGACATGACATTATGTCGAGCCATCAATGATGACGAATGTCAAATGATGGAACAGTTCCCAGATGTAGCATTGCATTTGCTTGTTACATTTCCTAGGTGTCTCTCGCACAATATATTGTATTAAAAAAAGTGTCTCCTCTCATTTTTTCTACTAACAAACAAAGCCGGCTTTCAAACCACGTAAAGGTCAACATCAGAGCGGGTAAAGGAATGGAAATAGAAATCTTATTATGAATATTAGTATTAGTCTCCATTATTATAGGTAATTTAATTTACCTATAATACTATCAAGTGTCTTATTTTAAATTACAGAAATCTTATTTACTTGATCTTCTCATAGTTCAGACTGAAAACAGACTCTATGTCTTCCTTCAATTCTTTTCACCTTGCATTCATATCACTGGTACCGATGATGACCTTTCTACGGCTCCTTTCCTTTATTTCATCAGAACTTGAATCATCAAGTTATGATGAAACCAAATAAAGGCATCAGCCTTTATTTGGTTTCTTTCTTTTCTTACCTTCCCTACCTTTCCTTTATCTCAACGGTACCGATGATGACCTTTCTACGGCTCTTTTCCTCTATTTCTTCAGAACTTGATGATGCCTTTATTTGGGTTTTCTTTTCTTTTCTAACTCACTACCTTTCCTTCATTTCAACAGTACCGATGATGACCTTTCTACGGCTCTGTTCCTATATTTCTTCAGAACTTGATGATGCCTTTATTTGGTTTCTTTCTTTTCTTTTTTACCTTTCTATGATTTCTTTCCATAATCTTTCTTTTCCTTCATTTCACTGGTACTCATAATGCAAGGATGATACACTGTGGAATATATAATAAGATATGCTTTAACTTTGAAATCTGACAGTTCATGCTGCAGCGCTTTAAATAGTTTGAATTTCCGACCCACCATATGTTCATGATGTTATGGGCTCCTTTTTTTTAATACTACCGTCACATTTTTCTCGTATAAAATATCTTTAAGTAAAGATTGTTGATAAAACTGTCATAACATAAAAGAGAGAAAAAAACTCTCATGAAAAACCTCTCCCTTTGTTAGGGGGAAAACTTTTTAACCATACTTTCTACTTAGTTTCATATACTAAGATGACAATACATTAATAAATGTCAAGTTTAAAAGGGATGGGGAAGACAACAGTCTTCAACGTTGTGGATAGGGCTGTAGGAGTGGGAGAGTATAAGTCTTGTGCTAAGAACTGAGGTAGGAAATACTCTGTATGGAAGTGTTAACGTCATGAAGTTAATATTAGTGCATAACAAACGACTCTACAAGAGACCAACAAACAGGAGTACGTTAAGAAATGACCAACATGAGTACGTTGATGTTTTTAAGCGAATTTAGTTCTTAACATAGAGCTATATTGCTAGATGGGACATACTCTATATCTCAGTACTTTAGGAAGTTTGACACATCTTACTATGGCTCTGAAGGATGTGTCTTCTAGTGAATCCTAAGAACTCCTTAAGGATCCCTGAAAGGTTCCCTTAATCCCTAAATCCTTAAATGTCCTTAAAGGGACCCTTTGAAATTCCTCATGGGTATTTTAAAGGTTTCTTAAGGATATTTTAAAATGATTGATCTTTTAGATTTCCTTACGGGTCTTTAAGGAGGTTCTTAAGAATCTTGTTCGATTTCTTAAGTGTCTTTTAAGAGTTCCTAAAAGATCCTTTAAAAATTCCTTAAGGGACTTTTATGAGTTTTTTAAGGTTCCTTCAAGAATTCCATAAGGGACTCCTCTTATATGGATTCCTTAAAGGTTTTTTAAGAATTTCTTAGGACTCATAAGGGTTCTTTACGTATTCTTTAAGAATTTCTTAAGAGTCTTTTAAGGGTTCCTAAATAATCCATTAAGAATTCCGTACGAGATTTTTAAGGGTTCCTTAAGGATCCTTTAAGAATTTTTAAGGAACTTTAAAAGGTCTTTTAAGGATCCTTTAAGAATTTCTTAAGGAACTTTTAAAGGTTCCTTAAGGATCCTTAAGAACTCCTCAAAGATTTCTTAAGGGGTCCTGAATGGTATCTTAAGGAATAGGTCTCGAAGGAAAACACTATTTAAAAGGAGCCTTTAAAATTCTATTAATAACAATGTTTAGGTTTTCGGGGGAAAGGATAATTGTAAATTTTTGTCACAGTTAGTTAATAGCTCTTAAAAGTATATTAAAGAGTGTACTAACCATGGACTGAAACTTATTCTAAAATTTCCATTACAGCTTTGTAAAAAATGTGCTTGAAGACAGCTAAATCCATGACGGCTCCCGAAAGACAACTCGGGTCCCAGACCCGGAGCCCGATGGGGCGTTATAATTTTAACAAAAAAAATATTTTTTCTAAACAATTTTAAGCCAATTTGAACTCTATTTACGACTCCTGCAACTTCAGTAAACTTTTTATACCTCGTGTAATGAATACTTTTACGTCTCAAAACAATATCACTGGTATATAAAATACCTATTTTGCTTGTTTTTTGGTCTGCCTTATTTAAGCTGGTGTTTTATGTAACAGTTTAGTGCTTTTTTTAGATTATTGTCATCATTTTTTTCCATTACATGATATGTAAACCATTTTATTGAAATTTTTGTGGCTCGAATGAGTTTCCCTTAAGAAAAATACATCATTTTTATCACTTTTATTTCTCTAGACATGCAACTCAACATTTTAATAATATTTTTAACGAACACACTAAGAGAGATTGACATACCCTGAAATATTGTTCGTTATCTCTTAATAATAATCGTAAAATTTTAAACAAGTCTTTGGAGAAAAATGTATTGTAAATAGTCCATTTAGGTACAAAATATTTAATTGTTTATCTTGTGGGAGTCGAGTTGGTCATACGATAGCTGTTTAGTCGGGGCCGAGTTGGTCAAAAAATTTCAATTTCAGGAGCCGAGTTGGCTGTCCCCTCAAAAGGCTTTGAGGGGACAGGCTGTCCTGTTCCTTTGGGTTTGTTAATCTTTTTGTTTTTCTCAAATTAAGTGGATTTTTAAATTTTTACTTCTTCCCCTATAAACCCTTTCGCTAATAACCTTTAAAACCCCTTTAACTAGGACATATTATATGATAATAATTATATGATAATATTATAATAATTATATGATTAATTATCTTTGGTGGCAAATTACTAACTTGCCTTTCTGGACATTTGACATACTTTGTGTCCCTTGTATGGGCGCTTAATAAAAGAAGTAGATCGAGCACAATATATTTCTTATTACCAAAAGTTGGTGGTAAGAAAAAGTTAAAACAAGATTTAAATAGTTCAAACTTTAAAAGATTTTAAAAAAGTATTTAATACGGCCGAGTTACAATGTATTAAAAAAGTTCATACTTTTTTTTGCAAAGTTTTCACAGTTAATATTTTCATTATTTTCATCGGATAAGTTTGGGGATATGAAGTTTATAAGCATAAAAGATGTCTTAAAGTTTTTCCAAAGGTAGTTTTCTTTGTTCAAGGGATAAAAAGAATAAGTTTTTTTCTAACATGAATATTTAAAAATTTATTTATTGATGAAAACAAGCGATCAAATGCGTAACTAAGCTTCTTTAGCTAACTAGAAATGCGTAACTAAGCTTCTTAATATAACATAAATTAACATCCGTTTCATTCGCAGCGGTCATTTATCCAGGCACTGAACATGTTCGCTGCCGCTTAACTATTATGATTCACCAAAAACTATAGATAAACTTGTTTTATTATAACAAAACTTAGGACACTTATTCATTACTTCAAGGTATTTGGTACACTTGTACCGAATTTCCACTCGATTGGAATTTTTTTAAAAACGTATACAAGTCATTCGATAAAAATTGAACTAATGAGATGAAACTAAGCACATTTATTAGTCTTATACATGGCTACATGCGTGCCAAATTGCAATCCGATCGTAAAATTTTTCACTTTTTATGATTTACGAAAATTTTTGCTGAGTCATTATTGGGATAATGACGTCATAAAAAATATTTTCGGAATAGCACAACAGCAGTGGTAGACTGAAGTTAAAAGAGGAATTTTAACTCTCTAGCATAAATACACTGGACCTACGATTATAACAGACCCACACACACACACACACACGCACACACATAATTCATAATGGTACTTGTACTAACGAAGTGACGTGTTCTTTATGCTAAGAAAATCTTCTTCTGAAAAAGTTCATCAGAATGAACTTAAAAGATGCCAAAAGAAGTACGAGGAACATAAATGCATTAATTGTGTAGCCCACAATGCCCAAAGTAAATCTAAAAATAAATGTAATCCAAACCATGCGGCCCTTGATAAAATTGTCCTTGTTACCAAATGATTGTTAGTGTCTCCAATTAAACGTTGGGCGGGGACGTTCAGCATCTAGTAACTTGGTGCAACTATTATTCAGTTTGAAGTCGATATAGCTTTCATCCAAGAACCGTATCTTAAAAATGATGCCCCCGCAGGTTTCCCACGTACTTGGAAGGTGTTTTCAGCTGGAGTTGGTAGATGTAGAGCAGCCGTAGTTGTAACTAATCCTCGTTTAGACGCTTTACTCCTAAGTTCACTTTCAGACGAAGACTTTGCAGTAGTAGAAATAAGTTTTAATTCGGGCTTCAAGTTCCTTGTTGCTAGTGGATATATTTTCATGATGGAAGAAGTATAGATGAAGATCTTAAGAAAATAGATGCCCTAAACAGCTTACAAACAACAAATGTTTTAATATGTGTTGATGCTAATGCAAGATCAAAAAGTTGGTTTGACACTGTAACCGAACCAAGAGGAGATAGGCTCGATGATTATATTGCCGCAAATAATTTGTTTATCTTAAATCTAAACGATGGCAATCCAACATACCAGAAATCTCGTGGATCTAGTAATATTGACTTAACGATAGCGACAGCATCATTGGTAACTTTTATTTCGGCATGGGAAAATTGCGATGATGAATCATTTTCCGATCATCGAATAATACGATTTAATATTCATTCGTCTTTAAAGGGATTAGTAGAGACCAATTTGACGTAGGATTACGTTACCGTACTAATGCTGCCGACTGGAAGAAGTTTGAGGAATCTTTATTTTCTAAAACTTGCGAATATCTAACTAGAAATTTGTCTCAACAGCTGGAACTGAATCACAACGACTGGGAATCAGTGGATGAAAGATTATCTTTTTATGTGAATAATTCTTGGGATATTGAAGCATGTGTAGTACAAGTTATGAAAATAGTTATTGAATCCTGTGATTATTTAATGCCAAAGAAAACAAACAATAGTTTTGGGAGTTCTAAGAAAGAAGTTCCTTGGTGGAATAATGAGATCGAAAATGAAAGGAGAGACGTAGAAGACTTCGGAGAAGGTTTCAACGCACTAAAAGAGATCAATCTTTGAGGGCTACTAGAAAAACAGAATATTATGAAGCAAAAGCTAAATTATCAGCCAACATATTAAAATCAAAGCGGATGTTGGCGAGCCTTCTGTAATGCAACTGATCGTAGATCTCCGTGGATACCGTCTACAAAGCGCAGCGGGTAAATTAAAATCTCCTGTGAAGCTTACAACTCTCAAAAAGAAGGACGGTTCCTATATCAATGTTAGAAGACACATAAATTTAATTATGGATAAATGCGTTCCAAAAGACTCAGCTGAAGAACTTCCGTCATCATCATAAAGAACAACATATCTGAAGATATTACTACAGCAGACGATTTTCCATTTACTAAACTGGAGATATCAAATGCAATCGAGAGCTTTGAAGAAGGAAAGGCTCCAGGTCATGATGGACTCACAAAATCTATTCTATTAAAAGTAAATTCTCTCTCCCTATAGCATATGTTCTCTATACAATCAATGCTTGAAAATAGGATGTTTTCCCAAACTATGGAAGGAATCTGTCATCATTTTAATTGTTAAAGTAGGTAAAGAGAAGAGCGAAGATGTTTCAAAACACTGGCCCATAAATCTTCTCCTCTGGCGGGGGAGTTGTTGGAGAAACTTCATATATCTAGGATAATGCATTCCTCCAAATTAACAACTCGCTTTCCAGTAATAAATATGGATTTTTGCAGCAAAAAGTACAGTTGATGCTTTAATGGACGTTAAGACATTATTGAAAGGGCTTTGGCAACTCGTCAAAGAGTACTCCTTATTTCCTTAGACGTGCAAGGTGCTTTTGACGCTGCGTGATGGCTTCTATATTATATCAGCTGAAACTTAAGAACTGTCCGAGAACCTTTTATAAAGTTGCAAGTAGCTATTCTCTAATAGAAGCCAATCTAAAGACACCATCTATTCATCTCATAAGGAAAGCTGAAAAAGGTTGCCACAAGGGAGCTGCAGTGCACCAGGTTACTGGATAATAATGTACGATCCCTTCTTAAATTAGATTACCCAGAAGAAGTGTTTGCCAAAAGCTTTGCTGACGATTCTTTTTAATCATTTGTGGCAGATAATGAGCTTGAACTACAGATCCTTGCAAATAGTGCTTTATACTGCGTTGAAGATTGGGTCTTTAGCCAATAAAATAGAGTTTAACCCCAGAAGTCGGCTATGATGTACGTCACAACAAGGCGTCGTAGCGATACGGCCGTTTAAGTTTATTTTTTAAAGGACATTTAGTTCAGCAGGTTGAGACCATGAATACTTAGGCGTTTGGATTGACCAGTACTTATCTGGAATCATCACATTTGTGAGAAGCATCTCAGCTTATATACACCTTATCTAGGTCCGCTAAAGTTTACTGGGATTAGGCAGTGATGCTTTGAATATAATATACGGTGCATTCTACCAGTTCTTACCTACGCACTCCTGTTTGGCAAGAAAACAATGTCCAAGATTACAATAAATGGAAAATGAGATCTGTTCAAAGAAAATCTTTTGCGGATTATAAAAGGCTTTAAGACTATCTCTTTTGATGCCTGCTGTGTTCTTTCAGAGAATGAGCCAATTGACTTGGTTGTCTATAGCTGCTCGGAAAAGTACAACACAATGAAAAAACCAAGTGCCATCTTGCCTGTATATCCAGTAGACAAACCTGTCCACCAAATAAGTGGTTCACCCTGCATCGGTTTTATTCTGCAAAAGGGGATAGTATTGATTTTGATAGGGAGATCTACAGATGGAAGTAAGCTTGAATCTGGAGAGACAGGTTGTGGCATTGCGGTGTGTATCAGAAAAACGATCCGGTTCCAGTCTCACACTAATTTCGTTTAGCATTATGGTGCAGTAACAATCAAGCTGAATTATTAGCTGTTCTAAAAGCTCTCCAGTGGTTACTTGATCGAGATAGTTTAGAGATACGAAAGTCTGCGAAAATATCAACAGATAGTCAAGTCCTGTCATCTAGATACAGCAGAGCAGATAAGAACATGTCTTCGAACTCTACTAACAAAAGGCTGGATCGTAGAACTCCACTGGGTGAAAGCGCATGTTGGTATTGTTGGGAATGAGATGGCTGATACCCTTGCAAAGAAGCGGCATCAGATGGAAGCCTTGCCATCGACTTTTACAGATTCCTGTATCCTTACGTCAACAATCAAGTCCGTCAAACAAGTACTACACTCTTGGCAAGAAATGTGGGATCTAACACTAACGGATCTATACTAAAAAGTTTTCCCGACCATATCAGCCAAATTAAAGGTTTTCAAATGACAGAATCACCTTTAAAACAACACAAGTCTTGAGTGGCCACGGAAAAAACAAAACTTACTGTACCGCTTTCATCTGGCTGGATAACGAAGCTTGTTCGTGTAGTTTAGGAAGTCCTCAGACATGGAGCATCTCATTTACGACTGTGAACTATTTGAGCCTCAAGATCTAGGTTAATAAAGAAGTGCAACATCCAACACAGTTACGTCTGCCAGTGTCCTTGCGTGCCTCACCGAGCACCTTTGGAATGATTTTATAAACTTTTGTAAATTCTCTAGATTTGATAAGCTCTAATTTTAACTTTGTAAATAAATCTATTTACTGCCATTATTGTCCTTCTGCATGACATGGCCAGTCTGTATCTCTTTTAATTTTGTATTTTTCTCAGCATCTGTTTTCCTTAAGCTTGCTTTAATAGTAGAAGCTGAATGTTAGAATGGTAAATATTAAATTTTGATGTACTATGTCAGTTGATAGACTTGCAAAAATTGCAACTACCAAGCACCCAAGGCCAATATCATGTATTAGGACTTCTTAACATTATTAAAACTATCAAAATCAAGAAAATAATAAATACATAGATTATGCTATTTGAAAGCATCTATTTAAAGATGGATATTTCCAAACTAGGTTTATTATTACTTAAGTTTTTTTTTTTTATTTTTATTAATTCAGAGTATTACCTGTAATCATTAAGGGAACAGGTAGTAGTTGCTATTAAAAAAAAAAAAAAAAAACAAAAAAACATACACACAATTACACACACACACACACATACAGACAACAACTTTGCAAAAACCACTCAGGAGACCTTAAAAACGCCTGAAACGGATTATTCCGTTTTCATCCCGTTTCAGTTTTTTTCACAATACACAATACTTTTCCTATATACCTACTGAATAAATGAGGAAAAGTAAAAACATTTAGCGCAAGAAGGCATTTAATTTAGCGGAGGAACTTCTTTGCAACTATACTATAAGGCTAGCAGATGTAATTAAAATATTCTTGCTCCGAGCCATGATATTATAACAAGTGGTCGAAGTAAATATGTAATCAAAGTTATCATCCCATAACATAGCAGGTCGAAATCATAGTATAACTGTTTTATAAATAAACAAACAAGCAGGAAGTAAAAGAAACAACCAGCTTTAGAAATTAAACAAGTTTTACAATGCTGTTTTGTTTTCCGCCATTAGCTAATTGATTTGGAGGGAAATGAAGATGGTTACAAGCAATAAAACTAATTAGGTTAGGGTTTCAACTAATGAGAAGTAGTAAAGTGGAATACCATTGTGAATTTCTTTGTAGCTTTATTCTACTGACTTTAAAAGATTTAAAGATTCTTACTTTTGCTCATTTAAACCTTAGGTATCTGGTAAAGTATTGTGTTTGCAAAAAAATCCAAAACCGGGATGAAACGGAATTATCTTTTCAGGTGTTTTAAAGGGAAGCCTTAAAAAAACCACTCAGGAAGCTGAGTGGTTTTCACAAAGTTGATAATTCCCATAGTCTGATTATAGGCCTTTTGGACAACATACATTATTTATTAGGACATTCTATATTTCAAAACAGACAATAACAATTTTACAATTATCACAACAAAAGTTTACACAAAGTGTGAAAAATGAAATAACCCTAGCCCAAGGAGATGACATTGTCATCAAACTACATCATTAATATCATATCAAGAGTTCTGAACCTCTATATACTCCAATGCTATGAAGAGCACCGCTAATGTCTATAATAAATTTTGTCATATATCTGTAGACAGAAAATATGTTTCACAAATCAATCAGTCTGGAAGAAACATGAAGCATAAACCCTAATTGAAGCAACATAGTATACAAACCAATCCAATGTAAAACATTAATCGTAGTTAACCAGCAGCATCTGTTTAGCTAAATCGAGTAACGTAAGACAACATTAAGCGTCTCCTGACTCAAGTGATATATAGCAGAAAATAGTCCAGAACATCTAATACGTTTTAATACAATAAATCCTTTATTTCCACTTTAGGATTAGTAAAAGAAATAATTAAGGGTAAATATTTAAGTAGAAAAGTAATTGCAGGCAAGGACAATGAAGAATAATGCATGCCATAAAAAAGCAGTAAAGAGTTAGTATAGTTTGGTAATAAATAATTGAAACGTTAGTATGATGAAATAAATAAAATAGGAATTATAGTGTTAGTAAGTTTTTTAATTTTTTTTATTTTTTATTATATTTTTATTTCATTATTTTTTTATTTTATTATTAAATTTTTTCAAGCATCTAAGGTGATAGTATTAACAAACAAAAGAAATTCAGGTAAATATGATTTAAGTAGAACGTTGAAATCCTGCGGTGGCCAGCTTTTTCCAGTTAACACGACCTTCAGAATGAATCGATGTCGTTCCCGCTCAAATAGTTGACAAGAAAAGAGTAGATGCTCCCAAGTTTTAGGTACCTTAAATAACATGAACAACTATCATCCTCTTCTAACCCGAATCTTCGTAGATAAGTCTTGCTACCTCCATGACCTGTTAATGCTTGCGTTAATTGAAACGACATTGAAATCGCATTTAAACCTAGATGAAACGGAGGGAAAAATTTTCTTGTGTAAGAACCACTCTTACTACTTCACCACATTCATCCCCAATCGAAAACGATCTCACACAACTGCTGGATCACAAAACACGAGGGAACCAACGAATACTCAATCCTTATATCAGCAGATGTTGCTTCTTTGTCAGACTATCCGCCTCATTTTCCAACTACGCCATCATGAGCCTTTACCCATTTTATTCCTATAGTCTACCCTTTCTCCTGTGTCAAGATTGTAAATAAGCTCCTAACATCACTAGCCATACATGAACGATTCCTGTTGTCTTGCAAAGTCTGCAATGCAACCTGACTATCGTATAAATACACACACTCCGCTCCTTTTGTGACACATTTAAGGTGTCGACCCATTCGGTGCTTTTCTTAATAGCTAACATCACTGCCTGGTTGTTAGAGCACTGGTCAGCCAACCGATGCTGAAAACTAAAATAGGTGTGGAATCTGAAGACGACGAATACATCACTGCAGCACAACCAACTCGGCCGTCAAGCTTACTACATCAGTATAAATCAGGAACAGAGCTGGTCTATTATCACTCTATTAAAGACGCTGGATTGTGCAAGATGTAAAGCTGAATCCACCGCTAAGTCATTATAAAGCCTGTCAATCAAGGAATTTACTGCAGCTTTTAAGCGCATATGCACTTAAAAGCTTCAGCAAATTCCCTGATTTATATATCTATTGGTAACTCCTGAGCCAGAAGGCAGGCTGCTTGGAAAGAGATTGTCCTATATCCTCGTATGTCTCTAATTAGTATACGTCGCTGAACACCTCTTAACCGTCGGACGTTATGACTCTTCGTAAGTGCTTCTACCCAAACAGGAGCTGCATAGCATAGGATTGGCAGAATTGCGCCTCTATAAATGATGCTTAAAGATCTGCTATTCAGACCCCACGTAACTTTTGCAGAACGGGCCACACATTAATCAACTGCCCTGCTTTATGGGCAACTGCCCATTATTACTAACATGGGCAATATGACTACTCCAATTCATTTTAGAGTCAAAGTAGACACCGAAAATACTTTAACTCCTTAACGACTTCAAGACGCTGACCCAATAAGTATACGGCAATATCCTCCGCTCCTTTTAGTGGTATGCAAAACCTTTGATTTTTCCAGGTTAAATGCCAAATTATTATCTCCAGCCCATTTTTTAACGAGGTTAAGACATTCATTGACCTTTTGCTCCACATCATACTCGCTTGAAATCATTCTCAAAACGTTAGCAAAATCAAAGAGTTCAACCCCAACAGGATAAAGTAGTTTTAGCACCAGATAATATAGGATTGTCATTAAAATAACAAAGCTGGCTTTCATCGGCACTAATAATGAGAGTCAATCAGTATTGACTACAGGCTGACTATTAGTCTTACTATTATCGGCACTGATGACAACCGTAAACTATTGAAAGCGTTCTATTATTTTTATATATTTATGTGCGGAGAGACATTTTCAATAAAACTTTTTCAATTCTTATTTATTATTATGGCTCTTCACGACTCAATTTACCATTTAAATCTCGTTTCTCTACAAACTTTATTCACATTATAATATTTTAGATACATTTTTTTCAATTCTTTTATCTTTTTTTTTTTAAAAACCTTTTTGATCCGATTAATACTTCTCTTTCGTTTACTTGCAAACTACAACGCGATCACAAAAACTCATATACACATAACAAATACTCACATACAAACTTACATACACCTAAAAATACTTACATAATAAATCAAAAATTTCTTTAATATTATAATTATGTCAAACCTTTAAACGAACAAAAAAAATATTACTTAAACTATACAAATAACAATAAGACTAAAAAATATTAAAAACAAAACTAGTAAAAAATACAAAATTACAAAAATAATAATTAAGAAAAATTAATTAAAAACATTAATATTAAGAATTATTTTGCAAAAAATATCAAATGATCTATATACAACAATCATTCTATTTTTTCACTTTGTTGAACAAAAAACCCTAATTGGATTAAAATATTTTTTTAATCAGGCCCTAAAGGCTGAAATTGGCTGAAAGTGTTTATTTAAGATTTTCTTCGTAATGGAAGTAAATAATGAGAAGATTTAGTCCTCCACCTATTTGTTCCACTCCTCCCTGTTTAAGGCCCTTAGGTTTTTATCAAAACAGTGTCAAATTGGCCCTTTGTTTTGTTTGTTAAACTTGATTCTGTTTCTTTTGATGAATATTGTTATTAAATCCTAATTCTTTTGTTTTAAAACCTTCTACCTGTTCAATGATTGATTTTAGTCTTTTGATACGTTTAGGAATTATGTCTTAACATGGCTTAAAGAACAAACAACAAATCATAATTTATCCGATACTACAAGTTTTGTAAAACATGAAAAAATGACACAGCATATGACACAATTTAATTCTGCGAGACACACCTAGAAATGTAACAAGCAAAATGCCGTGCTATATGGGAACTGTTCCAGAAATCATATTATTTAAGATTTGCATTAAGAACCCAAATTCACATTAGTAAGACTACTATAAACATGTCCAAGCCGGATCTTGAATAATGTTAAATATTTTGTACTATTAAAAGCCATCTTCCCTGAAAATATATTTCAAAAATTAATTTTGCAAAACATATGCAAATATAATGCCGCCGACTTTAAATATATCAATGTACGCTCAACTTTTTTTAATAAACAAATATTCGTTTTTTTAGTTCCGAAAATCGTTTTCAAATTTTTATCAATTTTATTTTGTCTGGTGATTCATGTTTACTCATGTCATAATTTTGAGTTTTTATTTTTGTTCTTCAATTTAGTGAAGTTTTGAGTTGGCAAGATTTTTAAATCATTTCATGTATATTTCAGAAAAATAGTTATTTATGCAACAAGGGGGTAAAGAATGTATTTATTTCTCTAAGCAGTTAGTTGGTTTCTAAGGCGTAAGCCGAGGGAACCAAAGTATTTCACTCCCGAGGCAAAGCCGAGAAAGTTATGTTATGACAATTAACTTAAGGTAATTGTGAGGGGGGAAATAGCATTTTACTTCCAAGGTGCATACAAAATTTTATCTCACACGTTGATTTATTTAATTACGT
>JACMZG010001859.1:9850390-9940391 GCA_018340805.1 Microvelia longipes
TACAAAACCCTAATTTTAAATACCTCATGGATTTAAAATCCATAGATTTTAAAAATCATAAAGAGACTGGATTAGAAACAGAGACTGCGTCCCTCAGTAATTATTATTATTTAAAGGAACTTAATTACATAGATTATGAAACAGAATTGTATAAGATATTATAAAAAAAATAAGAAGTGTTTTTATATGTTAGTTTTAAAAGTAATTATACTCTAAGATTGTGTGTTATAATTTTCGTTATAATATTTTGTAATTCTATATAAAATAAACGTATTTCTCTATCCTTAAGACACTGAACATGTAATATTCATGTAACTAAACATGCTAAAAAACACACACACACATACCAACAGAAAACTTTGAGAAAACAAAGTTTTCTCTATATCTATGATTTGTTTGGATCTTAAAATTAAGCAGCATTGAGCGTTGATGGTCATTGCTGTAATGGTGGGTGACCGCTGAGAAATGATACGAATGCATTTACTATCTGAAGACGAGCGAAGCGAATCCAAAGGCATGTTTTAGTTAAAATTTGGCGAACTGTATTTCTGAGTACGAGCAAAGCGAGTCCGAAGTAGGAGGATGAGCGTAGCGAATACGATGTGATGAGGAAAAGTTCCGAGGTACCCATACCCGATTTTTAAATTCTCGCTTTCTATTAATTATCCTTCATAAATTTGGTAAAAAATAAATTGCTTGTGAGACACAATGAGGTTTAAAAGTATAAAAATATATGAGGATAAATTGGAAAATAAAAGACAAAAGAGTAAAAAAGATTGACAAAGAAAGATAAACGGTGATTAAATGTTTCTTTAACAGGGAGTTAAAAAACATTAAAAAGTACAGTTTTATATTAATGATCCCTAAAAAAATAGGATACGGGTTAAAATAATGAAATAAAAATATTATATAATAAAATGAAATTTTATTATACAAAATAAAATGAAGCTGATTTAGTTTGGAATTTTGCAATTTAAATTTTTTATTAATAATTAATAATCTAAATAGGACTACAGCATATATAATATATATATTAGTAATATTACTATAGAGTAAAATAATTTGCTTGAATTTTAAAATTATTTGAATTTAAAGTCAAAGGAACGAAGAAAAAAGTCTCTCTCAAAACAATAATTTATTCAAAAGCTTTCAACCTAACATGAGGCCATCATCAGTGCCAGATATAATAGAAAGAATAAACGGCTAAGAAAGACATTGAAGGTTAATACAAGTAATAATACAAGATATATACAAGGTTAATATATGTCGGTGAGTCGTAATTACGACTCACCGACATCGTCGAGTCGAAAAAGAAGAGAAGGAAAACTGCGAATTCCACAGTTTGACTTGTATTAACCTTAATGTCTTCTCTTTAGCCGTTTATTCTTTCTATTATATCTGGCACTGATGATGGCCTCATGTTAGGTTCAAAGAGCTTTAAATAAATTATTGTTTTGTGGAGAGACTCTTTTCTTCGTTCCTTTAATTATGAACAACTCCACTGGTGCTCATTCAAAATCAATCATGATTTGAATTTAATTATTAATAAATTTCACGGACTAATGTCCTTTAAAAAGTAACAGATTAATTCTCATATTATTTTAAATAATAAATAATAAAGTATAAAAACAATTAAAAATATGTGTCAGAAAGTGTTGGTACAATAAAATAAAATATATGGTACGGTACCTGGGAACTTTTCCTTATTAGGTCGGATTCCCTACTCTCATTCTCCCTGCTTCGGACTCGCTTCGCTCGTCCACAGAAATACTGTGGACGCTTCGCTCGCCAAATTTACTGCAACATGCCTTTGGACTTGCTTCGTTTGTCTTCACATAGTAAATGCATCTGTATCATTCTCAGCGGTTACCCATAAAGCACTGACCACGCTCAATTCCCCCTTAATTTTTATAATCCATCAAAAATCATGGATGTACTTGAGGTAACAAAACACAACTTAGTGTACTTATTATTAGGTAGTAATATACACTTGTACCGAATTTCAACTCAATTGAACCATTTCTCAATTTTTAAAAAACGCACACAAGTTTTTCAATAAAAATTGAAATAATGCTGATAATGAGATGAAACTTAGCACATATTTTTGTCTTATACATAGGTACATGCGAGCCAAATTTTAATCCGCGTTTTTTGATTTTTCAAAATTTTCGCTGGGTCATTATTTCGGGTTAATGACGTCATAATAAACATTATTTTCTGAATTGCACAACTGCAGCTGTTGACTGAATTTTGTACAAAATTTCAACTCTCTAGCATAAATACACTGAGCACTATGATGATATCAGACACACACACACATACAGATTAACAACTTTGCAAAACCCACTCAGGAGGCCTTAAAAACGCCTGAAACGGACAATTCCACTTTTATCCCGGTTTCGGATTCTTTTGCAAACACAATACTTTTCCTATATACCGACGGTATAAATGAGGAAAAGTAAACATTTAAATCCTTGTACAAAAATTAAATTTAAGTTTAAATATATTTTAGCACTGAAAGGAATTTTAATAGTCTTCAATAAACTAAGCACCAAGGACCGTAAAGGGAGGGTAAAAGCACCGATGTCTTTCCTGGTTGCACTGTTTTCATAAACTCTAAGGGTTTACAGTAGAAAGGTTTTCAGCATAACAAAAACACTAGAATGATCCTACGGGCCTAAGGGTAAACAACTAAGCACAACAAACAACAATTAAAATCGCTGGTGACGTTTGAAAGCGTCAAAAGTGACGAAATCGTTAAAAGCGCTAAATAATAATCTGTTTTATGTCGATCGGATCAGTTTAGGTAAACTAAAAACAACCTAAAGATATAGGCCCGTATTCAAAGACATTTTCCTAACATTTTCCTTAAGGAAACCTTAAGAAGAATGTTAGGAAATGTTTTTAAGCCACGAAAACCATGTTTTTCCCCCACTTTTAAACACGGGAACGATCATTAAATTTCGTGGCTTAAAAACATTTTCCTTACCTAAACCTAACATTCTCCTTAAGGAGACCTAACATTTTCCTAACATTATCCTTAAGGAACCCTTAAGGAATGTTAGGAAAATGTTTTTGAATACGGCCATAGTATTTTTGCATTCTTATTATTCTAATTATAAATAATAATAATATATATTTATTTGATAGAATATACATACACAAATTTGTTTTTAAATAAGTGCAACATTTTGTTTACTTTACTTGTCTCTACAACAATATCAGCACACCTATCTCACACTGTATCAAAAAAAAAAAAAAAAAAAAAAAAAAAAAAATTTTTGTTGATTATTTTTGGGTACATTTTTAATAAAAATGTGTACGTTTTATACGGAATAAGTACTTCTCCATATAAAGTTCAGGAAGGAACAAAACGGAAAGAAGCAGTTTCCCGTTCCTTATTCAAAGTGAAAAATAGGGTCGTGCTAAATCAAGTTAAAGTAAGTTTGTTTCGGAGTGCTAAATCAAACTAAAGGGGACTGACAATAATACCAATGACCAAATCATAGCCAAAGGGTAACAGTTAAAAACAAAAAATGCTAATTGAACACCCTAAAATCATATTCATACAACCACTGAGCCCAAATTGAAACATTAATTCTTACTTATTTATGAAATAAATAAGAAAAGCTCAAAGCAAACAAATTCCTTCGTCAGCTTTCCTTTAAAGACGGTATATTTCCTTCGAAATTTATTCTCAAAGAAATATTTAATACAGTATTACTTCTTCAAACAACGAGGTTTATTGAATCTTTTATTTATAGACTACTTTCAGTTTTACAAATAAAATATCTGAAGACGTACATAGAATAAGAAAATAATATAGTGAAATTAAAGGTGTGCAGGTTCAAAAAAAATGTTTTCAAGGTAATTTCGAGCATTAACTAAATTAAGTAATAAACGCGAGGAATAACCGAAGAAACCTAGAATTGACTGATGTTGGGTCATGTAGATGTATCAGAAACGGAAGCCTTAGAGTTCACATTAAATGAAGATTAAAAATGTATATCATTTGGTACTACAGTTTTGCAAAACATGAATAGTTGACACAATAATTGTGCGAGAGACACCTAGGAAATGTAACAAGCAAAATGCAATGCTACATCTGGAACTGTTCCATCATTCGACATTCGTCATCATTGATGGCTCGACATAATGTCATGTCCACTCTGTTTCGTTACGTCCAACTCATCAGGTGCCGACAGAGCCTGAACTCACTCTGACCTCAATTAATTTCGAAGAATATAATGCGAAGTACTTACCAGAGACGAGCATGCATGATGGCGGTAAGAGAGCACCGCTCGTCTCTGGTAAATACTTCACACTAAATTCTTTAGAATTAATTGAAGGTCAGAGTAAGTTCAGGCTCTGTCGGCGCCCTGATGAGTTAGACGTTAGACAGAGTGGGACATGACATTATGTCGAGCCATCAATGATGACGAATGTCAAATGATGGAACAGTTCCCAGATGTAGCATTGCATTTTGCTTGTTACATTTCCTAGGTGTCTCTCGCACAATTATATTGTATTAAAAAAAGTGTCTCCTCTCATTTTTTTCTACTAACAAACAAAGCCGGCTTTCAACCACGTAAAGGTCAACATCAGAGCGGGTAAAGGAATGGAAATAGAAATCTTATTATGAATATTAGTATTAGTCTCCATTATTATAGGTAATTTAATTTTACCTATAATACTATCAAGTGTCTTATTTTAAATTACAGAAATCTTATTTACTTGATCTTCTCATAGTTCAGACTGAAAACAGACTCTATGTCTTCCTTCAATTTCTTTTCACCTTGCATTCATATCACTGGTACCGATGATGACCTTTCTACGGCTCCTTTCCTTTATTTCATCAGAACTTGAATCATCAAGTTATGATGAAACCAAATAAAGGCATCAGCCTTTATTTGGTTTCTTTCTTTTCTTACCTTCCCTACCTTTCCTTTATCTCAACGGTACCGATGATGACCTTTCTACGGCTCTTTTCCTCTATTTCTTCAGAACTTGATGATGCCTTTATTTGGGTTCTTTCTTTTCTTTTCTAACTTCACTACCTTTCCTTCATTTCAACAGTACCGATGATGACCTTTCTACGGCTCTGTTCCTATATTTCTTCAGAACTTGATGATGCCTTTATTTGGTTTCTTTCTTTTCTTTTTTACCTTTCTATGATTTCTTTCCATAATCTTTCTTTTCCTTCATTTCACTGGTACTCATAATGCAAGGATGATACACTGTGGAATATATAATAAGATATGCTTTAACTTTGAAATCTGACAGTTCATGCTGCAGCGCTTTAAATAGTTTGAATTTCCGACCCACCATATGTTCATGATGTTATGGGCTCCTTTCTTTTTAATACTACCGTCACATTTTTCTCGTATAAAATATCTTTAAGTAAAGATTGTTGATAAAACTGTCATAACATAAAAGAGAGAAAAAAACTCTCATGAAAAACCTCTCCCTTTGTTAGGAGGGAAAACTTTTTAACCATACTTTCTACTTAGTTTCATATACTAAGATGACAATACATTAATAAATGTCAAGTTTAAAAGGGATGGGGAAGACAACAGTCTTCAACGTTGTGGATATAGGGCTGTAGGAGTGGGAGAGTATAAGTCTTGTGCTAAGAACTGAGGTAGGAAATACTCTGTATGGAAGTGTTAACGTCATGAAGTTAATATTAGTGCATAACAAACGACTCTACAAGAGACCAACAAACAGGAGTACGTTAAGAAATGACCAACATGAGTACGTTGATGTTTTTAAGCGAATTTAGTTCTTAACATAGAGCTATATTGCTAGATGGGACATACTCTATATCTCAGTACTTTAGGAAGTTTGACACATCTTACTATGGCTCTGAAGGATGTGTCTTCTAGTGAATCCTAAGAACTCCTTAAGGATCCCTGAAAGGTTCCCTTAATCCCTAAATCCTTAAATGTCCTTAAAGGGACCCTTTGAAATTCCTCATGGGTATTTTAAAGGTTTCTTAAGGATATTTTAAAATGATTGATCTTTTAGATTTCCTTACGGGTCTTTAAGGAGGTTCTTAAGAATCTTGTTCGATTTCTTAAGTGTCTTTTAAGAGTTCCTAAAAGATCCTTTAAAAATTCCTTAAGGGACTTTTATGAGTTTTTTAAGGTTCCTTCAAGAATTCCATAAGGGACTCCTCTTATATGGATTCCTTAAAGGTTTTTTAAGAATTTCTTAAGAGACTCATAAGGGTTCTTTACGTATTCTTTAAGAATTTCTTAAGAGTCTTTTAAGGGTTCCTAAATAATCCATTAAGAATTCCGTACGAGATTTTTAAGGGTTCCTTAAGGATCCTTTAAGAATTTTTAAGGAACTTTAAAAGGTCTTTTAAGGATCCTTTAAGAATTTCTTAAGGAACTTTTAAAGGTTCCTTAAGGATCCTTTAAGAACTCCTCAAAGATTTCTTAAGGGGTCCTGAATGGTATCTTAAGGAATAGGTCTCGAAGGAAAACACTATTTAAAAGGAGCCTTTAAAATTCTATTAATAACAATGTTTAGGTTTTCGGGGGAAAGGATAATTGTAAATTTTTGTCACAGTTAGTTAATAGCTCTTAAAAGTATATTAAAGAGTGTACTAACCATGGACTGAAACTTATTCTAAAATTTCCATTACAGCTTTGTAAAAAATGTGCTTGAAGACAGCTAAATCCATGACGGCTCCCGAAAGACAACTCGGGTCCCAGACCCGGAGCCCGATGGGGCGTTATAATTTTAACAAAAAAAATATTTTTTCTAAACAATTTTAAGCCAATTTGAACTCTATTTACGACTCCTGCAACTTCAGTAAACTTTTTATACCTCGTGTAATGAATACTTTTACGTCTCAAAACAATATCACTGGTATATAAAAATACCTATTTTGCTTGTTTTTTGGTCTGCCTTATTTAAGCTGGTGTTTTATGTAACAGTTTAGTGCTTTTTTTAGATTATTGTCATCATTTTTTTCCATTACATGATATGTAAACCATTTTATTGAAATTTTTGTGGCTCGAATGAGTTTCCCTTAAGAAAATACATCATTTTTATCACTTTTATTTCTCTAGACATGCAACTCAACATTTTAATAATATTTTTAAACGAACACACTAAGAGAGATTGACATACCCTGAAATATTGTTCGTTATCTCTTAATAATAATCGTAAAATTTTAAACAAGTCTTTGGAGAAAAATGTATTGTAAATAGTCCATTTAGGTACAAAATATTTAATTGTTTATCTTGTGGGAGTCGAGTTGGTCATACGATAGCTGTTTAGTCGGGGCCGAGTTGGTCAAAAAATTTCAATTTCAGGAGCCGAGTTGGCTGTCCCCTCAAAAGGCTTTGAGGGGACAGGCTGTCCCTGTTCCTTTGGGTTTGTTAATCTTTTTGTTTTTCTCAAATTAAGTGGATTTTTAAATTTTTACTTCTTCCCCTATAAACCCTTTCGCTAATAACCCTTTAAAACCCCTTTAACTAGGACATATTATATGATAATAATTATATGATAATAATTATATGATAATAATTATATGATTAATTATCTTTGGTGGCAAATTACTAACTTGCCTTTCTGGACATTTGACATACTTTGTGTCCCTTGTATGGGCGCTTAATAAAAGAAGTAGATCGAGCACAATATATTTCTTATGTACCAAAAGTTGGTGGTAAGAAAAAGTTAAAAACAAGATTTAAATAGTTCAAACTTTAAAAGATTTTAAAAAAGTATTTAATACGGCCGAGTTACAATGTATTAAAAAAGTTCATACTTTTTTTTGCAAAGTTTTCACAGTTAATATTTTCATTATTTTCATCGGATAAGTTTGGGGATATGAAGTTTATAAGCATAAAAGATGTCTTAAAGTTTTTCCAAAGGTAGTTTTCTTTGTTCAAGGATAAAAAGAATAAGTTTTTTTCTAACATGAATATTTAAAAATTTATTTATTGATGAAAACAAGCGATCAAATGCGTAACTAAGCTTCTTTAGCTAACTAGAAATGCGTAACTAAGCTTCTTAATATAACATAAATTAACATCCGTTTCATTCGCAGCGGTCATTTATCCAGGCACTGAACATGTTCGCTGCCGCTTAACTATTATGATTCACCAAAAACTATAGATAAACTTGTTTTATTATAACAAAACTTAGGACACTTATTCATTACTTCAAGGTATTTGGTACACTTGTACCGAATTTCCACTCGATTGGAATTTTTTTAAAAACGTATACAAGTCATTCGATAAAAATTGAACTAATGAGATGAAACTAAGCACATTTATTAGTCTTATACATGGCTACATGCGTGCCAAATTGCAATCCGATCGTAAAATTTTTCCACTTTTTATGATTTACGAAAATTTTTGCTGAGTCATTATTGCGGGATAATGACGTCATAAAAAATATTTTCGGAATAGCACAACAGCAGTGGTAGACTGAAGTTAAAAGAGGAATTTTAACTCTCTAGCATAAATACACTGGACACTACGATTATAACAGACCCACACACACACACACACACGCACACACATAATTCATAATGGTACTTGTACTAACGAAGTGACGTGTTCTTTATGCTAAGAAAATCTTCTTCTGAAAAAGTTCATCAGAATGAACTTAAAAGATGCCAAAAGAAGTACGAGGAACATAAATGCATTAATTGTGTAGCCCACAATGCCCAAAGTAAATCTAAAAATAAATGTAATCCAAACCATGCGGCCCTTGATAAAAATTGTCCTTGTTACCAAATGATTGTTAAGTGTCTCCAATTAAACGTTGGGCGGGGACGTTCAGCATCTAGTAACTTGGTGCAACTATTATTCAGTTTGAAGTCGATATAGCTTTCATCCAAGAACCGTATCTTAAAAATGATGCCCCCGCAGGTTTCCCACGTACTTGGAAGGTGTTTTCAGCTGGAGTTGGTAGATGTAGAGCAGCCGTAGTTGTAACTAATCCTCGTTTAGACGCTTTACTCCTAAGTTCACTTTCAGACGAAGACTTTGCAGTAGTAGAAATAAGTTTTAATTCGGGCTTCAAGTTCCTTGTTGCTAGTGGATATTTTCATGATGGAAGAAGTATAGATGAAGATCTTAAGAAAATAGATGCCCTAAACAGCTTACAAACAACAAATGTTTTAATATGTGTTGATGCTAATGCAAGATCAAAAAGTTGGTTTGACACTGTAACCGAACCAAGAGGAGATAGGCTCGATGATTATATTGCCGCAAATAATTTGTTTATCTTAAATCAAACGATGGCAATCCAACATACCAGACATCTCATGGATCTAGTAATATTGACTTAACGATAGCGACAGCATCATTGGTAACTTTTATTTCGGCATGGGAAAATTGCGATGATGAATCATTTTCCGATCATCGAATAATACGATTTAATATTCATTCGTCTTTAAAGGGAATTAGTAGAGACCAATTTGACGTAGGATTACGTTACCGTACTAATGCTGCCGACTGGAAGAAGTTTGAGGAATCTTTATTTTCTAAAACTTGCGAATATCTAACTAGAAATTTGTCTCAACAGCTGGAACTGAATCACAACGACTGGGAATCAGTGGATGAAAGATTATCTTTTTATGTGAATAATTCTTGGGATATTGAAGCATGTGTAGTACAAGTTATGAAAATAGTTATTGAATCCTGTGATTATTTAATGCCAAAGAAAACAAACAATAGTTTTGGGAGTTCTAAGAAAGAAGTTCCTTGGTGGAATAATGAGATCGAAAATGAAAGGAGAGACGTAAGAAGACTTCGGAGAAGGTTTCAACGCACTAAAAGAGATCAATCTTTGAGGGCTACTAGAAAAACAGAATATTATGAAGCAAAAGCTAAATTATCAGCCAACATATTAAAATCAAAGCGGATGTTGGCGAGCCTTCTGTAATGCAACTGATCGTAGATCTCCGTGGAATACCGTCTACAAAGCAGCAGCGGGTAAATTAAAATCTCCTGTGAAGCTTACAACTCTCAAAAAGAAGGACGGTTCCTATATCAATGGCTTAGAAGACACAATAAATTTAATTATGGATAAATGCGTTCCAAAAGACTCAGCTGAAGAAACTTCCGTTCATCAATCAATAAAGAACAACATATCTGAAGATATTACTACAGCAGACGATTTTCCATTTACTAAACTGGAGATATCAAATGCAATCGAGAGCTTTGAAGAAGGAAAGGCTCCAGGTCATGATGGACTCACAAAATCTATTCTATTAAAAGTAAATTCTCTCCTCCCTAATAGCATATGTTCTCTATACAATCAATGCTTGAAAATAGGATGTTTTCCCAAACTATGGAAGGAATCTGTCATCATTTTAATTGTTAAAGTAGGTAAAGAGAAGAGCGAAGATGTTTCAAAACACTGGCCCATAAATCTTCTCCCTCTGGCGGGGAAGTTGTTGGAGAAACTTCATATATCTAGGATAATGCATTTCCTCCAAATTAACAACTCGCTTTCCAGTAATAAATATGGATTTTTGCAGCAAAAAAGTACAGTTGATGCTTTAATGGACGTTAAAGACATTATTGAAAGGGCTTTGGCAACTCGTCAAAGAGTACTCCTTATTTCCTTAGACGTGCAAGGTGCTTTTGACGCTGCGTGATGGCCTTCTATATTATATCAGCTGAAACTTAAGAACTGTCCGAGAAACCTTTATAAAGTTGCAAGTAGCTATTTCTCTAATAGAACAGCCAATCTAAAGACACCATCTATTCATCTCATAAGGAAAGCTGAAAAAGGTTGCCCAAGGGAGCTGCAGTGCACCAGGTTACTGGATAATAATGTACGATCCCCTTCTTAAATTAGATTACCCAGAAGAAGTGTTTGCCAAAAGCCTTTGCTGACGATTTCTTTTTAATCATTGTGGCAGATAATGAGCTTGAACTACAGATCCTTGCAAATAGTGCTTTATACTGCGTTGAAGATTGGTCTTTAGCCAATAAAATAGAGTTTAACCCCCAGAAGTCGGCTATGATGTACGTCACAACAAGGCGTCGTAGCGATACGCCGTTTAAAGTTTATTTTAAAGGACATTTAGTTCAGCAGGTTGAGACCATGAAATACTTAGGCGTTTGGATTGACCAGTACTTATCCTGGAATCATCACATTTGTGAGAAAGCATCTCAGCTTATACACACCTTATCTAGGTCCGCTAAAGTTTACTGGGGATTAGGCAGTGATGCTTTGAATATAATATACAACGGCGCAATTCTACCAGTTCTTACCTACGCAGCTCCTGTTTGGCAGAATGTCCAAAGATTACAATAAGGAAAATGAGATCTGTTCAAAGAAAAATTTTCTGCGGATTATAAAAGGCTTTAAGACTATCTCTTTTGACGCCTGCTGTGTTCTTTCAGAGAATGAGCCAATTGACTTGGTTGTCTATAGCTGCTCGGAAAAGTACAACACAATGAAAAAACCAAGTGCCATCTTGCCTGTATATCCAGTAGACAAACCTGTCCCACCAAATAAGTGGATTCACCCTGCATCGGTTTTATTCTGCAAAGAAGGGGATAGTATTGATTTTGATAGGGAGATCTACACAGATGGAAGTAAGCTTGAATCTGGAGAGACAGGTTGTGGCATTGCGGTGTATCAGAAAAACGATCCGGTTCCAGTCTCCACACTAAGATTTCGTTTAGCATTATGGTGCAGTAACAATCAAGCTGAATTATTAGCTGTTCTAAAAGCTCTCCAGTGGTTACTTGATCGAGATAGTTTAGAGATACGAAAGTCTGCGAAAATATCAACAGATAGTCAAGTCCTGTCATCTAGATACAGCAGAGCAGATAAGAACATGTCTTCGAACTCTACTAACAAAAGGCTGGATCGTAGAACTCCACTGGGTGAAAGCGCATGTTGGTATTGTTGGGAATGAGATGGCTGATACCCTTGCAAAAGAAGCGGCATCAGATGGAAGCCTTGCCATCGACTTTTACAGAATTCCTGTATCTTACGTCAACAATCAAGTCCGTCAACAAGTACTACACTCTTGGCAAGAAATGTGGGATCTAACACCTAACGGATCTCATACTAAAAAGTTTTTCCCGACCATATCAGCCAAATTAAAGGTTTCAAATGACAGAATCACCTTTAAAACAACACAAGTCTTGAGTGGCCACGGAAAAAACAAAACTTACTTGTACCGCTTTCATCTGGCTGATAACGAAGCTTGTTCGTGTAGTTTAGGAAGTCCTCAGACATGGGAGCATCTCATTTACGACTGTGAACTATTTGAGCCTCAAAGATCTAGGTTAATAAGAAGTGCAACCATCCAACACAGTTACGTCTGCCCAGTGTCCTTGCGTGGCCTCACCGAGCACCTTTGGAATGATTTTATAACTTTTGTAAATTCTCTAGATTTTGATAAGCTCTAATTTTAACTTTGTAAATAAATCTATTTACTGTCATTATTGTCCTTCTGCATGACATGGCCAGTCTGTATCTCTTTTAATTTTGGATTTTTCTCAACATCTGTTTTCCTTAAGCTTGCTTTAATAGTAGAAGCTGAATGTTAGAATGGTAAATATTAAATTTTGATGTACTATGTCAGTTGATAGACTTGCAAAAATTGCAACTACCAAGCACCCAAGGCCAATATCATGTATTAGGACTTCTTAACATTATTAAAACTATCAAAATCAAGAAAATAATAAAATACATAGATTATGCTATTTGAAAGCATCTATTTAAAGATGGATATTTCCAAACTAGGTTTATTATTACTTTAGTTTTTTTTTTTTATTTTTATTAATTCAGAGTATTACCTGTAATCATTAAGGGAACAGGTAGTAGTTGCTATTAAAAAAAAACAAAAAAAACAAAAAAAACATACACACAATTACACACACACACACACATACAGACAAACAACTTTGCAAAAACCACTCAGGAGACCTTAAAAACGCCTGAAACGGATTATTCCGTTTTCATCCCGGTTTCAGTTTTTTTCACAATACACAATACTTTTCCTATATACCTACTGAATAAATGAGGAAAAGTAAAAACATTTAGCGCAAGAAGGCATTTAATTTAGCGGAGGAACTTCTTTGCAACTATACTATAAGGCTAGCAGATGTAATTAAAATATTCTTGCTCCGAGCCATGATATTATAACAAGTGGTCGAAGTAAATATGTAATCAAAGTTATCATCCCATAACATAGCAGGTCGAAATCATAGTATAAACTGTTTTATAAATAAACAAACAAGCAGGAAGTAAAAGAAACAACCAGCTTTAGAAATTAAACAAAGTTTTACAATGCTGTTTTGTATTTTCCGCCATTAGCTAATTGATTTGGAGGGAAATGAAGATGGTTACAAGCAATAAAAACTAATTAGGTTAGGGTTTCAACTAATGAGAAGTAGTAAAGTGGAATACCATTGTGAATTTCTTTGTAGCTTTATTCTACTGACTTTAAAAGATTTAAAGATTCTTACTTTTGCTCATTTAAACCTTAGGTATCTGGTAAAGTATTGTGTTTGCAAAAAAATCCAAAACCGGGATGAAACCGGAATTATCTGTTTCAGGTGTTTTAAAGGGAAGCCTTAAAAAAACCACTCAGGAAGCTGAGTGGTTTTCACAAAGTTGATAATTCCCATAGTCTGATTATAGGCCTTTTGGACAACATACATTATTTATTAGGACATTCTATATTTCAAAACAGACAATAACAATTTTACAATTATCACAACAAAAGTTTACACAAAGTGAAAATAATGAAATAACCCTAGCCCAAGGAGATGACATTGTCATCAAACTACATCATTACATATCATATCAAGAGTTCTGAACCTCTATATACCTCCAATGCTATGAAGAGCACCGCTAATGTCTATAATAAATTTTGTCATATATCTGTAGACAGAAGAATATGTTTCACAAATCAATCAGTCTGGAAGAAACATGAAGCATAAACCCTAATTGAAGCAACATAGTATACAAACCAATCCAATGTAAAACATTAATCGTAGTTAACCAGCAGCATCTGTTTAGCTAAATCGAGTAACGTAAGACAACATTAAGCGTCTCCTGACTCAAGTGATATATAGCAGAAAATAGTCCAGAACATCTAATACGTTTTAATACAATAAATCCTTTATTTCCACTTTAGGATTAGTAAAAGAAAATAATTAAGGGTAATAATATTTAAGTAGAAAAGTAATTGCAGGCAAGGACAATGAAGAAATAAATGCATGCCATAAAAAAGCAGTAAAGAGTTAGTATAGTTTGGTAATAAATAATTGAAACGTTAGTATGATGAAAATAAATAAAAATAGGAATTATAGTGTTAGTAAGTTTTTTTAATTATTATTATTATTTTATTTTATTATATTTTTATTTCATTATTTTTTTATTTTATTATTACAATTTTTTTCAAGCATCTAAGGTGATAGTATTAACAAACAAAAGAAATTCAGGTAAATATGATTTAAGTAGAACGTTGAAATCCTGCGGTGGCCAGCTTTTTCCAGTTAACACGACCTTCAGAATGAATCGATGTCGTTCCCGCTCAAATAGTTGACAAGAAAAGAGTAGATGCTCCCAAGTTTTAGGTACCCTTAAATAACATGAACAACTATCATCCTCTTCTAACCCGAATCTTCGTAGATAAGTCTTGCTACCTCCATGACCTGTTAATGCTTGCGTTAATTGAAACGACATTGAAAAATCGCATTTAAACCTAGATGAAACGGAGGGAAAAATTTTCTTGTGTAAGAACCACTCTTACTACTTCACCACATCTCATCCCAAATCGAAAACGATCTCTCACACAACTGCTGGATCACAAAACACGAGGGAACCAACGAATACTCAATCCTTATATCAGCAGATGTTGCTTCTTTGGTCAGACTATCCGCCTCATCATTTCCAACTACGCCATCATGAGCCTTTACCCATTTTATTCCTATAGTCTACCCTTTCTCCTGTGTCAAGATTGTAAATAAGCTCCTAACATCACTAGCCATACATGAACGATTCCTGTTGTCTTGCAAAGTCTGCAATGCAACCTGACTATCGGTATAAATACACACACTCCGCTCCTTTTGTGACACATTTAAGGTGTCGACCCATTCGGTGCTTTTCTTAATAGCTAACATCACTGCCTGGTTGTTAGAGCACTGGTCAGCCAACCGATGCTGAAAACTAAAAATAGGTGTGGAATCTGAAGACGACGAATACATCACTGCAGCACAACCAACTCGGCCGTCAAGCTTACTACCATCAGTATAAATCAGGAACAGAGCTGGTCTATTATCACTCTATTAAAGACGCTGGATTGTGCAAGATGTAAAGCTGAATCCACCGCTAAGTCATTATAAAGCCTGTCAATCAAGGAATTTACTGCAGCTTTTAAGCGCATATGCACTTAAAAGCTTCAGCAAATTCCCTGATTTATATATCTATTGGTAACTCCTGAGCCAGAAGGCAGGCTGCTTGGAAAGAGATTGTCCTATATCCTCGTATGTCTCTAATTAGTATACGTCGCTGAACACCTCTTAACCGTCGGACGTTATGACTCTTCGTAAGTGCTTCTACCCAAACAGGAGCTGCATAGCATAGGATTGGCAGAATTGCGCCTCTATAAATGATGCTTAAAGATCTGCTATTCAGACCCCACGTAACTTTTGCAGAACGGGCCAACACATTAATCAACTGCCCTGCTTTATGGGCAACTGCCCATTATTACTAACATGGGCAATATGACTACTCCAATTCATTTTAGAGTCAAAGTAGACACCGAAAATACTTTAACTCCTTAACGACTTCAAGACGCTGACCCAATAAGTATACGGCAATATCCTCCGCTCCTTTTAGTGGTATGCAAAACCTTTGATTTTTCCAGGTTAAATGCCAAATTATTATCTCCAGCCCATTTTTTAACGAGGTTAAGACATTCATTGACCACATTTCATCATCTCAAAACGTTAGCAAAATCAAAGAGTTCAACCCCAACAGGATAAAGTAGTTTTAGCACCAGATAATATAGGATTGTCATTAAAATAACAAAGCTGGCTTTCATCGGCACTAATAATGAGAGTCAATCAGTATTGACTACAGGCTGACTATTAGTCTTACTATTATCGGCACTGATGACAACCGTAAACTATTGAAAGCCGTTCTATTATTTTTATATATTTAATGTGCGGAGAGACATTTTCAATAAAAACTTTTTCAATTCTTATTTATTATTATGGCTCTTCACGACTCAATTTACCATTTAAATCTCGTTTCTCTACAAACTTTATTCACATTATAATATTTTTAGATACATTTTTTTTCAATTCCTTTTATCTTTTTTTTTTTTTAAAAATCCTTTTTGATCCGATTAATACTTCTCTTTCGTTTACTTGCAAACTACAACGCGATCACAAAAACTCATATACACATAAACAAATACTCACATACAAACTTACATACACCTAAACAAATACTTACATAATAAATCAAAAATTTCTTTAATATTATAAATTATGTCAAACCTTTAAACGAACAAACAAAAAAATATTACTTAAACTATACAAATAACAATAAGACTAAAAAATATTAAAAACAAAACTAGTAAAAAATAACAAAATTACAAAAATAATAATTAAGAAAAATTAATTAAAAACATTAATATTAAGAATTATTTTGCAAAAAATATCAAATGATCTATATACAACAATCATTCTATTTTTTCACTTTGTTGAACAAAAAACCCCTAATTGGATTAAAATATTTTTTTAAATCAGGCCCTAAAGGGCTGAAATTGGCTGAAAGTGTTTATTTAAGATTTTCTTCGTAATGGAAGTAAATAATGAGAAGATTTAGTCCTCCACCTATTTGTTCCACCTCCTCCCTGTTTAAGGCCCTTAGGTTTTTATCAAAACAGTGTCAAATTGGCCCTTTGTTTTGTTTGTTAAACTTGATTCTGTTTCTTTTGATGAATATTTGTTATTTAAATCCTAATTCTTTTGTTTTAAAACCTTCTACCTGTTCAATGATTGATTTTAGTCTTTTGATACGTTTAGGAATTATGTCTTAACATGGCTTAAAGAAACAAACAACAAATCATAATATTATCCGATACTACCAAGTTTTGTAAAACATGAAAAAATGACACAGCATATGACACAATTTAATTCTGCGAGACACACCTAGAAATGTAACAAGCAAAATGCCGTGCTATATCTGGGAACTGTTCCAGAAATCATATTATTTAAGATTTGCATTAAGAACCCAAATTCACATTAGTAAGACTACTATAAACATGTCCAAGCCGGATCTTGAATAATGTTAAATATTTTGTACTATTAAAAGCCATCTTCCCTGAAAATATATTTCAAAAATTAATTTTGCAAAACATATGCAAATATAATGCCGCCGACTTTAAATATATCAATGTACGCTCAACTTTTTTTAATAAACAAATATTCGTTTTTTTAGTTCCGAAAATCGTTTTTCAAATTTTTATCATATTTTATTTTGTCTGGTGATTCATGTTTACTCATGTCATAATTTTGAGCATTTTTATTTTTGTATTCTTCAATTTATGAAGTCCAAGTTTTTGAGTTGGCAAGACTATTTTTAAATCATTTCATGTATATTTTCAGAAAAATAGTTATTTATGCAACAAGGGGGTAAAGAATGTATTTATTTCTCTAAGCAGTTAGTTGGTTTCTAAGGCGTAAGCCGAGGGAACCAAAGTATTTCACTCCCGAGGCAAAGCCGAGAAAGTTATGTTATGACAATTAACTTAAGGTAATTGTGAGGGGGGAAATAGCATTTTACTTCCAAGGTGCATACAAAATTTTATCTCCACACGTTGATTTTATTTAATTACGTTTTTGTATTTTATTCTAATTTTTTGGGTCAGACCCCCTTATAAATTGGGGGTGCTGCCCTCAAAAAAATGAAACACCTTTTTTTGATCTAAAACGGATTTTGAGCCAATAAAACATTTTTTTGGTCAGGTCCCCCTTATAATTTTTGAGGGTGCTGCCCCCAAAAATTTAAAAAATATTTCAATTATTACCCCCGGGGAAAATTAAAAAAATGTTCGGTCACGTGTATAAATTTAGAGAATATTAATCCCCTAAAAAATTGATATAATTGGCTCTAATAACCCAATAATAGGAAACACTTTACTCCTAAGGGAGGAAAAGTTAATTTTTACTCCTAAGGGAGTAAAATGTAAATTTTTCTCCCTTGGGAGTGACAATTGTTTCTTTACTCCCTAAAAACTAGTCAACAAACTCAATATATTATACACCAATCGAAGAATCAGCTACCGTCGATACTTGCTGTTGGATATAAATATCCCTGGACCGGTTTTGGCATAACGCCATCATCAGCAGGCGGGGCAACACTCGAGCTCTCAACTAATAAAGTTTAATCAGTGATTAACTTCTAGTCTCAATGAGCACGACGGCTCATCTTCAGAGGGCTCGTCGTGCTCATTGAGACTGGAAGTTAATCACTGATTAAACTTTATTAGTTGAGAGCTCGAGTGTTGCCCCGCCTGCTGATGATGGCGTTATGCCGAAACGTCCAGGGATATTTATATCCAACAGCAAGTATCGACGGTAGCTATTTCGATTGCTTCTTCAACTTGCGGTAAATATAACCTTTTTAATATTATACACCGTTTGGAGATAAAATAAGTTTGATTTTATACAAATTAGTAACATTTTTTCTGATCTCAAAATGTATTTACCTAAAAAATCAACTAATGTGATACTTGTGACTTAAGATTTCATACTGTAAAAACCGACTGCTTTGATTTCACTTAATAAAGTAGGCTAGTAAATAGGCAATATCGTTAGTGTAATGTAGGCAATATGTAAGGTAAAAAATAGGTCAGATAGATAGATAGTAGATATTAGATAGATAGTTGATAGATAGTAGATAGTAGATAATAGTAGATAGATAGTAGATAGATAGTAATAGATAGTAGATAGATAGATAGTAGATAGATAGTAGATAGATAGTAAATAGATAGTAGATAGATAGTAGATAGGTAGATAGATAGTAGATAGATAGTAGATAGATAGTAGATAGATAGTAGATAGATAGTAGATAGATAGTAGATAGATAGTAGATAGATAGTAGATAGATAGTAATAGATATAGATAGATAGAGATAGATAGATAGTAGAGATAGATAGAAGATAGTAATAGATAGTAGATAGTATAGATAGAGTAGATAGATAGATAATAGATAGATAGTAGTAGATAGTAGTAATAGTAGTAGATAGTAGATCGTGTAAAATAAATATGTTGTGATAAAGGACTCTACCAAATTCTACAAAATTGGATTTTCGATTGTACATGCAACAACTGTTAAATTTTTTCACCGGTTTTGACATCATCTTGACCAAGCTATAGAATTCTTTGAGCTAATATCGTTGGAACGTCAGTTAAACGTGAAATTGGCTATTAGTGGTATTTGAGTAAATGGAGGAATCGAGATCGTGACCTGACTTAGGGATATCCCTTTATCTCTCATTTCAAATAATAAGGCAAAGTTGCTCTAATTTGCTCCTGGATACTGAAATTAAGTAAAGAATGTGATTAAAAAGGAAACTTTAAGACAGTATTAGATGAAGCTGCAGTCAATACTTAATAAAAATGAAGACATCAGCTGGCGTCTGTATCATAAAATAGAACATAGTGAACATAGAGCTAGTTCTCAATAAATAAATGCGGAGAAAAAAAACAGAGGGACAAACCACTGTTCTTTAATTGCCTGAAAAAGAATGAAATATTTAGGAGCTCTGTATGTATATGTATGTATGTATGCATGTGTATATGGTGTATATATGTATATGTATTATATGTATATGTATATTATGTGTGTATGTGTGTAATGATGTATGTATATGTATGTGGTATGTATGTATGTATGTATATGTGTGTATGTATGGTATATATGTGTGTGTATGTGTATATGTGCATATGTGAGTATGTGCATGTATGTAAGTGTGTATATATATGCATATTTAATTAATAAAAAATAGTTTTATAAAGATGATCACAATGTAAAGGAGTTTACATTTTTATATTTGAGAAGGTGCTTTAGATGAAAAAAAATAAATAATTAAAATCTAATAATTATTATTTATAAATAAATAATGATAAATAATGAAATAAAGTATAATTAAATAATAAATAATTAGATATTATATTATTTAATAATTCACTGTATTGCAACCTCTGTAGCTAATTTAAAAAATAAATGTTAAAAATATTGTTTAATAAAAATAATATAATATAAATATAATATATATATTGTTGTTCTGCATTTATAAATTGTAAATTTTTAAATTCATTTATATATTAAAATTAGAATCTAATTTATATAACTTTTATAAAATTATGATTGGTTAAATAAATTATTACTATGATTAATATTATTTAGTTAAATTTATATTTTGCATGTCTCTCTTTAAGTTATGCTTTTTAATTTTGTAAGTCTTTTAAAGTAAGTTATAGGAATTTTATCACCAATGTTTCATTAGTAGAATGCGCAAATAAATAAATTAACCAATACCTGGAAATACATCTGTATAAATTAAATATTATGTAATGGTAATTATAAATAATTCTAAATTTTTAATTGAATATAGTGTAAATAAATAATTAAAAAAAAAATAAATAAAAATAAATAAAATAAAAATAAATATATAATAAATAAAAAATAAAGGAAAAGATAAACGTTACTTAGCGAACTTAATGTTGCCACAGCTACGGCTGATTAGTAAATTATTATTTATATTTTGTATTTGTTAATGTTATTTTTTTCTAATAAATGGCTATTCATTCATTCATTTAGGAGCTCGAATTTTAATATTTAATTAGCTATATTCATGACTATTCAATTCATAGTTTTAAAACTTGCTGGCGATTGTACAAGTTTGTAAAATTAAAAAATATTAATTACAAGTAAACAAAATTAAATCAAACGCGACTTTTAAAAGCGTCGTGGAGTACAGCAAAATAAATAATACCAACAAACACGTCTCGCCACAAAAGCATTATTTATTTAAAATAAATTGTCAGAGCCAGCTTTAGACAAATAGCCATCAACAGTTCATAAAACAAGCAAAAAATTATTAACTTAAAAGTATACAAAATTAAAAGAAAAACAATAAAAACTAAAATTCACAGACAAAAATAAATAATAAAAATAAAAACAAACAAAATAAAAAGATAAAAAATAAAACAAATAAAAATTACCGGTGAGATATAGAAGGAAGGATCTCGTCCAGTGACTGGTAGCGGACTGGTTGAGGGCGGGTAGAAGTGATCAGGGCTTAGATAATCACTGATTATAATGTGATAATCTAATCTCTAATTTGTTAGAGAATTTAGAAATCAGAAGAGCCCTTAAAGAAGACGTTGATGATTGTTATAATGATAAGACTGACAGTGGGGGATCAGTGATTATCCAAGCCCTGACCACTTCTACCTGCCCTCAACCAGTCCACTACCAGTCACTGGAGGAGATAATTCCTTCTACATCTCACCGGTAATTAATTAATTAATTTTTTTTCTTTTTTAATTTTTATTTGTTTTATTTATTCGATTTGTTTATTTTTATTTTGTTTATTTTTATTTTTATTATTTATTTTTGTCTGTCAATTTTAGTTTTTATTCTGTAACCTTTTCATTTTGTATACTTTTAAGTTTTTGATTTTCTCTTGTTTTAGGCACTGTTGATGGCTATTTGCCGAAAGCCGGCTCTGTCAATTTTTTTTAAATAAAGAATGATGTTTTTGTGGCGAGACTTGGTTGTTGGTATTATTTAAATCAAAAAATTTAAATTACAAGTAAACAATATTTTGTTTACTTCTGTCGACAATTTTACCGCAAAAAAAGTCAAATCAACAAAAAAGTTTAAAGAAAAGTATTGAGATACCCCGAATTAGCCGGCCATTAATGGAAAGAACTAGCCAATGGTGTTAATAAAACACCATTATTGGGTTAGCAGTGACAACATTTCTTTTTCCTTAGATATCAGAGATGCAAACACATTTGCAACTTATATAAAACACTATCCATTGCCCATGAGGCAATTTCAGTGTTTTTTACGCCCACTTTCTGTTTATTTTTGTTCTCAAGTAATTAATATCCAAACTGTTCAGCGCCGCTTTGTATTTATTTATCTCAAAGTTTTTTTTAACTCTTTTTCATTCACGTATATTTTTTCAGTTTTTCCTCTTCCATGTAAATTTTGTTGTATTTAGTTTAAAGACAACACTGCTTGTGTTGGTATCACGGAAATATTTTTCTTTATTTATTTTGTTGCATTTGTGTTGGTACCCTTGAGAGCATGTTTTTATTTTTAATTAAATTTCCCTTAGAGTGTTTATTAAAAAGAATAATCTAGTTTTTTTAAAAAATTTTTAAGTCAACACTGTTAAAACTTTACTTAAAGAGAAGAGTAAAAAGAGAAAGTCATGTAATGAGTAGTCTTGTTTCACTTATTAAGACCTGACTTTCAATTTAAGAGATCAAATGTTCTAAAATTAAGAAAAAATATACAAGGTAATACAATGCCACAAAAGAAAAATCTTTTTTCTTGGCTGCTCAAAAATATCAGTAAAATAGGACTTTACTGCTAAGTCGACAAAACATTTAATTTACATCTGATGGCAGTAAAATTTAACTTTACATCCGCTAAGCTAATCAGTAAGTTAAGTAAATTAAGTAAATTATTTAATTAAATTTTATTTCATTCACTGCCCTCCCCCCCACAAAAAAATATATGTATTACTGTAAAGTGATTTATTAATTTTAAAATTAATTAATAAGTCGCTTCGCTTGTCAATAAACAAATTCGTCAATAAAATTTATCTTTTGTAATAAAACAAATAAAAACAAATAAAAAAAACAATAAAAAAAAATGCGGCAGTAAAATTTATCTTTTTTTTAAAGCCTAGTTACAAAATCAACAATTTTACTAATACGCTGCACGTTTTTTAAGAGTCAGTATGCGGCATTAATAAACGGACTTCTCTTTTTGTTTATAGAAGTTCAAGTTATTTATGTTTTTTTTAGGAATAGTAAAATTTGCCATATCATATATAACGGCATTATTATTATTATACTATATTTGAGATATAAATAGAGTTGAATCTTTTAGTTAACATTCATGACATATATTGAAACATAATTCATTACCGTAGCATAAAAAACCTAGGTGTTTTAAACCGTTTGTTAGAGTTTTGTTCCAAAATTAATTTTGCTTCATTTCAACATGACAAAGACCTTTTTACTCTTAATGCCAACATTACTAACTAAACTTTCCCTAGATGAATATATACTCATTTTTTAAGATGTCAAAATAAAGTTAAAAACTGGCAACACTGGTGCTTTGTTCTTTTGTTTAAGACTTTACCTTTTAGTCAATGAATGAGCTTAAAGGTCAGACGTAACAATTGGGGAAGGTTTTTAATAAAACTGGAAATATATTATACATAGATACTGATAGCTTTATGCATTTAAAAATAAAATATTGTTTTATTATTTTAAACACATTTACACTAAATCAACCATGTGAATTGTAATTGTTAAATATTTAATTGTTTACTATTAATATAGTAAAAGATACATTATATTGGTTGACATGTATAATTTTCTGACATATTTAATGTATAGAGGACGAAAATATGATGTAAATATTTCTTCTCATTTTCTTCAGTACTTTTTAATACATGAAAATATAAAAGAAATTTCGTTATTTAAAGCGAATTATGGTAGATACAGGGTGTCCCAGTAATTTTAGCATAATGCTTTGGAGAAAAAAAACAAGAATAAATAACATTGTTGAACATTCTACGAATTTTTAACTTACATATCGTGATATAGGTCTAGACAGCATAAGGGAATGCAATGCGCTTCTACATACGATTCGTTTTAATGTATAGTACATACATAAATACATAATATACATTTGATCCTTTCAAGGATTTTGAATTATTTAAAGTGTTGAAAAGAGGAATGATAAAGGTATATTAATATTTTCCATGGTAAATTGTATTACCTTCTTCAACTTCAATGACAGAATTAAGTTATTTAAAGCCGCTTTCCATCTTTATTTACATAATACCTTGTATAAGAGATATAACCGTTTCAATGAGAAGAGTTTAAGTGTTGAGAATTGGAACGGGTTGAAATGTATTTTGAGTTTAATAAATCGATGTAGTATATTTTATAATTTTATGTAGGAATGTGACTTACGTTTAAGAACATTGTAATGTTTCATAGATAAAAGGTGGTAAAAATGATAAAGGAAATAGTTTAACTAGTAAAATATTGATTTAGGGAGAACAATGTTTAATCAAGTTTTTTTTTATAAAGCGGTATATTTTCTATACATCACAAAAAAGATGAAGGGATCAACTTTTTCAACCCCACTTATTAAAGATCTTAATTATTAATCCTTCAAGGCCATTCAAATGTAGAGACTTAAATTAACACATACGACGTTTTACAAAACGAAAATGCTGATCAGCAATAAGCCGTAGTTTGTGGCGGTAATCCTTATACTCGTACTGAGCAGGAATCTAAATCTAAAATATGGTCGATATGCTTCATCTTGCTGCAATCTTATTACTTGCGTTTAAATTATAAATAATTTAATTTTTCGTAGCAGAAATCAAGCGAATGTTTTAAAGTAGCTTTATTTTGCAAACTCCATGTGATACGAAGTTAGTAAAATAAATTGGCGTTGAGCAGAAAATAAACCTAGGTTGTAAGAATTATTCATATTTAGCGGAAACGATATTAGCGACAGTAAGCAAGAGCAAAAGTAACAAAACGAGTAACAAGAAATTTAACAAGAAGAGTAACAAGAAGAGTTAGAAAAAGAGTTAGTAGAAGAGTTACAAAAAGAGTTAGTAGAAGAGTTCCAAAAAAAGTAACAAAAAGAGTTACTGAAAGAGTAACAAGAAGAGAAAAAAGAAAAATAACAAGAAGAAAAAAGGAGAGTAACTAGTAGAGTTAGATGAAGAGTCACTGTTAGAGTTACAAGAAGAATAACAAGAAGATTAAAAAAAAATTAACGAGAAGTATAACACCAAGTACAATAGCTCAGTTGTTAAGCGCTCGTCTTTCGATCTGGACGTCCAGGATTCAAATCCAGCCGAGGGAGGGTCTTAATATGAGGTTATCCCTTGTACCGTACACTTGGGAGGTCTTGAATTTAAGGCTAGCAGACCCAGCTAGGGTTTTACGTGATTTCCTTGGCTGCTTATACGAAAATGCGGGGTTGGTTGCTGTTTCATCCGAGGCAAGTCTGGATCTCGAATTCCGTTGTCTCCAGCTTATGAAAAGTCGAGGTTCTCCGGGCTGATGGAAATGAAGGAAAGAAAGATGAATGAAAGATATACTGAGCCTTCGTATTTCTGAAAACTTAGTCAGTGAAAGTGACGGCGGTGGCACGAATAACGTAAGTGACTAGGGACGAAGGTCTGGGTTCTTGAAGAGAGACGTTTTCTAGTAGAACTGCGGAACTTTACCTTTCAGGTCAGGTCTATAGAATGAGTTTGTGTACGCTGGCATCGGGGTTGCCAGAGTTTTTTGTAGGGTGGCTCTAGATAAGCCAAAGCGGTGAGCCTAGCTTGTGTCTGGTGATGCTAGAGGAGCTGATGAGATTGTTGAGTCTGGTTAAACGAGGGCAGGCCAAGTGAGGCTTAATGTGATCAGAGGAGCTAGTAAGACTAGATGAACTAAGCACACTGTGAACTAGTCAAGCACTATCCAGAGCAGAGTGAATTCGGGTAGTCTGGTTAAGCTAGATGAAGTGGGCACACTTTGGACTAGTCACACGAGCCGTTATGTACGAAGGGTGTGCTTTCTAAATGATTGAGAGTGTACAAACTCTAGATTGATTAGTTGGGGGAGATTTGAGTGAGGGGAAAACACTAATATGACCATATGGATATCAGCGTAATAAACGTGTAACAATACATTAACAAGTCATTATGTCCGATAATAAAAAAAATCGCTCCACAAATAAATATTTTGAATATAAACATTCACCGGCACTGATTCTGCTGATTGAATGACCTTTAAAATGTTTAAAGCCGTTTATGATTTAGTTTAAAACAATTGTACCAGTTAAGAGACGTTTTATTTTCCAATGACCATCGATTTCTAGAGCTAAATTTTTCAACCCTGAATTTTTTATGTTTACTGATCAGAAATAAAAGTAAGATTGACCCAAGTAGTTCTTTATTTTGTTATATTGTTGGCTATACTGTTTGGTCTCATAACATTGATGCAGGGCAAGCTGATAGAGTTTATAAGGTGATTCAATTGGAGGGTTTTTATGAATGAAAACAACTTTTTTTTTACATGTTAGGTTTTAGTCTGGTGGTGACGTCATTGCAGGAATCAGTATAGACAACTTATATTATAATACTAGCAAATTAGAGCACTACTACTTAAAGAAGAAAAAATTTAAAATTATTTTTTCAGAAATTATTCCTTAGGATATTCATCGGGATTTAACACGGCAATTTTCATTTAGACATGTTTGAAATAAAAAAACTGAGGTTTTATGGTTAAAACCTAGAGAATATTGTTTTGTAAGAATATTTATAAATTATTGCCAACCTGCGTTCGTAAGCTTTCTCTGCTCTGTAGTTAAAGCGGTTGGTCAGGATTTCGAAGGTTCGAATCCCGGTCGGGGCGAAGCCTATTTTTAGTTTATTTTCATCTTTTGAATATTTCTATTTTTGTCTAACTAATTTTCGATCGAATGGATCGACACATTTTTCCAATTTTTCGAAATTATGGCCGGTTATGAATGTCAAAAACATTTTTTACCGAATAGCACAACTAAACCTAAATATTGATTTTTGTAGTTTTAACTCATTATCATAAGGCACTCTCATACATACAGACAGACAACTTTGGAAAACTACTTAGGAGGTAAATCTCGGTTTCAGATGTTTAGTACAGACACAATATTCCTATATACCTAATAAAATACTTTTTCCATGAAATACATACGGTATAAATGAGGAAAAGTAAAAATTATGCTAAAAAATTTTATTTTTTTTAACAAAAAGAAACCTTGGGACCTGAGGCTCGAACCCGTTAACTCCTGTATTGAAAGCAAATGCGTATCCACAACGCTATAAAGGCTTATGAATATTGGACAGATTATTTTCTAATACAAATGTAACGTAAAAATTACTTAATTATACAAATGAGTTTATTTCACTAAAATGTTAAGTAAAAATGAATTATTTCAACGTAAATTAATCAATCATACACAAGTTAATAATCTCAGAAATTTTTGGCCACATCTTTTGCTTATTTTGTTAAAATCGATAATGATTCATCATTTTCAATGTAAGCCGCTTATATCGATTCCTGCAGTGACGTCATGCCATTAATAAAAAAAAGTTAGGTTATAACCTCCAACTGCGTTTTGTTTGTTTACCTCGAACTGAATCACCTTATAAATTTCTATTATCTTGGATGCAGAGTTCAAAATGAGCAAAATTGACGTTAAAAGAGAAGATCAGCCTTGGATTTTAGATGGTTTGCTTGGAACAAAACTTATTTTTATTTGACTAGATTATATTTTTAGTGATCAAGCAATTTATCCCAATTAATTTTATTAAAAGGTACAAGCGTTTATTTACTAATATATGTCGGTTTAAATTTGTCTCTTTATTAACACCTTAACCGGATATTAAGAGTAAATCACACCTTTAAACATGCTTAACCTGAATTAAATAGTATTTCCTGCTTGATTGTAAACACTGACTTAAAAAAACGCGAAAATAGGGGTAAGACAGACAGTATAATCCCCACATGTTCCTTATCTAATAAAAGAATAAAAACAAATGATTCTCTGCCTTATAATGCTTAAATTCTCTAAAAACAGGAAATTACCAGTGATACCAATAGACTTTCTAGAAAAAAAACTAAAAAAAGAAGATTGAGATTTCTTTAAATAGGAAGAAGAGGATTTAAAAAGCAGTTTAGCCAATAAAATAGATAGAAAAATACTATAGGGATTTTTTAGTACTAATGCGCTTTTTTTGTTGTGAGTTAAATGACTAAAAAAAGATTTTATTCTTGTCTAGATATAGACTTTTTTTTCTAAAGATAAGTGAGACGGAAGCATTAAGGGGTAAAACTTACGGATTAAGTTGTTAGGAATTTCATTTATTATCTGCCTTTTTCCCTTTTAGTTTTTTATTGTTCTTCATAAACTTTTTTATGATTTATGAATGCGATTTATAGATTTAGAAGCCATGCTAATGTTTGAACTATGAGTAATGCTATTCCGTTTCGGTATAATTGAACACTTTATATATAACAAAATATAAAGGAGATGTAACAAGCAAGATGCAATGCTACATCTGGGAACTGTTCCATCATTCGACATTCGTCATCATTGATGGCTCGATATAATGTCATGTCCCACTCTGTTTCGTTACGTTTAACTCATCAGGGCACCGACAGAGCCTGAACTCACTCTGATCTTCAATTAATTCCGAAGAATATAATGTGAAGTATTTGCCAGAGACGAGCAGTACTCTCTTACCGCCATTATGCATGACAATGCATAGTATATATATGTCATGAATATATATATATCATATATATATATTATATTAATATATATATATATATATATTATATATTATATATATATATATATATATATATATATAATATCTGTGTGTGTGTGTGTGTGTACAGAAATTCTTGATTATTAGAAAAACACCATAACAACGCCCCCTCTTTGATCTCAATCTCATGAGCTTATTTTGCCAGGGAAATTCTTTGAAACCATGTTAGTTACTGATAGGGGTTCTTTGGTCCAATGCAGCAGTTTGCTTAATATAATCAGATAAAAAAAGCTAATAGCAAGTAAGTCGCATTGTTAGTGATCCTGAATACGTATAGATACTGATTGTGATAAATGAACCATATTTTTACTTTACTTCATTTATACCGCAAGTGTATAGGAAAATTATTGTGTTTGCAATAAATTCGAAACCGGGATGAAACCGGAAAAATCCGTTTCAGGCATTTCTAAGGCCTCCTGAGTGGTTTTTGCAAAGTTGTCTGTCTGTATGTGTGTGTGTGTCTGTTATCATCGTAGCACCCAGTGTATTTATGCCAGAGAGCTGAAATTTTGTACAAAAATCAGTCTACCGCTGTAGTTGTGCTATTCGAAAAATATTTTTATTTATGACGTCATTAACTAATTTCAATAATGACTCAGCTAAAATTTCGAAAATCATGAAACGCGGAAAAATTATTGAGATTTGGCATGCATGTGACTATGTATAAGACTAACATGTGTCCTAAGGTTCATCTCATTAGCAGCATTAGCATTAGTTTAATGTTTACTAAACGACTTGTGTACGTTTTTTAAAAAAATTGAAAAATGGTCCAATTGAATGGAAATTTGGTACAAATGTATCCCATTACCCAATAAATAAGTTCACTAAGTTTAGTTTCAATACGACAAGTATATCTATGATTTTTGTTGGATCATAAAATTGAAGGAGCATTGAGCGTGGTCAATGCTTTATGGGTGTTCGCTGAGAACGATACGAATTCATTTAATATAATAATAATAAACTTTATTTGATACAAGAAATGAATCTTCTACAAAATTAAATAGCAATATAAAATTCTGAAAAAATATAAATGCGAGCTTCTAAGGTTAACACATATAATATAAAATTAAACTAAATTTCTCAATTAGTTTGGGTAGATATTACATGTAGGGTATGGAGGTTGAGGTATATGGGTGTAGATATAAATTGTAAAAATTAATATTAGGGTAAACATGAGATGTATTTGTATGATTAAGTATGAGTATTAGAGAGTATGAGTATTTATTTTTTTGATAATCAGGGAAATTAGATAGTGTCTAAAAAAGAATTTTGGGGTTGGTTTAGGTTATGAGCATAGTTAAGGAAGTAGAACAGAGCATCCATTTTATCTTTATCGATATCAGACAGGAGAGAAGTTAAGTCAGATTTGTAGTGAGTATAGGTAGGTACTTCGTTTTTCGGATAGAGCGGCAAGAAAAGTGTAAGTGAGAGAGAGAATCTGGATACTGGGAGCAACGTGGACAGGTTTCGGTCGAATCAAATATGTGCAGGTGAAGTTGTGGTATAGCCTAGGCTGGAGTTGGTTGGCAAGTCTTAATGAGCGATGAGTCGGGTTTTATTTTATAGTTGTGCGGACAAATAAGTACTGTTTCTCCTAATGAACAGTATGAAGAAATATGTCGGAAGATTTGGGAGTAGTTACTATTAAATATTTTGTTAATGTCAAGGCAAAAATGATGGTTTTGGAATTTTTCTTTTAATATCTTAGATTTTTTTAGGAAATCAGATGACGTTAGGGTTAGTTCATTCTGTGATCCTATGGGTGTTAGTATTGTTTTGAGTTGTGAAAACCAATTTAAATCAGGAATATTGCATTTCTTAGAGTCGATTTCGATAAGTTTTTCAATACAGATCTTCACAAGGCGATTTTGAGGCAAATCAGAGATTTTTTGCCAGAAAGAAATAATTTTAGAAAGTACGGTACAGGACAAAGGTAGTAAGCCACACTCGATTCTAATAAAGTGATGAGGAGTATTTTTGGGAAGTAGGAGTAGATTTTTTATAAAAGTTGATTGAATACTTTCGATAGGCTCCAGATACCGTGTGGCCCAAATTTCACTTCCATATAATAAAACAGGAATGACTTTGCTTTCGAAAAGTTTGATTCTTGTGCCCCATGAATCTGACTTTGCACTGGCTAGGATCGACTTGACTTTGCTGAGAGCAGACTTTCCTTTTGCAATGAAGAATTGTGACGCGCCATAAAACTTGAAATTCATTTAATATATAAAGACGAAGCGAGTCCTTTGTGTATAAATAATGTATATCTATAGGAAGTGTGAATCCGATGTAATGAGGAAAAGTTCTGGGGTACTTCAAACACGATTTTTACATTGGAACCAATGTGGACATCATTTATACGAAACACATAGCTTGACCCTGAATTGATTTAAAACCTAGAAACTTTAAGACTTGATCCCGCAACCTTAAATAGGCAAAATCCCATTTAGCTACTCTATCAAAACATATCATTATTTTAAGTAGACGGAACTATATAAGAAAAACCAGAAACTTTATGATTGGAATGGTTGGAAGTTGTTCTTTATTCTCTAGATGACGTAACATATTTCTGTTTCATCACTCTAATGAAACTCTTGATTTTCACCCACGGATTTTCCTTTTTATCCATATAACCCGCCAACAATAGAATAAAGTTTATCTCGACACCATTATGTGACGCCATTTTGATTTACTTCTTTATTTCTTAAAGAAGAAAGCAGTGCTGTCTTCTTTTTCTTCTATTATGAGGTTCTATTTTTTTCTAATATGTTTTTTTCTATCATGCTACATTTGCGGAGAGTTTTGGCGAACTCTTACAAGATTTACACATTGAAATAAGAAGTTAAGAGCTAATAACAGTAGTCACTGTCAGAGCAAAGAACATCGTCGACATCTGTCTTTATGACCTTAATAAGCTCTTGTGAAAATAGGTATTTGACTTCGGTAGCCCATATTATACAATAGCCCATTTGACTTCGGTAGGTCATATTATACAATAGTCTATTTGACTTCGGTAGCCCATATTATACAATAGTCCATTTGACTTCGGATTTGACTTCGGTAGCCATATTACAATACATATCATTACCCCATTTGACCTGGTTGCCCATATTATACAATAGCCCTTTTGACTTCGGTATCCGATATTATACAATAGTCAATTTGACATCGGTAGGCCATATTATACAATAGTCCATTTGACTTCGGTAGCCTATATTATACAATAGCCCATTTGACTTCGGTAGGTCATATTATACAATAGTCTATTTGACTTCGGTAGCCCATATTATACAATAGTTCATTTGACTTCGGTAACCCATATCATACAATACCCCATTTGACCTCGGTTGCCCATATTATACAATAGTTTATTTGACTTCGGTAACCCATATCATACAATACCCCATTTGACCTCGGTTGCCCATATTATACAATAGCCCATTTGACTTCGGTATCCGATATTATAGTCCCATTTGACTTCGGTAGCCCATATTATATTTTGACTTCGGTAGCCCATATTATACAATAGCCCATTTGACTTCGGTAGCCCATATTATACAATAGCCCATTTGACTTCGGTAGCCCATATTATACAATAGCCCATTTGACTTCGGTATCCCATATTATACAATAGTCAATTTGACATCGGTAGGCCATATTATACAATAGCCCATTTGACTTCGGTAGCCCATATTATACAATAGCCCATTTGACTTCGGTAGCCCATATTATACAATAGCCCATTTGACTTCGGTAACCCATATTATACAATACCCCGTTTGACCTCGGTTGCCCATATTATACAATAGCCCTTTTGACTTCGGTATCCCATATTATACAATAGTCAATTTGACATCGGTAGGCCATATTATACAATAGCCCATTTGACCTCGGTAGGCCATATTATACAATAGCCCATTTGACTTCGGTAACCCATATTATACAATACCCCATTTGACCTCGGTTGCCCATATTATACAATAGTACATTTGACTTCGGAAGCCCATATTATAAAAAAAAATAAAATGCCCGTTTTAGGGCCTTTTGGCCCATTAGGGTATTCACCCTACGGGAACCACCTCAGGTGGGTTGCATCTACTTCACTCTAAGAATTAATTAAAGTTGGCGAAATCTTTTGAATACAATTATTATTCATAAAATCTTAGAGTATAGTCCGGGCTGCAAATCCCAGACCTCCGGTGCCGAAATCGAACGCCTTTACTATCACGGCCACGGAGGCAGATTATACGTTATACATATTATAGCCCATATTATACATTCGAATAATATTTCTAAACTATTTTAATAAGAAAGTTCCTTTAAAATTCTTTTGATTCAGAAGCTAGACCTGAAAAAAGCGTTACACCTTTAGTACTGCTTTAAACAATTTTTACTTTTCCTCATTTATACCGTGGGTATATAGAATAAGTATTGTGTTTGCAAAAAAATCCGTAACCGGGATGTCCTATTGCTCAAGTACGATGTGAAGAACTCTAGAGCCACTCCTCGGACCCCAAATCGTTCAAGTTTTTTATTAATATTGCACAATCAACTGTATCAAAGGCTTTATATAGTAATGCATTTTGGTTGTTACATTTCCTAGGTGTCTCTCGCACAATTATATTGTGTCAACTATTCTTGTTTTGCAAAACTCGGTAGTATCAAATGATATGTGTTTTGCTTGCCATGCATGATGGCGGTAAGAGAGCACCGCTCGTCTCTGGTAAATACTTCACATTATATTCTTCGGAATTAATTAAAGGTCAGAGTGAGTTCAGGCTCTGTCGGCGCCCTGATGAGTTAGACGTAACAAAACAGAGTAGGACATGACATTATGTCGAGCCATCAATGATGATGAATGTCGAATGATGGTACAGTTCCCAGATGTAGCATTGCATTTTGCTTGTTACATTTCCTAGGTGTCTCTCGCACAATTATATTGTGTCAACTATTCTTGTTTTGCAAAACTCGATAGTATCAAATGATATGTGTTTTGCTTGCCATGCATGATGGCGGTAAGAGAGCACCGCTCGTCTCTGGTAAATACTTCACATTATATTCTTCGGAATTAATTAAAGTCAGAGTGAGTTCAGGCTCTGTCGGCGCCCTGATGAGTTAGACGTAACAAAACAGAGTAGGACATGACATTATGTCGAGCCATCAATGATGATGAATGTCGAATGATGGTACAGTTCCCAGATGTAGCATTGCATTTTGCTTGTTACATTTCCTAGGTGTCTCTCGCACAATTATATTGTGTCAACTATTCATGTTTTTGCAAAACTCGGTAGTATCAAATGATATAGCTTTATATAAGTCTAAGAAAATGACTAAAACTATATTACCAACATCCAGAGATCTTATAATTTCCTTTGTTACACTAAATATAGCATCTTCTGAGCTAAGTTTCTGTCTAAACCCGAATGGCTTTGAGCTAATTAAATTATTTGACTGTATGAAGTGTATTAGTCTGGATTACTTTTTCAAATAGTTTAGATAGAATCGGAAGCAGAGAAATAAGTCTGTAATTAATAAGTTCAATCTTATATCCACCTTTAAAAAGTGGTTCTACCACTGCTTGCTTAAGCTCAACAGGGAAGATGCCTTGACTAATGCACAAGTTAAAACAATGAACATTAGCAACAGATATAAAACTAATTGGTTTCTTAAGTAAAGCTGAAGAGATACCATCGTGACCTGGAGCAGTATTAGAACTGAGTGATTTAGTTAATTTAGTAATTTCTTCTCTGTCAACAGAAAATAATGCTATAGAGCTATTAGAGTATGTTAGAATATGTTACGTACATATCTCTATGACCGCCTCCGTGGCCGAGGTCGTTAGAGCGTTAGTCTTTACACTGACCTTTGACACCACGGAGGTCTGGGGTTCGCATCCAAGGTTACGCTTTCAGTTTATATAAAATTATTGTTTAGATAAATTGTCGCCAACTTTAGAATACACTTTGAGCGTAACGGTTGCTACTACCACCAGAGGTGGTTCCCACAGGGTTTATCCCTGATGAGCCGCAAGGCTCTAAACGGGCATTATTATTATTATTATTATTACATATCTGTATGTGACGTACATATTTCTATGTATGCGACGTAAACATTTCTATGTATGTTAGTAATTATAAATAAAAATTCGATGTAGTCGAAGTATTACTTCTATGTAAGTAGCTCTTACTTACATATTTTAAGATTTCAGCTTCCAAATAATTATTTTGCTTCAATTCTCTTATAAGTCAGTGACGTATATCTTTTAAAAAAAAATATTTAAAACTAAGAAACATCTAAATATTTGTTTACCATTTTTACCACGTCATTGATGGCACTGTTCACGATAGATCAAGATGGGGTAGAGGGTCTTGGGGGGGGGATGAAAATAGAGAAATAGATTACAAACATTGAATTTTATACACAAGAAGGCTGAGCTTCCTGTCCTTTTTTAATCAGAAACTCTTTAGGGTCCAAACCATTCGTTTCTACCTTAGTAGAACCTCCCAAACCTACCTCCTTCTAACATCCCTAGGTTCCCCCTAGAAACCCAGGAACGAGGTTTCTCTCCCTCCCTTTAGTACCGAATTAGGACAAGGAGTATTAACCCCTCCCAAATAACAGATTATTATCCGATCAATTAAATGACGCCAGAAAACTAGCTTGGAGCTCTACACAGCCTAATACCCTTTAAAATTCCAGACAACCCCTCATATTTCCTAATCAACCTTTCTCCTCTACTGAGATCAAAATAATCTTTTTTTATCATCATCTGTTTTGATAACGACAATAAAGATAATATTTAGAAGTTATTTTTAAACTATTCATAGAGGGCGGTGTGGTATGAGATTTCACGTCGGGCGGAATGTTTTCGTATCCCTCTTCAAGGCAGGCGGTATGACGTCTACATTTTTATTTAATTTTATCTCGTTTATGATTGGTTTAATTCAATAGCCAATCAAACGGATTAATTTGATTATGCAGTTTTTTTATTCCTTATATAATGATTATAATGATAAATCAATGTGTACACAAGTTCTCAGAGCTCATTAGGAAATTTTTTCAATAAGATAAATAAAAATTTAGTTCAACTGCGATTTTTCAAATAATATTTTTCATACCATAACTAGCATCAATTTGAAAGAAATATATTTTGCTTTTTATAATGTGTAACAAAAGTTTTTAATTATCCTAATTGCTATAACTGTAATACCATCGAAGTAGATTTCTTACATTTAATGGCTTTAAGGTTATAGGTATCAGGTATTAAAGACCAATTACTGCAAAAATTTAAATTTTAGAATTTACCAGTATATTTATTTCATATAGTAATTATTTATTTTTTATTATAGTAATTTTTATAAGAAACTTTATTTATCTAGTCCAATCCTTATTAAATATAACTGTGTTAAATTTTGCGGTGAATATTATACTTTAAAATTCTGGTGTGTTTCCTTATTTCACAATGTATTCCTAGCTTAAGTTTCCGGTTTCTGTTAAAGCAGTGATATTACAACGCTCTTTTATTTTTTTAAAAATTTTCTTTTCAATGGAAATGTGCATATGTATTCCATTGATAGTTCAAAAATATGATTATCCTTTCAAAATTGGCAGTGAAATTTATTATTTGCTCAACTCAACAGCTCAAACAGCTCAGTTGCTCAGTTGCTCAAATCAAGCTCAGTTTGCTCAGTTGCTCTAACTCAAAGCTCAGTTTGCTCAGTTGCTCTAACTCAAAGCTCAGTTTGCTCAGTTGCTCTAACTCAAAGCTCAGTTGCTCAGTTGCTCTAACTCAAGCTCAGTTGCTCTCAGCTCAGTTGCTGCTCAGTTGCTCAGTTGCTCTAACTCAAAGCTCAGTCTCAGTTGATCTACTCAAAGCTCAGTTGCTCTAACTCAAAGCTCAGTTTGCTAAGTTTCTCTAAAACTCAAAGCTCAGTTTGCACAGTTGCTCTAACTCAATGCTCAGTTTTGCTTGTCTCTTAAAGGCAAGCAGGTTTTTGAAATTTTTATCACATTTCCTGTTGGGCACTAGACAGGTGATTTTACTGTGGCTAGTGTTACCAAAGAGGTTTGAAAGGAAGCTCTGAAGGACCATATAAAGAATAAGGATAGGTAGAAGGCTGATTTAGATAAATGAGAAACAAATATTCATATAACAAAATAATATTTAATTAAATTTAGAAGATAACTTAAGTGATAAGAAAGCATAAAGACATAAAGCAGTGGAACAGATAATATTAATAAACATGCATCTAAGCCAGTACTTAACTTTAGGAAAATAAATAAAGCAGTTTTGTAAGATAACCAACTCATGCACAAGCTACAAAATATAAGTTACTGATTGCAATAATTTAGCCGTAACCGGCGGGTTAAGCATTGGCTTGATAAGCACCTTAGCACTAAACTTAAACTTATGCTAATACAATTAATAAGTCTTAGGCTAAGTAAACTAACTTTAAACTCCCAAAAGGGGAACCCAAGGGACCTATTATCTACGGAAATAGCCCAATGATAAGAAATTAATGAATGTATGGCTGGCCAGCTAGGCGTCATTCGTAGGTGCAACCAAGGTTATTAATCAATCAAAATCCGAGTTATTTCGCCGCGGAAGGATGAAAGAGAGTCCAATAGCTGATAGATTAAGCAGAAGGAAGAAAGCATCGCATAACTGGCGAGAGAAGTTAGATAAGGTGATAGGTACGTACCTGCTGCTTTATACTTAACTCACAGAGACTTGGTTTCGCTCGGAAACCAGGTCGGTTTACACTCAAAGTAAATCCAGACTTCGCTGATTCTATCGGTAAACAATTTACGGGATCTCACACAAAATTGAGATATAACTTCACTAAAATATCTGAGCTAGCTCGTACGGTTACGCCGTAGATTCTTCACACACCGTCGTAACGGTCAAAAGCGGTTTTAAGCAAATCAAAATACTTTTGAAGCAGTTGAAAGTGCTGAGTTATCTTGTTTGAAAGCGCTGAGAAAGAATGAGGAAGGTTACAGACGTGAAGGTTACTTTACGTGACTTCAAAACAAAGTGCCGGCTTTCCTTACAATAAAGGCCTAATTATTAAGTCGTCTGTACTTATTTCGCTAATATGAAGCTGATGAAACAAAAGGAAGTGAATATTGAAGATAGTGCTGGTGAAGTAAATGTAAGAAAGCTAAAGATGAGAAGTGATCAGAAGAAACGTAAACGATTCGCGAGTTTAAACAAGATATCAATATTAAATTTACATACAAAAGATGGCTTTCAAATTACCAAGGTGAGCTTAAAACTAATAATAATAGTGGTAAACCAAATAAATAATAATATAAATAAAAAATACGCAAATATTTACAAGGTAAATAAAGAGGGTTGGGGAAGGGATATGTTAGGAAAGAGATTCTCCTATCAGTGCCCCGACATACCGCCTACCAAAATTTACCTAAAAGAAAATTTTAATCTGCAGCTGAACCAGAAGACTCTGGAAAAAACAAAGGTACTAATTTGCTGCAAGGTCTCCTGAAGGTGGATGATGAAGTTTTGACTTCAGCAACGCGTACAACGCTATCTTTGCCAGGAAAAACACGGATAACTCTGCCTTGAAGCCAATTCAACCTGGGAACATTGTCGTCCTTTATTAAAACGAGATCCCCTACTTGAAGATTATACGCGGGATTTCGCCATTTCGCTCTTTGCTGTAAAGATGTCAGATACTCTTTACGCCACCGCTGCCAGAAGTGTTGAGACTTCTTAGTTACAGCTTGCCAACGCGTAAGCCTATTTTCTGAAACATCGAGAAGGGATGGTTCAGGAACAGAGGGTTAAGGGCATTCCAATAAGAAAATGGCCCGGTGTCAAATAAGAAAGATCGTTAGGATCGTTAGACAGAGGGCATAGCGGGCGAGAATTGAGGATTGCTTCAATATTTATCAACAGCGTTGATAACTCTTCAAAAGAAAGTACGTTGTCACCGTAAACACTTCGCATCAGGCGCTTGACTGACTTCACTCCCGCTTCCCACAAGCCGCCAAAGGTAGGCGCATGAGGAGGGATAAAAGACCAGTCTATTTCCTTACTAACTGCGTACTCTTGAATAGCGTCCTTAGTAGACTTAGAACGAATCCAAGCAGAGAAGTCTTTCATCTGATGAGCTGCTCCAATAAAGTTGGTGCCGTTATCGCTAAAAATTTTAAGAGGTTTGCCGCGTCGACCGACAAATCTATCCAGGCTGGCTAGAAAAGAGACAGTGCTTAAAGAGGAGACAAGTTCTAAATGTAATGCCTTTGTGCTCAAGCATACAAAGAGACACAAATAAGCCTTGTATGTCCTCGCTTTACGGAGAAGAGATTCCCTAATAATAAAGGGGCCGGCGTAGTCAACACCTACGTGTATAAAAGGACGGCTATCCTGAAAGCGGTCGGCTGGCAAATCTCCCATTGCAGGTTGCAAAGGTTTAGCTTCGTGCTTCCGACATGTGAGACACTTACGAGTGACAGATCTCACTATGTTACGTCCATTAGGTATCCAGAAATCCCAACGGAGAGCGGCTAGAAGAAAGGAAGTTCCTGAGTGAAGCGATTGGCGATGATATTTCTCAATGATAAGTGATGTTAGATGAGCTTTTGGTGGCAAAAGCATAGGATGACGAGCATTGTGAGGGAGGTCGGAATGGCGGAGGCGACCGCCTACCAACAAGATTCCTGATTCATCAAGAAAAGGCTGTAGACTAAGTAAATTCTTGGGAATAGTCTTTGCTGACGGATCGCTGTCGTTAAAATATTCATGTCGTTGGACAATCAAGACTGCAAAACGTGTTGCACGACGAATTTCCCAGAGGCGAACTACCCTAGAAGTTTCCGGCTGTAAAGCTGTTTCTTGAAGCTGGTCAATAAAACGTAGAACGTAAGCTAACACTCTTAGTAGTTTGCTAAGATTTGAATGAGATTGAATAAGGTCAAGCAGAGAAAGTGGCGGTTTAGCTGCGACGAGAGTGGTTGACGCTGGTGTCGTTTTTAGCTCAGGTACATTAGAGATAGGACTGCAAGGACTAACTGGCCACTTGGAAGGCTCGGATAGGGCCCAGTTTGGTCCATGAAACATAAGTCGGAGTCGATTAAATCTTCAGCTGGAACTCCACGAGACCCTAAGTCACTAGGGTTCTCACTTGATGCTACATGACGCCATTTTCCTCCACTAGTCAACTCTCTTATCTGTACAATTCTGTTAGCCACGAATGTCTTCAAAAGATGGTAAGGAGTTGTCAGCCATGATAATACTATCATACTGTCTGAAAAGAAGTAAACGCTTGGCGCTGAAAGGAACTTTTCACAGAAAGGTTGAATGCTTTGCCAGACCCTTGCCGCGAGTAGAGCGGCGCAAAGCTCAAGGCGAGGAATAGAAGTGAATTTCACTGGCGCTAATTTGGTCTTGGCCATAATTATATGCATTTGAAAGGCATCTCCTTCAAATGAACGAAGATATGCCGCTGCGCAGTATGCACGCTCCGAAGCATCTGCGAAAATAAGAATATCATAAGGACCGTCATTAGGGACAACCCATCTGGGAATCTTAATATGTGCTAGCTCTTGAAGTTGTTCCGTAAAAGATATCCAGCGGGCTCGCATATCAGGAGGAAATTCTTGGTCCCACGTGAGCTGTCGTTTCCACGCCTCCTGAATGAGTTCCTTTGCTAGTACCACAGTGGGTCCTAAATAACCCAAGGGGTCGTAAATTTTCGATATCGCTGATAATACACCACGTTTGCTACACGCATCTCTTGGCACAACAATCTTGTAAGAGAAGACGTCTAATTGAGGGTCCCATTGCATACCCAATATTTTAATTTATTTTCCTCATCAGAACTGCAATGGGATGACTTCATTAATGGGCAATGTGCCGGCAGGATCCGTCTGTCGACATGCTGCTAATATGGCGGGATGATTTGACGCCCACTTGCTCAAACTAAATCCTCCTTTAGAAAGCAAGGTGATAATTTGGCGCAATAGTTCCAAGGCTTCTTCTAAAGTACGTGCCCCCGTCGCTACATCGTCGACGTACGTATCGTCTAACAGGGCTGCAGCAGCTAATGGAAAATCCTGTCCCTCGTCTTGAACAAGCTGACGTAGAACTCTAATAGCTAAATAAGGTGCACTGGCTTGACCATAAGACACTGTCATGAGTTCATAATCTTGAACTGCTTCCGCTGGGTCAAACCTCCACAAGATATGCTGGTAAACTCGGTCGTCCGGGTGAACCAGTATCTGTCGAAACATCTTTACAGCATCAGCTGTAAAAACATAAGGATGACGACGAAAATTTAAAAGGATTAACGGTAAGCTATTTTGTAATTTTGGTCCTACAAGAAGTGCATCGTTCAGGGATCCAGATGACGTCTTTGCTGCTGCGTCAAATACTACGCGAATTTTAATGTCATTCTCAACAGGTTTGACTACACAATGGTGAGGGATGAAGACTTGGCCTGGTTGAGGAGCGATCTGCATGTGGTTTAGGTCAATATACTCATGCATGAATTCATCGTATTTAGATTTTAAGTTTGAATTTCGAGCCAACTTAGACTCTAAATGCTCAAGACGTCGAATAGCCATGCCACGGGTACCCATAATCTGTGGGTTTGGATATCGAAATGGTAGACGAACCATATATCTACCATCAGGTAAACGTGAGTGCGTTTCTTGAAAGATCTGCTCGCAACGCAGTTCTTCAGGATTGTGAATCTTGACATTAGGGGGCTCCTCAAGTTCCCAAAACTTGAGAAGCTCGTGCTGAACAGCATCTAACGTGCTAGTATCTGTGGAGGCATGAAGAGTGCTGATTAAAGTTGCTTCTGCAGCATCTCGAACCCGACCTATAACGGTATATCCGAAAATGGTGCTCATCAAACGAGGTAAGCCTTTTCCTACAGTCAAGATTCCTCCATTAATGACGTCACAATAAAGATCACAGCCTAAAAGAAAATCAATAGGCTTAGTAGTGTAAAAATCGCTATCGGCTAGTGGATACGACGAAAGTGATTCGCGTATCTCAACTGGTATCGTAAATCCGGGAAGAGGTGGGACAATAGTGTCCGCTACAATCGCTGTTGTGGTGAGACTAGTTGCTGGAGATGAGATCGGTGCAATAGTGCACTGTTCTGCCTTTATATCCCTTAAAAGATATGCCACCAATACCACAAATATTGGAAGAATGTTTTCAATCTTAAGTCCTAAAGAAGTAGCAACTTCTGTGCGGACGTAAGACGTTGTACTACCTGAGTCCAGGACTAAACGGATTTTCTTTTCATGTCCTTCGCTGGATAGAATGTAACATTCAGCTGTGCCTAACATAACGTTAATATCAGGAGTCTTAGTATGAAGTGCTGGACAAGATACTTCACTATCTTGTGATTTCTCCTTTTGAACAGAAACGTGGTGCAACATGCTATGATGTTTTCCGTGACAGTAACGGCATCGATATTTTGAAACGCAAGTGTTTGTAGTGTGCCCAAGCAAAAGACAGTTTCGGCACCCTTTCCATGATTTAAGAAGTTCAATTCTTTCACTGACGGTTGCTGCAGCAAACTTGACACAGTTCATCAAAGAATGATATTCTTTGCAAAGGTGACACTTAGTTTTACATTTTGGAGCGTCTGATGAAGCTCCGGATATTCCAGTGGATGTATCAGGAGTAGATAGACGACTATTGCTGGTCAAGGTCAGTTGACCACCACTAGCTCTACCAGAACGGCGCGGAGGCTTAAAGCTTTGATTTTGTTTCCGCTTACTCTCGTTCAGGTCCCTAGAATTCGTAAAGCCGCTTAAACCCTTAGCTAACTCTGATGCTACACAGCGGGAGCGAAGAAATGAAGTCAAAGTGCTGAAGGATGGGAATTCCTCGCTATTCTGACGTTCAAAATCTTCTCGCGTTTGAACATCCAGCAACGTCGGGCTATGTGAAAATAAATAAATCTTCTCTATCAGGTATTTTTATAAGCTTAAATGCTGCAATGCTTTCGGATAAGGCTGCGACAGTGTTACTTAAAACTTCAGTAGAAGGTGAGTTAGTGAGATGTTTTAAGTCTAATAATCTATCTAAATGCGCTGCCGCCAACAAACGTTGGTTGTCGTAGTTCTCTAGGAGAAGGTCCCATGCTATGAAGAAGGTGCTATCGGAAACAGGAACATGTGCTATTACTGCAGCTGCTTTGCCTTTTAGACTTCGGCTTAGGAAATGAAATCGATCTACATTGCTTAATAATTTGTCATCGATGACTCGACTAGAAAACGTATCCTTAAATCGAGGCCACTTTGTTCGGTCTCCATCGAAGTAAGGTAATTCAAGATTAGGTAAACGATTTCTGGAGTAACCAGCTGTCATTGCTGTTGTTTCCGCAAGAGACAACTTCTTATCTCTTTCTCAAACATGTTGTTGTATGTGAGTGATTCATGCATATAACGCTTTCCTTTAGCACGTAAGTCATGATCTCTTTGAGTTACAATAAATTCCCCAGAGGCATCAATCATGTCACACAGGTCATCATAGGTTTGTTCAAGTTTCTCATAAGTGGGAGAAAGAGTGAGGTACATGCCTTTAAATCTAGAGATAGTTTTCGCATTATCTCTCGAGGAGGCAATGTAACCCGTATCTCTGATTTCCTGCAAATCATTCACCAAGGTACGCATTCGGCGTCGATAAGGTGTAGCTGGACATTTGGGGTCCAATGGTGCATCGTCCTCTACAACATTGTCTTCCCGGTAATCGTCTCCGTCTTTACCGGACATCGTATCACCCAAAGTAAGAAATATAAAAAAGAAAACTGCTAAGGTGAATATGAAGTCTAGAAAAGTCGCTAATAAAAGTATATTTACAGGTAAGAAGTGTAATCAGTATACTTACACAATCTGTATATACAAAACGCTATAACAAAACAAGTGAATAGCTAACAAGCTATGCATTCACCAAAAGAAAATAATTTGAGTAGTGAACACATATGCTAAATAATAAATAAACAAACAAAACAAATAATACACAGGTATGTACAAATACTAAACCCGCAATGCTGTAATACATAAACGAGCTCGAAAAATTATAATTATGCTGAAAAGAGAAAATATGTACACGTGTAAACAAAAAATAATGGCTACGTAGCAACGCTAAAGAAAACAAGTATAGTGAGATATGTATCTTACTATACAATCGCTGAAATAAGAATAAAGAAATCTTACTTATAAAATTATAAAGTTTGCTCAGATTATAGAAGAACGCTGAAGTCGCTGATAAAGTCTTGTACATCTATTTATACAAGAAATTAAAAAAAAAGGTGTATCACAAAAGTAATTAAGTTTCGCTGTTTTCAGATGCCATAGGTCAATCTGATAAGCACAAAGTGCTGTCGCTGGTGTCCTGAGAATTATAGCTTCAGTTGTGAAACTTATAATTTCCAACAGGTAAAATAGACCTAGTGTAGAGTCTATAATGCTGTAGTGAAGTGTCGCTGAAGGTTGAAGTCTCGTTGAGTTGAAAGATGAAAGTAAAACAAGCAACAGGTAAGTAGATAAGCTGAATCCACAGGCTGCTAAGTAATCCGGTCGAAGGCAGACCAATATGTTGGGCACTAGACAGGTGATTATTACTGTGGCTAGTGTTACCAAAGAGAGTTTGAAAGGAAGCTCTGAAGGACCATATAAAGAATAAGGATAGGTAGAAGGCTGATTTAGATAAATGAGAAACAAAATATTCATATAACAAAATAATATTTAATTAAATTTAGAAGATAACTTAAGTGATAAGAAAGCATAAAGACATAAAGCAGTGGAACAGATAATATTAATAAACATGCATCTAAGCCAGTACTTAACTTTAGGAAAATAAATAAAGCAGTTTTGTAAGATAACCAACTCATGCACAAGCTACAATAAATATAAGTTACTGATTGCAATAATTTAGCCGTAACCGGCGGGTTAAGCATTGGCTTGATAAGCACCTTAGCACTAAACTTAAACTTATGCTAATACAATTAATAAGTCTTAGGCTAAGTAAACTAACTTTAAACTCCCAAAAGGGGAACCCAAGGGACCTATTATCTACGGAAATAGCCCAATGATAAGAAATTAATGAATGTATGGCTGGCCAGCTAGGCGTCATTCGTAGGTGCAACCAAGGTTATTAATCAATCAAAATCCGAGTTATTTCGCCGCGGAAGGATGAAAGAGAGTCCAATAGCTGATAGATTAAGCAGAAGGAAGAAAGCATCGCATAACTGGCGAGAGAAGTTAGATAAGGTGATAGGTACGTACCTGCTGCTTTATACTTAACTCACAGAGACTTGGTTTCGCTCGGAAACCAGGTCGGTTTACACTCAAAGTAAATCCAGACTTCGCTGATTCTATCGGTAAACAATTTACGGGATCTCACACAAAATTGAGATATAACTTCACTAAAATATCTGAGCTAGCTCGTACGGTTACGCCGTAGATTCTTCACACACCGTCGTAACGGTCAAAAGCGGTTTTAAGCAAATCAAAATACTTTTGAAGCAGTTGAAAGTGCTGAGTTATCTTGTTTGAAAGCGCTGAGAAAAGAATGAGGAAGGTTACAGACGTGAAGGTTACTTTACGTGACTTCAAAACAAAGTGCCGGCTTTCCTTACAATAAAGGCCTAATTATTAAGTTGTCTGTGCTTATTTCGCTAATATGAAGCTGATGAAACAAAAGGAAGTGAATATTGAAGATAGTGATGGTGAAGTAAATGTAAGAAAGCTAAAGATGAAAGTGATCAGAAGAAACGTAAACGGATTCGCGAGTTTAAACAAGATATCAATATTAAATTTACATACAAAAGATGGCTTTCAAATTACCAAGGTGAGCTTAGAACTAATAATAATCGCGATAAACCAAATAAATAATAATATAAATAATAAATACGTAAATATTTACAAGGTAAATAAAGAGGGTTGGGGAAGGGATATGTTAGGAAAGAGATTCTTCTATCAGTGCCCCGACATTTCCTTTTAAAAAATTCCAGACCGGTTTTATTTGTTCAAGAGCCCCAAAAGACAAAAGAAACGACATCCTATTCGTAATTTGTTGTTTTCCGACCGTATTTTAAGTATTCTGGTTTTTTTCGCCAAAATCGGATAGGTGTAACTAAAGTTATGACAATTGTTAAATGGCCAAAAAAATGCACAAAAAGCCAATATTTTTCCAAAAAAAATCGCTGAGTTTGCATAAATTAACTTGTTTTAGTGTTTTTGAAAGAGCCATAACTTTGGTTGCAGTAATCCGATTTTGATGATTAAACACTCAATTTATAGAACATTTTATTACGTTTAATAGTTATTTATGCAACAAGGGATGAAAGTAAGTTTTACAGCTCAAGTTAAAGTTTCGTCCTATATTATGTAGTAGTTAGTGTTAGTTTAGTTTATTCTTACCATGTCAATTACTCTGATGAAGAGAGAATAAAGCCACTATCTTCACATTATTTTATTATAAGCTGTCAATAGAATAATGTGTAATACTATATTTGTAATTTAAACATTAGCGTGTGTATATTGTATATTCTACCCGTAGTATAACAACATAACACCGAAAAAAATGCTAAAAATTTCCTAAAATTCCTAAAAATTTTACTAAAAAAATTCTGTCAAGTTGGCAACACTTTCACTTTTCCTCCCTAGGGAGTAAAAGTACATTTACAGTGTGAGATAACAAGACTGTAAGTAGAACTTACAATACAAGGAGTAGAAAAAAAATATTCTCTTCGTGTTTTGCACACGACATAAGGAACCACTTCTTTCCAGATAACTAAAACTTGCCATTTTTTATAAAATTTTGAGCGAGCGCAATCATATGAAGGGCTCCACTCTGGATAGGCAGACTATGTTTTTTCTTCATAATTTAAGGTATATTTTCAGAAATATTTGGTTTTAAGTAGTACAAAATGAGTCTATAAGAATCACAGGCTACTTGCGATTTTAATTATTCCATCAACTTGTTGACTATTTTTTTCTTGTACGTGAATTTAAGTCAATTTTTCACATGGCTTAATAAACCTAAAATATAGTCAGAGAGTTCAAATAAATGCACAGGCAATTACTGAGTTTAACAATAGAGAATATAAAAGGTCGGAAATTCCGAACCAATTACATTTTAGAAACTAATTAAGTTAATTACCTTTAATTAGTTCACTGTGTAGTTCCCTTTCATCAGGGCTAGGTATACCTGAAAAAATAATAACATTTCAAAATCTAATGATGCAAGCAAACGAAGGTCTAGGCATTTCTATAATTTGGAGATTATTTTTATAATAATAAAGAAAAAACATCAACTATTTAGATCATTTGAGAGTCACCCGTGGTGTAGTGGTTAAGGTACGCGGCTAATACACAGAATGAAAGGACTTTAGTCATAGGTTCAATCCCAGCACGGGCCTCTAGGATTTTTATGAGAGGGATGACAATTCTGCGTATCACGTCCTACAGAAGGGACGTAAAGCCGGTGGTCTCGAGCCTGTGCGTTGTCAGGTACTAGTTAAAGATCCCTTACCCTAAATGAAAACTGGGTATATGCAAATTTAGAACCCTCATTGTAGATTCGTTATAATACTATACTGTTTCTGCCTTGTAGTTTAAAGTGTGTGGAGGTTTGGGTTAACAGTGAGAGCACGTGTTGTTCCCAGTTTTCACTAGACTATAAGAGTCAGTGAAAATATGTATGATTGCTTGAAAAAATATGAGAGGAACCATAGAAATCCACGGCTCTTCTGTCTAGATTAAATGAAATATACCTACACTTGAAATTAAAAGGAGTAGAACACTATCTTAGGGAGCTGGCAAAAAGGGACCAACAACGTGGCCTACTTGCCTGGTAGTTACTACCACTCCCCCCATATTACTACTAGATCATTTAAATATTAAGTTAAATTCGTTAAAATTTCAAGTAAAGCTTAGTCTTTCAATCATTTTAAAAAAATTTGATGTACTTGACTTGGTCGCATGACTGTTTATCCAAATGATCGATCATTTTGTTTGGCCAAGAGTAGAAAGGTTGGCTAGAAGTAGCAACTATATACATCTTTCTCTAGTCCTGACACTTAAAAAAAGTTGTGAGAACTAGAGAATCAAGGGTTTACAGTAGGGTATGTAAGAGCCAAGAGTCTTAATAGCACTGCTTCTCTATGTATGTATTACGTCAAAGAAGAGTTAAAAACTAAATGTTCTAGGCCGTTAATGCCTAAAAATTCAAAAATCAATGTAGCTACATGGCTAATAGGGCAAATGGCAAGGAGGCTAATAAGATACTATAGGGAGAATGCTATTTGGCAAAATGGCAGTGCTATAGGAAATCTAGGTCTTTATATAGACCCCCCCCCCCACTGTAAACCTTAGAAACGGATTCACACAACTTAGTTTAACAACACTTTCCAAAATATAGCTGCGTTCTCGCTCGATCCTGCAGCTACTCCAATAAAATGATTGGAAGCTTTATTTTGGAAAGAAGCTTTATTTTGGAAAGCAGCTTTATTTTGGAAAGCAGCGTTATTTTGGAAAGAAACTTTATATTGGAAAGCAGCTTTATTTTGGAAAGAAACTTTATATTGAAAAGCAGCTTTATTTTGGAAAGCAGCTTCAATTTGGAAAGCAGCTTTATTTTGGAAAGCAGCTTTATTTTGGAAAGCAGCTTTATTTGGATTTATTTTGGAAAGCAGCTTCATTTTGGAAAGCAGCTTTATTTTGGAAAGCAGCTTTTTTTGGAAAGCAGCTTTATTTTGGAAAGCAGCTTTATTTGAAAAGAAACTTCATATTGAAAAGCAGCTTTTTTTGGAAAGAAATTTCATATTGAAAGCAGCTTTTTTGGAAAGAAATTTCATATTGAAAGCAGCTTTATTTGGAAAGAAATTTCATATTGAAAAGCAGCTTTTTTTGGAAAGAAATTTCATATTGAAAAGCAGCTTTTTTTTGAAAGAAACTTCATATTGAAAAGCAGGTTTTTTTTAAAAGAAACTTCATATTGAAAAGCAGGTTTTTTTAAAAGAAACTTTCATATTGAAGCAGGTTTTTTTTAAAAAACTTCATATGAAAAGCAGGTTTTTTTTTTAAAAGAAACTTCATATTGAAAAGCAGCTTTTTTTGGAAAGAAATTTCATATTGAAAAGCAGCTTTTTTTAAAAAGAAACTTCATATTGAAAAGCAGGTTTTTTTTAAAAGAAACTTCATATTGAAAAGCAGGTTTTTTTAAAAGAAACTTCATATTGAAAAGCAGCTTTTTTTGAAAAGAAACTTCATATTGAAAAGCAGCTTTATTTTGGAAAGCAGCTTTATTTTGAAAAGCAGTTTTATTTTATAAAGCAGCTTTATAGACAAATAGGTAAAAGTCATTCAGAAGGTCCTAAAAACACCTGACACTCGTAAAGTAATGCATACTCATTACTCTTCTGTATACTAACGGTGTAGAATAGTTAAAATAAGGGATATTAAACTTCTGCATCAATCTATCGTTGAACCATGCGTAATACAATATGATAATACCCTTTAGAATAACGTGACATTTATGCAGTTTTCATTTAAACGCATTGAACCATTTTATATAAATTTCAAAAGTTAAAACCAGTATAAAGTAGGTTAGTAGAGAAGATACATAAAATTTACTGTGAACGAGGGGGGAGGGGGGGGGGGCGACCCTGAGCTAGAAGGGAGAATGCAATTTTTCGGCCGATTTGTTCCATGACATAGTGACTCCAAAGGCGTCACTAAATAAACTATAGAATGGTATAAAAACACCGAGTAAAAATTCATTGGTCGCTTTTAGTGGTACAGCTATTCCAAAATTGCTTTAACCTGTAACATATTATGTTATGTTACATCTTATGTAGCTCGTAACATACTAAAGGAATGTTAAGTATGTTAGTATGTATGTTAGTATGTTACTACATTTAACTTAAGTTACCTTTAACAGGTACTAACTGAAGTATGTTACTTAAGTGTAACTAAACTGAGTTACTTACTTAAAATAACTATAGGTAAACTTACCTATTATATTTTAACAATTACTTATTATTTAAACAACTTACTTATTTTATTTAAGTGAAGTTACCTGTTAGTAGCTCGTAGCATACGGAGGGTACATTACGGCCCGTATTCAAAGACATCTTCCTAATATTCTTCCTTAAGGAACAAGGAGAATGTTAGGAAAATGTTAGGAAAATGTTAGGAAAATTTTAGGAAGATGTCTTTGAATACGGGCCTACATGTATCTTAGGTTACCTATTGCATTGTAATATACTGACCACACCCCAGATTTTTTTACACTGGGGAAGTATGATACGGCCCATATATATGGTCTGAGATAAAACCATATTTAAAAAAAGTTACAAAACAGTTTCAATTCCACTTTATAGTTCATAATAAGCTTAGAACACAAATGTACAAAGAGCTTATAAAAAACTAGAGCTTCTCTACATAGAAAAAGAAAAACACTACTAAATAAACGAGCAAAAGAATCAGTCTAGTTGGAATGACAAATTGGCTAGTAAAGATACCCACTAGTTTTCCGGGAAATTTCAAAACAAACGGAAAAGTTAAGTACAACATTTTTTGACAAAAATAGTTTTCAAGAAGAAAAGATGGCTAAAAATTTACAACGTTTAACGGGGTTTCTTTGTTCACTTGAAAGATATATTTACTGAAAAGATAATTTTAAGTGTCATGAAACTTCTCTGCCTGAATGCATAATTTTATTCTTTTTGATTTTCCTTCTTTGAAAACTTGACGTCTTTACATTTAAGTTGAATTTACCCAAGATGATAGAAATTTATAAGGAGATTCAATTCGATGTAAACAAACCAAACGCATTTGGAGGTTATAACCTGACTTTTTTATTAATGACGTGTGACGTCATTGCAGGAATCGGTATAGGTGGTCAACATCAGAGACTATAGATACTTAAACAGTAAGACTCTCGACTCAATGGTGGGAAAATTTGGATTCCGGTCGACACTAGCGCGGCGAGGGACCTACCTTTCAATTGAGTGGGCGTGTCTTGATTTCCCGCTTTTTTCCCACAGTCAGTTTGAAATTTAATTTTTATACTTTGTATAGTTATACTTCTAACTAACCCTACCACTTTAATCTTACACAGAACGCTTCTGATTATTTTAAGTTTTTCATTCAAGTAATTTATTAATTTGATTGATTCAATCAGGTAATAATGAAATAGTGGCTAAAGTTTACACGTGGTAGAAGATAGTTTTTGGCATTTTATGCAGCCTGTATATTTTCATTACATCGGCAAGATGCGCACATGTGATTAAACGTAATTACCTGATAAAATCGACTAAATCAATAAATTAATTAAATGAAATTTACACTTATCTGCCATCAGTAGCGTTCTCTGAAAGTTTTAAAAAAGTTTCAATTTACTTTTAGTTTCAGAATTTTTGAAATACAGAACATGCAACGGCGAACCGTTTTTGTGAAAAATCCATACAGAAAACAATAATTTTATCATAATAATAAATGTAGCTGTCATAACCAGGGGGGGTTAACTTAAATGAGGAAAAGTTTGGACTCGATTATCGCAAGCTACTAAAAATAACGCTGCGGCGGACCGGTGCGGACAACTTATGAACTAACCCCAATAGCTTTCCAAAAATGACTGATTATATTTTTATATTTAAATTTATGAATACCATGACAATTCTTGGTTATGACAGCTACATTTATTATTATTATAAAATTGATTTCTGTATGTATTTTTCACAAAAACGGTTCGCCGTTGCATGTTCTGTATTTCCAAAATTCAGAAACTAAAAGTAAATAGGAACCTTTTTAAAACTTCCAGAGAACGCTAATGATGGCAGATAAGTATATTTCATTTAATTAATTTATTGACTTAGTCGATTTTATCAGGTAATTAGATTTAATCACATGTGCGCATCTCGCCGATGTAATTAAAATACAGGCTGCATTAAATGCCAAAATCTATCTTTTAGCACGTGTAAAACTTTAGCCACTATTTCATTATTACCTGATTGAATCAATTAAATTAATAAATTACTTAAATGAAAAACTTAAAAATAATCACAAGTGTTCTGTGTAAGATTAAAGTGGTAGGGTTAGTTAGAAGTATAACTATACAAAGTATAAAAATTAAATTTCAAACTGACTGTGGGCATAAAGCGGGAAATTAAGACACGCCCACTCAATTGAAAGGTAGGTCCGCCGCAGCGCTAGCGTCGACCGAAATCCAAATTTTCCCACCATTGAGTCGACAGTCTTACTGTTTAAGTATCTATAGTCTCTGGTCATAACTAAGAATCGCCATGGTATTCATAAATTTAAATATAAAACTATAATCAGTCATTTTTGGAAAGCTATTGGGGTTAGTTCATGAGTTGTCCGCACCGGTCCGCCGCAGCGGTATTTTTAGTAGCTTACGATAATGAAATCCAAACTTTTCCTCATTTAAGTTAACCCCCCCTGAATTTACCCAAGATGATAGAAATTTATAAGGTAATTCAATTCGATGTAAACAAACCAAACGCATTTGAAGGTTATAACCTGACTTTTTTATTAATGACGTGTGACGTCATTGCAGGAATCGGTATAGGTGGTCAACATTAAAAATTTACTAGTTATTCCTGCCTTAGAATAATACTATATATAGAAGGAGCACAGGGCCGTAAACACAATGTAATTCCACTGATAACACGAAAGCCGGTTGACTGGTGCAACTAAGTAATGCTGCCAACCTGACAACAAAACATTATTTTAAATATATGTCTTTAATATCTATTAATGAAGAAAGATCGTAAGAACAAATATAATAACTTTAAACACCTGCTGATATTTAATAAAACCGGTCTTAGATGGCAAAAGGGTGGCGGAATACAAGAATCTACATTTAGTTGACGAGGACTACATATAAATTTAATAAATACGTTAAACTACAATTTAAAATGCTTTAAATCTTGTAATGCACCGATATTTATATTAATATTTTATGAATAATCAATCATTAATTAATAATAGAACATAATAATTCAGCAACCGGAAGTATTTGTATATTGCTAGGGTGGCAGCATTACTTAGTTGCACCAGTGAACCGACTTTCGTGTTATCAGTAGTGCTCCTTCTATATATAGTATTATTCTAAGATTCCTGCAATGACGTCAATGTCGGACTATAACCAAACATGTAAAAAATTGATTTGACGGCACGTGTAAGGAATTCCATTTCTCGCAATAAAATCCTTGAATCCCTGACCGGGATCGAACCCGTACTGACTGGGTAGCAGGCACACGTTCTAACCACTACACCGCACTTTAACCCTCTTACAGCAGCTGTTATTTACCTTAAAGAATAAAAAAGATAAAGCCTCAGACCCTTCTATTTTTTTTTAACACCGTATGTGGGCGTAAAAAACAAGTTTAAAAATAACTCGTAGATAAATCAAGACAATTACGCAATCATTGAGTGCTATTGACATCGAAACAAGACAGGAAGGCTGTCAGTAATCTGATTAGCAGCGCTTGCATCAGTCGATGTTATTACACTTAATGACTCCTAATAAATCCCTGACAGATTGTTTATCTAAGAAGCAGTTGAGTTTAATTATATTTCACTGACATTTCCTGAAGTAGAGATAAGTAATTAATTTTTAAACAGGTTCACCAGGATGTCAGCAACAATGATTATTTTTCTTAGTTTTTTGTGATAAAGTTTCGTCGGAAAGGTATTGCGTTCAAAACTAATTATATTTTATTTTGGTTAAGGGGGATTCAAATTAGGGGAAAACACTTGGAAAGAACTTCTTATTCTGAGTTAGCTGCAGTCTTTCAAAAGTCTTTTGAAGTCCTGAAATTGTCTTTCTGAGTCAGATACAGTCTTCAAACAGTCTGTCAGAGACCTGAAATTATGTTTCTGAGTCAAATATAGTCTTCAAACAGTCTGTCTGAGACCTGAAATTATCTTTCTGAGTCAAATATAGTCTTCAGTCTGTCTGAGACCTGAAATTATCTTCTGAGTCAAGATGTAGTCTTCAAACAGTCTGTCTGAGACCTGAAATTATCTTTCTGAGTCAAATATAGTCTTCAAACAGTCTGTCTGAGACCTGAAATTATGTTTCTGAGTCAAATATAGTCTTCAAACAGTCTGTCTGAGACCTGAAATTATCTTACTGAGTCAAGATGTAGTCTTCAAACAGTCTGTCAGAGACCTAATATTCCCTTTGAGTCAGATATAGTCTTTAATCAGTCTGTCAGAGACCTACTGTTAGGCCACTATGATAACCTTTTTTTTTTCTTTTTTTTTTTGTAGTAACCCTACCTAAAATGCATTTTTTTCACATGTTCCATACAAATATTACATGTGTTATCAGCTAAATTTTAACAGGGGAAAATATGTAAAATTTTGAATCTTTAAGTAGTAACAAGATATGCAAAGTAGCTTGAATAAACACATAATTAAATTATATACTTAAAGATATTTATATATACAGAAAAAAAAGAAATATGTAAATTGATTTATAAATAATTTAAAATCATAATAAAAAAATGTGTAAAAATAATAATTATAAAGATAAAAAAATTATATAAATATAATAGTTATAAAGATAAGAAATTTAGTTACGAACTTAATTTGTCAAATCTAAAGAGTTAATGAATTTAGAGAAAAATATTAAAATATTTTAATATTATTTCCAAGACTCTCCTCTTGTGATAACCTTTTTAAGGTAATGCCACTATGATAACCTTTTTGAGGTAATGCCACTATGATAACCTTTTTGAGGTAATGCCACTATGATAACCTTTTTGCACTTGTTAACTGTTTGAGGTAATGCCACTATGATAACCTTTTGAGGTTAATGCACTATGATAACCTTTTTGAGGTAATGCCACTATGATAACCTTTTCGAGGTAATGCCACTATGTTAACCTGTTTGAGGTAATGCCACTATGATAACCTTTTTAAGATAATACCACTATGATATTATTTTCTAGGTAATGCCACTATGATAACTTTTTTTGAACCTATCTTTATCTACAAGCCTGGCCTGTAGCCAGCCAAACTTGTAGGGGGGGGGGGGGGACGAAACCGATCCTAGAGAGGGGCGATATTCACACATCTATAAGGACCTTCCAATAAAACTACTTCGGCAGAGGGGGCGACCTTTTTTTCTAGGGAGGAGATGCCCCCTCAGGCTGCAAATCAATAAATAAATTAAGATTTGTTTATTATTTCTTTATAAGGTTGTAAAATTATGCCCATATGGTCTTTTCTTTTTTTTTTCTGAATGTCTGCACTGCACATAGAAGAATATTAAGAAAGTAAGAAAACATTTTCGAAAAAGAAATTAATTAAGTATGGTTATTAGGTAATTAAAAATTCGAGCTACCAAGTACCCAATTTTTCATATTATCCCCTCTAAAATATTTATAATTAAAAGCTCAAATATATCATATATTTGTTAACCACACACAATAGCTACTTAATTTCCGCCCCCGTATAATATAAATCCATTGATGTCATTTAAATCCACCCCCTCAATATAATTGTCTAATTATGAAATAAATAAATCCGTATAACAAGTTTAACTGAGGGGCGACAAAATGTAACAGGATTTTTAAAACCAATTTTATATTTTATTTCTGATTTGTTTCAAAAATAAATACAACGATGACTTGGAAATTATTTACGCTATATCCACAATTTTAAAGCGTGTTACGATTTTAACTTTATCGGATTAAGAGAAACTAATTACAAAATTGCGCAAAGGTCAGCAAGTTGGACAAATTTTATGTAAAATGCGTAAATGTAATGTAAATGTAAATTTCAACATTGGTAATTCCAATTTTGAAGCATAATATCTGTTTAGTTATTATCGTCCACATTTATGACATTTATAAAACGAAGAATAATGAGTCTATGATTTAGCTTTAGATATTAGATTCAGACTTAACATTGAGTCTGAATCTAATATCTCGTCTTTCTTTTATTTCTTCAACGGTTTTGCACTGATGATGGCCTCTAGCTAGGTTGAAAGCTCTTTGCCATTAAAGTTTTTATTTTGTGGTGAGACTTTTCATTTAATTATTTACGATGAACTCCATTCACGCTCATTCACAAGATGTTAGGGTTATAATTTTCTTTTAATTATCTAAATTTCTTAAACGTTAAATTATTTCAAAGTTTAAACATACGTTTGTGCAGATAAAACTTTACAGACATGGACTTTCAAACTATCGTCCTCGTTAAAACGTAAATAAAAACTTCAAACTAAAGAGATAGGCGGAAAAAAACTAAGAAATGTGTTTTAAGTTCTTGTGAAAGTTAAGAAACTTGGTATTTTACTTTCTCGTAAAACGAGGCAAAACTTCTTTCCGTTTTTTTTTTTTATTTAAAACTCCTATTAGTTAGGAGTTAAAATTAAAATTAAATTTACTTAAAGACTTGTTTATAGAATGTGCTTCGTCATTTTCTCTTTAGAGTTATAGTAATTAGAGAGAGGTGAGATCACTTACCATAAGGCTTCTTTGTTAGGCCCTTTTTGCTAACTCCCTTAGATAGAAGATAGTGTTTTACTTCATGAGTCGTAGCGCAGTAATTTTATTTTGTGTCTAATCCACAGAAGGATCGTGACTTTACTTTAAGTTACTGTAGCTTTAACTAGAAACACAACGTGTCCAATGTTACGCTAAGGTTTTATGATTTTGAAACCATAAGACAGAAACATAAATATATAATTAAGCTAAACTTGAGGGTCCTAAATTTAGTTTAAATCACGTTAATTTAGGGTTAGGGATCTTTTACGAGTACTTAGCTCGGAACTACCGTCTTAACGTCGCTTTCAAAGGACGGCATGTGAAAGAATTTCTATATCTCATATGAATATCCAAGAGGCATTGACCGGGATCGAACCCGGACTGCCTGGGTGGCAAGCGAACGTGCTAACCATTAAACCACCGAGACGACATAATCTATCATTAAACAAATAACTATGTTATATTGATTATATTTCAATAGGGTAAAACATTAGAAATGGGGCATAAATTATACATACGGCTTGTCAATTAAATTAACCGAGAATCCACTAAATCATTAGAATGAGCATAAATAGACTCCATCGTAAATAATAAAAGAAAAGAAGTCTCCACATAACAAAACTTTATTGGCAAAGTACTTTCAACCTAACTTGAGGCCATCATCAGAGCAAAACCGTTGAGATGTTAAAGAAGAAAAGCAGTGATTCTATGTTTTCTTACTAGGTACTTTAGAGTTAAGGATCTTTTACGAGTACCTGGCTCGGAACTACTGTCCTAACTTCGCTTGGTCTTGATATGAATTTAATCCCAGAACCAAAGCCAGCTCAATTTCTTAGTCGATTCAGCCTTCTTTACATTCTATTGAACTGTAAGCAACTGTTGACCTTACGATATTTCTAACTAAAACTCCCAGATGGGAGTTTTACAGATGTACCTTAAACAGATGTAAGTACAGATGTACCTTGAACGACCCAACCTTTAGAACGTTCTGTTTTCACCCCACTCTCTCACCCATTTCCCTTCTCCTCTTCTTTAAATGCTTATTTCGACTATTTAAAATTAAATAAAAAATTTTACAGCTTAATATATTTTTTAAACACATTTAATCATTTTATGAGCAAAATGAAAAATGCAAATACTCTATTGTATAATTTAACTGATGTATGGCTTTGATATGTATTCAATCTCAGAACAAGAAACTGCTTTATTTATAGGCTGCTCTCTTGCTTAGGCTTCGGCTTTATGGTGAACTGCTAGTAGCAAGACAAGCAGAAGCAATAAATTTAGCAGATACTAACTAATACTTTTTTGAAGTACTCACTATTTCACCGAACTGCCGAATTTTGCCGAACTTTTGCCGAACTATGTATAGCTAAGTGTATATGTAAAAAACGCTCAAAAATAAAAAAAAAATACCGTATAGATTGTCAAAAATATTAATATTTGTGTAATAGACTATAAATTAATATACTGTATTGCGGATTTTAACATAGCTGTCGTGAAAGAAACATATATTATTTAACACAATACTTTATTTAAAAAAATAATAATTTTTTAACTATTGCTAACTATCTGGTCTAATATAAAACACAAAAAGTAGAAAACTATAAAATAATTAATAATTATAATTATATAATTATATATAGATCATATTTTTGCGGGTTTAGTATAGTTAACCAACTTAATTTGATTCTGCAAAACTAATTATTCCATTCTCGAATTCAATAAAAATTCAAGGGGCACAGCAAAACTAGCTAAATCATGATGTTGCGTTACAGGTTTAATAAAATTCGGTACCATCATTAACAGTTGTGACAAACTGTAAATTAATAATTATACATTGCAGGTTTAGTATAGTCCAGCAGCATGGTTTAGTTCGACCAAAATAATAAAATTCTATATAAAATCAGGGGATTGTTGAAATTAAATAAAACTTAGTAAACATATAGAAACTAACAGCAGTAGTAACATTCTGCAAATTAATGATGCTATATTGCAGGTTCAGTATAGTTCAGCAGCTTTGTAATATTCGGCCGAACTTTTCAAAATTCTATATAAAATCAGGAAATGGCTGAACTGAAATAAAACTTTGTAAACGTATACAGAGTAACAGCAGTAGTAACATACTGCAAATTAATAATTCTGCGTTGCGGTTTTAGTATAGTTCGGCAACTTTGTATAGTTCGGCCGAACTATATAAATTCTATATAAAATCAGGGATTGTTGAAATTAAATAAAACTTAGTAAACAAATACAGAGTAACAGCGGTGGTAACATACTGCAAATTAATAATTCTGCGTTGCGGTTTTAGTATAGTTCGGCAACTTTGTATAGTTCGGCCGAACTATATAAAATTCTATAAAAAATCAGGAGATTGATGAAATTAAATACAACTTTGTAAACGTATACAGAGTAACAGCAGTAGTAACATACTGCAAATTAATAATTCTGCGTTGCGGCTTTAGTATAGTTCGGCAACTTTGTATAGTTCGGCCGAACTATATAAAATTCTATTTAAAATCAGAGGATGGTTGAAATTAAATAAAACTTTGTAAACAAATACAGAGTAACAACAGTGTAACATACTGCAAATTAATAATTCTGCGTTGGTTTTAGTATAGTTCGGCAACTTTGTATAGTTCGGCCGAACTATATAAAATTCTATATAAATCATGGAATGTTGAAATTAAATAAAACTTTGTAAACGTATACAGAGTAAGCAGTAGTAACATACTGCAAATTAATAATTCTGCGTTGCGGCTATAGTATAGTTCGGCAACTATGTACAGTACGGCCGAACATTATAAAATTCGATATAAAATCAGGAGATTGATGAAATTAAATAATACTTTCTAAAAAAATACAGAGTAAAAGCAGTGGTAACATACTGCAAATTAATAATTCTGCGTTGCGTCTTTAGTATAGTTCGGCAACTTTGTATAGTTCGGCCGAACTATATAAAATTCTATATAAAATCATGGAATGGTTGAACTGAAATAAAACTTTGTAAACGTATACAGAGTAACAGCAGTAGTAACATACTGCAAATTAATAATTCTGCGTTGCGGCTTTAGTATAGTTCGGCAACTTTGTATAGTTCGGCCGAACTATATAAAATCTATATAAAATCATGTGGTTGAACTGAAATAAACTTTGTAAACGTATACAGAGTAAGCAGTAGTAACATACTGCAAATTAATAATTCTGCGTTGCGGCTTTATAGTTCGGCAACTTGTATAGTTCGGCCGAACATTATAAAATTCGAAATAAAGTCAGGAGATTGATGAAATTAAATAATACTTTGTAAACGTATACAGAGTAACAGCGTAGTAACATACTGCAAATTAATAATTCTGCGTTGCGGCTTTAGTATAGGGGCGGGCGGCATAAAACTTTGTAAACGGGCAGAGTAACTATACTGCAAATTTATAATAGTATAAATAGTTCGGCCGAACTATATAAAATTCTATATAAAATCATGGATGGTTGAACTGAAATAAAACTTTGTAAACGTATACAGATTAACAGCAGTAGTAACATACTGCAAATTAATAATTCTGCGTTGCGGCTTTAGTATAGTTCGGCAACTTTGTATAGTTTGGCCGAACTATATAAAATTTTATATAAAATTATGAGATTGTTGAAATTTAATAAAACATAATAATCATATAAAATGTAACAGCTCTAGTAACATCCTGCTAATTAATAATGTTAGGTTGCGGCTTTAGTATAGTTCGGCCGAACTATATAAAATTCTATATTAAATCAGGAGATTGTTGAATTAAATAAAACTTAGTAAACATATAGAAATAGAAGCAAAAGTTATATACTGCAAATTAATGATGCTATATTGCGGGTTTAGTTTAGTTTGGCGAAAGTATATAAATTTCTATATAAAATCAGGGGATTGTTGAAATTAAATGAATCTGAATCCGCTAGATGTAGATGCAGATTTAAGGGGCAAGACTGATGTCAAAATCTCTATTTTTCATAAATTGAAAACATCATTATAACAACAATAATAATAATTAAAACGCGTTTCCTTAGAAAGCGCGACATGAGGAATGACATTCCAAGAAGCTGCATTGTAGCAACTAAGGATTTAAAAATGTCTCACCTATTAGAAATTGGATCCAGGGATGCTACATAAGCTATCTTGGAATGTAAGGTTAATGGCCAACTCTCCAACATCCATTGGTGGTGAGTCTATACTTACCGTATGACTCTGCCACCCCTCCCTCTTCGGAAGATGTGTAGAGTGGTTGGATAAGCGAGGAAATAACCTTAAGATTGATGATATCTTAGAAAATTTAAAAGGAGCTGTATTTTTTTCTTCTCTAGATCTCGCTTCAGGTTATTGGCAGGTAGAAGTAAACGACCAAAGAAAAAACAGCTTTCGTGACGTGTGAAGGGCTTTACCAGTTCAAAGTCATGCCCTTTGGGCTATGTAATGCCCCTGCCACGTTTCAGCGGTTAATGGATTCGGTGCTGAGTGGATTAAAGTGGCGAGTAGCCATGGTTTATTTAGATGATGTTGTGATTTGGAGTCGGACCATTGAAGAGCACATAAAACGGTTAAGGGAAGTATTTATTCGGTTGCGTAAGGCTAACTTAAAAACTCAAGCCAAAAGTGTCATTTAATTAAGAACAAAATAAGCTACCTGGGGCATATTGTAAGTGCAGATGGCATAGCGACGGATCCTGATAAAACAAGAGCTGCTAGTGATTGGCCATACCGTCATCTGTGAAGGAACTGCGCTCGTTTTTAGGGTTTGCAGCGTACTACAGAAGATTTATTCAAGGATTCGCTGAAATAGCAGCTCCATTGTATGAAGCTACTCAGCAGCGGGAGAAATTTGAGTTTGGGGAAAACTTCTAACGTCGTTTCAAGCTTTAAAAGCAGCACTAACAAAAACATGTACTAGCTCTGCCAGATAATGCGGTAAATTTTATTTAGATTGTGATGCAAGCGATATGGGACTAGGATCTGTGCTTTCGCAAATACAAGGAGGAGAAGAGAGAGTCATAGCGTACGCGAGTAGAGCACTTTCAAAGGCAGAACGGCACTATTGTGCAACAAGGAAAGAAATGCTAGCACTGGTGTATGGAGTACAGCACTTCAAAGCATATTTATATGGCCGTCAATTTACTGTTAGAACAGACCATAATGCTTTAAGATGGTTACAATCATTCAAAGAACCCGAAGGACAGTTAGCGAGGTGGATTGAATTCCTTTCCCAATATAATTTTGAAGTGATCCATAGACCTGGTAAGCTTCACGCTAACGCTGACGGATTGTCACGAATATGCAGACAGTGTAAAATTGTTGTGAAAGATCCAGAAGAAGACAATAATCTGACAGAAGATCGGACGATTTGTGCTATAGCATTGACAGATGACACGATAGCTCAGGAGCAAAGATCTGATGTTGACTTAAAAGAAGTATTTAACTGGATAGAAGCAGGTGAACGACCTGAGTACCAGCAAGTACGAGGAAGCAATGCCACTCTTTTAAGCCTGTGGGCACAATGGCACCGTCTGAGTAAAAAAAATGGGGTTTTGCAACGTCGGTGGGAAGAAACTGAAAAAGTTGTTAGGTACCAGGTTGTTCTACCTCGTAAGTTGATCCCAATAGTACTGCAGGAGTTGCATGGGGGACTGTCGGGAGCGCACTTAGGAATTAGCAGGACTAAGAAGAAGATAAGCTTACGGTTTTATTGGCCAGGGTATTTGCGGGAGATAGAAGATTGGGTTAGTTCATGCCAGGATTGCAACAAGCGAAAAGGTAGTAAAGCAAGAGCACAGATGCAAGTAGTAAAAACTGGGTTTCCATTCCAACGTGTTGCGTTAGACAATCTAGGCCCTTTACCTGAGACAACCCAGCAAAACAAGTATATTCTTGTCATAGCCGATTATTTCACTAAGTGGGTAGAAGGTTTTGCATTGCAGAATATAGAAGCAAAAACTGTTGCTGATGTATTTTTGAAAGAATTTATTGCCCGCTATGGTGTACCATATGAAGTTCATTCGGACCAAGGCCGTCAGTTTGAGTCACAGCTGTTTGTAGAACTAGTTGAGCAGTTGAACATGGTAAAGACAAGGACTAGCCCTTACCATCCACAATCCGACGGGTTAGTCGAGCGGTTCAATCAAACCTTGGCCGATATGCTATCACACTATGTAAACGATCACCATGATGATTGGGATAAACATCTTCCTATGGTTATGATGGTCTATCGGTCAAGTGAACATGTTACTACTGGTGTTACGCCGCACTATGCATTGTTTGGAAGAGAGTTTCGACTACCTTTAGATCTTATGTATGGAGTACCAGAACCAATGCAGGGTTTGACTCAGTACATAACAGAGCGCAGACAGATTCTGGAGGAAGCATATAAGGTGATTCGGAAGAGACAAGATTTGAAACATCAAGCTCAAAAAAGTTATTACGACAGATCATGCAGCGGGATAAAAGCTTTAAAGGAAGGGGATCGTGTATAGATTTGGTTTCCACACATGTGAAAAGGAAGAAGTGCAAAGTTTCATCGCCCCTGGGATGGGCCCTCATAGTGCGGAAAAAGTTATCTGATGTTACTTTTAGGGTCAGAAAATTGAAGTCGGAACAAACGCCTGGTGGTACACAGCAATCGAATGAAGCTGTTTAGAGAACAACCTGAGGACCTGACTGGAAATTAAGAGGGGAAGAGTGTCATATATTTTTATATATGACATGAGTTTTTTTTTTAAATGAGAATTTAAGTTATTGTTGAGAGTTAATATAATTAGATTGCTTTGAGTGTTGAACTTTAATCCGTGTTGTTCTTATAGGCTACGCTACAGTATGATTTCTTTTGATATGCCTAGTAACGATGGGCCCCCCCACTTTTAGGCGCAACCCCAGGAAGACTGACTGGACGGCTTTCTTTGAGAAGCTGTCCTTTCTTCCTGAGTAAACGCCTGGGGGATTATGGCAATGGCCAGATTTTCTGGAAAGTGCCATAGCCCTCTCTAACAATCTAAGGAATACCATTGAGGAAACCTGCCCCTTAGTTTCTGAACCGATGCGTAAGGTTCGATGGTGGACTCGCCATCTTTCTCTTCTAAAGAGGAAGATACGAAGGGCTCTAAACCGTGCCGTGAGATCTATGGACCCACTGCACTGAGATAATTAATGAGGGGCTAGAAAGGAATTTAAAAAAGAGGTCAGGAAAGCAAATGAGCCAGCTGGCAGACCCATTGTGAGGAGATTTCATCCATGTCAGATGCTTTCAGGCTCTCTAAACTGCTTAGTGAGGAAGGGAGAAAAAATGTGCTTGGATCTCTTAAGAGATGATATGGCACATGGACCAAGGAAAATATGGAACCTAGCTGATAAGGTCATCTCTTATGGTGCCATAAGTTGGGCATTCAGTCAGTTTGAGGCTATAAAAGCACCAGGCCCTGACAGGATTCCTCTTATTGTGCTGCAGCGTAGCATGGATGTCATTTACCCATCTTTGAGTAAATTATTTCGAGCTAGCGTGGCATGGGGGGAGGTTCCCCGGAATGGAAGGCGGCTAGGGTGGTCTTTATTCCTAAACCTAGGAAGACTGACTACACTCAGGCTAAGTCTTTCAGACCTATTTGCCTTACTTCTTTTATAGGTAAGGGCCAAGAAAGGATTATGGATAATTATATCCGTGAGGAATTTCTCTCCCGTGGCCCTCTTTATCCAAACCAGCATGCTTTTCAGTGGCATAAGTTGACTGAATCTGCCCTTCATGCGCTGGTCAGTGAGGTTGAGAAATTTCTGGACTCTGGAGAATTCTGCCTTGCTCTCTTCTTTGATGTTGAGGGTGTCTTCGATCGGGCAAGAATTAAGGTCATATGCAAAGCTCTCAGCAAGAGAGGGTCCCCAAAGGCCCTTACGAACTGGGTTACTCCTTATTGGAGTGACAGAGGGGCGGAGGTTCAAGTGACTATAATGCCGCAACGCAGAATTATTAATTTGCAGTATTATGCTATTACTCTGTATACGTTTACAAAGTTTTATTTCGGTTCGACCATTCCATGATTTTATATAGAATTTTATAATGTTCGGCCGAACTATACATAGTTGCCGAACTATGCTAAACCCGCAATATAGCATCATTAATTTGCAGTATTTTACTACTGCTGCTACTCTTTATACGTTTACAAAGTTTTATTTCAGTTCAACTATTCCATGATTTTATATAGAATTTTATAATGTTCGGCCGAACTATACATAGTTGCCGAACTATGCTAAACCCGCAATATAGCATAATTAATTTGCAGTATGTTACCACTGCTATTACTCTGTATACGTTTACAAAGATTTATTTTTTCAACAATCCCTGATTTTATATAGAATTTTATATGTTCGGCCGAACTATACATTGTTGCCGAACTATACTAAAGCCGCAAACGCAGAATTATTAATTGCAGTTAGTTACTACTGCTGTTACTCTGTATACGTTTACAAAGTGTTATTTAATTTCAACAATCCTCTGATTTTATATAGAATTTTATATAGTTCGGCCGAACTATACAAAGTTGCCGAACTATACTAAAGCCGCAACGCAGAATTATTAATTTGCAGTATGTTACCACTGCTGTTACTCTGTATACGTTTACAAAGTTTTATTTAATTTTAACCATCCCCTGATTTTATATAGAATTTTATATAGTTCGGCCGAACTATACAAAGTTGCCGAACTATACTAAAGCCGCAACGCAGAATTATTAATTTGCAGTATGTTACTACTGCTGTTACTCTGTATACGTTTACAAAGTTTTATTTCAGTTCAACCATTCCATGATTTTATATAGATTTTATAATTCGGCGAACTTACATAGTTGCCGAACTATACTAAAGCCGCAACGCAGAATTATTAATTTGCAGTATGTTACTACTGCTGTTACTCTGTATACGTTTACAAAGTTTTATTTCAGTTCAACCATATCATGATTTTATATAGAATTTTATATAGTTCGGCCGAACTATACAAAGTTGCCGAACTATACTAAAGCCGCAACGCAGAATTATTAATTTGCAGTATGTTACTACTGCTGTTACTCTGTATACGTTTAGATTTTCTATTTTTTGTGTTTTATTTTAGACCCTATAGTTAGCAATAGTTAAATAATTATTATATTTTTTAATAAAGTATTGTTTTAAATAATATATGTTTCTTTCACGACAGGTATGTTAAATTCCGCAATACAGTATATTAATTTATAGTCTATTACACAAATATATTTTTGACAATCTATACGGTATTTTTTTTTATTTTTGAGCGTTTTTTACATATACACTTAGCTATACATAGTTCGGCAAAAGTTCGGCAAAAATTCGGCAGTTCGGTGAAATAGTGAGTACCTTTTTTGAACCGTAAATGTTACAAATAAATAATGAAAACTACGAAGTCTCTCTACAAAACGAAATTTTCTATGTAGGTTTTGCACTGATGATGGCCTCTTTGTAGTTTGAAAGCGCTTTGCCAATAAATTTTTGTTTTGTGGAGAGACTTCGTAGTTTTCATTATCTGTAATGGACTCCGTCCACGCTCATTCTAATCATTCGGAAAATAGTTTTAATTTTCTTTAAAGTTAAGTTGTACTAGAGAGAGGGTATAGCCTATCTCAATACATTGAGAGGCTTAAAACACCATTTTGGGGCCTTTTGGGACTTTGTGTAACCTCATTGAAACCTTCTTCAACAAGAGAGTTAAGGTTAAAATAAATCAATTTATTTCGGCTTCCCGCACATTGTTTGTGTTTTGATTTGTGTTTTTAGCGTTCTACTATGTAAGTTATTGTAATTTTGTACTGATTATTTGATTATATTTACAAGCAAGGGTGGTCAGGTTACTTTTTCGATGTTTCAAAATTTAACATACAGGGTCCCTCTAGTAATACATCTCGATGGTAAAAACAAGTTCAGGATTTGTACAATAAATGTTACAACTAGAAATGATGCTCTGCTATTCTAATTCCAAGGTGTTATGTGAACAGAAACAATGCGGTTTCCGTTATTACTCCGACAGACAAAACTCAAGCCACGTTTCCGAGTTAAAGTCCTGCTAGAGTGTGGATTTATTTTTGACTTCAAGTTTTTTGTTGAATGTGGTTTTTCTAAGATAGTAAAGGTTAAGACTAAAGGTCTCAGGGAAAGAAGGACAAGCAAGGATAGAAACCAAAGGATGCCTTGATTTTAAATTATGATGACGTCAATTCTATGGAAGTAAATTTAATTTGGGCAAACTTATTGTTGAACCAAAAGAAAGGGATTTTTACCTCTTAAGTTGGGGTCCCCTTTTTAAAATAAAATTGGGGGTCCTATTCTTAAATTGAAATTGGGGGTCCTATTCTTAAATTAAAATTGGGAGTCCCGGTGGTGCAATGGTTTGCACGTGCGCCTGCCACCCACAGTCCGGGTTCAAACCCAGTCGGGGCCCCTATGATTATCATGGGAGAGATAGAATTTTTTTCACGTGCCGTCCTTCAAAAGGGACGTTAAGCTCAACTCTCCCTAATTACAATCACTACTACCAAATCACTACTATCAATACTATCACTACCTCTTAAATTTCAATATTTCTGGTTTTAATCAAAATATAAAAAAAATTAGCATTGGGTACCTCATTTATTTTTCGAACATTATCAAATTGCTGAATACGTCAAAATACATCTAAAAGGTTAAAATTATAGCTCTTCAAAGTTTATAAATTCATTTGTGAATGTTTTCATTACTAATTTAATTTTAATATCAAACTATAATTAATTAGATCTATTATAGACTAATAGACGTTCATTTTCAATGAACGTTTCAATAGCTGAATTTCAATTAAATCGGTCAATCTTTTGATATTGACACATTGCAACATATGTTGCCATGACATGCAATATGACTGCAAAATGTTATATTTTGGGATGCACATCATATAGAACTGCATAACTAAATAATGAAAACTACGAAGGCTCTCCATAAAACGATACTTTATAGGCAAAGTGCTTTCAACCTACAAAGAGGCCATCATCAGTGCAAACCTACAAACAAGTACAACAGAATAAAAAACCAAAATAAAATAATGTAGAAAAACAAATTATGATGTAAATTCAAAAATAATCTAAATAGTGTAAATTAAATTTTAAAGCTAAAGATTCCGTTATCAATAGTTTAAAATTGATTCAAACCTTACAGTCTCTTTAGTTACATAAGCAGTTTCATAAACTGCTGGTCTTAATTGACGTCATCGACTTGTTCACTAGCATTCCGTCAGACATCCGTCTTAAGCTACTCAAACTAATAATAGAACAAAAATTGTCTAACGATATTTTACAACGAACTTTAAGAAGCACTTTAACTTTGCCTCAGTCAAGACTATTTTTGTTATAATGGTGAATTTTACAGTGGTAAAGGTGGTTTAGCCAATGGGTGCACCTCTGTCAGCGTTAGGTGCCAATGTTTATATGCACTTATTTTACTATGAATATGTGAATGATTACCATAATCCGATTCGCAAATTCATACATTTATGGAAAAGATATGTGGATGACGTTTTTGTAATCTGGACCGGTACCTCGGATGATCTTAGCTCTTTTCTAGATTATTTAAACGGTTGTAGAAAATCTATAACATTTTCTTAAGAGATTGAGGAACATGGTAGATTAAATTATTTGGTAATTTCTATAATTAGAAAAGAAGAAAGCCTAAGATTTGAGATTTTTAGAAAGCCTACAGCAACAGATAACGTCATCCCAGCCAGTTCTCAACACCCGTGGATCTACAAAATGACCGCTTTCAGCGCATTGATACATAGATTACTACTTAACTTTCCTCTTGATGACCTAGCCTATAACAAAGAGCTAGCTACGATTTATAATATAGGTACGATAAACTCTTATAGAACGCACATGGTCGACACTCTTATAAAGAAAAAGAATCGTAAACTGACTCTTAAAGCTATGGCTGAGGAACAAGGAAGCAACATAAACAATACTCAATGGTGTTCCATTCCCTACTTTAGTAGTATTTCTCAACGCATATCATCTGTACTAAAACCTTAAGAAATATTTTAAGCTGCTTTCATTACCTAATGCCACCGATATACAGGTGCGGAATTTACATGGTACAATGTGGTATATGCCAGGCTGAGTATCTTGGCCAAACTGGCAGGGACATACTTACCAGGGCTAGGGAACATAGATCAAGACAGAACAGTAAATTTTATCAACATTTACTTACTGAAAATCACTTTAACAGACCTCATAAAGTCAGGTGTCTGCATTTTGTTACTAAAGGCCGGAAGATGAATTATTTAGAGAAATTAGAAATTGAGCGGAGTCAGAACTGAGTAGGTGATTTAAATTTGAATGAGAGAGGAGAGTCATCCCCCTCTACTGAAAGCTATGCTACAAACGCCCACGCCTCATACTGTCAGTCTGACTGATATCAAGTAAAAAAAACATAGACTCGTTCTTCTTCCTATTTAACATCTCAACGGTAATCACTTTAAATTTTCACTATTTAGATTACTTATTTACTTTGAATCATATTTTGTTTATTCACATTATTTTATTTTGGTTTTTTATTCTGTTGTACTTGTTTGTAGGTTTTGCACTGATGATGGCCTCTTTGTAAGTTGAAAGCGCTTTGCTAATAAAGTTTCGTTTTGTGGAGAGACTTCGTAGTTTTCATTATTTGTAATGGACTCCACTCACGCTCATTCTAATCATGCATAACTAAACTTAATTTTTTTATGCTGTTTCAACATTTTATGCGTTTCGCGTGTCTCAGTCTAACACACACACACACACACACACACACACACACACACACATACAGCGTGGTGAAAACCACAGATAACGTTATTAATGTTTTAAAAACTAATAATAATGGGGTAATCTCATTTTTTTTTATTTTTATTGTGGAAACAATACTTTCTTATATATGTACGGCAGTAGATAAGGAAAAGAAAAAAATAATAATATTTGTTTTCAAATATACTCAAATTGTTGTCAGCGATAAGTAAAAAAAAAGTTCATAAACATGATACTAAAAACTTTGAGTGTAATATAGAGAAGTCAAAAGAACAGTACATAGTTAAAACTAATCTTAATCAAGGAGACTTAATCTATCATCATATCATCATATCATTATCATCATATCATCATCATCATATCATCATATCATCATATCATATCATTAAATATGTTCGTTAGAACTAACTTTCCAGCTGTCTTAAATTTCAAATTCATGCTGAGAGTTTATTCGAAATATATACGAAATGAAATTAAATACATAATACAATAGATTTTCACATTAGACGAGTTGAAGTCTAAATATGAGGTGTTAAAATCCCATTTAAAAGGCCTAACGTCAAAAACTTTGTGTGTTCATGAGCCTCGTAGCTTAAGACACAACTAAGAGAAAACTAATTATGTCTTAACGTTTTTCAAATAACTTTTCTTACTATGTTTCAACTTTTCCACCTTATTCTTAACTTAGGAACACAACTTTTTGGAAAACAAATTTCGTAAGTGCGTAAGAATTGATGTTAGAAGTTGGTGTTATTAAAAAAGCTCTTGGCGGCCATCTTAGCGGTACATTTGTAGTTGTTTCATATAATTTATTGTTAAATTGCATTTTTTACTTAACTACATATTTAAGCTTGTTCTTAAATTATTTGTATGTTTCAGCAAGTTTTTTAGTTATGTATGTGTTTCCCGAGTTTTTTCTTATGTATGTGTTATAGCGAGTTTTTGACTTATATAGGTGTTTTAACGTTTTTTAGGGACCAAAACGAACCTAACAGACACATTAAGTTGGCCCGCGAAGTAGCTCACATAAAGAAAATTCGCTGGTTACATATATGTAACCAGTAAGTACATATATGTGTTACCGAGGTTGCATATAAGTGTTTACCGAGTAATAAACCTCGGTAACGCATACATAACGAAAAAACTTGCTAAAACACATATTAAAAGATTTGTTAAACACAAGCTGAAACATATCAAAAAGTAAAAGAAATCGCTATAAGCTAAATAAATCAAAAACGGGTTAAAACAAGCTAAAAACATAAATAAGTCAAAACTCTCTTAAACACATAAACAAGTAAAAACGGGTACGGGGTACCTAGGAGCTTTTCCTCATCGTATCGGATTACGCTCATCCTCCCCGCTTCGGACTCGCTTCGCTCGTCCTCAGAATATACAATTCGCCAAATTTATACTGCAGCATGTTCTCGGACTCACTTCGCTTGTACTCAAATACTAAATGCATCCGTTTCATTCTCAGCGGTTACCCATACAACACTAACCACGCTCAATGATCCAATAAAAATCACTTGACAAAAATCACTTGACAAAAATTACTGTACTTGTTGTATAGAAACAAAACTTAGTGTACTTATTTATTAAGTAAAGGATACTAGTACCAAATTTAAACTCAATTGGATATTTTTCTGATTTTTCATAATTATTTAAATAACGTAAAAAAGTCATTCAACTAGTGATTTTTAGAAATTTTCGCTGAGTTATTATTGCGGGTTAATTACGTCATAAATAAATTATTTTCCGAATAGCAAAACTACAGCGGTAGATTAATATTTGTACTAAGTTTCAGCTTTCTAGCATAAATACACGAGGAGCTACGATGATAACAGATGCACACACACTCACACACATACAGAAAGATAACTTTGTAAAAAACCACCCAGGAGGTCTTAAAAACGTCTTATAAATGAGCAAAAGCAAAAATTCTAAAATACAAAAATAATTGAAATATTTGCTTGAACAAGTGGATAAGTAAAAAAGAACTAAAAAACGTAGATAAGTAAAATAATTTGCTAGAACACATATATAAGTAAAAACAATTACTAAAACACTCATAAGTCTTACTCAAACTTGAGTAATGATTTAAAATACTTTCTAATCATTTAATTGAACTATTTTTTTGAAGGGGCGCCTTTTATATACCTCATGGTTAATTAATTCCTTAAAAGGCGCTTAGTAATAATCATATTTATTCAAACGTAATTTTCATATTGTTTCCTGTAAGACATGTGTAACTTTTAACAAATAAAAGTATCATTAAAACAGCCATTAAACAAACATGGGTTTAATGTACCTTAAACCTTTTATAAAGGTCGGATTTAATGAGTTTAAATCGTCTTTTAAAACATATGGTCGTAAAGAGGAGATGACGTGACTCAATTTAATTCTAGAGTTTATAACATTAAAAACTGAAATGTTTGATTGGTGAGTAAAAAACATTACCTACACTGTAATTGGTTGATTTCGATTGTTATTTACGTAAAAAATCAACCACAGTAAAATGTTCGTGTTTGATTGGCGAGTCAACAACGAAATAAGATTGGATGTGATTAGAAGAGATTACGTGACTCAATTTAATTCTAGAGTTTATAACATTAAAAACTGAAATGTTTGATTGGTGAGTAAAAAACATTACCTACACTGTAATTGGTTGATTTCGATTGTTATTTACGTAAAAAATCAACCACAGTAAAATGTTCGTGTTTGATTGGCGAGTCAACAACGAAATAAGATTGGATGTGATTAGAAGAGATTACGTGACTCAATTTAATTCTAGAGTTTATAACATTAAAAACTGAAATGTTTGATTGGTGAGTAAAAAACATTACCTACACTGTAATTGGTTGATTTCGATTGTTATTTATGTAAAAAATCAACCATTTGATTGGCGAGTCAACAACGAAATAAGATTGGATGTGATTGGTTTCATTATTTATGAACTTAGAGAGCAAACAATCACAGTAAAATGTTTGTGTTTAATTGGCGAGTAAACAACTACATAAGACTAGTTATGTTCAATAATTATGCTACTTAACTAAGAGATCACACAATCACAGTAAAATGTTTGTGTGTCACTGGCGAGTAAACAAAAACATTTTACTGTCACTACTTGGTTTAAAATATTTATGCTACTTTACTTAGAGAACACACAATCACAGTAAAATGTTTGTGTTTGGTTGGTAAGTAAACAACAAAAAACTTTCATTGGTTGGTTTTAATATTTATGCTACTTAACGTAGAGATCAAACAATCGCAGTAAAATATTTGAGTTCAAAATGGTATGTGTGATTGGATCCACACATACCACACATATTTATGCTACTTAACTTAGAAATAGACAAAATTTAGTCATAATATGTGATTGGCAGGTCAAGTAAGACATTATATTTTTAAATCATACTGGCGTACAAATTTAGTTACTATATTTATATTTTAAATTTAATAATATGTCATGCAGACTTAGAATTTTAATCATTTGAATTCTTAATTAAAAAAAAGTAACTTCGATTTCTATAATTATATTATAATAATTAATATCGAAACTAATTTTTTTAAGGAGCATTTATCTCAACTTTGATTGATCAATTTATAGCTAATAGAAAATACAGATAACATTTTTTATCAGACTGAAGTACCTCTGCAACTTAAACTTAAAGTTTTGATTAAGTGATTGAATCCTATTAAACTTTTAGGTCATAAATTTCCCTCCTTGAAAATTCTACACCAATTCAATTTTATAAAACAAAGTAGAAGCAAGATTTAATCACTAAACTATTTTTTGTTGTAATCAATAATATTTATAATTAATTAAAAAATAAAAACTTTTAAAATATTTTTCTTTTATCTTTTTCTTGTTTTATTAAAATTTTTCATTACTGATTAAAATTGTATTGACATTTATCCAAAACTTATAAATGAAACTGTCAAATTATATCAAATTATGTATTTGAAAATGACGTTCAACGAGGTTGAACTTTAAACTTTTGAAACGTGTGGTAATGGGTTTTAATTTGTTTTTAAAATTTAATTTTGTTTTGAAATTTTCGCAGAGTAGAACAGCTAAAGTGAGTTTTGGAACAGAGATAGAAAATCCGTCTCGAAGGACCGAATTTACTTTATCTAATCTAAGGGCTCTTAACTAAACCCCCTAAACCTGTCTAAATCCCCTTCTATCCTCTTGACTACGTAATACTTTACGTAAATGGTAATTGAGATGTCTGCAGAAAGAGGGTTAATATACAATTTTTATTTATTGTAATATTGAATGCATTTATACAAAAATACGAATACGAATTCAACATTTGAAAAAATCTATAACTTTTTTAATCAGTAATAATACGGGCCTTCGGTACTTATTAGGTCTCCCACTCCCCCTACAACTTCCGTCGTCCAAACAACCTATTAAGCGCAACTTTCATGATGTGATTTTATGTAAAAATGTGTTAAAAAACAAAAAAGAGATCAGAAATTTCCTATAACACATAGGTTTTGCTTCTTTATTTCCTGTGACAAGAATGATGTTTAGTAATAAGAAGTTGGCAGAAGCTTAATACATAGTATTTAGCAGAAAAAACTGAATACATTTTAGGAATATTCAAACAAGACCTCTAAAATGGCGGCTATATAGAGTTTTGAAAAAATTCCAAACATTTTTGGGAATATTTTTTTTTCTAAAAATTGATTTCAAGTACTGGCGCGAAATAGGAAAGCTTAGTTACAATTTAGACGCTTTTATAAATTTAAATTACACCTTTGATAAATATTTTATTATGACAGACAAGATAATTAAAGTATTCAAAGACTATGTAAAATATTTGACATATTATAGTAAAAAGACATTTTTACATAAAACAACAAAGATCTGGTTTGTCAAGTATTTTAGCAATACTTTTGTTCATCTGTAAACCCTTCTACTTTTTTATAATTTATATTATCATAATCTATATATATATATATATATATATATATATATAATATAATATATATAATATATATATATATATGTATATATATAAGTTGAACATTTTGGTTCCTTAAAACTCGAAAACTACTCAAAGGATCTAGAACAAAGTTTAAACTTAGATTAATCATATATTAGAAGGAGTTAAAACTATGTTACATCTTGATCAGTGTTAAAATAACAATGGGAAATTAGTGTAAACATCCTTTTTTTGAGTGCTTACAGCTCGGAACCTAAAAACCTAAAACTGCTCAATCAGTGTAGTCAGGTTACATTTTCGATGTTTCAAATTTAACCTATAACGCCTCTCTAGTAATATAACTCTATGATAATACCCATGATAATTTCAAGTTATACAAGTCATAAAAGGTGTTCGCTAATGTTTTTGTATATATTTGCTACCGAGGTTTGCAAAACATACACATTTAACTCCATTATATATCGTTAGTACAATTAAACAGATTCGATATAAATGTCTTTATTTAATTCAACAATAGATGTTCTCCTTTTCTTTCTTTTTATCTACCTCCTCTACTTATTTCTTTACTCTATAACTTAAAAGATTATGTCGTCTAATTTCGTGACATTCTGTTGTATTTAATCTAATTTTATTGTTATGTTATTACTTATTTATTTCAAAGTAATTTTCTGAGAAATACTTTTTATTTCATTGTCTTCTCTTTAAATAAGAAAGAATCATAAGTAAAAATAATAAATAAAATAAAATAGATTACATTATCACTGTAATATAATAACATTAAATCAACACATCACATAAATTAATATAATAATATTATATTATTTTTATTACATTTAGACCAATATGGAGGGCTGAAAACCCTTTTAGCTCCCAACTAGAAAGGGCCCGTATTGTTAGGTTAAAGCACTCTTACATTAAACACAGTTTTTTCTTAACAACATTATTTTCCTTTTATATATTTTTTTATAATCCATCCGCCATATTTAGTTTTAAGACAGAAAAGAAATGTTAAAAGAGGGTTTAAAAAATGTAATATAAAAGTTTATATACTTTATATTATAAAGCAGAGATATTAAAATTAGAGATGCCTTATCAATTGAATTTTGAAATATCAAAGAATCACATGATTATATAGTTTATAAACGATTTGCGACACTTATGATGGTCCTAGCTTAAAACCGGTCTCGATTTAGTCAGGAATATAAAAACATTTGAATATAATCCCTTTTTTTTAAACGTCATTTAAAATTTTGACAACGTTTAGCTAGTCAGACCAAGGATCTTGAATACAGGGGATGACGCACTAAGTCGATTTGCCATACAAAAAAGTGTCCCCATCGAAAACCAAAAAATAGAGAGAATTCATCACGAAACACACTTTATAAACCAACTGCACATGCTTGGTACAAACTGCGCGGGCTTACAATCCTTATAATAACGCAGGTCTTAAATTTTAGAGGCAAACTTACCTCTCAATGGTTTCCCATTGTTTATTGCTGGAGAAGGTTATAAACGTACTTAAATTATTACTCACTGAAGTGGCAAAGTATAATCCAAAATTTAAAATTAAATAAGCACAAATGATTTAACAAGCACCACAAAATGTAACAATCGCAAGAAGCACAGAAGAAAGTTGAGAAGCAAACTGGACAACCTTGCTACCTAACCTGCATTTGGCGCCTTTTTTTCAGTATAAACATGTGGTAGGTAAGTTTGCTCCTATTTCTCTATCTCATACAACTTCCATGGGGTCAGAAATGTTCCTTAATGCGTCATCCCCTTTATTAATGAGCATTGGATTATAAAGTTTATAAACCATTTGCAACACTTAAGATGGTTCTACCTTAAAACCGGTCTCGATTAATTCAGCAATATAAAAACATTTAAATATTATCCCTTTAAACCCTTAAACCCCTTTAAACTTCATTTAAATTTTTGACAACGTTTAGCATCGACTGACGACAAATCGGTTATGCATTAAATAGAGTTATAGAAACCATAATCGCAGGATGTCTGGATTTATCTTATTCACAAATTAATTAATTAAGAGTAAAAGTTTGTTATGAGTCACCTCTAGGTTATGAGTTACATAGAATTGTAGAGATCATATTACATCATTATAAAAAAATAAAGAATACCATTTAATATTATTCTTTAAAAACGTCAAAAGAAACTAAGAAGGAATAATTAAACCTAAAAGAACAACTTTATTATATTACCAACCTTAGAGAGAAAAAAACTAAATGAAAACGGAAAGAATGCAATAAAATTAGCATACTACAGAATAACAAGCCTGCAACACTGACTAAATTAATTTTACATGAATAAACTTGACTAAAATATATATATATATATATATATATTTTTTTTAAACATTTTCTAATTAAGAGAAGTTTTGTCATCGAGATATATTAGTAAATAAGGCATACCCTTCCTTAATACATTAATAATAATAATAATAATAATGCCCGTTTAGAGCCTTGTGGCTCATCAGGGATAACCCTGCGGGAACCACCTCGGGTGGTAATAGCAACCGTTACGCTCAAAGTGTTTTGCTAAAGTTGGCGATAATTTATCTAAACAATAATAAAATAAAAATTAAACAACCGTTACGCTCTCAGTTCTATAAACTGAGAGCGTAACCTGAGATGCGAACCCCTGACCTCCGTGGTAGTCAAAGGTCAGTGCAAAGACTAACGCCTTAACGACCTCGGTCACGGAGGCGGCCCAATAAAATATTACTAAAAGAAATATTTTATACTGATATAATTTTATACGAATAAAGTACCTAAATATATAATACTGTAAAATTATAACCATAAATCTTTATTCTGATTTCAATCCCTCGTGAAATTATCAAAATAATAAAGGTTTACAAGGAAATAATTAGTTTAACGTTAGTACTGATTCCTTTCAAAACTGTGTTTTACACAATAAGACTGTATTTCACAGGAATTGTGAAGGCGGGAAAATTGTATTTTAAAGGAAATTGATTATAAAGGTGTATAACCTTTTCTTGTATTGATCAATTAAAACCCTTATTTCACATGTAACCTTCACTGGATATGAGTGTTAATAATGTTTTACGATTCCTCACCTGGTGCCTAGAATTGCTTCAAATTAAAACACCAATATATGTCATTAGATATTCAGAATAAAATAAAGTTAAAATAAACCAAAATTAGTTATCATTTATTGAATTATAAACCAAAACATTTTTATCAGCAATAATAAATTTATAAATTTTTTGATAAGATTTATAAACTAATGTAAATCAAATTTATTTTTGATATTGCCTTTTTCAACAATTTAAAAAGAAAGTGCTTTATGGTTTTTATACAAATCTAATTGGTTCAATAATTAGAAGGGTGTCCAACATAGAAAGTACTTCTTTACTTTTCCTCATTTATACCGTAGATATAGAGCAAAAGTATTGTGTTTGCGAAAAAATCAGAAACCGGAATGTCACCAGAAGCATCCGTTTTAGGTGTTTTTAAGGTCTCCCAAGTGGTTTTTAAGGTCTCCAAAGTGGTTTTTAAGGTCTCCCAAGTGGTTTTTACAAAGTTGTCTGTCTGCATGTGTGGTTCTGTCATCATCGCAGCTCCTAGTGTATTTATATTAGAGAGTTGAAAATCAGTCATTGTACAAAAATCAGTCTACGGCTGCAGTTGTGCTAATCGGAAAATATTTTTATGACGTCATTAACTCGCAATAATGAGCAATAATATCGAAAAATCATAAAACGCGGAAAAATGATGCGATCGGATTGATAGTTATCATACATGTAGCCGTAGCCATAAATATGACTAATATATGTGCTATGGTTCATCAAATCATTCTCAGCATAGTTCAATTTTTATTTAATGATTTGTGTTCGTTTTTGTTAGAATTGTAAAAATCGGAAAATAATCTAATTCGGTTTAAACTCAGTAATTCAGTACAAATGCATACCTTTACGTAATAAAAAATTCTGGCGCGGTGGTCCGCATGTCGGGCGAATTTCCTTTGGATGCGTGTTTCCGTGCTTTTTACATTATATAAGTTTACGACTAGTAAATAAATAATTCCGGCGCGGTGGTCCGCTGTCGGGCGAATTTCATTTAGAATGCGTGTTTCCGTGCTAAACAACCCATTTCTTGCTTATGCAAGAACATTGCCCATTGCGTGGTTCCGGTTCATGCTTTAGAACCTAAGCAGTTACTCAATTGTCAAGCACTGCTCGTAACTCATTTTGTCTGTATTTTCCAAAGGAAATGCGCATAATCATCCAGTTGTTGTACAAAACTATGCCTCTAAAATTAGAAGTACGCACTATTATTTGCACTAGTTTAAAGATTAGTTACTTATCTTTAAGCTTAGTCAGTTATCTTTAAAGGTTTTAGCGCATTTCCTTTGGAAAATACAGACAAAATGAGTTACGAGCAGTGCTTGACAATTGAGTAACTGCTTAGGTTCTAAAGCATGAACCGGAACCACGCAATGGGCATGGTTCTTGCATAAGCAAGAAATGGGTTGTTTAGCACGGAAACACGCATTCTAAATGAAGTTCGCCCGACAGCGGACCACCGCGCCGGAATTATTTATTTAAATGAAATGAAATGAAAAGAAATGAAAAATCTTTATTTCCACCTTAAAAAAAATAATGACACTTTAACTTAAATTAAGTACAATACTAACTTAGATTGAGTACATTATAAAAGTTGTACATTACTAGTTGTAAACTTATATAATGTAAAAAGCACGGAAACACGCATCCAAAGGAAATTCGCCCGACATGCGGACCACCGCGCCAGAATTATTTTCTAGTTGTAAACTTAGATTTAGTAAAAAAAACGATAAAAAATTATCGACCCTTCCAGGATGTGAACCCAGGTACCCTGAGTTTGAGTGGTCGTATTGACTCCGGATCACTGCCATTCAACTCAGAGGCCCAAAAAACATTGAAAACGACACCCTACTCGAAATTTAATTTTCAACAACCGTAATGTTGGTTTTCTATATTTTTTGTGGTTTTTTCGACTTTTTGGTAACTTAAAGTGGTCGTATCGTCTTCGGACCGGTTTCATTCGATTAAGCGCCCAAAATTACATAGAAAACGACACCCTACTCGAAATTTATTTTTTATCGACCTAAATTTTGGTTTTTGGAAATTTACAATGGTTTTTTCGATTTTTAGGTCACTTAGAGTGGTCGTATCGACTTCGGACCGGTTTCATTCGATTTAACGTCTCAAAAAACATAAATATTGACCTTTTTCGCGGCAAAAAATATTAACGCTGAATTTTGCTGATTTTTTGAAAATTTCGCTGACTCAGCAAACCGGGTTAATGACGTCACAAAAACCTGGTTTTCAATAGGGTTCGTGTCCTCCCGAAGGTTGATTTTTGCACCAAGTTTGGTTAAAAATATTAATCCGTTCGAAAGATAGAGTGTTTACAAGAAAGTGTCTAGAAATACATACATATATATATATATATATAATATATATATATATATATATAATATATATATATATATATATATATATATATATATAATATATATATATATATAAATATAATATATATATATATATATATATATATATTATATATAAAGTCTCGCGAAATTTTTTTTTTCGTCATTAGGGACCTCTGAAACGGATTTGTGTCGTGGTCCGAGGTTCGAATTCCGCCATGACGCCTATCCCATTAGCGAATTTTTTCCCAAAGGAAATTCGCTAAAAGCACACTAGGTTTCGTTTTTAATAGGAGAATTATAACCGTGGTTTTTGTTGTATCATAAAAGTTAAGAAGCATCGAGTGATCAGTGCCTGGATGGCGGATGCTGGGAATGAAACAGGTGTATTTACTATCTGAAGATGAGCAAAGCGAGTCCGAAGACGTCTTCCAAATAAGTTTAACGACTCTTATAGTCTGAGGACGAGCGAAGCGAGTCCGATGGGCGTAGCAAATCAATTGTGACGAGGAAAAGTTCCGAGGTTTGACTTGGTCTGCCCTCGATTAACCAGGCTCATCAAACTCATCTGTTCCAAGACTAACTAGGCTAACAGGAGTCACCCGTGGTGTAGTGGTTAAGGTAAGAATGAATGGACATAAAACTTACGAGTTTATTTAGTCATGGGTTCATTCCCAGCACGGGCCTCTGGGATTTTTATGAGAGGATAAAAATTCTGCGTACCACGTCCTTCAGAAGGGGTAAAGCCGGTGGTCTCGAGCCTGTGCGTTGTCAGGTACTCTTTAAAGATCCCTTACCCTAAATGAAACTGGGTATAGACAAAATTTAGGACCCTCAGAATAGATTCATTATAATACTATAGTGTGTCTGCCTTGTAGTTTAAAGTGTATAGAGGTTTGGTTTACCAGCGAGGGCACGTTTTGTTCCTTGTTCGTTTGTTCCACGTTGTCACTATACTATATGACTCAGTGAAAATATGTATGATTGCTTGAAAAAGCGTGAGAGGAACCATAGAAATTCACGGCTCTTCTGACAAGACTAGATGAAATGAATGTATACCTACACTTGAAATTAAAAAGGAGTAGAACACTATCTTAGGGAGCTGGCAAAACGGGCTCAACAACGTGGCCTACTTGCCTGGTATTTACTGCCAGGAAAACGATATCCTATTCGACATTTTTTATTTACAACCGTTCTTCAAGTTGTCTGGTCATATAATAGGGGTATTTTGACTTTTTGGTCACTTAAAATGATTTAGTCGACTTAATTTGGTTTAATCCCCAAAAACATAAATAAAACCGTTTTTCACGGCAAACAACTTAAATTCTTAATTTTACCAACTTTTTGGAAATTTTGCTGACAGGAAATCAGTTTTTATCATGCCACTACAATCTGGTTTTCGATAGGGGTTTTGCCCTCCCCAAGGTTGATTATGATTATTGTGCTAAGTGTGATTTAAAAAATACTTATTCGATCGAAAGATAGCGTGTTAACAAACATACGCTAGATTAAAAACCAATGTTTTCGGTCCTCTAAAACGGCTTTTAGTCACATTCCCGGGTCCAACTCCCGGGTCAAACTCCCGCTATAAAAACCACCCATTAGTGGATTTTTCCAAAGAAACTTCGCTAAATAGAGTTAATATATAGGACAAAAGAGCAAAGAACAAATCAATTCAACATTACAATCTATTAGCGATATGAATAAAATATGACAGGTTTAAAACACAAACTTTTTAATTCATTTAATAATTATAATAGTTATAATTATTAATTTATAATCTATAGAAACAATTGAATATCCTTGTAAGCTACTAAACAACTAAAAGATGGACAAAGTTATTATTTCTAGAGACGAACTAAGCCGTAGGGATAAAAGAACAAGAAATAAGAAGGAGTTAACAAGGAATACAAAACTTTGCAAGTAAAAAAAACTTGCAACAAGTGATAAGAGTTTGAAAATTACTTCGGATTTGTGGCAGAGCAGAAACTTACAAACAAAATGTGATACGGAGCTTCCGATTGCACATAATTAATTTTATCTTGTAAAACAAAGCTTCCAGATATGTTATTTAATTATGATTTGTGACAGTAAGTATTAAAGCCAATGCATCCTCCAAACAGAAATAGGACTGCCTCTATCACACTCTTAGAATAATACTATATATAGAAGGAGCACTACTGATAACACGAAAGGCGGTTCACTGGTGGTCTTAAGTAATGCTGCCACCCTAACAATATACAATTTTCTAAAAAAAAGTTGGCAATACTTCCGATTGCTGAATTATTATGTTCTATTATTAATTAATGATTGAATATTCATAAAATTCTAATATAAATATCGGTTCATTGCAATATTTTAAGCATTTTAAATTGTATTTTAACATTTTTAATTAAAATTATATTAAAAGTAGTCCTCGTCAACTAAATGTAGATTCTTGTATTCCGCCACCTTTTTGCCGTCTAAGACCGGGTTTATAATACTCTGGAGGTGTTTTAAGTTATTATATTTGTTTTTACGATCTTTCTTCATTAATATATATTTATGACACATATTTAAAATAATGTTTTGTTGTTAGGGTGGTACCCCTACTTAAGTGCACCAGTCAACCGGCTTTCGTGTTATCAGTGGAATTATATTGTGTTTACGGTCCTGTGATCCTTCTATATGTAGTATTATTCTAAGATCGCACTTAACTTAGTCCTAGTGTCATGGCAGCCACCATAACTGCGCGGGTTTTCCATCTATAATCATCTTTTGCGACTAATATTTTAGTCGCGCGCTAATGGGATGTCTTTTGTTGGGGGGGGGGAGTGCTCGAAAGTGTGTCTAAACTCTGTTTTATAAGTCCCTAACCACGGAAAAATACTTTTAGTGAAACTTTATTGATGATTGATTGATGTTTGTAAGCACTCTATCTCTTTAAATCAAACTAGGTACAAAAATCAACCTTAGGGAGGACACGATCCCAATTAAAAACCAGGTTGTTGTGACGTCATTAACCCAGTTTGCTGAGTCAGCAACATTTCAAAAAATCGGCAAAATTCATGGTTATTATTTTTCACTGCGAAAAAGGTCCATATATATGCTTTTAAGGCGCTGCATCCAATGAACCCGGTGTAAAGTCAATTCGATCACAATAAGTAACCAAAAAATCGAAAAACCTGTGAAAAATAACAAAAACCAAAATAACGGTTAGTAAAAAAAGATTTTCAATTAGGGTGTCGTTTTTTATGTTATTTTGGGGCGCTAAATTCAATAAAACTGGTCCGGAATAGGGGGATTCGGGGTTCCCAGGGAATAGGGTTCCCAGGTTCATATCTTAGTACCGGTGCTAATTGTTTATCGCCTTATATACGTATAAGTATTTAAGATTATAACTTCAAAATAATTCAAACAGGGACGTCCGCACGCCGAACGAATTTACTTCAAAATTTCCGCTTCCTTGGTTAGCAAACCAATTTTTGCTTTATTTTAAATTAAATCTAAAAATCAGGTACTAGGTACCTCGGAACTTTTCCTCGTCACTTCCGACTCGCTACGCTCATCCTCCTATATGGGTGACCGCTGAGAATGAAACGGATGTATTTACTATCAGAGGACGAGAGAAGCGAGTTTGAATACGTGTTACAGTATTCATTTGGCGAATTGCATATTCTAATGACTATGCAATTCTTCTTGATTCTGTTATGACTATCTGCGATGCTCACGAAGTCAAATTCAATCCGATTATAATAAGTCACGATTGTAAATGTTTATATAACAACAATAACTGTAGTGATCAGTTATGCATACCAGTGAAGGAAACCTACGAGTTTAAGTATTTGGGTGTAACAATGAACAATCGTTTTAAATGGTCACATCACATAGTACAACTACTTAACATGTTAAGATCGGTTGTTGGCAGCATCTACTCGCTCAGAAACACCTTGCCACAGAAGCATCTCCTATCAATATACTACGCACTTTTTGATCCACACATTAGATATGGCGTGGTGTTATGGGGAGGTGCCCCTAACCTTTTGATAGATAAAATTGACAGGTTGCAGAGAAATGCTCTGGAATGCATAATGAAAGCTGGGACAAATGAAGAAGCCATTAATAAAGCCCTTAATGTATTAACTGTTAAAGAACTTTATTTATGTTCTTTTTTCAAATTTTGTTTTAGAACTTTAGAAGAAAACTTAACACCAAACAATGTATCTCAGTGGGGTTTAAGGGAGGGAGTGAGAAACAACTTCATTGTTCCTAGAGTTAAGACTGAAGCAGGTAAAAAATGTACAAAATATGTAATACCTTTTAATGCTAACAAGTTTAATGTTGATATGTTATCTAAACCTGACTACAAAAATTTTTCCATTTCGCTTAAAAAGTGGCTTCTTGAAAGCAGATGATGATTCACTCTTTTGTTTCCTTGTTGAAATCTTCCCGTAGCTAATTAATAATAATAATATTGAATTTGTGTTCTATTGTTGTTAGTTGTGTTGTCTTTTTTTCCAGATGTGTTGTCTCATCCCGTCTCGTCCCGTGTTTTGTGCACTTAATCACTTGTCATTTTACTTATTTATTGTTAGGCTCAAACACCTCCCAATATTTATTTATTCATTTATATATTATTATATATTTTAACATTTTTTTAAAAATTATGTTACTTATTACTTGCTCTTATTCTTTTTTATTCTTTTTTGGATGTTCTCATTTATGTTTTAATTTTTATTTACTTATTTATTTTATTTTTTATCCCCCCCCGCAGTTTACTTTTTAACTCTTTTTATTTTAAATGATATTCTTGGTGGCTAGTTATACACTTTAAAATATTGATAATATTATATAATTAGGATAAGTTTGACAAGTGTCTGTTCACTTAAACTCATCCTACTGAATTGTTTGCAATGTAATTTATGATACTTCTTGTCAAATATAATTTCTTTTCATTTCATTTCATTTTTTTTTCAAAGACGAGCGAAGCGAGTCAGACGTATGTAGGATGAGCGTAGCGAATTCGATGTGACGAGGAAAAGTTCCGAGGTACTCCGTAACTGATTCTTAGATTTAATCTAAATATCCAGTAAATTGTTAGCAAATTTAAGGTGTTATTTTGAATATTTTTTTCGCCGTAATTTTTTTCTCTGCAAATAGTCTGCGTGAACTTTTTTCCGTTGTACTTTTTTCCGTTTTCTTTTTTTCCGTGTACTTTTCTTACCTATGTACTTTTCTTCCTGTATGTTTTTCTGTTTCAATTTTTCCGTGTATTTTTTTCCGCATACTTTTTTTCTGTATTTTTTTCCCATGTACATTTATTCCTAGATTCGAAAAAAGGTTACTCATTTTGTACAACTCAAACTAAGTTTTTTTGAAAATATACCTTAAATTATGAAGAAAAAACGTAGTCTGCCTATCCAAAGTGGAGCCCTTCATAAAATTGCACATACTCAAAATTTTATAAAATCGCACAAATTCCAGGTTTCTTAAAATAAGTGGTTCGCGAGCAAAACACAAATTGAACATTTTTTAAAGCTGATAAAATTTTCTGTTAAATCATTAAAATCGGATAACTACAACTAAAGTGATGGCTCTTCCAAAAACACCTAAAAAATGATTAATTCATCCATAGTCAAGTCAGCAATTTTTTAAAAAAAATATTGGCTTTTTATGCATTTTTTGACCATTTAACAAATTTCATAACATTGGTTAATGTTACCCGATTTTGACGAAAAAACACTTGTTTTATAGAAAATTTTATTAGCTTTATAAAATGTTCTCTTCATGCTTTGCACATGGCCAACAGGGAACCACTTATTGCAAGAAACCACTTATTTTGAGTGAGCATATTCATATAAAGGGCTCCACTCTGGAGAGGCAGACTATGGTTTTCCTTCATAATTTAAGGTATATTTTCAGAATAAATTTGTTTAAAGTAGTATAAAATGAGTCTCGTTTTTTAGGTCTGGCTCTTGGACTAATACCTATACGTAATAAATAAATATAAGTAAATTTTATTTCAATACAACAAGTATATTCATGATTTTGTTAAATCATAAATGTTATGAAGCATCAAGCGTGGTCACTGTCTGGATGGGTGACCGTTGGTGTGTGAAATTGAGGCGAAGTGAAACCGAAGTAAGTAGTATGAGCGTAGCGAATCCAATATGATAAAAAAAAGTTGGGCCCGATTTTTAATCTTAGACTCAGTACCTATTAAGATACGTTCCAAGAATAAATTGTTTGGAAAATGTTGTTTCGTTTCTACATAATTTGTATTCAAGAAAAAATCGAACCAAACTAAATAAAAATAATACAAAATAATTTTACAAAACGTGCAGTTATAAATGTTTAAAGTTAAGCATTATGCTTAAACTTAATAAGGTTTTAAGCTTCATTAACTTTGAGCTTAATGCTGAATTAAATTAAAATTTGGTTTATTTGTTTTTAAGACCATGAAATTTATTAACTTTAGAGCTTTTTTGAATTGTTATAAATTGTAATATCAATTAAATTAATGAAGACTTTAGTCCTTTTTATTAAAATTTATTTAAAATAAATTAGCAGTATTTATTATAATATTATCTTAAAATCTTAATTTTTCCTTTACCCTTTTTTTTTGTAATATTATTTTAAATTTATTTACTTACTTATAGACCAAGAGCCCAGGCGTGTTTTGTTAATAAAAAGTGTAATGGCTGGAACCGGTCTCAATTTTTCGTAAGTACCTTCCTGAACAAGGATCTGCAATTCTGCCGACTCGTATCGGATGGGTGTCCCAGGCAGAACGCACTTTAGGGGTCAAAGGTTCTGCCTGGGACACCCATCTGATACGAGTCGGCAGAATTGCAGATCCTTGTTCAGGAAAGTATTTACGAACAATTAAACCCCTTTCCAGCTATTACACTTTTTATTAACTTGGGTGGTAAATTTGACCCCTAAAGTGCGTTCTGCCTGGGACACCCATCCGATACGAGTTGGCAGAATTGCAGATCCTTGTTCAGGAAGGTATTTACGAAAAATTGAGACCTGTTCCAACCATTACACTTTTTATTAACAAAACACCCCTGGGCTCTTGGTCTATTAACACGTAACATAATAAAACATTCAAAATTTAATTAATTTTTATACTTTTTCATTTTTGTCATTTTTAAGAACTGAAGAAGCTCAGGATCCCTGGGCGAAAGCTCTTCGTCAATTTATTTTCAAAACATTTTAATAATAAAGGACTGAAGTCTTCATTAATTTAATTGATATGAAATTTATTTAAGAAAAAAACAAATTACTGTGTGAAATTCATGTCATTTGAACATAACAATGGACGAATAAACCAAATTTATGTGCGTGCATGAACCATAATTTTTAGACATAAGAACAAAACATAAATGTTCCGCCACAAATACAGTTTTTCCGAGGACTAAATCACACACAGTTTTTCTTACGTCCTATGTATGTTTCGGTGTGAAAACAAGAGAGAGACTATCCTTTCAGATTATTTCCACTCTGAGAGGTCTAATGCAGCTATTTTTTAAACTCATTTCTCGACTTTCTATTAGGATAATTACAAAATCTAAATGGTTTCGGTTTTATAAGTCATATAGATGCTGTACTTATATATCTATAAAACTTATAATGATTTGTATATTTATCTAGTACTAATTGAAACAAAAGGAACAATGTCAAATGAAAAATAGATGTACTTTAAGTTGAAAAAGATGTAGCTTAAGTTGAAACAGATGTAGATTAAGCTATTGTAGATGTAGCTTAAGCTGAAATAGATGTAGCTTAAGCTGAAACAGATGAAGCTTAAGTTGAAACAGATGAAGCTTAAGTTGAAATAGATGTTTCTTAAGCTAAAATAAACCACTTGAGCTGAAATAGATGTAACTTAAGCTTAAAAAGACAACTTAAGCTGAAATAGATGTAGCTTAAGCTGGAAGTAACGCTAGGCAAATATATACACATTTACCTACGATGATTACTTTTTCTCACTTGCAACCGTAAGCATATAGGAAAAGTGCTGTAGCTGAAAAGTCCAAAACCGAGATTTCACCACAACCATTCATTTCAGGCACTTTTTCCACCCAGGGTTTTCCATCATGCTGTCTCTCTATGTGTGCCACGCATAACTCCTACTGTGTTCATACTAGAGAGTTGTGACAAAGCACAAAATCAGACATAGGATGGAGTTGTGTTTGCCGGAAGAAAACAAATTCAAGACATTGTTAAACTATTTTGCTTTACCCATCATAAATTTATGAAATTCGTTAAAAATCTAAAATTTTACCAATCGAGTTGGAATATTACGAAAATGTACATCTCTAAATAATAAATTGATCCATTTAATTTAAAAAGATACGTTCTAAGAAAGAATTATTTGAATTATGATATTCTGAGGACGATCCAAACGAATCTGAAATTACGAGATAAGAAACACCGAGGTACCCAAGACCAACCTCATTAGTTCCTCAACACTGTTTTCCCACGCTGTCAACTGGTTTTAACTGAGTATCATACTAAAGTGTATGACAGATTATTAAATGACGTAAGAGGTAGATCCAAGGATCTTAAATAAAGGGGATGACGCATTAAGGAACATATCTTGTATGAGATAGAGAAATAGGAGCAAACTTATCTTCCCTTTGGTTATAATAAAAAAGGCGAAAAACTCAGGTTATGTAGCAAGGTTGTCGAGTTTGCTTCTAAACTTTCTTCTGTGTTTATCGTGATTGTTACATTTGTGGTGCTTGTTAAGTCATTTGTGCTAATTTAATTTTAAATTTTGGACTATACTTTGCCACTTCAGTGAGTGATAATTTAAGCTTGTTTTGTTATAACCTTCTCAAGCAATAAATAAAGGGAAACCATTAAGAGGTAAGTTTGCCTCTAAAATTTAAGACCCGCGCTGTTTTAAGAATTGTAAGCATGCGCAGTTTGTACCAAGCGTGGAAATTGTATGAGAAAGAGAAATAGGAGCAAACTTACCTTCCCCTTTGGTTATAATGAAAAAAAGGCGCCAAACGCAGGTTATGTAGCAAGGTTGTCGAGTTTGCTTCTCAACTTTCTTCTGTGCTTCTCGTGATTGTTACATTTGTGGTGCTTGTTAAGTCATTTGTGCTTATCTAATTTTAAATTTTGGACTATACTTTGCCACTTCAGTGAGTGACAATTTAAGCGTGTTTTGATATAACCTTCTCAAGCAATAAACAAAGGGAACCCATTGAGAGGTAAGTTTGCCTCTAAAATTTAAGACCTACGCTGTTAAAAGAATTGTAAGCATGCACAGTTTGTTTTTGACGTGTGTTTCGTGTTGAATTCTCTCAATTTATTTTTGGTTTTCGATGGGGTCACTTGCATGGCAAATCGACTTAGTGCGTCATCCCCTTTATTCAAGATCGTTGATCATGGTCATACTATAGTGTATGACAGATTATTAAATGAACGTAAGAGGTTGATCAGAATTGACAAAAGTCATACATTAGAATAGATTCAAGACGTTAGCTGGAATAAGCATTACACATAGTTGCACATACGTAAAGGCAAGACTGGACGAAAAACGCTTGAGAGCAGGATTAGAATGGAATTTAAACGAAAGTTAGAGTAGACACAAAACATGCGATGTGATGGATTTAAAACGTATAGCGTCAAAACTGGGTTAGATGTAAGACGAAGTTAATAGACGTTTTGTTACCACCTCAGTTGCTTCATCTTCATCCTTTTAAAAAAGAATATCATTCTAAGCAACACATTGAAGAATTGAACAGAGTAATGTATCTTTATCTAGCTAAGTGATATCGAACTAAGTAGTTTATAGATAGTAACATATGGCACTTTATTTACTTCCAATACCATATGGACCATCAACGTTTTATAGGTAATCGTACAAAACACATAGACATAGGATGTCTTGATTTTAATTTCGGAGGCAATAAAGGATGATAAGGGTAAAAAGAGTATGACTACGTCATTGGATACATCCAGGATGGCCCGAAAGTCTCCCGTCTTAAATTTTGAACCGTTATATTAAAATTAATGAAACTTAAAAGTACTTTCTTTGGATAAAGGGAACTTCTACAAGGCTAGTGTTGTTAACTTCGGGTGTCGCATGCAACTGTTTGCGAAAAAACTTAATTGTAAATATTATACTTTTATTAGGCTTTTTGGGTTTAAGGTAACATATATACATACAATAATTATATAATATATAATATATATATATATATAATATATATATATAATATATTATATAATATATATATTTAATATAATAATGGTTTATATATATACTACCTATATAGTTATATGTACTTAAATATATATAATGTATATATTATATATATATATATATATATATATATATTATAATTCATATATATATAAATATATAATATATTATAATATATATATATATATATATATATATAATATATATATATATAATATATATATATATATTATATACGAGATTATTTTGCTCTTTTGCATATTTTTGTCTAAGACCGCTATTTCGTCAGGAATAAGTGCCTAAAGTGGTAAAATTGAATAAGACCTAAGAACACAAATCATTCATTACCTTACCCCTAATTTTA
>JACMZG010001859.1:9942539-10087733 GCA_018340805.1 Microvelia longipes
TATTAGTAGCCAAGGAAACCACGTAAAACCTTGGCTGGGTTGGCCTGCCTTGAATTCAAGACCTTCCGAGTGTACGGTACAAGGGATAACCTCATATTGAGGTCCTCCCCGGCTGGATTTGAACCCTCGACCTCCAGTTCGAAAGGCGAGCGCTCTACCACTGAGCTACCGGACTCGGTGTACTTATTTATTAAGTAAAGGTTTACACGTGTACTAAATTTAAACTCGATTGGATCATTTTCTGATTTTTTTCATCGGCTTTGCCTCGTCAGTCAAATGGATTGATTACCACCCTCAGCTTACACCTCGGCTGAAAATTTCCATAGTCTGACCTCACCTTCGGCTCGGGGGCTAATTTATAAAACTCGTCTGCAAAATTCCATTTTCCTGCCTTATTGTATAATATACAAATAATCTGATAATAATATAAAAATCGCATCAAATATATTTTAAACTCATAATAAAATTAAATTTAAACTAAAATAACCAAGGTTTTTTTAATAAATATTTAGTAAGGTTCCTATATCCAATTATCTAATCCTTCGTACAAATCCAGTGTAACTCGAGAAGTTTTTAGTACAATCATAATCCTTAACGAAAAAAATGCGTGAAATTTATTTTTAAGAATCTTAAAACGAACGAAAGCAATAATAAATTTTAAGAATATCATTTTTTCGATGCTTTTAGATCAAGTCGGTCTTAAGGAGGTAATAAGGATCGAATGTCGACACATGAGATATCTTTTGGGGTGTAGAAATAAGGGTGTTTTGCTATTAAATAGTAATATGAACTTTTTTACCCTTTAAGTCCCTATTTCTTGAAAAAAGGCCCTCATGGAAATTATATTTATGTTATCTTTTCCAAGTTTGACGTCAGTAAAGTAAAAATGAATCATAGGACGCTACCAATCCAAATTTTGATTGCTAATTTTCTCTTTAACAAGCTAAAGAAAATTGTAATGAAGATCCTACATTACAGTTTCTTATTGCTAGTAACTTTTACAACACAAGAAATTGTATATTATTACTTTGTTCAAACGCGGGGTTTGGCTGGGGGTTTAAATCCAAATTCACCCCCCTGGGGGATTTAACCCCCCTTCCCCCCGCTAGTTATCGGAACGAGATAAGCACGCGAAGTTTGAACGGGATTGAGCGCACGGTTTAACCCTGAAACTCATTTTTTTACGGTGAAAAATACCACGTCAAAAGTTAGGGTCAAACCCCCAAGGAGGTTTAATATGGGGTTAAACTCCCTGCCAAACCCCACGTGTGTACGAAGTAAATGTTGCATGGTTGTAAAGAAGGTATTTTTCACAGTTGTGACTATATTTACAGACATTGAAGCAAGATCGTAAAAAAAGCCATTACCAGTCATGTAGCATAAGGTAGTTTTTTGGGGCATAGTAATAGTAAACAACTATTTAAAAAAAACAGTGCAATGTATAAAAACTTGCCGGTATAATTCTTTCGAACGCTAAACTTCTTTCGTTCTTTTGAAACTTTTTTTCAACCAAAAGTTTCAATTTTAGCGGCGTATTTTCAAAGTCAGAATTACTATTCATGATTATTAAACACTAAGGCCCGTATTCAAAGACGTTTTCCTAACATTTTCCTAACATTCTCCTAACTTTTTCCTACATTTTCCTAACATTCTCCTAACTTTTTCCTAACATTTTCCTAACATTTCTCCTAACACCTAACTTTTTCCTAACATTTTCCTAAATTTTCCTAACATTCTCCTAACATTTTCCTAACATTCTCCTTTTTTTCCTAACATTTTTCCTAACATTATCCTAACACTCACCTTAGGTTTTAGGTAAGGGAAATGTTTTTAAGCCACGAAATTTAAATGATCGTTCCCGTGTTTTAAAAGTCATTTAGAGGCTTCGCATGATTTTTTTTTAGTAAGAACCTAAGGTAGTTAAGTCAAAAGTGATACCATTGTAAATAACGTAATATATCGCAAAATATCAATGTTATTAACTTATTACCTGGATTTATGACACACTTTGTTGTATTTATAACTATCTACATAAATTTACATAATACTGTTAATCCACTTACCTTACTATTAGGGAGTTTACCCTGAAATTCTTTTAACACAATCAGATTTTTTATTTTCTATGGTCTGTTTGTGGCGGGCTATCATTCAAAGAGGAATTCAGTTGGTCCGGTGTGAATAATTCAGCCATTATTATACCAAAAAATTTTACACAAACAAAAATGAATTTGATGACAAAATACGAAAAACAAAATTGTGTAAATGATTTAGCAAAATGAAAACAGTGTTGCACTGATTAACAGGTCTTCATTTAGACACCTTTGGATTCGTATAACCTGGTCCACGTTCAAACTTGAAACGCTTGATACTGCTTTATTTATGAAAGCTGTTGAAAATTGTATTTGTATTAACTCTACTGTTTACTGAAAACATATGTAAATAAAGTTTCTAATATATTTAACATTCGCCAAGCAAGGCCGCATTGTTGTTTATGACAAGTGTGTCGTAAATCCAGGTATAAGTTAATAACATTGATATTTTGCGATATATTACGTTACTTACATTGGTAATCACTTTTTGACATATCTACCTTAGGTTCTTAACTAAATAAAATCATGCGAAGCCTCTAAAAGACTTTTAAAACACGTAGGAGAACGTTAGGAAAATGTTAGGAGAATGTTAGGAGTTAGGAAAATGTTAGGAAAAAGTTAGGAAAATGTTAGGAAAAAGTTAGGGAATGTTAGGAAAATGTTAGGAAATGTTAGGAAAAAGTTAGGAGAATGTATAGGAAAATGTTAGGAAACGTCTTTGAATAGGCCTAAGTATTAAATAATTAACAACTCACTTTCCAAAAATAACAAAACTTCGTTAACAAAAAGTTTGATTATTTATTTGAAAAAAGAAAGCATGGTCAGAGGCTGGATGGGTGACAGCTGGAAATGAAACGAATATATATTTACCATCTGAGGATGAGCGAAGCGAGTCCAAAGACATGCTGCTGTATAAATTTAGCGAATTGTATTCTGAGGACGAACGAAGCGATTCCGAAGTAGGGAGGATGAGCGTAGCGAATCTGATGCGATGAGAATAGTTCTGTGGTACCCCGTACCTGATTTTTTTAAATTAATTTAAGGAAAGTACGCAGCAAATTTTGTATAAAGTCAGCTTCAAATAAGTGCAAATATTGTTGTACCATGTAGTGAATAATGTATAGGATAAATACGCGCATTTTCTTCGAAAAATTCGAATAAATCAAACTCAAGTTGTGACGCTACTGCTCATGTTATTAAATACATACCATATAATTAAGCAATAATTGGGTTGTAGTAGTAATATGATGGAGTGGTAGTAACTACCAGGCAAGTAGGCCTACTTTGTTGGACTCTTTTTGCCAGCTCCCTAAGATAGTGTACTACTCCTTTTAATTTCAAGTGTAGGTAACTTTCATCTAATCTAGACAGAAGAGCCGTGAATTCTTATGGTTCCTCTCATGCTTTTTCAAGCAATCATACATATTTTCACTGACTCTTATAGTCTAGTGAAAACTGGGAACAACACGTGCTCTCACTGTTTAACCAAACCTCCACACACTTTAAACTACAAGGCAGAAACAGTAATGTATTATAATTGAATCTACAATGAGGGTCCTAAATTTTGACTATACCCAGTTTCATTTAGGGTAAGGGGTCTTTAATGAGTACCTGACAACGTACAGGCTCAAGACCCGGTTTTACGTCCCTTCTGAAGGACGTGGTACGCATAATGTTTATCCCTCTCATAAAAATCCTAGAGGCACGTGCTGAGATTGAACCCATGACTAAAGACCATTCATTCTGTGTATTGGCCGCGTACCTTAACCACTACACCACGGGTGACTCTCTAATACTTGGGTTGATAAGCGCGCATTTTAAAGAAAAGACGCCCTGCTTGAGGATCTCCGCGCCAGAATTTTATGTTTGTAGGTGACGTACATACTGCTTAATTATATCGAAACGTTTAGTTACCGGAATGGTTTGATGTTACATGTATTGCTACCACAAGGTTTTCCCTTTTTTTTAGAAGCAAGAAGTGTATTTTTTTGGAAATTCCTCTTAAAGTTCATGATTTGTAAAGAGAAAAATGTAACAATAGAAAAATAAGTACAGAAAAGGAGACTTTAGTAATTTTCTTAACTTAAAGAAACCATTGTGGAAGAAAAATAGCCACAATATCTTTACGGAGACACTCGACTGAATCATATATTGTGGATAAAGATATCCTCACAGAGGACTTAGCAGAATACAAAGGGACATACATAATTCTTTTTGTAGCGATTCACTACGGTTGGTAACACTGCTTGAATTGCATACACAATGCTTCGTAAACATTTAACCCATAAGGATAGGGGGGGTTTTAAGGAAAAACAGGTACGGGGTACCCGTACCCGGTACCCGGGTACGGGTTTTCAGTAAGACCGGGTTTATGTGTAAGATCTTTCTTCATTAATAGATATTTATGACACATATTTAAAATAATGTTTTGTTGTTAGGTTGGCAGCATTACTTAAGTGCACCAATCAACCGGCTTTCGTGTTATCAGTGGAATTACATTGTGTTTACGGTCCAGTGCTCCTTCTATATATAGTATTATTCTAAGGGCAGCAACTTCTTCTTTGATTCAGCAAAGAAATCAAAGGCATCTTTTTTTGTTTTACAATCCACATGATCCTGAGTTTTGCTCAGTGAAACGTTGTTATAATGCATAATTGTTAAAACAAAATTACCAACAAGAGACAGCAGTCTCCATAATTTTTTACCTTATTTAATTTTTCAGTCCAATAAATTTACTGTTTTATAAAAAATATTTTGCATGTCTAACTCAAAACCCAGACTCGAACATAAACATTATAAATTTAACATAAACAGACACCATTTTATTTATTTAAAACATAATACCGTAAGAAAAACATTATGCTATCTAAAGAAATTGTCTACATTATAATGCGTTTCACGCTCAAAAACCAGAGTCGGGGAGAATTGTAATCATGAATTATGTAGCTACTAGATAATACTTCTCATTTTTACTTTCAGGGGCAAAGAGTATATTTTGATACGAAGCAGTAAACTATACCTTTTTTACAGCGTCATCTATACTTTCAGATATGCTTCCTACTCTTAAAAAAATAATAAACCTTAACTTGTAAATCTTTACAAGCCATTCGATAAATATTGAACTGATGCTGATAATGAGATGAAACGTACCTCATCAGTTGTGTTTATATTCGACTAGATGGGTGCCAAATTTGAAACTGACCAATAATTTTTTTGCGCGTTTCATACGCTTTTACGTGTCCCAAAACGTTTTTTTTGTGATTTGTGACCTCTAAAATGGATTTAGAAAACACTCCCAGACACCCCCTCCACACCACACGAACCCCCTCCCCACTACACGAGCCCTTTCCCTACCACACGAACCTCCTCCCTACCACACGAACCCCCTACCCACCACACGAGCCATCTTATTAGCGGTTTTTTTCATAGAAAATTTACTAAAAATGCAAAAATACAAAATGTAGAAAGATCAAAATAACACGCATTTTCTGCTTATGTATACAGAACTTTCCGGCCGACATTTCGGCACTGTTCGCAGTGCAAACTATACTCTCAGATATTAGTATTATTTCAAGAGTATACCTCAATTATAGGTGTTACTTTAAGCATATTTTAAACAAGAATCCAAAATTTTACCACAATCATTCAAAATAAAGTCACAAAAGAAAAGAATAAACACAAAGGATTTCCCAGTACGCACTAAGCTCTTTATTTTTTATTTCAAATAATAAAGTTTAAGCTTATTGGAAAATTTTCTTAAGAATTTCAACGTCAAATTAAATAAAGATGGAAAAATTACCAAAAAGAATCATTGAAATCACATTTACCCAAAGAAAATTAGAAAAAATGGTGTTCCCAAAGGATCGACTACACTTCCTCTTATTTTCTTGATATTTTCAAGAACTTTATTCTTGAAAATATTAATTTTGTTTCCATTTTTTCATGTTCCATATTCCTGATAACCAATTTCTACGAAAAAGCTAATAATTTTCAAGATCAAAAATTACCCGTAATATTAGTGGAGGCAATGCTCAGCGTTTCTAGTAATAACAATATTTAAGGTGATTTTACCAATACCGGAGGGAAATCAGAGGAAAAAATTATATTTGTTTAAAGGGAAATTCCTTCACTCTAATCTTTTTACTAGAAATGTTAGTTTTTTACTTTTCCTCGCCTCCTACGTAGGTATAAAGGGAAAGTTATGTGGTCACGCTAAAAACTTTTAAGCTAAGATTTTATCACAGTAATCCGTAAAGTTATGAGGAAAATAAACAATGGTCTCGTACCTATGTTATTTTTCCTCATTTTATACCGTAGGTATGTAGGAAAAGTATTGTGTTTGCAAAAATATCTAAAAACCGGGATGTCTCCTGAATTATCCGTTTCTGGTGTTTTTAAGACCTTCTGAGTTGTTTTTACAAAGTTGTCTGTCTGTGTGTCTGTTATCATCGTAACTTCTAGTCTTATGCTAGAGGGTCAAAACTTTGTACGAAAATAGTCTACCGCTGTAGTTGTGTTATTCGAGAAATATTTTTTTTTTGAGGTAGTACGTAATGAGCACTTTATTGGACCGTTTTAGGATGAGAAGCCAATCATTATTGTTATAGGAGGTTATTTAGTACTTTTCACCTCCAAGGACAATAATGAATGTAAAAAAAATTCCTAGGACGTAAAAGTATTTATATATTGCCGCCATTACTGTAATGTAGCGTGTTCGAAAAAACAATCTGTGTAAAACTTTCATAAGGTTTCTTTAAAAACGTTCATTTTGTTTCTGTTTTTGTTCTTGGACTAACTTTTTTTCAATTAAGTATATAGCGCAGTTTATTTAATGAGTGCTACCTCAAAAAAATAGTGTATGCCATCCGGCTGAGAATGTCTTTATGTCTTGGCAATTTTTCCCGACTCGCTTCGCTCGTCGGTAAATCTAATTGCCGTGACATAAAGACACACTTCTCAGCCTTATGGCATAAATAACTATTTTGTGACGTCAACCCGCAATAATGACAACAAAAATTTTGAAAAATCATAAAACGCAATAAAATAATGCGATAAATTGAAATTTAGCCTGCATGTAGCCATGTATAAGACTAACCTATGTGCCAAGTTTGATCTTACTTTTTATAATTAGTTTTATTTAGTTTATATTTATAGTTTTATTTTTATAGTTTATAGTTTATTTTTATATTTTAGTTTATTTAGTTTTAATTAGTCATTAGTTTAATTTTTATCGAATGTCTTCTGTACGTTTTTTTCAAAAAATTGAAAAAATCGGAGAATATTCCAATTTATTTATACCGTAGGTATATAGGAAAAATATTGTGTTTGCAAAAAAATCCGAGACCGGGATGAAACCGGAATTATCCGTTTTAGGTGTTTTAAAGAAAAGCCTTAAAAAACACTCAAGAAGCTGAGTGGTTTCCGCAATGTTGTATGTCTGTATGTGTGTATGTCTGTTATAATCGCAGCTTCTAGTGTATTTATACTAGAGAGTTGAAACTTTGTACAAAAGTTTGTCTATAGGTGCAATTGTGCTTTTTGAAAATATTTTTTCTGACGTCAATAACCCGTTGTATTGAGTCAGCAAAAATTTAGAAAAATCATAAAGCGTGGAAAAATAGTGCAATCGGGTTGAGATTTGGCACGCATGTAGCTATTTATAATAAATAAATAATAATAATAAATCTTATTTTTCATTAAATTTTATACAGATAAAAACATTAGAAAATCGTCATCTCTTAAATATAGTAATTTAATAAAACAAGTATTCTACATATTCTAAGAGCCAATTTGTTTATAAGAATTACATATCTGCCTCCGTAGCCGTGGTCGTATAGTACTGGTCTTCGGCACCGGAGGTCCGGGGTTCACAGCCCGGACTATGCTCTCAGTTTTTAGGGATAGAATTTGATGTAAAAAGATTTCGCCAGCTTTAGCTTTACTTTGAGCATAGTAGATGTGACCCACCCGAGGTAGTTCCCCCAGGGCGAACACCCTTAAGGCCCGGAAGGCCCTAAAACGGACATTATTATTATTATTGTTATTACATATGTGCCAAGTTTAATCTCATTATCAGCATTAGTTAAAACTTTAACATGGTGATTTGTTTATTCTAACGACTAGGGTAGCATTAGAATACGGAATATCACAACAAAGCGAAAAACGTTGAAATATCCTCAACAAAGTGTTGAAGATATTTCCGAATCCGATATTGAAATGTTCCGAGATGCGGTTTTCTGAAAATATCCGTAATTTTTCTTTATAAGGTTTTAACCAATAAGGTATTTTGTGAAACATCATCAAGATAAAATATATCTAACTTGTACTAGACTAAAATCTACTAGCTAAATAACAATAAACTTCGTTTCTAAAATGACACTAAACACACACACACGTTTATTGTATATGGTAATACATATGGTAATAACCATTACATAAAGAAAAAAATATTGTTAAACCTTAAACTATACAATAATGCATGAATATATAAATGTATTTTGAATTATTCATCACTATGAAAATATATTCATGATCAGAATGACAGCTTTTCCGCAAAACTTGTCTAATAAATGCAGACCTATTTTCTATCGGAATGTATCCGTTTATGAGAAAGGAAATTTTTCAAAATTTAAAAACATAATTTTTCTTAACTAAACTTAGCTGGGATTTGACGTCAGAGAATTAAATTACATAAAAACCCAACAATAATAAAAAGTATAAATTATTACATATTTGTAAAAATATAAAACATATAGTTCAGGATCAATCCCGATCGGGGCCTTTATTGTTTTTATGCAAGGGTTGAAAATTCTTTACATAAAAAATCCAACAATAATAATAAAAAATATAAATTATTACATATTTGTAGAAATATAAAACATATAGTTCGGGATCAATCCCGATCGGGGGCTTTATGGTTTTCATGCGAGGGTCAAAAATTTTTACAAGTGCCATCTTTCGTAAGGTACGTTAAGCGGATGGTTTTGAGCCTGTGAGATATCAGATACTCGTAAATGATCCTTAACCTTGATTCAACCTGGGATTAAACTAAATCGTGCACCCTCAATTTACATGTTTATATGTATATGTTTCTGCCGTATGGTTTCATAAACAGCAAAGCTTAGACTTTCAGTGAGCATGTGCTGTTTCTACGTCAAAGCTTAGACTTTAAGTGGAGCATGTGCTGTTTCTAGAAGTCAAAGCTTAGACTTTCAGTTGTGTTGTTTCTAGAAGTCAAGGCTTAGACTTTCAGTGGAGCATGTGCTGTTTCTAGAAGTCTTATAGTGGAGCAGTGTTGTTTCTAGACGTTATAGTGGAGCACTGTTAGCTTGATGAGCACGTCAAAGCTTAGACTTTCAGTGGAGCATGTGCTGTTTCTAGAAGTCAAAGCTTAGACTTTCAGTGGAGCATGTGCTGTTTCTAGAAGTCAAAGCTTCTTACGACACATAATAACTTTACTAGGAGTCTAGTGTCCTACTTTAAAGTAGGACAATATCTACTATCTTCTATGTAAGAGAGATAGTAAATAGAATCTAACAATCTGCCCTAAGTGCAAGGTCATCTATCACCTGTCTCTAATTACTATATGTATCTTGCTCAAGCATCAACATCCATAATAGTCATTTACGCATAAAGGGAGGACACACTCATTACACCAGGGGCCCGTTTCACAAAAGTACAAGTCTTGTAGTTACAAAAATTGTAAAAAAAACTTGTAATGACAAATTTACAAGTGCTACCAAGGATACACTTGTAGATTTGTAGCATTTTTCTATTTTATAAACAACATTTTCTTGTCTATTACAAATACTTATGTCATTTATTTGTAAAATTTCTACCCAAGTTCGAACCTTGGTAGACTGATTTACAAGTTCATTTTATTAATATATAACTTAGTTTCATCGCCAACTTTTAGTTTATAAGTAATCTAGTGCTCAATATGAGTTTGTAAAACGTTTTTTCTTAAATATTACTTCTCTTATTTTAGAAATAATTGCATTCAAAATAATTAACTCATATGGATGAAACTAGGTTGTGACGTTATCACAGTAAGGGTTGGTTAGATCGCCACTTGCCCCATCTACTTCCCTAAAGGGCTGGTCTGTCGCCACTCTCAGTGGCGCTTTTCCGCGTCCTAGCCCCCAGTCTATGATCGGTTTCCGACCCTTCTCTCCAATTTCACGATTTATAATTGATTCTTGTTGAAGTCCCCTTATTTAATCTTAAATAGGTAGTTGGGCCCCAATAAATTCACCCCCTTAAATTCAAGCTCATCAAAGCTGGCTATTACCGCCTTCGTGAATCTCAGCTTCTGGTTTAGGGTTTGCTCCACACACTCTGTCCGGCCACAAGGTTTTAATAATATTTTGACTCAATGTTTACAAAAACTCTTGTAGATAACAATAAATTACAATGATAATCGTAAAACACTTAGGCCCGTATTCAAAGACATCTTCCTAACATTCTCCTAACATTTTCCTAACATTCTCCTAGTTCCTTAAAGAGAATGTTAGGAAAATGTTAGGAGAATGTTAGGAAAATGTAAGGAAGATGTCTTTGAATACGGGCCTTAATTCTGACACTTGTAGTTACGAGTTGTTTTGTACAAAAGTTTTTAAGATTTGTGGGGGAGATAATCAAATTTGATTGGAGTTTGACACACATATGCTCGTTTCCTAGAAGATTTAAGAAAAAGCTTGTAACCTATACTAATTTTTTTAAATAAAATTGTATGAAAATCGCTAATAATTACTAGTCTACACTTGTACATTAGTGAAACTAATTTCTTACAATTATTAGTAAACTTGTAGCTTTTTACTTGTAGGATACAAGACTTTTACTATTGTGAAATGGGGCCCTGGTTATATTTGTTTCTTCCCGAGGAGTTTGCCGAGTGAAAAACATAATAATTAAACCTAGAGGCGTAGCCTAATAAATTATAAACTTGGTTCCTTAGGCGATCTTAAGGAAACCATGCTGTTTAATACTGAGATAAAGTCAACGAGATTAAATACATCGAGGGTAAGATGGAAATTTGCTCTCGTTATTGGTGAATTTTTCCTAGAAGGATTTTTTCTATTTTCTTCGGAAAATTGTACCCCAAATTTTATAAGCGAACTATGACAAACCTTTATTGGCTCAATCGGTTTTAGATAAAAGTCGTTTGTTGCAGTATTTTCTTGGGGACGGTCTCTCAAATTTTGTATTGGTAGCACAACCAAAAAATATAAGTTCTTTTCTTCTAAAGGAAAATTATTATTTTTCTATAAATATTCTCAAAATCTATTTTTAGACCAAAAAATATGTCTTAATAAGAATTTTTAAGTAAAAGCTGACCTGCTTAAAAAAATATAATTATTTAACCTTTAAAAATAAAAGATAATAGAATACAAAATTGCACAAGAGCTTTTAAAAATAACTCTAGGAAAAATTACTGTAATGAATTATAAACAAAGAGGGGGGAACGAAGGAAAAAGGGGCAAGTGAAGATAGAGAGTAACAGGGAAAAAAAACAAGAGCGAAAGAGTAAATAATGGGAAAAGGGAAAGCTACGATAAAGGCAGTGTAGAAAAGACAAGAGACAATAGAGTGGATATAAGAGCAAAAGCGTAGATAGAAGGAAAGAGGAGACGATTTAGAGAGAGTATAGGAAGAAAAAGAAGAAAGTGAGGTAAAGATGAAAGTTTACAATAACATGAAAGTTTGTGAAAAAAGGCTAAGAGAGGAGAAAAGGTATCAGCAACGAGCAAGAAGTCTCTATCCTAGATGACTCCCTAGAGACAAAAAATTAAAAAAATTCCCTCATTAGTTTTTTTGACAAAGTACACAAAGAGTTGTATCTTAATGAGAATTTTTCCGGTTGAGTAAAGAAATAACTACTTATTAAAATTTTAAACAAGAGATGAGTTCACAATAAGTTTGATTCGATCGTCATAAGAAAAGGAAGAATTCAGATAGCAATGGATAGACAATGCAGAACATGAAAATTTTGAAAAATTTAAAGAAAAATCATCGACAAAGAAACACCAAAAAGCATAGGCTGTATAAAGTATCGAGACTAATCTATCTTCAAGAAGATAGATCTATCTTGAACAAGGATCTTGAATAAAGGGGATGACGCACTAAGTCGATTTGCCATAGAAACAAGTGACCCCATCTAAAACCAGAAAATAGAGAGAATAAAACACGAAAGAAAAAAACCAACTGCACATGCTTGGTAAAAACTGCGCATGCTTACAATTCTTAAAACAGCGCAGGTCTTAAAATTTAGAGGCAAACTTACGTCACAATGATTTCTATTGTTTATTGCTTGAGAAGGTTAAAACAAAACACGCTTAAATTATCACTCACTGAAGAGGCAAAGTATATTCAAAAATTTAAAATTATATAAGCACAAATGACTTAACAAGCACCACAAATGTAACAATCACGAGAAGCACAGAAGAAAGTTGAGAAGCAAACTCGACAACCTTGCTACATAACCTGCGTTTGGCGCTTTTTTCATTATAATCAAGGGGAAGGGGTAAGTTTGCTTCTAATTCTCTATCTCATACAACTTCCATGGGGTCAGAAAAGTTCCTTAATGCGTCATCTCCTTTATTCAAGATCCTAGATCTTGAAGATAGATTAGTTTTGATACTTTAGACAGACTATGCTTTTGGTGTTTTTTTTTTCGCTTGTTTTTCTTTAAATTTTTCAAAATCTTCCTGTTCTGCATTGTCTATCCTTTGCTATCTGAATTCTTCCTTTTCTTACGACGATCGAATCATACTTGTTGTGAGCTCATCTGACCGGCAATTTATTTATTTATTCTTACGACGTGAGCCATTTTACAAAAAAAAATATATAACTATAGTATTACTAAACAATAATGAATACAAATTTAACACAGTACAAAGATCAAGTTTTGAACCAAAAATATAAAGCCAATAATTTAGTTTTTTTTTGAGGTAGTACGTAATTGAGCACTTATGGACCGTTTTTAGGATGAGAAGCCAATCATTATTGTATTAGGAGGTTATTTAGTACTTTTCACCTCCGAGGACAATAATGAATGTAAAAAAAACTCCTAGGACGTAAAAGTAATTCTGCCGCCATTACTGTAATGTAGCGTGTTCAAAAAAACAATCTGTGTAAAACCTTCATGAGGTTTCTTTAAAAACGTTCATTTTGTTTCTGTTTTTGTTCGTAGACTAATTTTTTTTAAAAGGTGTTCTAATTGACAATTTTTGTGGGTTTATTTGTAAAGCTTTTACATTTTTGAGTAAAAGTGTGAAGCTATGGATGAATTCAATGACGACGATAATATGGAGTTAATTGGACGTTTGTTTTTTTTTCAATTAAGTATATAGCGCAGTTTATTTAATGAGTATTACCTCAAAATAAATAGTGTATTCCCTCCGGCTGAGAATGTCCTTGTCTTGGCAATTTTATAGGTAAATCTAGTTGCCGTGACATAAAGACACACTTCTCAGCCTTATATCATAAATAACTATTTCCTTTCTAATAAAAAGAAAAAAATAGTCGAAGTAGTACAAAATGCGTCACATTTTTCAGGTCCGGTTCCTGGATCTGAAAAGGTCAAATTTTCAAAAACGGGAAGAAATGGTCTTCTTCTTGATGTATTTAAATTAAATTTTCTTTTATGATTACGTGGAAAGCTTTCTGTATAAAATATATAACTTTCTTTCAAAATAAGGTGAAATAACCCTATTTATAAATATATTTAATTCTATGATAATTTTAAATCTTATATACTTCTCTCTATCATTTTCAATTTTTTTATTATAGTAATAATAGTTGTAATAAAATAAAAGAGAAATCTTTTTCTAGAAAGGAATAAAACTTGGTATGAAATTCTATAAATTTAAAAAAAAGAAAATAGAATATAAAAATGTTCAAGGAAAAAAACATTTTTAAAATTAATAAAAATTGTAAGAAATATAATTTCTAAGGAAATTAAGGCCAAAAAAAACTATAATGGGGTTACCTTATAATCTTAAATCTCTTGAACAATAAGGAGGTTGCCTCATAATCTTTAACTCTCATAAACTATAGGGAGGTTGCCTTATAATCTTTAACTCTCATAAACTATAAGGAGGTTGCCATATAATCTTAAACTCTCATAAACTATAGGGAGGTTGCCTTATAATCTTTAACTCTCATAAACTATAAGGTTGCCATATAATCTTAAACTCTCATAAACTATAAGGAGGTTGCCATATAATCTTAAACTCTCATAAACATATACTGCCTTATAAGGCAAGTATGAAGGCAGGTATGGAGCCTTCATACTGCTAAGGACCAGAGATCATTATAACGCACTATACTAAAGGAGCCTTTATACTGCTAAGACCAGAGATAACGCACTATATAAAGGGGCCTTCATACTGCTAAGGACCAGAGATCATAATACGCAGTATACTAAAGGAGCCTTTATACTGCTAAGGACCAGAGATCATAATAAGATACTAAAGGAGCTTTATACTGCTAAGGACCAGAGATCATAACGCACTATACTAAAGGGCTAAGGATCAGAGATCTTAATAACGCAGTATACTAAAGGAGTCTTTATACTGCTAAAGACCAGAGTTCATAATAACGCACTATACTAAAGGAGCCTTTATACTGCTAAGGACCAGAGATCATAAGAATAAGAATAAGAATAAGAATAAGAATGCTTTATTAAAACATAAAAATTTACAGAACTTGTAAAAGAAAGAATATGTAATAAAGCCTCTACTCCAGGGTCAAGGAGACCGTTAGGAGGAGGGTTACATTATCGTTTTAATTGGCTTTCTAGTTATTTATTATAATTAATATCTGCATATATATACACATACATACACACACACATATACATATATATACATATATATATATATACATATATATACATACATATACATACATATATACACATACACACACACATACATACATATATATATACTCATACACACACATACATTCATTCATACTAATACATATATATATGCACACATGAATACTTTTGAGTGCATTTTCATGTCTCACTTTTTTGTGAAGCTGAACATTAGCTTAATTATTTGTATTAAGTCGTTAAAAGATAGTTTATTTTTATTATAAAAACTAAAAAGAAATTGATAAGAAAAAGAAGTAAAATTTTATTGAAAGTTAAATTCTTTAATAAGGTAGGATCTGTATTTACAGATTGTTTTATATATGAGGACAAGGTAAAACAGATCTCCAAACAGGGGTTATCCAACAGTTTTAGATATTCACTTTCAGTGAGTATTTTTTTCCCTAGTGAAGCCAATCTGAACTCAGATAGCACTGGACAAACTGCCACAAAATGGAAATTATCTTCAAGTGCCCCCATATTGCATAGTGAGCATCTATGATCCAACCTACCAATCTGCAGTTTACCGGGAGTAATTGGCCCCTAGCTTTAATAATATTACTTATAATATATTTGTCCTGGATAAGAGATAAATATTTTGGCACTGGTTTACCTTGTACTAATAAATAATAGTGAGAGTGAAATAGTGAGTTACTGGCTTTTTCAAATGCTTCCTGTCTATGAGCCACTTCTACCTTTGTCACTAAGTTAGTAAGTTGACTCTTGAGCTCCTCCACTCTGAGTCCATTCAAGTCCAGAACCACATCATGCATATTACTTAACGTCTCCCAAGCCTTACACCAGTATATTTTTCTATTGAATATTTCCCTGGCTAAGAAGTTAGTTAACCTGTGATCACCTTGATCCAAAGATTTTAAAATGAAATCAAAATGAAGCTTTAGTGTGGTGGCAAAAATGGGGGGTAACCCGGTTTCTAAAGTAAGAACATAATTAGGAGTGTTAGGGGGTAATAGGAATAGTTTTTTAACAAGAATCTTAATAAGTTTTCCACCTGCTCGACCTGCTGGTAACCCCAGAATTGAGCACCATAAGTTACAATTGATTGGGATACTGCTTTAAAAACCTTTAACTTTTGCTCAAAGGGAATTTTTTGTGAAAAGAAATTCTTCCAAACACTGTTTATTGTTAGTTTGGCAGCAGACAGCTTTTCCTGAAAATGTGTGTCTAGAGAGAGACTGTGAGAGATGGTGACACCTAAATATTTGTAGCTTTTAACAATCTCTATCTTTTCATTTTTGTACCAAAATTTGTCATTTTTTGTAACTTTGCCTTTACTACCAAAAATTACTATTTTTGATTTCAATAAGTTTACTGACAGGCTCCACAGGTCACAGTATCTCTCTAGGTCTAATATCATTTTTCTCAGGGATGCAATGTCGGGAGCCATCAGCACAAGGTCATCTGCGTACAGTAAGACTTTAATTAACCATTTACCAATGTTGATGCCCCCCGACAGCGCTCCCTCAAGGTCATTGATAAATAAGGAAAAAAGCAGTGCTGAAAGTAAACAGCCTTGTCTGAGACCTGAGGACGTAAGAAAATATTCTGTAATCCCTCCATTACACCATACACAGGCCTCAGTCTCGGACAAAAGACACTTGAGAATATTAATAAACTTAGAGGACACACCTAAACCATAAAGTTTAAAGAACAGTGCTTTTCTTTGAATAGTGTCAAATGCAGACTTAAAGTCTACAAAAAGACAATAAAGTTTTTTTCCTTTTTGTGAAGTATGTATCTTAACAATATTGGCTAAATTAAAAATGTTGTCTGTGGTAGAATAACCTGATCTGAAACCTGCCTGACATTCAGTCAATATATTGTTACTTTCAACCCAGTTTTTGAGTCTTTCTAACATCATGGATGAAAAAAGCTTAAGTATGCAGTTTAAAAAAGAAATGCCTCTATAACTTGATGGGTCCAAAGTATTGCCCTTTTTATACAATGGGTAAATTATTGCTCTCTTTAGATTAGTAGGTATCAATTCTTTAGACCATATCAGGTTATAGAGCTTAAGAATATTTTCCTGACAGTTGAGAGGGGTATGTTTAAAAAACTCATATGGTACTCTGTCTGGGCCAGGAGCTTTACCAACTTTGCACTTATCTAAGGCCATTGACAGTTCATTAAAAGAAAATAACTTATCCAGGTCTTGGTTAATTATTAATGGTTCAGCAAATGAGATTTGGTTAGAAGGGGTGGAGGAGTCAAGAGATTTCTGAAATGGTTAAGCCAGTCATCTTTCTTCAGATGTGGATTAACCATTCTATATTTATTTTAAACTTATTAACCGTATTCCAGAAATCCCTTGTATCTCTCACCTTAGAAATATCTTCAAGCATTTTAAGTTTATAAATTTCTTCTTTTCTCTTCAGAAGCAACTTGAAAAACTTATTTGCTTCAAAATACTTAATTTTGTCTTCATGCAAGTTAGTTTTTGAGTGAGTGTTAAGGCATGCATAAGAATTATCCCTGGCTTTCTTGCACTCAAGATCATACCAGGGTTGCTTAGGTATAAAACTAGGTTTAGGATTAGAAAATGTTAACTTACCTTTTTCAGCACTGTTATGAATAGAATCCAAAATAAAATTATTTGACTTCTCAATATCAGAAAAAATAAATTTACTTTCCCAGTTAATTCATGCAATTTTAGTTTAAACATAACATTATCAACCCCTGTCCAAACAAGCTTAGGTAGAAGAGGCATTATTTTATTTTCAGAATTTAAGTTAGTTATAGATTGCAACTCAAGTTCAAGAGGCATGTGGTCAGAGAAATGTTGTTTGCCAATTTTAAAATTAATGAAACGGTTTAAGGCTTCGAGTTGCACACCACACAAATCATTGACAGAACATCCCATGACACCAACAAAAGTCCAGTTACCATTAGCATCTCCCTCCGATCTGCCATTCATAATATAGTGCTAGAACTCTCGCAAAGGTCCAGCAGTTTTTTACCTCTAGAATCAATTTTTTTATCCTTTGAAACCCTGTGAGAACTAATATTCAGACCAAAACTTTGTAAAACATCCTCAGGAACCACCTGCCTCTCGCCTATACGGACATTGCAATCTCCTATCAGTATAAAATTATTATCACTCTTATTTGATATGGCATCACTTAACATGGTAAAATCGTCTTCCCAATTATTAGGATTAATATAAACTGGAGAAGGTTTATAGTCTGACCTGTATCTGAATAATTGATTTTAACATAGTTAAGGTTATCATCAGAGACAAAGTCAATAGCGCTGTGAGAACACTTATACCCATTAATATACCTCCAATACAACGACCAAATTTAAACTTTTAGTTGCATTCACAAATTTGAGCTTATAATTATAGAATGTTCTCACAATGCAATCAACAAACTCTTCACCGAGCAAATGAGTTTCTAACAAAATAAACACATCAGAAGTTTTTATGTAGTTAATAAATAAATAATCTTTTAACTTAGACTTAATACCTTAATATTATAACAACTATTTTTAAAGGAACTATTATTTCCTCTGAGATCCTTAAAGTTTGCAGTTTTTTTGTTTTTCTTCTCCCTCTTTTTCTCCGTCAGTTAATTCTACGGCCATCATTAGACTTGTTCCAAGTAGCTATCAGAGATGAGTGTATATCCTTTAGGGCAGCTGATCCAATAAGATCACAAATAATATTTAATCCATCATTTCCTTTATGAAGTATGTTGTAATTTTGATCCAGATCAAAGCGTTGGTTATCAATAATTATGTAATCTCTTATCAAACTTACACGCTTGTTAGGGTTCAAGATTTTGATTTCCCTACGCAAAGCAAGCCAAAAGTTTCTTTTCATTCTTGTAGGATAAGAAAAATCTCTTGAAACTGACATAGATGATTGAGAATTAAGCTTGCTACAGTTTTTAAGTATACTATTTATGTTCTCATCAGACGGAATGTGTGCAATTATTCTGATGTCCTTGGCATTCTGATTTCTTTGGCCTAAAAAGTGGCACGGTTAACAAAATATTTTCAACACCTAAATAGTCCTTAACGAAGCATTTAATAGAATTTTGGCAGTCTCCTTCAATTTTAATTCCCTTAAAGATAAGGTTATTCCGCCTACCACGATCTTCTAATTCAATGATACGAGCATTTCCAGCGTCCACTTGTTTTTCAAGGTTTCAACATCTCTATCAATTGTTTTTAACATGATTTTCAACGATACATACCTCGTCTTTAGTAGCAAAAACGTTGACAAATGTGTATTGTAAAGCATCTAAAAGATCGCCAAAGGCTAAGGTGCCGACTAGAGCTGTTCTATCCACGTTTATAGGCATACTTAGGCTTCCCGAATCAGGCATAATGTTATTTTTTACTTTTTTTGAATCAGGCGAAGGAGATGAGTTAGGTGAATCTTGATTTCGAAGTCTTTTACTAGGGGTTACGGAACCCGAAGGGTAAGAAAACACAGACACGTTTTTACTCATCCACGAAAAATCCGACAATCTCAAACTTCCAAGCTAAACAAATGGTTTAGCAAACACAGAGACTATTAATACCAGAATTAAACTAAATAAAAGTTTTTAGAAGTTAATAAATAATAAAAACTTGATAAAAATAGGCAGCACAAAATAAAACGAACTATAACCTTTCCCCTCCATATGTCCATATGTACTAAAGGGGCCTTCATACTGCTAAGGACCAGAGATCATTATAACGCAGTATACTAAAGGAGCCTTTATACTGCTAAGGACCAGAGATCATAATAACGCACTATACTAAGGAGCCTTTATACTGCTAAGGCCAGAGATCATAAAACGCACTACTAAAGGAGCCTTCATACTGCTAAGGATCAGAGATCTTAATAACGCAGTATACTAAAGGAGTCTTTATACTGCTAAAGACCAGAGTTCATAATAACGCACTATACTAAAGGAGCCTTTATACTGCTAAGGACCAGAGATCATAATAACGCACTATACTAAAGGAGCCTTTATACTGCTAAGGACCAGAGATCAATAACGCACTATACTAAAGGAGCCTTTATACTGCTAAGGACCAGAGTTCATAATAACGCACTATACTAAAGGAGTCTTTATATTGCTAAGGATCAGAGATCTTAATAACGCAGTATACTAAAGGAGTCTTTATACTGCTAAGGACCAGAGATCATAATAACGCACTATATTAATGTTGTCCACGTACTGATAATCACAAGCGAACTTAATTACCCAGTACATATTAGTTTGCTCCAGACTTCTAAGGACCAACTACCTTGATAACGCGCACTACATTTTAGCTGTCTTTATATTGCTAAGACCAATAAACTCAATGACGCACTACATTTTATATAAAGCCTAATTTTAGAACCCTAACCCAATAAACACTTAACACAGCCTTCTCTTAATAAAAATAACTAGATATTGGGAGGCGGTATGTTAGGGCTGGAGATTGTCAAAAGGAAAGTTTGATGTATTTTTGATACTTCCTTATAAACTCAACGTAGAGGCGCCTAAATTCGATCAATATATTGTTTAACCTTTTTTTCACACTTCAGTCCCGTCCCCCTTTGCTTCGGTACTCCCAATTAATTTATTGACCCCTTTTTTGTCTCTAGGGCTTACATAGATACTCTAAGATGTCATTCTGTCACTTTACTTTTTCTATCTTTTTTCCTCCAAGAACAATATTACTAAAGTAACTGACAGAACAGGGGTGGAGTTTAATGAACGAAGAGGGAGAAATTTGAAAATTAATCAAATATAAATAAATATTTTTAAAGTGACTGAAGTAAACAACGTAACTAAAAAACGTTTTGAAGTTAAGGGCAGAGACTATAGATACTTAAACAGTAAGACTGTCGACTTAATGGTGTGAAAATTTGGATTCCGGTCGACACTAGCGCGGCGGGGGACCTACCTTTCAATTGAGTGGGCGTGTCTTGATTTCCCGCTTTTTGCCTACAGTCAGTTTGAAATTTAATTTTTATACTTTGTATAGTTATACTTCTAACTAACCCTACCACATAAATCTTAACAGAACGCTTCTGATTATTTTTTAAGTTTTTCATTCAAGTAATTTTATTAATTTAATTGATTCAATCAGGTAATAATGAAATACTGGCTAAAGTTTACACGTGCTAGAAGATAGATTTTGGCATTTAATGCAGCCTGTATTTTAATTACATCAGCAAGATGCGCACATGTGATTAAATGTAATTACCTGATAAAATCGACTAAATCAATAAATTAATTAAATGAAATTTACTTAATATCTTTCATCAGTAGCGTTCTTTGGAAGTCTTAAAAAGGTTTCTATTTACTTTTAGTTTCTGAATTTTTGAAATACAGAACATGCAACGGCGAACAGTTTTTGTGAAAAATACATACAGAAAACAATCATTTATAATAATATAAATGTAGCTGTCATAACCAAGAATTGCCATGGTGTTCATAAATTTAAATATAAAAATATCAGTCATTTTTGGAAAGCTATTGGGGTTAGTTCATAAGTTGTCCGCACCGGTCCGCCGCAGCGCTATTTTTAGTAGCTTGCGATAATCGAGTCCAAACTTTTCCTCATTTAAGTTAACCCCCCCCCCCTGGTTAAGGGTCTTAATTAGATTTTTATTTTTCGTAGTTTGGAAATTTTTGAATAAACACCCTTAAGCACCCCTTGTTCATTTATGTTTTGAGGATGTTGTCATATTTCATAAGAAGCCTGTTGCAAGGGTGTCTTACCTGTTGAGAAATAATAAAGTCGGACCTGTTGCTTATTGAGGGAACCAACAAACTCCGCTCAACTACCTCATACCACTTCGTCCCCCGATTTAGGTCCAACAGGCATGAAACCTCGCAGCAACAACTCGCTATTCTCAAACCTAACCTTTTACACCATTGACGGGATAAAACCAACAGGCGTTCGCAAAGCCAAAACCCTTTCCCCCAAACAACCCTTATATAAAATAAGTAAAGCATAATCCTTTAGAAGAACTTTCCTACCGACTGCGCCATATTGTAGTTCTTCATAAAACAATATACTGAAGTAATAACACGTTTATTAGAACACTTTTAATTATTAGGTACTCATTTAGTACATTAAGATAATATTACTTAATTATTAAGATTAAAAATTAATATTCACACAACTCAGTGACGCTGCACCACTTCTTTTTACGCTTCTTAGCATTTTATAACACCCACAAGCGCAAACATTCATAACATCTACAACACCTAAGACGCATTTGAAAGAAATATTCGTCGCAGCAACTGCCACATCTCATGCAAACATTATCTTACTTATACATTAACTTCATTCTTATTAAATAAATACTTTAAGAATTTTTATCTTTATTTAAAATCAATTTTTTTCCGGCGGATTATCTCTAATGACTAAAAGTTTTTTTAAGCAAATATATATTTTTATTCACTTATAAGCCCAGTTTATGCTACTTTTCAAAATTCATTTAAGCATTTTCTCGAATTTTTTTAGAAAATTGACAACATAAGAATACAGACCTAACGCTGTCAGCCTAACGCTGACGGCGTTTATTTGAAAAAATAGTGGTAAATCACCGGGTAACCAAAAATACGGTCGATCAACAATATATGTCGACTAGGGTGTCGTTTAAGATGTTTATGGGACACTGAATCCAACAATACCGGTCCGGAGACTAAAAGAATACTAAAAGCTAGGGTTCCGAGGTTCGAATCTTGGTACCGAAGCTATTATTTTATCGTCTTATTTACCGTTATTAAGTGTATATAATTCCTAACTTTTTATTATACCACTGACTGATCACAATAAACACCATACGAGTCTAAAATAGTTTTTATTTATCTCAAATAATACTATTCTGTGTTTTAAACTAATAGGCGTTTATTAAATTGTTCAATTCATGGCCCATTTTTTGAGAATATTATTGTATTCTCATTAAAAGTCAAAACATACGATATAGGAATTCCATTTTTGAACTTATCGAAACAAGGAACTTACCAAGCAATCATAAAGTACGGCTTGAGAATCACCAGATAGACGAAAACATCTTAGACAAAGAATTTTCTTGCTGTTACAGCTGTTAACAACTTCTATTTTTTGTAGTCCTCAAAGAAATAATTAATAATTTGTTGTTTGAAAAATAAAATATTAACCGAGCAAAGCTCAGGTATCACTGCTAGTATTTAAATAAAAAAGACGCCTCGCATCTTTTTACAGACATAATTAAGCATTTTATTACTCTTGTGTCATCCATGATGACCTACACCTTGAAGATACATCCCACGGTGAGATCGTCAACATCGGATTCGTCATTAGCATTTATGCGGTCACCACCTTAAAATCTTTACCTTAATTACGAGCAAAGTAACAAAAGATTTTTTTGTTTATAATTTAGTGATAAATTTGAAATTCAGTAATTATTAAAAAACCTCCTTCCTACTTGTCATAAAATAAAATAGTTTTAATTTATTTGTTTCTTCAAATGACTTTAAAACAAAAAGTTTCTATCAAAGAGAACAAAAAACGTAACTTAATCAGACTAAGTGAATAGAAATAAACAGGGATGTAAAGGGGCACATTCTGCCCCTCCCTGCGAAAAGTAGCAGTTCCAACAAGTAGATAAGAAAATACTTTTACTTTAACTTAACATCTAGTTATATTGAAAATTGAAAACACTTAAAAACACACACAATTTTTGAAAAAACACTAAAATTCACTTACCTAGATTAAGGCTCTAGTGTGAGAGGGTATTTCTACTAAAAAAAAACACCTCATATTCTACTCTAAGGGTTTGACCGCCTCTCTCCATCTAACCGATTTGAAAAGTGTGTAGGATGTTCGCACACTACTATATAACCGCTATAATTATGTTTCACTTTTTAGTGCATCTGCCTTCATGGACGTGTAGGCACTCGATTTCGGTACCGGATGTAGTCAAAGGTTCACAGCCCGGGCTATGCTCTAAGATTATTTGAATAATATTTTTTATTAATTCTTAGAGGATAGTAGATGTAACCCACCTGAGGTTGTTCCCGCAGGTTGAGTATCCTGATAGGCCCTAAAACGGGAATTTTATTATTAATTTGTTTATATACTAGCAGTATAACCCGAGCTTCGCTCGGCAAATATTTTATTTTTCAAACAACAAATTATTAATAAAGGAGGAAGAAGTCTCTCCACAAAAATATATTTCCACATATATATATATTTGTGGAGAGACTTCTTCCTCTTTTATTAAGATGAACTCCATTAACGCTCACCTTAGTTCTTCAACAAATTATTAATTATTTCTTTGAGTACTACAGCAACAGCAAGAAAATTCTTTGTTTAACATGTTTTTGTCTATCTGGCCATTCTCAAGCCGTGCTTTATGATTGCTTGGTAAGCTCCTTGTTTTGATAAGCTGACAATCAAAAATGGAATTCCTATATCGTGTGTTTTGCCTTTTAATGAGAATACAATAATATTCTCAACAAAATGGGCCATGAATTGAACAATTCAATAAACGCCTATTAGTTTAAAACACAGAATAGTATTATTTGAGTCAATAAAGACTATTTTAGACACATATTGTTCATTGTGACCAGTCAGTGGTAGAATTAAAAGTTAGAGCACGATCCATCGTTTAGATTCAATCTGTTAGCTTTGAACATTTTTACACTTACCCCAATAATTATTTTAGAAAGATATCGATGACTCATAAGATGTGTTCATTCTGAGCTATGAGTATTTTAAGTTTAAAGTTTAGTCAAGCTCTATCGGAATTCCGATATAAGACTCAAATTTGTTTTCCTTGCACAAACTCCTTATGGTTATTTGAGAACGGATTTTGATGAGTCATAAAATATTTTCATTCTGACCCATGAGTAGTCTAAGTTTAAACTTTAGTTAAGATGCATCAATTAGATTCCTATCTTTAAGCATCTAAAACTTAATTTTTATATATGAAGGAATTTCGTTGAGACATATAATGTGGTCAATATGACCTATGAGTCGTTTAAATGTACAGTTTAGTCAAGATCCATCGATTAGATTACAATCTGTAAGCACTTACAGATTTTTAGACACAAAATTTAGTGTTGTACTAAACCCATATTAATTTACAACGGGTCTTGATAAGACTTAAACGGTAACTACTCAGACCTATGAACATTTTAAGTTAAAAGGAATTGAAAGAAACAGTCTCTCCACTGATTTTTAAAGATAATTTATAGACAGAGCCAGCTTTCAGTTTTAAGAAACCATCATCAGTGCCGGCGAGTTGATAAGAAAGAGTCAAGCAACAGGCATAATTGAGTTGTTCAAAGTGTTGAAACGAACTAATTTTAAGTTAAAGTTTAGTCTAGATCTATCAATTAGATTCCTAGCTGTAAGCACTCGAAGAAAGACTTTTTACACTAATCTCCTACTGTCATTGTAGCCCTGATCAAGATCTGACATGATTTATGACTCCTTCTGATATATAATTAGTCTAAGTTTAAACTTTGGTCTAGATCCTTTAAGTAATTTTCGAGTTAAAAGCAACCAAAATTTTCAACTTTTTTTTATATATATAGATTACACTCTCACACTTTTCCCGCGGGATTATCCCTCCAGTTAATATTACAGGCCAATTAAAAAACAAGTTTTTCGAACAGTAGCCCTTCCATAACAAATAGTCCTTATCCGACTCTTGTTATATATATATATATATATATATATATATATATATATTAGGTATATATATAGAGTATTTATATAATATTACTATATATATATTAGTATATTATTTATTTATTATATTTATATATATGTATGTATATAGATATGTGTGTGTAATAAAATGCGGAGGTCTTCCGGTGGTGACAGCGAATCTAAAATCGATCGAAAAAATTTTCCACGTTTAATTAATTTTTTTAAATGTTTGCTGGGTCATTATTGTACGTCATAAAAAATATATTCTACATAGCACAACTAAACCCATGGATTGATTTTTTTAAACTAAGTTTCAACTCTCTAGCATGAATACACTGGGAGCTACGATAACGGACACACATACATACGGATACACCCACACACTAATACAAACCGACAAATTTGTGAAAAACCACTCAGGAGGTCTTAAAAACACCTGAAACGAATAATTCATCTGAAATCCCGGTTTCGGATGTTTTGCAATCTCCATACTTTTCCTACATACTTATATAGTACGAAACACGGCTAAAATTAGTTGACAGCGTGGGAAAATAGTGTTGAGGATCCAATAAGGTTGGCCTAATTTGAAATTAGGCCGTGGTTTAACATCCAGGACTAACCTCATTGGCTCCCTCGTATTATTTTCCCACGCTGTCAACTGATTTTAGCCAAGTGTCGTTTTATAGTATTATTGATAAAAAAAGTTAAAATGCCTGATCCTGAAATAGTTAAACGAAGTTAAGATTAAAACACCGAAAAGAAAACAAGTGTATAGGTCAAAGAAATCAACAGAAGAAAATAGTCTAGATTACGATCTAGTGAAGCCATTGAAGCCTTGGAAGCTACAAGTGAAAACACTTTCAATATAGCCAGTTTCTTCTAACAGTATGGGGTTGTTTAGGTCTGATTTTATAAAATGTTATTGATTTTGTCAGTGAAGTAGTTTTTGCTCCTAGTCTAAATACACCAGGTTCAATTCCGATCAAAATCTATATGCTTTTTATACTGTAGAATCAATTATGAAATTATTAAAGTTTGCCCGAGTACTTTATGCAAGTTCATTTCTCCAAAATATTGAAAGGGCTACATTCCGAAAAATTGGGAGGACTACACTTCGAAATATTGGGAGAACTACACTCCGAAATATGGGAGGACTATAATCCGAAATATGGGAGGACTATACTCCGAAATATTGGAGGACTATACTCCGAATATTGGAGAACTACACTCCGAATATGGAGGACTATCTCCGAGGACTATTGCCGAAATATGAAGGACTATACTCCGAAATATTGGTGAGAACTACATCCAAATTGGAGGACTATACTCCGAATATTGAGATGTCTATACTCCGAAATATTATGAGGACCTATACTTCCGAAAATATTGGAGGACCTACACTCCGAAATATTGAGAGGACTATACTCCGAAATATTGAGAGGACTATACTCCGAAATATTGAGAGGACTACACTCCGAAATATGGGAGGACTATACTCCAAAATATTAAGAGGACTATACTCCGAAATATTGAGAGGACTATACTTCGAGATACTGGAGGAATACACTCCAAAATATTAAGAGGACTATACTCCGAAATATTGAGAGGACTATAGTCCGAAATATTGAGAGGACTATATTCCAAAATATTGGGAGAACTACACTCCGAAATATGGGAGGACTACACTCCGAAATATTGAGAGGACTATATTCCGAAATATTGGGAGAACTACAATCCGAAATATCAGGAACTAACAAGAGCGACTATACTTCGAGATACTGGAGGACTACACTCCGAAATATTGGAGGACTACATCGAAATATGAGGGGACTATACTCCGAAATGATTGAGAGGACTACACTCCGAAATATGGGAGGACTATACTCCGAATATTAAGAGGGACTATACTCCGAAATATTGAGGGGACACTATACTTCGAGATACTGGAGGAATACACTCCAAAATATTAAGAGGACTATACTCCGAAATATTGAGAGGACTATACTCCGAAATATGGGAGGACTATACTCCGAAATATGGGAGGACTATACTCCGAAATATTGAGAGGACTATATTCCAAAATATTGGGAGAACTACACTCCGAAATATGGGAGGACTACAACTCCGAAATATTGAGAGGACTATACTCCGAAATATGGAGAACTACACTCCGAAATTTGGGCAGCGACTACACCTCCGAAAGATTTGAGAGGACTATACTTCGAGATACTGGAGGACTACACTCCAAAATATTAAGAGGACTATACTCCAAATATTGGGAGGACTATACTCCGAATATTGAGAGGAACTTATATTCCGAAATATTGAGAGACTACACTCCGAAATATGGGAGGACTATACTCCGAATATTAAGGGACCTATACTCCGAATATTGAGAGGACTATACTCCGAATAGAGACTATACTCCTATACTCCGAAATAGGAGGACTATACTCCGAAATATGAGAGACTATACTCCGAAATATTGAGAGGACTATATTCCAAAATATTGGGAGAACACACTCCAAACATATGGCGAGGACTACACTCCGAATATGAGGATGTCTATACTCCGAAAATTGAGAGGACTATACTCCGAAATATGGGAGGACTTCACTCCAAATATTGAGGAGGACTATACTCCGATATATTGATGAGGACTATACTCCGAAATATGGACAGGGATTGAGAGACTTATATTCCGAATATTAATGGGAGAACTACACTCCGAAAGAGAGGACTATATTCCAAAATATTGGGAGACTACACTCGAAATATGGAGGAATACTCACTCCGAAATTTGAGAGGACTATACTTCGAAATACTGGAGGACTACTCGAAATATTAAGAGGACTATATACTCCGAAATATTGAAGGGACTATACTCCGAAATATGGGAGACTATACTCCGAAATAATTGATAGGACTATATTCCAAAATATTGGGAGAACACGAAATATACACTCCGAAATATTGAGAGGACTATATTCCGAAATATTGGGAGACTACACTCCGAAAATGGAGACTATACTCCAGAATATTGAGAGACTATATTCCAAATATTGGGAGAACTACACTCCAAAATATGGGAGGACTACACTCCGAAATTTGAGAGGACTATATTCCAAAATATTGGGAGAATACACTCCGAAATATGGGAGGACTATACTCCGAAATTTGAGAGATCAGATGTATGTAGATGATTTAACTCTATGTAAAGAAATCAAACGTATCCGGAGGTGATAACCTGAGCTTATATGAATGACATGTGACCTCATTGCAGGAATCGGTATAGGCGGTCAACATTGAAAATTTACTATTTATGCTTGCAATGAAGAAATTTCCGTACTATAACCTAACATATTAAAAATTTTGATTTATTTAATCAAAAAACCCTTCAATTGAATCACCTTATAAACTCAATCAACTTAAATCTGCTTTCCCTAAAATCGACATTTATAGTTAAAATGTTTTCATAATTAGGGAGTGAGAACCCTTAACATTTTCAAGAGCATACGTTCATTAAAATTATTAATGTAATTACAGTGAAGTCTGAAACAAAAATTAGAGATCTACTTTTAGACTCTAAATACTCGTTTTTAATTTAGAATTTGTCTTATTTTTAACTAAAACTTAATTTCTTTTTACCCTACTTAGGTTTCTGGTTAATCGTAGAAATTGGTTTCGCTTACCACTTGTTTTTGAGTTAAGTCTGTCTCTTGAAATTAGGAATCCCTTTTAGAGGTGGTGGGTCTTTCTAGAGCTCTTTGAAAATCTAATTTTTCCGGGGTTCTCAATCGTATGTAGCTTAAAAAACGTTTATGCCGTCCAGATCCAAGTTACGAATTTTTACGTTATTTGAAACCTATGATTTTATTTTTTCGTTCTATTAAATTATTTTTTTACATCCTGACTAACCAGTTAAAAACAATTTAAAATTGAAAATATTAATTTTAGAAATAAAGTGGAATGCAATGTTTGTGATTGTAAATTGAAAGCGGTGCTCTTGATTGTAAAGTGAAAGCGATGCTCTTGATTATAAATTGAAAGCGGTGCTCTTGATAGTAAAGTAAAAGTAATATGTGTGATTGTAAATTGAAAGCGGTGCTCTTGATAGTAAAGTGAATCTATGTTGTTTGAAATAGGTGCTCTTGATAGTAAAGTAAAAGCAATATTTTTGATTGTAAGCAGTGCTCTTGATGGTAATGCAATGTGAATGTTATTGAAAGCGGTGCTCTTGATAGTAAATTGAAATCAATATTTGTAATTGTCAATTGAAAGCGGTGCTCTTGATAGTAAAGTGAATGAATTGCTTTTGATTGTAAATTGAAAGCGGTGCTTTGTATTGTAATGTGAAAACATTGCTATTGATTTTAAATTGAAAGCAGTGCTGTTAATTGTATAGTGAAAGCAATGCATTTGATTGTAAATTAAAAGCAGTGCTTTTGATTGTTAATCAAAAGCGGTGCCTTTAATTGTAAGGTGAAAGTAATTTTTTTCGTTCGTGTTTAAATTTGACTAGATAAATGGATTAGTAACATTTAATTTTATTATTTAGACGCCATCAAGAAAATATTGACTTTTGATGGCATATAGGTATATTTCCCTTTTAAATTAAAGATAAGTAAAATCTATCTTTACATTATCTAGTCGCGAGCCCCCAGTCAGCGTTGTGCTGTATCTTTCATCTACAAACAAACCCTCATTAGATCAAAGTATAATCAGGCCTGCTGTCGGAGTTCGCCGTACCTATTTACTACATATAGTCTACTATACTACTACTATTTAGTACCTATAGTTTAGTATAGTCTATCATAAAATCATTAATCTTTGGGGCCCCATCTAAGTTGGGCTATATTTTTTACCCATAAATAGGGCCCCATTTGAGAATAGTATAGTCTACCTAAACATCATCAAGTTGCAGGGCCCCTTGTCGCAGGGTTAAGCAATTTTTTTTGGCCCTAGTGTTTTTCAACCTATGACGTATGAGCTTTAAAACATTTTTTAAAAACTTATTGACGAAAATATATTTTTATAAGTGCAATACTTAAATTTGGATGCAAAAGTTTGTTTAAATGCGTCAAAAATTGATGTTTACAGTATCAATTAAAATTATTATAAAATTAATTATAATAATGAAATTTATTCGTAATATTCTTATAATGAATTCAAATTAATAAAAATTGGGACTGGCAAGTATGATCATAGATTATATTTGGTTAATGGACTTGTAAACCGCGCTTTTTATTAAGCTTTAAAATTAACCTTTACTTTTGCCAATAAAGAACTTGTTTAAAAAAAATAACCTTAAGATTTGCACTAGAAATTGATTTAATTTATTTTACTGAGCCAATTTAATTTATTTTCACTGAAGCCTTGCGAGGCCGCAGTGATATTATAATGCTTTGGTTAAAAGCTTAAGTTAAACCAGAAAGTGAGCGAGCGAAAAGAGAGTTTGAAGTTGTGAGAAATTTTCGAGAACCCTATACTCGAGTTTTTTTTCTGATTTATGCTGTAGGAATATATAAAAAAATATTGTGTTTGCACAAGCATAAAAAGTTAGTTTTAGGTGTTTTGAAAACAGCCTGTGGAAACCGCTGGGTCATTCCATATCAAATCAACATAGGTAAAAATACTTGATACCTCCAATTTTAATATAATTTGGCTGACAGGTAGGGACCATAGAAGGAAGAAAATATCCAGATTTTTGGCTTATTTGGTGCAGCCATATTGCCACAGTGGGGTGGTAAATTTACCAAAAAATGTGATTTTTCAACTTTTCTTTGACTACAAAAATGGCTGTATCTAAAATCCTGCATATGGTATGATTTTTAATTGGGTGGCATTTAAAAGCTTAAACTTAGCTCTTTCAAATAGATTCTACATACTTTAGGATAATTAGTCACAAGTTTTTATTATGAGCAAATATAAAATAAAAATGCTAATATCTCAAAAAGCGCCTTTTTAAAAATTTTGAAAAAATTCCTAAAAAGAGCTTAAATTTTTAGTAAAATGTCCACTAAGTTTCATTTTGGGACCGCCAAGGGATTGGACACAGTAGCGCATAACGTGTGTCAAAGAGTAAAAAAGTCACTTTTTTGCAATTTTTATCAATGATTATGTGATAAATCTTAACTTTTTTACACTTTGACATACCTTGACACACGTCATGCGCTACTGTGTCCATTCCCATGGCGGTCCCAAAATGTTTAACAGATTACTTGTGTACGTTTTTAAAAAATTGTAAAAAATAACGTACAATAATCCAATTGAGTTAAAATTTGGTACAAGTGTATACCCTTACGCGTAGAGATATTATTTCTAGAGGGGCCCTATTAGCTGAATTTTGAAACATCGAAAAAATAACCAGACTACCTTCGACTTTCAATATAATGAAATAAACAGAAGAAAATTACAGTAACATATATTAAATAACGTTTAAATACACATTAAAATACAGAATATGTAAGAAAGGTAAAAACAATTGATTTATTTAAACCTTAAACTTACTCTTGAAGGAGGTTTCATGAGGTTACACAGAGCCCTTGAGAGCCCCAAAAAGATGTTTCAGGACTCTCATTGCATTAAGATATGCAATGTCCTCTCTAGTATACGTACATCTCTATGCCCTTACGTAATAAATAAGTACATTAAGTTTCGTTTTAATACGAAAAGTATATCTATAAATTTTGTTGGATCATAATAGTTTAGGAGCATCGGGCATGGTCAGTGCCTAGATGGGTGACCGCTGGAAATGAAATGGATGCATTTACTATCAGAGAATGAGCGAAACAAGTGAATGAGGACAAGTGAAACAAGTCCGAATACTTGTTGCATCATACATTTGGTGCTTTGTTTATTCTGAGGACAAGTAGAAACGAATCCGAATACTTGTTGCACCATACATTTGGTGCTTTGTTTATTCTGAGGACAAGTGAAACGAGTCCGAATACTTGTTGCACCATACATTTGGTGCTTTGTTTATTCTGAAGACAAGTAGAAACGAATCCGAATACTTGTTGCACCATACATTTGGTGCTTTGTTTATTCTGAGGACAAGTGAAGCGAGACTGAAGTAGGGAAGATAACCGCAGCGAATCCGACAAGATAAGGAAAAGTACCGAAGTCCCTAATTTTTAATTGGACAGACATGAAGTTTCTAGTTTTCTCGTATATAAAGAAATTCGTTGAAATCGATTTTTGGAAATAAGACTCAGGTTGAGTTTTACAACTGGAGTTGACTCGATTTAATGGGATGATTAGAAAACACCAGATGGGGTATCGTTTCGAAATTACTACCCTTACACAAGAGAATAAAAACCGAATAAATTCTGTTAAATATCGTTCGTTCATCTCAAAATTTGAACACGTATAAATTGAATTTCTTATATAAAACATTTCGATTAAATATTTAATTAATTTTAACAAAATATAAGGTAATTAAATTAATTTAAAGGTAAAATTATTTAGAGATGAATTAAGTTGCTTATATTATTGATCATAGTGTTAAATTTAAACAGGGTTTACGGTTATAACGTTTGGGGTTGCTTTGAGTGGTTTGTAAGTGCTTATTTGTAATTTGAAGTCATATTTTTTCATTAAAATCTTATACGTCTAGCTCCCAATTTAGAGATAAATTGCTCTCTTTAAAGATAAATTTGCTGCTCTAATGAAAATATCTGTGCTTCTAAGGAAATTTTTTTTTAAGTAATATTAAGATACTTCCATTCCTATTTTTTACAAAGATAATAAAAAAACATGATAACTCTGATGCAACGTTTCTCTAAGATAATAAATAACATGACAACTCCGACGCTACGTTTCTCTAAGATAATAAAAAAAAACACAATAACTCTGTCGCTTAGTTTCATTTATTAATAAAAAAACATGACAACTCCGACGCTACGTTTTACTAAGATAATAAATAACATGACAACTCCGACGCTACGTTTCTCTAAGATAATAAAAAAAAACATGATAACTCTGTCGCTTAGTTTCATTAACTAATAAAAAACATGATAACTCCGACGCTACGTTTCACTAAGATAATAAATAACTTGATAATTCCGACGCTACGTTTCATTAAAATAATAAAAAACATGATAACTCCGTCGCGACGTTTCGAAAAGATAATAAATAACATAATAACTTTATGTTAATCGTCCTTACCAGCATTTGAGCCCAGGTACGTTTTACTCAAATCGCGCCCAAAAAAACATAAATAAGGACTTTTTTCACGACAAAAAATAATAACTTTGAATGTACAGATTTTTTAAAAATTTTGTCAACTCGGAAAACCTAGTTAGTGGCGTTACAACTACCTGGTTTTTAATAGGGTATCTGTCCTTCCCAAGCTTGATTTTTGTATATATATATATATAATATATATATATATATATATATATATATATATATATTATATATATATATTATATATATATACGTATTTATTCGTGGTTAGGGACATTTTAAACGGATTTTGGTCATTGTCCGAGATTTGACTCCTGCCATTATGCTAAAAATTAAAAATTCGCTAAAAATATGATAACACCAACTCTACGTTTTTCTATTACACTATTGGTGGAATCTTAATAAACGTAGCACATCTGGGTTCGATAAAAATTGACAAGAATACAATTTCTCGGCAAACAGTCAATATTAACTTCTAAAATTAAAAATATAAGCTTGTTGACTTACAAAATTGATTAATTCCGATTCTTCCAACGTAGCGTCTTAAATTAAATAATAATATTGATTTGAGCATTATTTTCTTATTTTGCCAATTTCGTAGTATTTGCTGTAGTCCGTTCAGTTAGTTGATTTTTTATTTTAATTATTTAAGAATTAAAGTTGCCATGAAGTGAAGTGTTCGCTTGGTTTTATTTAATTGATAAAATTTTCTGTCTTTTCAAAAAAGGAATAATGTTTATATTTACTTTTCCCGTATTTATACCGTAGTTATATAAAAAAGTATTGTGTTTGCAAAAAAAATCCGAAACCGGGATTTTTCGTTTCAAGTGTTTTAAGGCCTCCTGAGTAGTTTCCACAAAGTTCTCTGTCTATAATTGTGTGTGTGGGTGTGCCTTATAGTAGCTCCCAGTATATTTATACGAGAGAGTTGAAAATTTTTTACAAAACAAATTTCTGACATCATTAACCCGCAATAATGACTCAACAAAAAATCCGAAAAATCATAAAACGCAAAAAAAAATTATGCCATCCAATTGAAATTTATGTAGCCATGTTGCTAATGGCTACATACGTGTCATATAGCTAATGACACGTATGTAGCCGTGTTTAAGACTAACATATGTGTCATGTAGTCATATAACATATATGTCATATATATATCATGCATACTTCAAGAAAAAGTATTAACGCGATCGGTGATTTACGCTAAAGGTCGTCTCCGTGACTCTACACCTAAACTACAAAAATATGTAGTTAAGATGCCCTCTTAAAAGTCGAGAAGACGACTTTTTAAGATTTTTTGACATTTGACGCTAGAACACTAGGTTATTTTTAGTTATTTTTTAGTTATTTTTAGTTATTTATTAAAAATGAATTTTTAAAAAAATAACAATATTTTATTATTCTATTATTGAATCTAGTTTAAATTTTTGCTTGTTATTATGTTATTAATTTTATGTATCTGGAAGGACTGTCTGTTTGTTGGTAGGAGTAGACTCTGTGTTGCTCACGAGCCTGTGCTCATGCAACACATATAGGTTGGTTAGAATTGTTTTATGATTTTTTTTTGTTAAAAATGTAACATTTTATCTTGTACTTATTAAATTATTAAATACAATACGTGAGAACGCAAGAGCGTTTTAGCTTCAAATATCAGCGTTCTAGTAGACGTCCAACTCTGTACAGTAAAAGTTAAATACAGTAAAAGTTTTTTTAGGAGAAAAATCAAGAATGGACGTTTCTGCTACTTCTTTATGAACTCATTTAACAAGAGTGCAACTATGTAATTACTTTAATAGGCGTTCTGGCTACAATATTCATAATAAAAAGTTGCTTTAACAGCCATTCGCGTAAACACAAATTCTTAAATTTTAGCGGAGTTGACCATTTTATTATAGTTTTTAAAAGAAATGTACATCTACGCGACTGTACGTCTTAGCTAATGTAGCGCAAACATACAATCGCGCTAAAACTATTATTTTTAGCTTAAATATACGGTTACTTTTTCGACCAGTCAAGTGTAAAAGATTCACACTTGCGCATCTGAATAATGTTGCTACACATGCCTAACCTATGGTTTAATAATAAAATTATTTTTTGTCAATATTGTCTAGCGAAAAAGTATTATTATTCAAAAACTGTCTGTTTCTTTCCTAGTTCATTGTTAAAGAAAATTCAATTTCGTGGCCTTCCCCTTTGCGTGCAAATAAAGCCGTTTTTTTCCTCGAGTGCAAAATAAATGTTTAAATGTTTTAAACGTCTCTCGGACTCGTCTGAATACTAATAGGACTCTTTATTGTGAAAATTTTTAAATGAAAAATATGAGTGGGGGAAATATGCTGCAACATAAAATTTCCCTCTATAAAGTGTTTATGATGTTGGTAACTTGTTATTTTGTTTTCTTGTTAAATAATTTCATTATACGAGTTGGTAAAATAATTTTTTTTGTAAAAATACGTCTATTTTAAGACCTAAAAACAAGTCAATTTTTAAATTTATAGAACACAAAAATGACTGACAGAAACTTAAAATTATTATTTTTGAAAAATTTTATGTCTTGTCTGTAATTGATTGTAAAAATTTTTAAATTAATATATATAAAATGAAAATACGTAAATTATCAAAGAAAGACTTATTTATTTATGTGGATACGGATTCACAATTTAACAATATTTTTTTCGGGTGGCTATAAAGTAGGGACTTTACATTCTCAAAAAAGTAGTTAAAATGCGTTTTTACCGTCTGTGTTAGTTTTGAAGTTTTTTATTATAGTCGAGCATAAAAAACTACAAAATTGTCGCTGATAAAGTTCCTCGAATAACCACTAGGTGGTCGCTAGTAGTTTACAACAAGGTTATGATAGAACCTTTCTTGTTCTATTCTTATTTATCAATTAAATTTTCAAACATTTTTGTTAACAAAGTTTTGTTATTTTCAGAAGGCTCCTTTCACTGTCTCACTTCGCTCGACAGTAAATATGGTCACCGCGGTAAAAATGCAATTTCACTGTCTTCGAACATAAAATACTATCCCCTCTCTAAATATACAGTACTGTACCTATACATTTATTATTTAAGACGTCAAAATAATATTTTGCTATAGCAAAAGTATATTTATAATAGAAATATTAAAATACAAGTCAAATTAGGTTTATATTAATTTTACTAGTTTATAAAATGTTTATATTATCTATCATGCAAAATTCATACAGCTAAGATAAAATCTTTTAAGCTAACCGTGTCTACCATATTTTTAAAAATAATCGTGAGTCAATAATAGTTAGTGAAAAAATCTCAACGCAGAAAAATAATGAAGAAAGATCTACAACATTCATAAATGTATTTGATACAAGAGGCCTTCGGCACATTTGCCGATTCGCGGAGTCGGCGCTGAAGGCCGCTTCGCGGCCCACACGCGTCCTCATGGTCACATTGTGCTGCCTTCGCGGCCACATGGTTGTTGTATTTATCAGTTCGTCATATTACTGGTTAATAAAAGTGGCATACGTTACGACGTAAGCGGATATTCATATGTATTAGTGAGGAAACTTGATTTTTACACATATATATATATATATATATATATATATATTATATATATATATATTATATATATATATATATATATATATATATATATATATATGTCAATCAATAAAACCAGAATTAATACTGATACTATAATAAAACTTCATATATTTGTGAACCATACATAGTAGTATATGTATAAAAAATGTCAGCCCAATCAAAATACATATTTCATAAACTATAGTCTTGGGGACATTAGCAAGGTTAATTTTTGTACCAAGTTTCATTTCGATCTGAAAACTATATTATATGTAGCATATTATACTGAACTACATTATACTGACAGCGCTCTTGACCTATTAAGTATTTAATAAAATTTGGACAAAAGTTTTTATATCGAATTTTCGTGTTCATTTAATAAATTTTCACTGGTTTATTTAATTATTTGCAAGTCAAGAATAATAAAAAAGTATCGCGCTTGCGAAGAGACCTGTATCGTATATATACAATAGCTTTACTGGTACTTTTTCAAGTTTTCAAAAGCATTCTTAATGTAAAAAAATATTCTAAAATTCAAGTCATATTAAAAAAAACTTAAACAATGTAATCGAATTTTTAAATGTATTTTTAAAAAAACGTGAATTGTTTACATTATGTTATATATGATAATCAATAAAACCGGAATTAAGACTGATACTGAAACTTTTTTGTTGTGAACCATACATAGTAGTATATGTAAAAACATTCTAGCCTAATCTCAACACTTTATAAAGTTTTGTGATTTTTAGAAATCTTTGTGAGGTCATTATTGTGGGTTATTGACGTGAAATATATTCATAAACAATAGAGTTTGGCACATTAGCAAGGATGATTTATGCACCAAGTTTCATTTTAATCCAATAAAGCGTTTGATCCCATAAAAACGTCTAGGATGCTCTTACGTACGTACATTTACACACACACACACAGATATAATATATATATATATATATATTATATATATATATATATATATTATATATATATATATATATATATATATATATATATATATATGTCCGTATGTTTGTATGTACACGATCTTCTTTTTGTATGGCAAACGATAAGTCTCGAAAGTTTGCATATTACTCGTATTGAGGAATACATGACATATTGGAAAAGTTAGAAAGCCTATTGTTTGTAAAAAATTATGACATCATGAACCCAAGTTACTGTTACGAAAACATAATTTAAAACATTGAAATGGAATTTTTTAAAACTTGAAATGACTATAAAATAAGGCATTACATTTTTGGTAGAAGGCAAGCTAAACCGATTAAGATTCATCTGAATTGGACTATCCTTATAGGCGCAAACCTAACAAACTTTTTGGTACAGTAGTGCTAGATGGTGGAAAGCTAAGAAGAAACACCACTACCTCTTGTTCAGCCCTTGTTGGCCTACTGTTCTAGACAGACAGAACAAAGATGTAGTTTTTCTTAATAACTAGAGCATTGTAGATGCAACCCACCTGAGGTAGTTCCCGCTGGTTTAAAGCCATATTAGGCTAAAATGCATTTATTTATTTTTTAACCTCCCCCACTATAAATTAAATAAAAGAACAAGATTCTTAACTTAAAAGCTATCAGATGATGAAAATAGTTGCACATCCATAAAATTTCTTATGATAATCTAATTTTGATTTGAAATTGTTATTGTAATAATAATAATTATTTTACAGTGTTATTTTTCTTTTAAAATTATTAATTTTAAACCCCTTAAAAGTTTACTGAAATGAAATTATTTTAAAACCGTAATATTTTAAATTTTATAAATAAATAAAACTTTCAACTTTTGTTAATGAAACTTAACCATTGCTGGAAAACTTACAAATCAAAAGACAAAAATCTGAAAAATAAAACATTTATAAAATTTCATCAGTAAAAAAGTGGGTTTGGTATTACAAAATTTTCCTCTAAGAGAGAGGAGGGGAAAGATAGGAAGGAAAGAGAAGAAGTGTTTTTTGACCCGAAACCCCAGAATTTGAGAGAGATACCAGTTTTTCATTAGGACGTCCCAGTCGGTGAAAATGAACTTTTTCTTAGATACCTTCACAAAGTCGGATTTTTGTACAATTGATTCCTTTTTTTAACTTTTTGTATTGTTTTATTTTTTGTTAAAAATAACCTGCCAAATGTAGAAGTAAGCATTTTTTCTGGAATTTTAAATTTTATTGATTAACGGAATGGCTACTTGAGATGAGAGTAGAATTTTCAAACTCGTTTGACTATATTTAAGAGTATATTAGCCAATTTGGTCGAAATTTTATTTCCAATAAGAGCCTTTTTTCTATAAAAGAGGCTCTTTTTTCAAATGTTACGTAATTCCGTTATTTTTTTTTAAATATTAGACACTTGGTTGGCAATTACATCTGGTAGACATTTATGTTGAAATTAGAATTGTAAAATTATTCCTACACTAGAAACCGTATACGGGGTCTTAGAAATTATTCTTTTCACATCGAATTAATCCTTAAGACATCACAATAAAATATAATATAAATGCCCGACAGACACCTTGGAAATGTACCAAGCAACGTCTAGGAAATTTCGACATTCGTCATCATTAATGGCTCGTCATAATGTCATGTCCCACTCTGTATCGTTACGTCTAACTCATCAGAGCACCGACATAGCCTGAACGTACTGTGACCTTCAATTAATTCCGAAGAATATAATATGAAGTATTTAACAGAGACGAGCGGTGCTCTCTTACCGCCATCATACTTGGCAAGCAAAACATATATCATTTTATACTACCGAGTTTTGCAAAACATAAATAGTTGACACAATATAATTGTGCGAGAGATACCTAGGAAATGTAAGAAGCAAAATGCAATGCTACATCTGGAACTGTTCTGTCATTTGACATTCGTCATCATTAATGGCTCGACATAATTCCACGCCCTACTCTGTTTCGTTACTCTTAACTTCAGCGAACGACAGAGCATGAACTCACTCTGTACTTCAATAAAAATTCCAAAGAATAAAAAGTTATGTATTTACCGAAGACAAACGGTACTTTCTTTTAAAAAGTACCGCCATCATGCTTGGCAAGCAAAACATATATAATTTGACACAATATAATTGTGCGAGAGACACCTAGAAAGTGTAACAATAAAAATACAATCCTAAATATAGGAACTGTTGTATCATTCGACATTCGTCATTATTAATAGCCCAATGTAATTTTATTACGTAATAATGTAATTTCGCTTCGTTAATAATATGTTTTGCTTGCAGGCTGTAAATTCTCTAATAGTGTAATGTGTGAGTATTTTACTTCACAAGTATTTTACTTTGGAATTTTAAGTGATGGCCAGATTGAGTTCAGCCCTGAGACAGAGTTCAGAGTCTGTCAGCCCCCTGATACGGAATTGGATTTGTTTGTTTTTTAAGCTGGTTATCGATATTAATATACAATACGGTTTTACATTAAACTTCAATTAAAATATTTGTTTTATACTAAATATGATATGAAACAAATAGTAACGCTTCATAACACAAATTAAATAAAACACCAAGGTTGGAAAATGTCATCTTATATTACTTAATGTTTATTTAAATACCTTGTTAATTTAAATACCCTGCTTCGGACTCGCTTCGCTCGTCCTCCGATGGTAAATGCATCCGTTTCATTCTTAGCGGTCACCCATACGGCACTGACTACGCTTAATGCTGCTTATCTTTTATGATGCAACAAAACTCTTGGAGAAACTTGAAACGTTGTCAATTGGTTATTTATTACGTAGAGGTATAAAGTTTCACCAAATTTCAACTTATTTGGATTATTTTCCGATTTGTTACAATTTTTTTAAAACACGTAATTAAGTCATATGGTAAAAATTGAACTAATGCTGATAATGACATAAAACTTGGCTTATATGTTAGTATTATACATAACTACATTCGTGCTAATTTTAAATTGATCTCAACCTTTCAATTTTTCAATTTTTCAAAATTTTTGCTATGTCATTGCCAAAGTGCCTACATGCGTGCCAAATGTCAATCCGATGGCATAATTATTCCGCTTTTTATGAGTTATTATTACGGTTAATGACGTCATAAAAAATTATTTCCTGAATTGCACAATCACAACGGACTGGTTTTTTTGTACATAGTTTCAACTCTGAAGCATAAATACACTTGGATCTACGATGATTATATACATACAGACTGACAGCTTTGTGAAAACCACTTAGGAGGCCTTAAAAACACCTGAAACGGATAATTCCTGTCACTTCCCAGTTTCGGATTTTTTTGCAAACACAATACTTTTCCTATATACCTACAGTATAAATGAGGAAAAGAGAAAAAAGTATATTTAATACATTTTCGAATTATAATATTCTACTACCTGTGCAGAGCATTGCGGCTCACCAAGAAAATCTACTGGAACCACCTTTTGTGGTATTTTAATGACAACTGTTGTGTCTCTCACAGCAGTTGTATTGTTCAAATAATTTATGGACAACCTTAGTCTACACATTGAGCGTGATCGTTGCCACGACTACCTGAAATTGTTTTTAAGATTTATTTAGAGTAAGGCTCTAAAGAAATATATCTATTATTCTAATTCCTGAATTGTTTTGTGTTTTTGCATTAAAATGATTATTGATTATAACAGAACGTCAAGTGGCAACTGTCGTCGAAGGCGTCGTGGGTGATTGGAAGGAATGGTTTCTGGAATGTAGGGTTTGTACAAGAGGATTAGGATGAGAATGTAATTTGGAAAGAAAGGATCTGTATAGAGAGGAAACAATGTCATCGACGAACGGAATTTTGAGGTTATTGTGGATGATTAATTTGGATACAAACCAGGGATCACCACTGGGTGATTCCTCCTATCAAACCTGCCAATTCATTTTAACCAGTATGAGCACTATGACAAATACATTTATTTTAAACAATAATTAGTATAAACGCAATAATTTAAAAAATATTTAGCTTTTGCGAATGTGCGCATTCGTTCATAAATCGACAGATGCGCGTGTGAGATAGTTGGCTATATTTTTCCTGTTGTTGGATAAAATAGTTACACATGTTTACCTAATTTTAACTTCCTAGCTATTGTAGTTCTTAAGATGTGAAATCGGACAGACAGACGCTCGACAGAAAGTATTAGGGTTTCGAAGATTATCTTCGAAACCCTAATAATTAGTAAAAGTAGTTATAAACGCCCATTCCTTCCTAATTTCAGAATACTGAAGATATGTACCTCAAAATGTTTAGTCATATCTGATTTAAATATAATTAATGGTGAGTGTTAAAAATAATTATCATTTAATTGAAAAGGAAAGTAAAATAAGATAGATAGCTTCTGTTTTAGAGAAAACAGATGGAAAAGGTTAACATCGGAACACTTTTCCTAAATACCTACAATAGTTATTGAGAGAAAGTAAAAAATCAAACTTGAAAAAATTCGACGTTAAACATAAAATATCTATTAAAAAATAGTGCTTCAAAATTTCGACACCTCCTTCCCCCTCTGAGCGCCTTTTCCCATACAATATTTATTTGAAAGATCTTCTTGACTTCCCTTTCTTAATCTGCTATACAAGCTCCCTCCCCTCTTTTCCTGCAGACCTTCTACTGTAGGTCAGCAGGAAAAGAGGGGCCTTCTATAATAAATACGAAGGATCAAAAAATCGTTTTTTTTACTTTTGTAAATTTTTCATCACTTGAGTATTTTTATTGTTCAAAAGTAAATCTAGCTCGAGTTTTATTTTTTTTAAGGCAAATGATTTTTTCATAATAAAGACTTTTCCGCCAAAATTATGGGTAAAATAAATTTAAATTTATTTAAATGGTGGACATAGCGTGGGCATAGCTATATATACGTACTTCATTGTATTAAGCCTGGACGTATTATTTCTAGATGAGGCATATCAGTTACCTCTCAAAACGAACTCACATATTTTGAATGAGATTTTTCTATTCATAGATATATTGATTCTAGATGCGGCATATCAGTTACCTCTTGAAGCTAAGTCACATATTTTGATTGATTTTTTTTTATTCATAGATATATTGATTCTAGATGTGGCATATCAGTTACCTCTTGAAAACAACTCACATATTTTGAATGAGATTTTTGTATTCATAGATATATTGATTCTAGATGCGGCATATCAGTTGCCTCTTAAAGCTTAACTCACATTTCTTGGAGGAGGTTAATTCATGCATAAAAATATTAGTGATTGTGTCATAGTAACTATGGATTCTTACAGCATCTCAACTCACATCTCTTAAAAGTTATCATTGTATGAAAGAAATATTATTCTAGTATTTGCATATCGGTAAATTCTTTAAGCAAACTCACATCTCTTAAAAGTTATCATTGTATGAAAGAGATATTCTAGAGTTAGCATATCGGTAAATTCTTTAATCTTCTAACTATTAGATGTGGTTATTGTCAAAAAATGTAGGAGCTTTATGATTGAAACGTAAAGTGATAAAACGATGTTTCCAAGCCTTTTGCCACCTAATGTTAGTAGATAGACTATCTACTTTTGTCTTTGAATAATACTAATATAGAAGGAGCATATGACCGTAAACACAACCGTCATAAATATCTATTAATGAAGATTGATCGTAAAGAACAAATATAATAACTTAAAACACCTGCTGAGTATTTAATAAAACCGGTCTTAGATGGCAAAAGGGTGGTGAAATACAAGAATCTACATTTAGTTGACGAGGACTTCTTATAATATAATTTTAATTACTAACGTTAAACTACAATTTAATATGCTTTAATTATTGTAATGCACCGGTATTATATTAGTATTTTATGAATAATCAATCATTAATTAATAATAGAACATATTAATTCAGCAACCGGAAGTATTGCCAACTTTTTATAAGAAAATTTTATATTGTTAGGTTGGCAGCATTACTTGAGACCACCAGTGAACTGCCTTTCGTGTTATCAGTAGTGCTCCTCCTATATATAGTTCTGTGTGTCTTCTACATATAGTTCTTCTATATATAGGGTGCATTCGCGACGCTCGAGCGCTCAGAGCGTTCTGAACAAGAGGTGTATTCTAGTTATCATGATTGTGCTCAGAGGCGTGGCCAGGGGGAGGAGCCAAAAGAAGCGGGAAGCCAGGATAGTAGTGGTGGGACTGATCCTACTAATCGTGCTTTCGGCAGGTTCAGTTCGATCACTTCTCCCCACTCTTATTCAATTGAAACCTTCTTTTTATCTCAATTTTTTCTAAAATTTTATCTCACCTTCATATTCACATGTACTGTGCTGTGTTGTTTCTGTGTTGTGTTTCTGCTGTTTTGTGCTGTTTCTCTTTAATTTATACGTTTTACTTTTAATTAAATGATTGAATTTTTGAAAAAATGACAACAACAGTAACATAACCTAATAACTGTACACACAAGCCTGAATAAAACGCGTTCGCGAGACCAAGTGTGGTCAGTACGATGGTGGGGGAATTTTTGTCCCCACCATCCCCCTCCACCACTGAACACACTGACCCGAGCGCTCTGAGCGCTCGAGCGTCGCGAATGCACCCATAGTTCAGTAGTGCTCCTTCTATATATATATTCTATGAATTTGTCTTAACTTTCAATCAAAACAAAATATTTCAAATCTTTCGTGAAATATAAGTCGTTATACAAGAATTTCGTTTTAATTAAAGATGTTCGAAGCCTCTCAATGTTATAAAATAGGGTATGCCTACTAATATATTCCTCGTCTTGGTCAATTTCAATAAAAATTGCCGCAATAAAAAAATAATCTTATTCCCTGGGTAAGCAATATTTTTTTATTTATATGTATAAAATTGTTGTTTCTTTTGAATTGAAAATATATGTCTTTTAGAAAGAAGAACTGCGGGAGGAAAAGGATTGAGAACTAAAAAGGAATCTTTTGAGAAAGAGTAGGATGTAAAAATGTGAATAAAAAAATAGAAAAAAGTTAGAGATACTTGGTTTGAAGGTGGAAGAGGTAGTATTGGATTTACATACATAAAGATAAATATCGCCAATAGATTACTCAGTACAAAGAAATATTCCTGTATTCATAGCAAAAATATTTTTTTTAATTCAATCACCATCATAGAAATATATTTTGGTTATAAAAATGGTTAAAATGCTTCTGTTTATGTGAGCAAGTTTTATATAGTAAGGGAAAAATTTCCATGAATTTGGAGGATTTAAATGATTATCTGACATAAACAGGTTTAATGCATGCAATGTTTTTACTCACGAGTTTAAATATTACTTGTTCTAAATTTTTTTGTGGCACTAGTAACAATATCTGCTTCCGTAATCATGGTCGTATAGAACTGGACTTCGGCACCGGAGGTCTTGGGTTCACAGCCTGGGCTATGCTCTCAGTTTTTATGAATAGAATTTGATGTAAAAATATTTCGCCAACTTTAACTTTACTTTGAGCATAGTAGATGTGACCCACCCGAAGGGGTTCCCGCAGGGCGAATACCCTGAAGGGCCGAAAGGCCCTAAAACGGGCATTATTAATATTATTATTATTATTATTATTTTTTTTTTTTTTTGGTCTTAGTTAAATAACTAGTGAAAGGTGACAGTGGAGAGGAAATTCATCCTATTCCACTGACAGGAATTTACGTACTATATGGCAGGTTTGGAGAACTGTTGCACGTTGTAGTGGTATTAGCAAACCTTTGGGTAGACCTAATAATTCCAGATTATTTGTTAATATTCAAATTATAAGCGCCAGTGGATTTTATACCATAAGGATGTAAATAAAAGTCTATCCACAAATAAATTTCAACCAATGTAATGTTTGTCTCCATAATTGACAAACTAGTTAGTAGAAAAACTAAGCAAATGGTGCTTCGAAATATGGGAGTTAATAATGCTAGTCGTGTTACCCAAGATATGGCCTGGTGCTCGGTTCCTTATATAGGTGATATTTCTAATAAAGTAGCTAGTGTTCTACAAAAGAACAACCATAGAGTGAGTTTCAGCGTTCTTACCACCTTACGCACTCATCTCTCGCATGTTAAGGACCCGATTAAATTTGAGGCTAGCTGTGGGGTCTATGTAATGCGGTGTGGTGCTTGTGACGCGCAATATGTTGGTCAAACTGGTAGGAATATCTCTACAAGGGCGGGCGAGCACGTCCGTGAATCTACGTTAAAGACGGACAATAGTAGTAATTTTTATCAACATATTCAGCGTATGGGGCATAAAAATAGCGAGCACAAGGTTGGCATTCTTCATCGTATTACTAAAGGCCCAAAAATGGACTCGCTTGAGAAATTTGAAATTGCGCGGAGTCAAAAGGCTTTGGGTGATGATAACCTGAATGAGAGATGCGCCTGCTCAGTTCTAATCAATGAATTAATACGTTCCGTCTCCCCACTTCAAATTGATAAAGTCAGTCTGCATCCAGTCTCAAATCTTGTAACAAGACTCAAGAGGAAAAATTAGCTTCTTCTCACCGGTAAATGTTTTACAGTTTCTAGTCTTTTATTTATTTTTTATTTGTTTTATTTCATTTTTTATTTTTGTTGTTTTTCGTGCTTTTATAATTTTTCGTCATCTTGTTTGTAGGCACTGAGGATGACCTGTATTAGGTTGAAAGCCGGTTTTGTCATCATTACATTGGTTGAAATTTATTTGTGGATAGACTTTTATTTACATCCTTATTTGTTAAGTTTTTAGTTACAACTCCCTCTGATGATAAAACTATTGCTACAACTTTCACTTTTTTCAATTTCCACATATTTTTATTTCTATGGCTAAGTTCTGATATTTTTCTGTTTTATGACTTTCTGTTGACTCCAGGTTGTTTGTGAGAGGAATTCCAATTTCTATAATAGTGGCAGTTTCTGATTGTTTGTCGATAAGAAGGAGACCTGGTCTATTGAAGTCAATAGTTTTGTCGGTAGTAATTGTTCTGTCCCAATAAAGAATGGATGTATTTGACTCGAGAACTGGATCAGGATTATATTTGTATACTACATGTGGTGGATTTTTAAGTAAATAATATTTTAAGGCTAACTGTTGATGAATAATTTTTGCCACTTGATTATGTCGACAAAGATAAGCGTTATTTGCTAAGACTGGGCAACCCGATATAATATGTTCTATGGTTTCACCAGCGGCATTACATTTTCTGCATTTATCTATTACGTCAGCCTTAATGATGTGTTTCTCGTATTTATTATTATTATTATTATTATTATTATTATTATTATTATTATTATTATTATTATTACTAGTAACAATGAAAATGGTTTCATAATTCATCAACTAATAGCTTAGTTGTGTTTTTAAGTAAACGGTAAGGGCTCAGCGGCTACATCCCCCTTTTAACGCTAAATGGCGATTTAATTGTGTCACATTGGGTCTATGTTTAGATTTTTATGGTAGTTATTTTCTATACCACTTGTTGAGTTTTTAAAAGTATTTCGGTACAAGTCCAGCGAGTGGTGTGTGAAACATCATGTGATTTAATATTGGTTAATTTATTAAATTTTCAATTACCACGGTGAAAGATGTGAACTATTACTTTTCTACTATTACCACGGTGAAAGATGTAAACTATTATTTTCCTACTTTTACCATGGTGAAAGATGTAAACTTACGATCTATAAATAAACCTATAATTTTTAACTTCTAAACGATAAAATAAAACTTTTTAATAATAAATTATAAAAAAAAACCGCCTACTATAATTCTTTATAAGAAACTTATACTACTAAATTTAAATTACATTTTACATTTAGTATATTAAAACTTTTTATATAATATACAGATTATAAGGTATAAAAAATATTGCTCATCTCGGGAATACAAAACCCCCTCCTAAAAAAACGCTCTATGATAAGGTAAGCACCAAAAAGCAGCAACATTTTAAAGGAAAATCTCGTAGCTTGAAAAAAATAAGCGTTTGAGTAAAAAAGTTTACGAAACTCCAAATAAAATTTAAGGGGATACACTTCCCCCTTAAGGGGCAAATCCCCCACCTTGAGAGAAGCTGTTGTTAAGCTTAGTAAGATATTCCCTAGAGTCAAATATATTTAGAGCAAACCAAACATGGAGAAGTGTAAGATTTTTGCTCGCTGTTTAATATTAAAACGGTATTTTAGGTATAAGCTAAAAAAACATTATATTGTATTAAAAGTAAACATTTATAATACTAACCTGTGTTTATAAATTATCATTATAAGTGTGATACAAGTGTCTTACAACATAACTAATGTTTATGAGAATATAAGTGTTATACATAACAATATAATATTAATAGTAAATCAAACGGGGTTAGATGACATTGCCAAAATAATCCCCAAGAAAAAATGGGCGGGTCATATTGTCAGAGTGCAGGATCGAATATGAAGTAAAAAGTCATGAATTAGTTACCTTTACCCTAAGTCCTGAATTAATTAGTCCTTCACTCTCGAGAGGCAAAAAGGAAGACCAAAGTTAAGATGGAACGAAGGAATAAGAAAATGCTGAAAACAAGGTGAAAGGTGAAAAGTATTACAGATTGAAAATAATTGCTCTTAAGAGGAATGCATGGGAAAACCCTTACAAATACATTTATCCAAGCCTCGTTAAAAGAAGAAAAAGTATTCAAACAATTAGCTAACCCCGATGTCAAAAGAAAAAGCCCCCTACGAAAGTGTCTTACACTGATGTCATAAGTAAAAGCATCCTACGAAAGTGTCTAACCCCGATATCATACGCAAAAGAACCCTAAGAAAGTGTCTAACCCTTATATCATACGTAAAAGCACCTAAGAAAGTGTCTAACCCCGATATCATACGTAAAAGCACCCTAAAAAAGTGTCTAACCCCGATATCATACGTAAAAGCACCTTAAGAAAGTGTCTAACCCATACGCACTCTAAAAAAGTGTCTAACCCGATATCATACGTAAAAGCAAGAAAAATATCATACCCCCCCGATATCATACGTAAAAGCACCCTAAGAAAGTGTCTAACCCCGATATCATACGTAAAAGCACCCTAAAAAAGTGTCTAATCCCGATATCAAAAGTAATAACACCCAACGAAAGAGTCTAATCCCGACGTCATACAAATTTAATCGGTTTAAAGGATAATAATCTGGAATCTAAGATCTAGTCGTAGTTTTCATGTATATTTTTAGCGAATTTCCTTTGAAAATTCGCCTAATGGGATATTTACTCTTAGCAGCTAAGCTTAATACCTCCTTCACTTTTCTGAAGATAATGAAAAATATTATACCATTAAGCACATTCAAATTTCAAACAAGCGCATGCATTGTTGGCATATATTTGTGTAATGTGTTTGCATATGAATTTACCTTTGTCGTGGGAGACTAAGGTAAATCTATATCTATCTCTATTCTTTTTCTGTATGGGCGTTTGTCTAACATACAAAAACTTTATCTATGTTCATGCCTATTTCTATTTAGTTAGGGTGCTGGTGTATGCTGAGTCTGTTAGCAAGTGTTGGTATAGACGATATCCCCCAGGTATATTTGTGTTGGTTGCTCCATATGTTTACTCTTCTTGATTAAATCCAATCCACAGATCTATGTCGTGGAGTGCAGTAAGGTAAACTTTTCTGTCTCTGCTTATTTTTTCAACACTTAATTCTATTCAATATCTAAACCTTTCAATGAAGGTTTTATTTTAATTACCCCGCATAGATTACTTAATTACTCATATTACACGAACTGAAGGGTCTTTATCATTTTACACCTATATAGCATAGGTGTGATGAGAAAATTATTATTTCAACTATACTAAAGTAAAGAACAATTAATAAGTACAGTTAAAATAAATCATTGGGAGGATAATGGACTTTTAGGGTGTAATGATGATAACCAACCAATCATTGGAGGGGATAATGGACTTTAGGGCTGTAATGATGATAACAAACCAATTATTGGAGAGGATACTGGACTTTTAGGGGTGTAATTATGATAACAAACCAATCATTGGAGAATATAATGGACTTTTAGGGGTTTAAAGATGATAACAAACCAATTATGGAGAGGATAATGGACTTTTAGGGGTAATTATGATAACAAACCAATCATTGGAGGATATAATGGACTTTTAGGGGTTTAAAGATGATAACAAACCAAGTTACACTGACGTCAAGGGGAGTTTACATTTAGCTAATTTCCTTTGGGAATAAAATTCGCTAATAGGATAGGCGTCATGGCGGAATTCGAACCTCGGACCATGACACAAATCCGTTTCAGAGGTCCCTAATAACGAAAACATACGTTTTGCGAGACTTTATATACTATACTCATTCCACAACACAGGGCTCTCTGCCTTAAAAGTGGAAAGATTCCTGTAATTTATCACAGCAGCAGAATGGTCACCAGTTTTTGATTGACGGTGTCAATGGTTCATAAATATGTAATCTTAAGTTCTATATATATTTAACCATCATGTCTAATGTATTAATTGTTTATGCTTAATAATTTATTGTAAATATGGAATAAATAATAAAAAAAAAAAAAATACTACTTATATATTATATATATATATATATAATATATATATATATATATATATTATATATATATATTATATATGTGTGTATGTATGTATGTATGTATTTCTAGACACTTTCTTGTAAACACTCTATCTTTCGAACGGATTAATTTTTTTTAATCAAACTTGTTACAAAAATCAACCTTTGAGAGGACACGAACCCTATTGAAAACCAGGTTTTTGGGACTTCATTAACCCAGTTTGCTGAGTCTGCAAATTTTGAAAAAACCAGCAAAATTCAGGGTTAATATTTTTCGCAGCAAAAAAGGTTAATATATATGTTCTTTGAGACGCTGAATAAAATGAAACTGGTCCGGATCGATGCGACCACCAAAGTGACCAAAAAGTCGAAAAAAAGCATCGTAAATTACCAAAAACCAAAATTTAGGTCGATAAAAAATAGCTTTCGAGTAGGGTGTCGTTTTCCATGTTTTTTGGGCCTTTGAGTTGAATAGCAGTGGTCTGGAGTCCATACGAGCACTCAAGCTCAGGGTACCTGGGTTCAAATTCTAGTAGGAACAATATTTTTTATGTTTTTTTTTACTTAATATAAGTTTACTACTACAAAATAATTTTGGTGTGGTGGTCCGCATGTCCGGCGAAACAACAATCCTGGTTGGAATGATAATTTTTATATAGTTTTTTACATTTGACAAGTTTACAACTTCTAAATAAAAAATTCCGGCGCGGTGGTCCGCTGTCGGGCAAATATCATTTAGAATGCGTGTTTCTGCGCTTAACAACCCATTTCTTGCTTTAGGTTCCGGTTTATGCTTTAGAACCTAACCAGTTACTCAATGTCAAGCACTGCTCGTAACTCATTTTGTCTGTATTTTTCTAAGGAAATGCGCAAAACCTTTAAAGATAACTGACTAAGCTTAAAGATAAGTAACTAAGCTTTAAAAAAGTTCTAAAGCATGAACTGGAACCTTAAGCAAGAAATAGGTTGTTAAGCACGGAAACACGCATTCTAAATGAAATTCGTCCGACAGCGGACCACCGCGCCGGAATTTTTTATTTAGTAGATGTAAACTTGCATAATGTAAAAAACTATACAAAAATTATCATTCCAACCAGGATTGTTGTTAAGCACGGAAACGCGCAATTTTAACACGGTTAACATTTTAACATTAAGCGCAATTTTTAATATATAAACCAGGGGGGGTTAACTTAAATGAGGAAAAGTTTGGACTCGATTATCGCAAGCTACTAAAAATAACGCTGCGGCGGACCGGTGCGGACAACTTATGAACTAACCCCAATAGCTTTCCAAAAATGACTGATTATATTTTTATATTTAAATTTATGAATACCATGACAATTCTTGGTTATGACAGCTACATTTATTATTATTATAAAATTGATTGTTTTCTGTATGTATTTTTCACAAAAACGGTTCGCCGTTGTATGTTCTGTATTTCCAAAATTCAGAAACTAAAAGTAAATAGAAACCTTTTTAAAACTTCCAGAGAACGCTAATGATGGTAGATAAGTATATTTCATTTAATTAATTTATTGATTTAGTCGATTTTATAAGGTAATTATATTTTAATCACATGTGCACATCTCGCCGATGTAATTAAAATACAGGCTGCATTAAATGCCAAAATCTATCTTTTAGCACGTGCAAAACTTTAGCCACTATTTCATTATTACCTGATTGAATCAATTAAATTAATAAATTACTTCAATGAAAAACTTAAAAATAATCACAAGTGTTCTGTGTAAAATTAATGTGGTAGGGTTAGTTAGAAGTATAACTATACAAAGTATAAAAATTAAATTTCAAACTGACTGTGGACATAAAGCGGGAAATTAAGACACGCCCACTCAATTGAAAGGTAGGTCCGCCGCAGCGCTAGCGTCGACCGGAATCCAAATTTTCCCACCATTGAGTCGACAGTCTTACTGTTTAAGTATCTATAGTCTCTGATATAAACCAAATAAAATAAAGCAGCTTGATCAGGTTGTTTATTAGTTGGTGAAAATTAAAATGATGTAGGGATAACTAGCGCTACAATGCGGAGGAACTAAAATTGAACGGAAACCAGAATTGACAGAACACTGTCTCTACGCCAAACCCTTATTTTTATACCCATTTAAACCGGTGAAACGTCAAAAGTTGACACAATATAATTGTGCGAGAGACACCAAGGAAATGTATCAAGTAAAATGCAATGCTACATCTGGGAACTGTGTCAACTGTGTATATTGTGTTTAAACTATTCATGTTTTGCAAAACTCGGTAGTATCAAATAATAAACATCCAAAGCTTAAGAAATAGCTCTAAAGCTTGAGGTTGGATCATTTTTAACCATTTCAAGTATTTCAAAACTAAAAAGTCTACTATGCGGCAAAATTTTAGGGAATTTAAAAGCTTTTAAACGATACTAAATTCGTGGCACTAAAAATAACATTTTTGGTTGATATGAGCGATGTATTAAAGGAAGGTACCATTTCATGAAAAAACTAACAAAATTCGTAATAGCAACAAAAGGGTCAGAAATCGCAATAACCAAGGTACTTCAAATTGTACTTAATTGAAAATTATGTTTAGAATCGCCTCCTTTATTTTTAGCGAATTTTCTTTGGGAATAAATTCGCTAATGGGATAAGCGTCATGGCGGATGTCGAACCTCGGACCACAACAAAATCCGTTTCAGAGGTCCCTAATGACGAAAGAATACGGTTCTCAAACTTCTATATTATATATATATATATATATATATATATATATATATATATATATATATATATATAATATATATATATTATATATATATTATACATATATATTACATATATATATATATATATATATATATATAATATATATATATATATATAATATATATATTCAAAAGTTAAATTCTAACGTTACTATTTCCGTAAAATTCCACATTGTCTACAACTGAAGCATGGAAGTAAGCAGAGTGAAGGGTGAAAGAAATATAAGGGACGGCTCATCAAACGCTAATGAGATGTTCTTCTTCTTCTTCATATTCTTTGCTTAGTAACATTGGCTAAAATAACCCAGAGTGGCAAATAACAGATAACCCAGATAAGCCAGAAATATAAATATAGAACACATCGCAAGACATAATAAAGTAGATTATTCTAAATGGGCATACAACTACTTGAGAATAAATAATTTAGTTACATTTATTTGTGCATATGAGCAAATATGCAGTTTGGGCAAGGAATATATTTGTGTTATTACCGCAAAGACCTTCTATAATACTATATTGTAGTTTATAAAGAGCCGCCTCCGTGGCCGAGGTCTTTAAACTGACCTTTGACACCCACGGAGGTCTGGGATCGCATCCCAGGTTACGCTCTCAGTTTATAGAAGATTATTGTTTAGAAAAATTATCGCCAGCTTTAGAATACACTTTGAGCGTAACGGTTGCAACTACCACCCGAGGTGGTTCCCGCAGGGGTGATCCCTGATGAGTCGCAAGGCTCTAAACGGGTATTATTGTTATTATTATTATTATTATAATCTTCCTTCTTTTTCCCTCTGTCGTTTTACGTGCAGTATCTAATTATTTTGTACTCGGCAAGATAAATAGTTATTGTTGCCAAATTTTCTCTCTTCGGATTTCTTTTTGGAAAATTGACTCGAGGGGGAAAAACTTGGCAGGAGTTTATTTACCTCAAGAAAATTAGAAGCTTGATACAATCTAGGGAAGCTTATTTTATCGATAATAACTTTTTATCCTAGGTTCTAGATGATTAAAGAGATATTTTTAGAGCTAACTCGCCAAGGAAAGTGAGTTTTTGCCTCGAAATCACTAAGGCCCGTATTCAAAGACATCTTCCTAACATTTTCCTAAGATTTTCCTAACATTCTCCTTAAGGAACAAGGAGAATGTTAGGAGAATGTTAGGAAATGTTAGGAAAATGTTAGGAGAATGTTAGAAATGTTAGAAGAATGTTAGGAAAATTTAGGAGAATGTTAGGAAAATGTTTAGGAAAATGTTGTTAGGAAAATGTTAGGAAGATGTCTTTGAATACGGGCCTAAATATTATAGTCCTGTAGCACTATAATACTACCAAGGAATTTGCTGCTCAGGAGCGACTACGTGTTTAGCTTGTGTGACAGTTTTAAAATTTCTCTTTATGAACGAGAATATAACAAAATCAATAGTTTTTTATGCAACAAGAGATTATAGCATCTTTTACGAGGTCAAGTTTTCTCTGCAAGAGAAAACTGCATTTGCTACTGAGGCTTTTAGACCGAGATAAAATATTAAAGTCCCAAGGCTTGCCAAGGGAGTTTATTTCATTTAAGGAATAGCCAAAGGAAATAAACCGAGAGCGGAAATGCTTTGATTCCTGATGCGTATTAATTACTACTTGTATTTACTAATTGACTAGTTTTCAATGTTTTAATGGCTATAATATTTCATATAATCAAATTCTAACTCTACTACAAAGAATAGTTGTCCAATGAACGTGTGACCTGTCTCACCTATTCATAACAAGGGACTATGATAAATATTATACAACCAAATATAACCTTCTCAAAAACAAATGATTTATATTATCATCAACATATAACAAAATATACCTAAATAACCTAATATCTCTGTTTTTCCTACCCTAGGCCGGAAAACAAAGTTTGGAATTGCGACATGCTAGCAACATTGGAATAGTTAGTTTCTATAAAAGGAGCAGATAAAATCTATTTTTAGTGGTTGACGTTGTTTAATGAGAATTGGATATTTTATGAAACGTATTGAATTATCCATTTCAGATGTTTTAACGGTGACAGCTGGGAATAAACCAAGGATCTTGAATAAAGGGGATGACGCATTAAGGAACTTTGACCCCATGGAAGTTGTATGAGATAGAGAAATAGGAGCAAACTTACCTTCCCCTTGTTTATAAAGGAAAAAAGGCGCAAAACGCAGGTTATGTGCAAGGTTGTCGAGTTTGCTTCTCAACTTTTTTATGTGCTTCTCGTAATTGTTACATTTGTGGTGCTTGTTAAGTCATTTGTGCTTATTTAATTTTAAATTTTGGACTATACCTTGCCACATCAGTAAGTGATAATTTAGCGTGTTTTGTTATAAACCTTCTCAAGCAATAAACAATGGGAAACCATTGTGAAGTAAATTTGCCTTTAAAATTTAAAAACTGCGCTGTTATAAGAATTGTAAGCTAGCGCAGTTTGTACCAAGCATGTGCAGTTGGTTTTTGACGTGTGTTTCGTGCAAAATTCTCTGTATTTTTTGGTTTTCGATGGAGTCACTTTTATGAATAGCTAATCTACTTAGTGCGTCATCCCCTGTATTCATGATCCTTTGAATAAACCAATGTTTTTACTGACAGAGAACGAGAAAATCAAGTCCAAATACGTCATAGAGATATATTACTAGAGGGGCCCTATTGGTTGAGTTTTGAAACATCGAAAAAATAACCTGACCACCTTCGACAATCAATAATCAAATGAACAGAACAAAATTACAGTTAATTATAAAGTAGAACGCTGAAAATATAAATCAAAACACAAGCAATGTGCAGGAAGCCTAAAAAATTTATTTCTTATAACATTTGCTTACTCTTAGAAGAGGTTTCATTGAGGTTACACAGAGCCCCTGAGAGCCCAAATAATGTTTCAGGACTCTTAATGTATTGATATAGGCTATATATCTCTATGAAAGACGTAGTGTAATAAAATTAGGTGATTTCCACTTTGTGAGGACGAGCTAAGAGCGTGGTGAAGATTAGTGTAGCGGGTCCGATAAAAAATTCCGATGTGACGAAATTCCGAGGCTTCCTGCATAAGATTTATATTTACAAAACTCAGTCATAGCTTTCATTCTAAGAGCTACGACTTCAAAGAATGTTTCGTTCCAGATTTGGCACGCATGTAGTCATATATAATACCAACATATGTGCTAACCGCTGGAAATGAAACGGATGTATTTACTATCTGAGCGAAGCGAGTCCGAAGTAGGGAGGATGAGCGTAGCAAATCCGATGTGATGAGGAAAAGTTCCGAAGTACCCCGTACCCGTATAAATTAGGAGAGAAAAAAAAAGAAAGATGTCACTCCACTTAGTATATATTTATTGACAGAGCCGACTTTCAAACTTAACAGTTCATCATCAGTGCCTACCAACAAAGTACAAAACGAAATAAATATAAAAAGCTGGAAAACAAAAACAGCAACTATCAGTCAGACACCAGCCTCTGGACAAATCTATTTCGCCTGTCTCCTAGCTTCTTTACTTCACCGGTATATATTTTATCTCATTTTATTTATTTATTAGGTTTATGCCCATTTATTTATTTTTATTTATTTTGTTTATTTTATTTTATTTTTTTTCGTTTTCTAAGTGGAGTGACATCTTTCTTTTTTTCTCCTATTTGGAAACTCCACAACTCATCTTACTATCCGTATAAATTAGGGTTTTTTGCCTATACCTAGATTTAAATATGGTTAGGGGTATTTTACGAGTATCTGACATCTCTTAGACTTGCTACCACTGGCTTAACGTCTACTTCAAAAGGACCCCTTATTTAATGTTTTCATCTCTTTATGAAAATCCAAGAGCCCCCAACCGGGATCGAGCTCAGAATTTCTGGGTGGCAGGCAGTATTCCTGCTACCATTACTCTATTCCTAATCATTACAGGACTGGGGCCTCCTCACATCTTACATCGAAGTAGATTATTTTATCTCAAAATAAAGACAAATCTCAGAAGCTCTGTACCACTTCTACGACTACCAAGTCAATTTTTTTCATTCCAACACCACCCTAACACATTTCTCGTGAGAAAAAACCCCTCTTCATTTCTTTAAAAAAGAAATCTGTCTAAAGAAAAAGAAAAAGATTACAAATTAGACGTGATTCCAGCACAAAACAAGACCCGGATAAACAAATTTATTAACGCAGTCTTATCCTGCATTACAATACCTTCATTTACTTTTGAAAAAGGTAATTCTTTTAAAATTTGGCGCCTGTTTTTTTTCGATTTAGTTGTTGGTATTAATTAATTTTACGAAGAAATGTTTAATTAATATTTTTAGAGATTAAAAGCGGAGAAATTGGAAATAAAGAATGATATTTGAGAATAACATTTACTGTCAAAGTACATTTATTTCATAATGAAAGCTATGACTGAGTTTTGTGAAGAAGAATCAAGGTAGATACATTCTTATACATTGATATATCAATTTATATGAGATTGGGATTTAGGCCCCCAAAGACATCTTCCTAACATTTTCCTAACATTCTCCTTAAGGAACAAGGAGAATGTTAGGAAATTGTTAGGAAAATATTAGGAAAATGATAGAAGAATAATGAAAGAATAGAAGTCTCAACAAATAAAACTGTATAGGCAAAGCGCTTTCAACCTAACTAGAGGCCATCATCAGTGCAAAACCTAACTGTCAAGAAGTGTCATATTAAACTCTTATGACATAGAATAAACAAATATAGCTATCAGTTCTTCAGATCAAGCTGACAGTAAAATTTAAAATCTGTTAATATCTTTTTAATATAGTGTTACAAGTTCACATTACATTTAGTGTATTTCATTCCAACTCTTATTAGGTTATGGGTCTTCACTGATGAATACAGAAGACTAAGTGTACATAGTGTAAGAAGTGTAACAAGGTAACAAAAATTATTTGTGAAAATAGTGACAAGCTTTTAAAATTAGTGTCAATTTTTTTAAATTAAAAAAAAAAGTAAAAATGGATAATCACAAAATTTTGATTGATAAATTAGAAGGTGAAAGTAATTGGGTAGATTGGAAGTTTCAGATAAATATCCACCTTCAGGCATGTGGTCTTATGCCAGCAGGAGGGGAATATTGAAAAACCAAACCTATTACCAGAAGGGGCAAATGCTGAAATGATTAGTGAGTACAATAAGTCTATAGCACTTAATAAGAAAATTGAGTATCAAGCTCAAAATATTATAGTTTCCTCTCTTACACCGCAAGTGAGAAAATTAGTAAATATGTGTAGTACAGCTAAAGAGATTTGGGATAAGTTAAGAAGTGTATATGAACAAAGAACTGAACAACGTCAGGACAGATTGTTCAATGAATTCTTTGGTATTAAGATAAAACAGCCAAATAAAAGTATAGCTTCACATATTGCTAAATTAGAAAAATTGTGGTCAGAGCTAAGAAATGAGACATGGAAGGAGGATTCTGTAACTTTACCAGATTCTCTTTTTCTTAACAGAGTACTGAACACTTTACCATGTGAGTATATAGAGTTTGTCAATGCATGGGAGTCTGTTCCTAAAGAACAAAGAACCATTAATCTTCTACGAGAAAGGCTATGCACTGTAGAATTCAGGCTTCAAAGAAAGGAAGAAAAGGAAGACGACAGTACGATAGCATTGATGGCTCCTAGAAGGAAGAAAGTTTTTGACAAAAAGAAGGAAACTTCAGGAGGTAACTTGTTTAAAACTAAGAAAGGCAAGGTACTCAGCTGCTACTCATGTGGAGGTAATCATTTTAAAAGTAATTGTCCTAAATTAAATCAAAATAATCAAAATAAAATAAATCAAAGTTCGAATTGCATGGTGACAAGTACAGCTATGACGTCATTCTTTAATGATGAGTGGATAGCAGATTCTGGTTCTAGCAAGCATTTAACAAAGAATAAAGAATGGTTCTCTACATATAAACCTTTCAGTGAGCCTAAGGACATCCTCATAGGAAATGGAGAAGCAATGAAAGCTTTAGGTTCTGGTTCAATTCATGTCATTTTTCATGTAGGAAACAGAAACATGAAAGGATCGCTAGAAAATGTTTGGTACGTTCCAGAAGCTGGTTGTAATTTATTCTCAATCCCTACAGTAGTAGATAGGAATTACAATGTAAGGATGAATAAATATACTTGTAAAATCTTAAGTCAGCAGGATGTTAGAGCAGTAGCAGTACGCCAAGATGGATTGTTTAGGATGCGTTTAAAAGTCCAGAAACAAGAGAAGGCAGCAGCTATGACTCATTGTAAGCAAACATCACTTCATGTCTGGCATGAAAGACTTTGCCATCAAAACAAAAAGTATGTAAAATCATTTCTTAATAATTTAGGAATAAAGTTTATAGGAAATGATAGAAATGAAGAAGAATTTTGTGAATCATGTATTGAGGGAAAACAGCACAGACTAAAGTTTGGGAAAAGATGTCAAAGAGGGGGAAAACCAGGTGATATTATCTCAGCAGATGTTTGTGGGCCAATGCCTGTAAAATCACAGGGAGGTGCAAGATATTTCCTATGCATTAAAGACGATTATTCAAAATTCAGAACAGTATATTTTTTAAAAGGAAAATCTAATGTTTTTAATTGTTTTAAAAAGTTCTTTGCGCAGGTTCGAGTTCAAGGACATGTTATTAAAGAATTGATATCGGATGGTGGCAAGGAATTTGTTAATAGAGATTTAAAACAGTTTTTAGAAGATGCAGGAGTCAAGCATAGAATAACAATGCCTTACACTCCAGAACAGAATGGAGCTGCAGAACGGGATAACAGGACTCTAGTAGAAGCGGCGAGAACAATGTTACACGCAAGAAATCTACCTGAATACCTGTGGGCAGAAGCGGTAAATACGGCAGCATATATTCTCAATAGATCAGCTCCAACTCCGGTTAAAGGTAAAAGCCCAATAGAACTATGGCAAGGTAATAAACCATTTGTTAATCATTTAAAAGTGTTTGGATCAGAGTGTTTCGTACATGTTCCTAAACAGAAAAGAAGAAAATGGGACAAGAAATCAATTAAGGGTGTCTTAGTAGGATATTGTGACAACAATGATGGATATAGAGTATGGGTATCTCAAAGTAAATCAATAGTATTAAGCAGAGATGTTGTTTTTAAACCAGAGTATTATAACTCAAAACAATCAAAGAAAAGCTTAAAGTCAAAAGATAATAATATTAAGATAGATAACAATGTTAATAATAATGATAATAAAGGTTCTTTTACAGAAATTGAGTTACCACAAATAGCTGAACTCCAAGAATCTACTAAGGAATCTGAGGCAGGAGGGAGATGTATTACAAATGCCTCAAATACGTCAGAAGACACCAGCTTAACTAGTACAGAAACAGAAGAAGAGACACATATTCCAAGTAGCTCACCAGAAAATGATATTTTTCCAAACAACTCTAGTAATAATTTTTCTAGTTTACAGGAATCTCAGACAGAGAGCAGTGATTCAGAAGCTCCTAGTATAACCTTCGAGTTCGAAGTAACTTGAAATCACCAGAGAGATAGTCAGACTCAAACTGGGGTCTACTAACTTGTGTAGAGCCAGAAACAGTTAAAGAAGCACTATCGTCTTCAGATGCAAAGAAGTGGAAAGAAGCGATGGATGATGAGTACAAGTCATTAATGGAAAATCAAGTATGGCGCTTAGAAGAACTACCAAAGGGAAGGAAAGCCTGTGAATTGTAAGTGGGTATTTAAAATCAAACCTAATGTAGACGGAACGCCAGGAAGATACAAGGCAAGATTAGTAGCCAAGGGGTTCTCACAAAAGGAAGGAATTGATTTTAAAGAAACTTTTTCACCAGTAGCCAGATTTGATACAGTAAGAACAGTGTTGTCAGTAGCTGCAAAAGAAAATCTCGTCCTTCAGCAATTTGATGTGAAAACAGCTTTCCTGTATGGACTTCTTGAAGAGGAAATATACATGGTGCAACCAGAGGGATTTCAAGATGGCTCAAATAGATGCTGTAGGTTACAAAGAAGTCTCTATGGACTCAAACAAGCACCAAGATGTTGGAACCAAAGATTCTCTGATCATCTCAAGAATATTGGTTTGACGCAAAGCACAGCAGATCCTTGTTTGTATATTCAGAAAGACCCTAAAATCATTATAGCTTTTGTACGTTGATGATGGCCTTGTTGCAGGAGAATCTCTGGAAGCAGTTGACGAGTTACTCGAAAAGCTTAGGAGGGAGTTTCAGATTACATCAGGACCAGTCGTACAATATTTAGGAATGGAAGTTATGCAAGAAAAGGACAAGATCAGAATAACACAAAGTAGATACATTGAGAAACTTTTGAAGAGATTCAGAATGAGTGATGCTAATCCAATAAGCACACCGATGGAACTTGGATTTGTTCAGGGTGAAAGCAGTGTTGGCATTCAACTTGAAAAATCTATTCCATATCGAGAGGCTATTGGAAGTCTCATGTATCTCGCAGTTGCTACTAGGCCAGATATTGCATTTGCAGTGAATCATCTTGCACAGTTTATGCAAAAGCCTCAAACATATCATTGGCTTGGTATTAAACGTATCTTAAGGTATATAAAAGGTACTAAAAATTATGGTTTTTGTTACAGTAACTCAAAAGAAGGTCTGGAAATGTATTCAGATGCAGATTTTGCTACTGACCCTGTGTCTAGAAAATCTGTATCTGGATTCATTTCAAAATTTGGAGGAATAGCAATAACGTGGGGAAGCAGAAAGCAGAGGTCACTTTCTCAGTCAACCACTGAAGCGGAATACGTGGCAGCAAACGAAGCAGCTAAAGAGCTAGTCTGGCTTCGAAGGCTTCTTCAAGAGATACAACTGTTCAGCAACACCGACTCTTTAGTAGAATCTAGGAGCAGTGAAACTTGCAAGAAATCCTGGATTTCATAAACTGACAAAACATGTTGATGTTAGGTATCACTACATCAGGGAGATGATATCAGCCAACGAATTCACAATGGAACATATAGAAGGAAAGAAACAACTTTGCTATTCTGAAATCGCCGCAGTTCAAACACTTGTGGAGAAATGCGGTGTAGTCTAGAGTTTAGGAGGGAGTGTCAAGAAGTGTCATATTAAACTTTATACATAGAATAAACAAATATAGCTATCAGTTCTTCAGATCAAGCTGACAGTAATTTAAAATCTGTTAATATCTTTTTAATATAGTGTTACAAGTTCACATTACGTTTAGTGTATTTCATTCCAACTCTTATTACTAACAAACAAGCAAATAAAATAAGTATAACACGAAAGAATTATTTAACAAAAGATGAGCAAAAGTATGAATGGAGACAAAAAAAATACAAAAAACGTAATAAATAAAATAAGCAAAAATAAATAAAAATAACTACCGTTGAGATGTAAAGAAGAGAAGTGAGTCTATGTTTTTCTATTAGATATGAGAGTCAGACTGACAGTAGGAGGCGATGGCGCTTGTAGCATAGCTCTCAGAAGGGGGGATGATTTTGCTTGTTTGTTAGGTTTTGCACTGATGATGGCCTCTAGTTAGGTTGAAAGCGCTTTGCCAATAAAGTTTTATTTTGTGGAGAGACTTCTTTTCTTTCATTATTTAAAATGGACTCCATTCACGGGCCAAGATTCTTATTATAGTTTATTAGGATTATAGTTAACCAAGTACTTTCAGATTGAAAGACTTCTAAAAACAGGAATTATGGTCTAATAATGTTGTCAGAGGTTTGAGAAAAAATTATGATCACATTACCTATATTTTTGCTAACTATACATAGCAAACAATTTATATTTCACAGAGTAGGACTTGGAATTATGGTCACATCATAGTGCCTCCTAATAAGAAGCAATTCTTTTAGAATAAAAGCTTTCATCGACTTCTGAGAGAAGGACTTATGATCAAGATTAGTTATTGTAGAAGAAATCTTTGATCAACTTCGAGAGAAGGACTTATATCAAGATCAAGAAAGTTATTCTGAATCTTTGATCAAGAGAAGGACTTATGATCAATTAGTTATTGTAGAAGAAATCTTTGATCAACTTCTGAGAGAAGGACTTATGATCAAGAATAGTTATTGTAGAAGAAATCTTTGATCAACTTCTGAGAGAAGGACTTATGATCAAGAATAGTTATTGCAGAAGAAATCTTTGATCAACTTCTGAGAGAAGGACTTATGATCAAGAATAGTTATTGCAGAAGAAATCTTTGATCAACTTCTGAGAGAAGGACTTATGATCAAGAATAGTTATTGTAGAAGAAATCTTTGATCAACTTCTAGAGAAGGACTTATGATCAAGAATAGTTATTGCAGAAGAAATCTTTGATCAACTTCTGAGAGAAGGACTTATGAACAAGAATAGTTATTGTAGAAGAAATCTTTGATCAACTTCTGAGAGAAGGACCTTATGAACATGAATAGTTATTGTAGAAGAAATCTTTGATCAACTTCTGAAGAAGGACTTATGATCAAGAATAGTTATTGCAGAAGAAATCTTTGATCAACTTCTGAGAGAAGGACTTATGATCAAGAATAGTTATTGCAGAAGAAATCTTTGATCAACTTCTGAGAAGGACTTATGAACATGAATAGTTATTGTAGAAGAAATCTTTGATCAACTTCTGAGAGAAGGACTTATGATCAAGAATAGTTATTGTAGAAGAAATCTTATATAAGCGGTTCTCAACGTAGGCGATATCGTGCTCTTGGGGGCGATGAAGGTTTCTAAGGGGCTTATTGCCCCCTTGAATCTTTCTAAGGGGGCAATGAGATGTAGAGAGCAGTGACTTTTAAAGGGGCCATTTAGGGGGCTAGAAGCAAATTAAAAATATAGTTTTTATACCATTTCATTAAAATATGAAAAGGAAACTGTTTATAGTTATGCTTATTTCTAATTGAGAAACCCTCATGAAAAATAATTGCTACAATACTAAAGAGAGTAAGAATTAATTTGATATTTTTTAATATCTATATTTAATTTTGATTAGTAGCAGTAAAAAGATTGGGTACGGGGTATCTCGAACCTTTTTCTCGTTATATCGGATTCGCGACGCTCATCCTACCTACGTCGAACTCGCTTCGCTCGTCCTCAGAATATACAATTCGGCAAATTTACACAGCAATATGTCTTCGGACTCACTTCCTCAGATAGTAAATGCATCCGTTTCATTCTCAGCGGTCACCCATACAGCACTGACCACGCTCAATGCTGCTTAACTTTTATGATCCAACAAAAATCATGGATATACTTGTGATATTGAAACGAAACTTGGTGTACTTATTAATTGCGCAAAGGCATAAACTTGTACTTAATTTAACTCAATTAGATTATTTTCCGATTTTTAAACTTTTTAACTTAGAAGGCCTTAAAACACATAAAACGGATAATTCCAGTGCAATCCTGGTTTCAGATTTTTTTGCAAACACAATACTTTTCCTATATACCTACAGTATAAATGAGGAAAAGTAAAAACGCACCCTTAAGTAATAGACTTGCTAATATTATCCAATTTTCACCTTTGTGAAATTGTATCTTTTGTGTTGAGGCTCTTTGCTTTGTTCCTTATTTGCATATAGATATTATTACTAGAGAAGGTATTTATTATTATTATTATCCATTATTACAATAAGGCGCGGTCGAACATCTACGGCCTTCTAGAACGTTGGATCACCAACAAACTTTTTTTATAACTTTTTTCAAAATTTTCAGTAATTAGCCGGATTTGTGTGATAAATAAAGCCTATTTCCGTAATCTGCACGCTCTTTTGGTTAATCTCAAAGAGTATTTACATTCACTCACGATTTATTTTTAATCTAACTTGGTACATACATAACTACTGTTAGACGTCAATATTTGTGTTATATTTTGACATGTCATATTGTTAACATTGACGTCTAACAGTAGTTATGTATGTACCAAGTTAGATTAAAATAAATCGTTGAGTGAATGTAAATACTCTTTGGAGATTAACCAAAAGAGCGTGCAGATTACGGAAATAGGCTTCATTTATCACAAATCCGGCTAATTACTGAAAATTGTGAAAAAAAAGTTATAAAAAAAGTTTGTTGGTGATCCAACGTTCTAGAAGGCCGTGGATATTCGACCGCGCCTTATAGGTTAAATTTTATAACATTGAAAAAGTAACCCTGACGACCGTCGCTAAAACTATATCAAATAATCACTACAACATTACAAAACTTATATAGTAGAATGTAAAAAATACAAATCAAAACACAAACAATGTGTGGGGAGCCGAAATCAGTTGATTTATTATAACCTTTACTTACTCTTGAAGGAAGGAGCCCCTGAGAGCCCCTAAAAGATGTTTCAGGCGTGTCAATGTATTGAGATAGGCTAAGCCCCCTCTAGTATATATCTCTATGCTTATTTGTTACTCATTGTTTATTAACTCAGCTCCTTTAAATAGCTAAGCTGCAAAAATAAGAGTAGTTGATAACATTCTTTAAAAAAAACTATTTCGGTGTGTTATGTATAAATAACACACCGAGAAGATGCATAATCATCTAAGTGTAACGGAAGGAGATTATAGGATAACAAGGGATAACGAACCTAAGATGATCGTTATCATCTAAGGTTCCCCTTAGATGATAACTAAGGAGCTAGCCCCTTCCCCGATAACTAGGGAAGGATGAAAAATTTAAGAATCTAAAAGGAGGTGACGAGTAAAAAAAGTTGACAACCACTGATTCTAATGCTAAAGCATTACAAGCATTAAATTCATTGTCCTATTAAAGTATAATTATGCTTAAAAAATTGATTCAATTACAATACATAACTAAGTATATGTTATAAAATCAGTGTGTTGTTTCAACATCTAAATAAAAGAATAGACAATAATAACTGCACAAAAAATATAATGTTAATTACTTTTGCACGAGATACATTTTTAACATCACTGAAACCTTCTTTCATCAGTGTTGCCATCTTAATACAAAATCAAAAGTAAATCTTATTATAGACAGTATACATAAAACTCTTAAAAATATGTAAAAAAGTACTTAAAATTGAACCTTATAATAGTGCTTTACGTATTTACAATTTCTTAACAATGTCCTTCTTTTTTCAAAAGGTTTATCTTTATTTTACCAACTTCTTTTTTTAAGTCCCTTGCTTTATTCTCTATAAAAACAAAGGTTTTTCTTAATAATAACCCGCATAATTTTATTTGAAAATTCGTATAAAACCTGTTACCCTTTAATTTTTAATTAAATATTGTTTGAAAGGCATTAAGCATATTTGAACGTGGGTAACAATTGATTAAAATTAATATTATGTACAATACACGGTATTTTAAGCAGCTTTTAAGGATCTAAATAATGTATTCTTTCTTAAGAATGAATGCTTTGTTTTGTATTCTGTAAGTGTGGGTTTAAAGAAGATCTTACAAGTGTATACAATATACAAGTGTGGGTTAAAAAACTTCTGCCTCCGTGGCCGTGATCGTAAGGAGTTCGATTTCAGCACCAGAGGTCCGGGGTTCGCAGCCCGGGCTATGGTCTAAGATTTTATGAATAGTATTTGTATTAAAAAAGATTTCGCCAACTTTAATTAATTCTTAGAGTGTAGTAGGTGCTACCCACCTAAGGTGGTTCCCGCAGGGTGAATACCCTGACGGGCCGAAAAGCCCTAAAACGGGCATTTTATTTCATTTTATTTTTATTTTTTAGTTAAAAAACAGGCACAGTGAACGTCTGGAACTTTTCCTCACACGGGAAAAATTCCGCGTGTACAGTAAAGCATGCTGTATCTTCGGCATAAAAAATCAGGTACTCTCATCCGTACTTTTTCGGACTCATTTGGCAGTTTTATTTTTCTGACAAGTTTTAACTATTAACCATGAAATAGCAGCAGACAGACAGGCAGATTCACCAATCATTGTTTAACATATAAATGATATCATAGATTAAACAATCATTGTTTGACATATAAATGATATTATAGATTCACCAATCATTGTTTAACATATAAATGATATCATAGATTCACTAATAATTGTTAGACATATAAATGATATCATTGATTAACCAATCATTGTTTTGATATATAAATGATATTATAGATTCACCAATCATTTGTTTGAATATATAAATGATTCATTATAGATTTCACTCAATCATTGTTTAAACATATAAATGATATCATAGATTCACTAATAATTGTTAGCATATAAATGATATCATTGATTATCATTGTTCAACATATCATTGTTAACCAATCTTGTTTGATATATAAATGATATCATAGATTAACCAATCATTGTTTGATATATAAATGGTATTATAGATTCACCAATCATTGTTTAACATATAAATGATATCATAGATTAACCAATCATTGTTTGATATATAAATGATATTATAGATTAACCAATCATTGTTTAACATATAAAATGATATATCATAGAGATTAACCAATCATTGTTTGATATATAAAATGGTATTTATAGATTCACAATCATTGTTTAACATATAAATGATATCATAGATTAACCAATCATTGTTTGATATATAAATGGTATTATAGATTCACCAATCATTGTTTAACATATAAATGATATCATAGATTAACCAATCATTGTTTTGATATATAAATGATATTAGATTCACCAATCCTTGTTTAACATATAAATGATATCATAGATTTAAGCCAATCATTGTTTTTGATATATAAATGATATTATAGATTCACTAATAATTGTTAGACATATAAATGATATCATTGATTACCAATCATTTGTTTGATATATAAATGATATTATAGATTAACATCATTGTTTAACATATAAATGTATCATAAGATTAACCAATCATTGTTTGATATATAAATGAATTATAGATTAACCAATCATTTGTTAACATATATGATATCAATAGATTAACCAATCATTGTTTGATATATAATGGTATTATAGATTCACCAATCATTGTTTAAACATATAAATGATATCATAGATTAACCATCATTGTTTGATATATATAATGGTATTATAGATTCACCAATCATGTTTAACATATAAATGATATCATAGATTAACCAATCATTGTTGATATATAAATGATTTATATGATTCACCAATCAGATGATCATCCATCCCAGAAATAGATGATTTATTCACATTGGATATACATATAAATGATATCATTGATTAACCAATCATTGTTTGATAATATAATGCATATTATAGATTAACCAATCATTGTTTAACATAAATTGAATCATGAGATTAACCAATCATTGGTTTTGATATATAAATGATATTATAGATTAACCAATCATTGTTTAACATATAAATGATATCATAGATTAACCAATCATTGTTTGATATATAAATGATATTATAGTAATTTCATGATGTTCATAGATTAACCATCATTGTTTGATATATAAATGATATCATAGATTAACCAATCATTGTTTGATATATAAATGGTATTATAGATTCACCAATCATTGTTTAACATATAAATGATATAAGATTAACAAATCATTGTTTGAATATATATAATGATATCATAGATTAACCAATCATTGTTTGATTATATAAATGGTATTAAGATTCACCAATAATTGTTTAACATATAAAATGATATCATAGATTAAACCAACATTGTTTGATATATAAATGATATTATAGATTAACCAATCATTGTTTAACATATAAATGATATCATATGATTAACCAATCATTGTTGTATATACATGGTAGATTCACCAATCATTGTTTGATATATAAATGATATTATAGATTCACCAATCATTGTTTAACATATAAATGATATCATAGATTCACTAATAATTGTTAGACATATAAATGATAATCATTGATTAAATCATTGTTGATGATATCAATAGATTGAATCATAATGATTTTGATAGATGATATTTGAATATATAAATGAAATTATAGATTCACCAATCATTTGTTTAACATATAAAATCATAGAATGATGTTAGACTCATATAAATGATACGTCATTAGAGATAAATGATATCAATTCATATGTGACACATTGCAAAAATTACTTCTATTTTCTATTTCATTTAGTTTAAAGGATGTATTTAAACTTACGTTGCTGTAATCTCGTAGTGATAATTATTAACACAAAAGGTGGCTTTGTAAAAGAGGGAATCGATAATCAATAGTTATTTATCAGAGTTGATTAGATAAACAAAGATTAGAGGTTTCGGGTTAACTAACGAGTAATTTAGAGCGAATTAATTTTGTTAGATAAAATACGGAGGGTTTTAATATGGGTTTATATTTTATGTCGAAGACTCTTTTTAGAAAATTGTTGTGAACGACGTCGCATCCTTTTATTCACGTAATTACTAAAGGGCGCTGCAATAAAGAAGAATTTATATCCTTTCAGCACCCGAGATAATTTTAAAAGAGGACCGTTGAGAGCCGGTAGCTCAGTAGTAGAATTCTCGCCTTTCGACCTGGAGGTCATGGGTTCTAACCCAGACGGGAAAGAACCTTATATAAGGTTATCTCTTAAACTATTATCTCGGGAAGACTTAATTCAAGGCTGACAAACCCAGGTTTTGTGGTTGTAGGTTTCAGAGGTCCCTAATGACGAAAAAATACGTTTCGCGAAACTTTATATACATACATACTTAATATATATATATATATATATAATATAATATATATATATATATATATATAATATATATATATATATATATAAAAGTTTTGCGAAATGTATTTCTTCATCATCAGGTAACTCTGAAATTTGACCACAGTCCCGGACCGACTTCTGCCATGACGTCTACCCCATAAGCAAAATTTTTCAAACGAAATTCTCTAAAACGCGTTGAAATTATATTTACTTTAATTATACTGGTACTCTAGCCTCTGTACTAACAGAGGCTATATATGAACTTATATTGCAAGTATAGTGATGTTGGACAAAGACAATGTACTTATTCTTGTATTTGATGTTTAATTTGTTTAGTAATATAGTAGTACACATGGTTATAATCAGCTGACAGCGAGGGGAAATAATGCGAGGGAGCTAATAAAGTTAGTTCTGGATATTAAACCACGCCCATAACTTCATATCAGTCCAACCTCATTGGTTCCCCTACAATCTACAATATTTTACCACGTTGACAACTCAATATAACCGTGCGTTTAACTATGATCCAAATGATTAGTAGATCTAAGCTCAGAAGCAAAACTTTAAACAAAAGTGCGAAATAAAGGTAAAGTCGTAGGGACAACTTCATTTTGAGTAAAGTTTAATTGAAATCACAAGTTAAACTTCTAAGGTTCTAAACTTGACAGGTTTTTAGGTGGGGGAACTCCCTTTGAAAGTGGAGTAAGAAAATTACACCCAGCTGTGACCAGGAGAAAAGTAAATCATTAAATTTTATAATGGATTTTATTAAGATTAAAATAAATGAAGTGTAATATTATAAATATGATGTTTAAATGGTAACAAGGAATATGATATATATATATATATATAATATATATATATATATATATATATATATATATATATATGTGTGTGTGTGTGTGTGTGTGTGTGTGTGTGTGTGTGTGTGTGTGTAAGGTTTGATGGGTTTGAAAATTTTCGACGTATGTCTTCGTCAGTCAGAATAGGCAGGGAAGTCCCGAGTGACTCCCTGCCTAAGTCCTGAGTCACTCGGGACTTCCCTGCCTATTCTAACTGACGAAGACATACGTCGAAAATTTTCAACCCATCAAACCTCACTGTTTCACCCCTGTAAGTTATTATTATTATAATATTGTTATATTATACTTCTAGTATCTTCCTTTTTCCTTTTAATATATATATATTATATATATATATATATATAATATATATATATATATATATATGTATGTATGTATGTACAAAATTTTTATAATTTCTTTTGTTGTTTCTCATATTAACTTAGTGCCCAACCTTATTACTATTAATAATAACCTTATTCGTATTTATTTATTTATTTATTTATTAAATTACATAAGGTTACTTTCCAAGGAAAGTATCTCAATTGTCAAAAATACAACATAAATATACAACAACAAATTAAAATACGGGCCTTCGGCCCGTAGCCGCTACGCGGCCTCGGCGCTTCGCGCCTCGTCGCTCCACGGCGTCGGCCCACCGGGCCGCTTCGCGGCCGAGGGCCTCCTGTGGCCGCTTCGCGGCCACATTGTTGTTGGTTTGTATTATGTGTTGTTCTTGTTACATGGCATTTTGCCATGTATCTAGCGAATTTTCACAGCCTTTCCACACAGGCCCGCTTCGCGGGCCTGAGAGGCTTTCTCACAAATTTGATTTTGCTAATTGAGATTTTATTCATACTCTATTATTAATAGTATGCTATAATATTAAAATTAAGAAGCATTATTGTGCCGGCAATCGCGCAACAATCGTCACGAAATTCATTCTAGCTACACAAATTTAAAGTCAGACAGCTTTAACTTTCACAGAGTTTTATTGATATAAGTATCGATACGAAGAAGGAACAACTGTAACATAAAACGTCCCGTTTTCGCGAACAATAATCGAACAAGAACCCGTAAAAAACCCATTTGAACCCTGGTTAGAACCCGTAAAAGAATATTTTACCGTCTAAACTAATAAATCTTGAAACGAATCGAAAAACTAGAATAAAATACGTCAAACATAATTCATTCCTGACAGTGTTGTCCAAAACAAAAACATTACAAAAAAAAACAAAACAAATATAGATAAAAATAAACCTAGCGGCGGCCGCGACAATTATAAACAAAAATATATTCATGATTTTAGTTTTTAAATAAAAATGCCGTTTCCGTCACTTAATTGCCTAACTGAGCTGAAAACCGGTCGCAATCGTTTTAGAATGACTTCGACCATATAAAGACTACTTCGAGGTTCTTCCGCTTTACGGGCCTGCTTAGCTCGGCGTGGTTTAGTGGAAGCCATTTTTTTCCTGTCTCTCTGGGACAGTAGGCTTACCAGGATGGAGCTAGAGGTAGAGCCCCTCTTTTATACTATATCACCACCCTCTAACACTACTGAACCCAACAGATATCGTACGAGTCTTTGACCTAGACGTATACATATATACAAGATTTATATATATATGTATACCGTTTGCGCCATTTGTGATGGTTCGATTGAGCTGAAATTGGTCTTGATCGATTCAGCTAGCCGTCTACCTAAACACGAAATACCTTGTTTTATAGCCATTTCAAGTTTCAAAAAAATTTTTTTTTTCATGACGTCATAACTTTGGTTGATGACGTCATAATGTTTTTATAAACAATAGGCCTCGTAACCTCCTCGACATCTCGCGATTTGCAAAGTTTCGTTTCAATTTGAGAACGCCTTCGAGAGTTATCGTTCGCCATACGAAAGGGTAGAAACTCTTACATACATACTATATAATATACAATATATATATATATAATAATATATATATATATTATATATATATATATATATATATATATATATATATATAATATATATAATATAAACTTTTTTTTCGGACATATATTTTTGTTATCAGGAAGTCAATAGGAACCGATTCCGCTCACTCCCACCCTCAACTTCCGTCATCCGAACAACCTCATAAGCGTCATTTTCATAATGAAAATTCGCTAAAACGAGTACAATAGTAAATAAAAAAACAAAAACATTATTACATAACATAACTCACGTAAAATAAACAATCACAATTATTAAATAGGAGGAAACACCAAATCATCTAATAAAAATTGATTTATAGAGTAATATGATTTCTGAAGCAGCATACATTTAAGCGTTTTCTTAAAAGTTTTGAGAGGTAGTTCAATTATAGATTCAGGTAATTTATTAAAGCATCTTATTCCATTAATAATGGGAGACTGATCTGATTTATGAAGTCTACAGGGGGGCATGTTAATATTGGTAGTAAATCTAGTAGCATAGCTATGATTTTTATTATTATTGAACTCCCCATCATCGTACTTATTTTTAATAAACAAAAGCAATGACAAAATATATGCTGAGAAAAAAGTTAAAATCTGATTATTAATAAAATATTGTTTACATTCGGAATCATATTTAGCGTGATTAATAATTCGAATTGCTTTTTTCTGCAGTATAAAAATGTTATTAGCTACGGGGGCTGCTCCCCATTCATTTATACCATAGAGCATACGGGAATGAAAATGGGCATAGTAGGCAAGCTTCAAAGTATCATTATCTAATGTCAAACTCAGTTTATAGAGCAAGTAAAGAACAGATGAAAGTTTACTGCTTAGTTGGTTAACATGAGCTTTCCAGTTAAGAGTGCTGTCTACAGACATACCAAGTACATGGGCGTAGCCAGGGTTGCCTTTAGGGGGGGCCCATCATATATATATATATATATATATATATATATATATATATATATATATATATATATATATATATAATATATATATATATATATATATATATATATATATGTATGTGTGTGTGTGTGTGTGTGTGTGTGTGTGTGTGTGTGAGTGTGTGTGTGTGTGAGTGTCTATGTGTATGTAAGGTTTATGGTTTTTTTAAATAATTCTGGCGCGGTGGTCCGAATTTCGAGCGAATTTCTTTTGGATGCGTGTTTTTTGTGCTTAACAACAATTCTGGTTGGAATGATCATTTTTATAGTTTTTTACATTATATAAGTTTACAACTACTGAATAAATAATTTCGGCGCGGTGGTCCGCTGTCGGGCAAATTTAATTTAGAATGCGTATATCTGTGCTTAAAAACCCATTTCTTGGTTAACGTTCCGGTTCATGCTTTAAAACCTAAACTGTTACTCAATTGTCAAGCACTGCTCGTAACTCATTTTGTCTGTATTTTTCAAAGAAAATGCGCATAATTATCCAGTTACTTATACAAAACTATGCCTCTAAAGTTAGCAGTACGCACTATTATTTGAAATAGTTTAAAGCTTAGTTACTTATCTTTAAGCTTAGTCAGTTATCTTTCAAAAGTTTTAGCGCATTTCCTTTGAAAAATACAGACAAAATGAGTTACGAGCAGTGCTTGACAATTGAGTAACTGCTTAGGTTCTGAAGTATGAACCGGAACCTTAAGCAAGAAATGGGTTAAGCACGGAAACACGAATTCTAAATGAAATTTGCCCGACAGCGGATCACCGCGCCAGAATTATTTAGTAGTTATATACATATATAATGTAAAAAAAGAATAAAAATTAACGTTCCTACCAGGATGTTGTTAATCAAGGAAGCACGCATACCAAAGGAAATTCCGATATGCGGACCACCACGCCAGAATTATTTTGTAGTTATAAACATATTTTATGCAAAAAAACGATAAGAAATAACGTCCCAACCAGGATTTAACCCCAGGAGAGAGTTTGAGTAATTGTATCGACTCCGGACCACTGCCATTCAACACACAGGCCCAAAAAACATGGAAAACGACTCCCCACTTGAAATATGTATTTAGGGTTAAATTTAGGGTTTTCCTGCATTAACCCCGTTTTTTGACTTTATGATCACTTAGAGTGGCCGTATCGACTTCAGACCAAATTTAATCGATTTGACGCCCAAAAATACATAAAAACGACACCCTACCCAAAATTTTTGTTCATCAACCGTAATTTTGGTTTTCAGTAATTTGTTGTGCTTTTTCGACTTTTTGGTCATTTAGAGTAGTCGTATTGACTTCAGACTGGTTTCATTCGATTCAGTGCCCAAACATACATAGAAAACGACACCCTACTCGAAATTTATTTATTTTTTATCGACCTAAATTTTGGTTTCCGGTAATTTACAATGGTTTTTCCGACTTTATTTGATTCAGCGTCTCAAAAACCGTATACATTGACCTTTTTTGCGGCGAAAAATATTAACCCTGAATTTTGCCGATTTTTTGAAAATTTTGCTGACTCAGCAAACTGGGTTAATGATGTTACAAAAACCTTGTTTTCAATAGGGTTTGTGTCCTCCCAAAGGTTGATTTTTGTACCATGTTTGATTAAAAAATATCCGTTCGAAAGATAGTGTTTTTACAAGAAACTGATGCCTATCCCATTAGCGAATTTTATTCCCAAAGGAAATTCGCTAAAAAACAAAGCTCTTAGAGGACAAATCAAAACAATTTTTTTAAATAGTCTTAATGAAAAACAAAAAACAATTCCCTAAAACAAAATATAATTTATTATTGAACTGAACTGAACTAAATATGGTTTTTATTTAATAATAATAAAACCACAAAGTTAATAATGTCGAACTAAAAAAACAAATTTAATTTTTAAGACAAAAGCTACCTTTAAGCTCTGAATTATTATAAATAAAATTATAAATTAATTAATTTTTTTATAAAATTAAAATTTAGATTAATTTTATAAAAAAAATGTTTTTCCTTGCCTGAACCTTAGTTTTTATATAATTTTTGCAACAACCCTGCTCGGCTAGGGGGGGGGGCCGGGCCCCCCCCCCCCCCCCTGGCTACGCCCATGACCAAGTATTTTAATATGGGAATCAGGATTGGGATTGTTACGTTTAAGAGTATGAGTAATGATCTGGTTTTTTGATTGATTCAAAGTTAACTTATTCACAACAAACCAGTCATTTGCAAGTCTTACTATATTGTCTATTCTATTTAATATATTACTATACTCTTTCCCCTTAACTACATAGGTAGTGTCGTATTACTATTAATACGATATTTTTGTGTCCTAGACGTTTTGTGTCCTATAGGACACGATAACTTTCGAACGCTTTCTTGGATCGAAATGAAACTTGGTACAAAAATCAACCTTGTTACTGTCTCGAACCCTATTGTTTATGAAATATGTGTGACATTAACCCATGAAAATGATCCCACAAACATTTAAAAACATCATTAAATCTTCAGATAGAGTTTAGATTGAGGTGCCATTTTGTACACATATACTACTGTGTATGGTTCACTAACATACAAAGTTTCATTTCATTATCAATATTAGTTATGGTTTTATTGATTGACATATATATGTCAAACAAAACATGATGTCATTATTTGATACACAATGTAAACAAATCAAGTTTTTTCACTATAGTGCGGGGGGGGGGTTAACTTAATAATAATAATAAATGTTTATTTATTATAAATACAAAATTAGATGCAAGATACATATGTTACAAAATAATTTTATAATAGAGCAACTATCAAACTCTTTAAGAGAAAAAAATAAACATTAAGCCGCAAAAGCATGAGCTTGTGCGCGGCTTGTCTTCTTATTAAAAGTTTCTTTTTCCATATTAATAGTTTCTTATAAATAGTTTAGTTTAGTGGCTGTTAGTAGTTTTCTTAAATTATGTTTACTTAATTAGTATTTTTTTATGACTTGGTTAGTTTTTGATAAAATAATTTAAAATAAGATTTCTTAAATATAAGGAAGAGAAATTATTAAATTAAAAAGTTAGTAAATAATAATAAATAAAATATAATAAAAATATTATTTAATCAAAGGTTAATTTGGAGGTGGTTTTAACCATAGGATTATTTCCTTTTTAAAATCTTTAAAATACAGGTTAGTTTTTATCTCATCTGGTAGCATATTAAATAAAATTGGACCTCTAGTAGCAGCATGTCGTTGCATCATTGATGTTCTACATTTTAAACTTTTTACTTTTCTGTTAGTTTTGTTTCTAGTGCTATGATTGTGATTAATATATTCTTTCGGTTGATTGAAGTATTTTAATAGGACCTTTTTTGTAAATAACTGTTTGATTGTGAGTACAGGGAAATCTTTGAAAAGTTGATCAGTAGAATATAGTCTTGGTTTCTTATGGATGGTTTTGATGACTGATTTTTGAGCTATTTCTAACGAGTGCAAGTGAGTTGGATTTGCTGATCCCCATCCAATAATACCCTACCCAAGAATAGATTCCACTAGAGCATGATATATAGTTTTAATCAACTTTTCATCACAGAAATCCCTAAGTGCTCTAAAATAATATATGAATTTCCTTATTTTATTTCTAATATTTTGAATATGAATTTTCCAAGTCAGTGTTTGGTCAATAGTAACACCTAGGTATTTTATAGAAGTTAACCCTGTCTATAGTCGTACAGTCCCAGTCCAGTTTGGTGTGTCATTATTTCTAACGCACTTACAAACATGGATTTTGAGTTTAGTTATATCCTTTCTTAGATAGTGAGAAGGTAATAAATTTGGTTTTTTTGGTGTTTAGAAATAATAGGTTTGTGTGGAGCCATTTGCTTACTAAGGCCAGCTGTTGTTCTACTTTGATTGTCAATTCTTGCCAGCTGTGTGTGTCTGATGAAAACAACAAACACGTATCATCAGCAAAACCTATTACTTCACCTGAGAAATTAGGGATAAGGTATAAATCATTGATGTAAGTCAGAAATAACTTCGGTGACGTCACTGTTCCTTGTTGTGTTCCAGTATGAAGCGTGGCTACAGAGCTTAAATCGTTAATTAACTTTACCTGTTGTCGCCGGTTTGCAATATAGTCAATAAGTAAGTCTAAGGCTTTCACTCTTATCCCATAATATTGAAGTTTTTCTATTAATTTTTTCTGATCAACTGGTCAAATTCCTTTTTTAAGTCCAAAAAAACTGCTATTTCTTTATTGTTGTTGTCTAATTTTGAGGTTATATACTTAGTGCATATATCGCGTCGTCAGTACTTTTATTTATTTATTTATAATAAGGTGCTTAATATTATATCATTAGCACCTCTACACATGACAAAAAACAAATTTAAATGTGAGCATGAATATATAGAGTAAATAGATTATGATATGATATAGAATGATATTGATTACATAGATTCATAGGTACAAGTATGCAGACGCATAATAGATAGATTTTTAAGTAGATAGGTACATAGTTAATAGTAGATAGATACAGTTAATTGATAAGGTTCTGGGTAGATAGATGTAGATATTTCCCTTGTTAAGTATAATGTTATGTTTATGTCAGATTATTATTGCTTAGTTATCATTGTACCTTTTATTTTCTTTATTGATTTATATGTTAATTTATTTACTTATTCATTTATTTTTTGAGGTTATATTTCGTTTATGAAGTCATTTTCGATAAGGTAATTAAACAAATTTTTGATATGTCGTTCTTCATCTCCAATAAATTCAATCATGGTTTCTGGTGTGGAGTTTAGCTCAAGTGATTGTTGAAGTCTGGTGCAATCCATCAGTATGTGCTTCACAGATGTCAAGTCATTACATAGTCGGCATTTTGGAAGTTCTTTGTCTCTTGAAAATAAGTAATTGTGTGTAAGTCTTGTATGTTTGAGTCGCAGTCTACACAGTACTGTTTCTTCATGTCTGTTTTCTCTACAAGATGTTTTCCACTCGCCTATTCTAGGTTTAATTCCCTGAAGCTTGTTATTATTACAGTTGTCCCATTTGCATTGCCACTCATCGTAAATTTTTCTCTGACTTGCTTTTTCTATATCTCTAAATGAAATTAAAGTTCTGGTTTCTATACCATTTTGTATAGATGCTTTAGCTAACCGGTCTGCTACTTCATTTTCTTTAATACCATTTCTTCAGTACTTTTATTGTTTTGAAAACCGAATTGATATTTTGAGAGCATTCGATATTTTTTAAAAAAAATGAGATTCTACGTTCAATGCATTCCTCTAAAAATTTTGCTCCTACTGGTAATAGAGATATTGGTCTGTAATTCATTACGTCAGACTTACATCCTTCCTTAAACAGAGGAGTAATGACAGCGTTTTTTAATACACTAGGAAAAATACCCGAACTGAAGCAAGTGTTGAATATGTAAACTAAAGGTTTGACTAAATTTATTTTCTTTGCATGATTTTATTATTTTTACAGATATTTGATCTATACCAGGAGCTTTGTTATTTTTTAGTTCCCTTATGTGATTTAGTATTTCAGTTTCTGATACAGGTAAACGAACTAAAGAGTCAGGTAGTCTAGGTATATTGGCAGTACTCGAGTCAGAGCTACAGTTGCAGTATTTTTTCTGTTCGTCAGCTAAAGTTTCACCAATGCTTGAGAAATGTTCATTTAATTTATTTGCAATGTCTTTATTATTGACTATTTTTTCACCACTTGGCAAAATTAGTCCTTGATTTCTGTTTGAGCGTTTTCTCTACCTCTATCTATTTATAATTTGCCATGTTTAAAAATTATTTTGCCCAGCCAATTTAATTTAATCTTCTAGATATTGATTCTTAGCTGTTTTTATAATTCTATTAAGTTGATTTCTGTATTGTTTATAAGTGGTTTTCAATTCTGCATTTTCCGGGTCACTGTCAACCTGCCTAGCCATTTTGTCACGGATTAATATACTTTCTATGATGCTATTCGTTATCCAAGGTTTTCTTCTTCTTTTGTATTTTCTATTTAATTTAACAGTTTTTGTATGTCTCCAATAGTGGGTTTTTAAAGTATTTACAAACATAGATGTTATTTCATTTGCGTCGTCATTATTATAGATATTATCCCAAGTTTGGTTATTTATTTCATTAACCAGGCTTGGAAAGTCAGTTCTGCTTACGTAAGTGTTTCTGTTATTTAAATTATTTTTTGATGATGTGTTATTATATTTATAAATAATTCCAACTGGGAAGTGATCTGTTATTTTATTATTAAGTCTATACGCAACGGTAAGCCGCTATTCCTTTTGTTTGGTCCATATATGGTCTAGACAGGATTTACTGTTGTTATGAATTCTAGTGTAGGTATTTATATTTGAATTATAGCAAAATTGGGCCATCATATCGATAAAGTCTTTAGTATGTGCATCATAATTGTCAGCTTTAATATTGATATTAAAATCCCCTAGCAATACATGGTGTTCATTACTCATACTATGTAAATAGTCGAATAACGATGCGTTAAACAACTCTAAGCTATATCCCCATAATCTGTATATTAGAGTCACAGTATGTACCTTATTTTGTTCGTCTCTAATTTTAAATAGTAAACTAGTACATTGCTCTACGGGATTTTCTTGTTTAATATTATTTGTAGACTATTCTTTACAAATGCTATGATTCCGTCAGCTCGGTTAAACTGACCATCCACCGGAAGAGGTTTAAAGCCGGGTATAGTAAAATATTCAGGAAAAACTCTTAACCATGTTTCAGTTAGTAAAATTATGTGAACCTCCACATTTATACCTTCTAACAGAACTAATACCTCATCATAGTGTTTTTCTAAACTACGTATATTTAGATGCAATTAATTTAAAAAGGATTTAGTGCCTGTAGTCAGTGACTTCAGATTTAGATCAGTTAGTTCTTCTGTTTCGGTTTCATGGTCCATTTTAGGATCCGAAATTATTTGATTCGTAGTTGTCATGGTGTTAAATCTATGGATATTTTATTTTCTACTATTTTATTGATGTCATGCGTCTCGTTTGTTAGTGAATAGTCTTTAATAGTATGGACGTTGGTCTGTAGTATCTCCTTTGTTAGTAATGAAATTAAGTCCGTTTCATCTGTCGTTAGATATCTAAAGCTGTAAGTATGTCTACTAAGTGCAATAATTATATGAGGAATACTATTATAAACGTCTAAGGGTTTTGAATTTATCCTAACTAACACCACACGTTTAGACGTCAGTCCTTGAGCTTCGTGAAGGGTATGAATTAAAAATGGTAAATGAGGAAAAGTTTTTATTCGATTATCGCAAGCTACTAAAAATAGCGCTGCGGCGGACCGGTGCGGGCAACTCATGAACAAACCACAGTAGCTTTCCAAAAATGACTGATTATAATTGTATATTTAAATTTATGAATACCATGGCAATTCTTGGTTATGACAGCTACATTTATTATTGTAATAAAATGATTGTTTTCTGTATGTATTTTTCAAAAAACAGTTCGCCGTTGCATGTTCTGTATTTCAAAAATTCTGAAACTAAAAGCCCCAAGGTCGTGGAGCCCCAAGGTTGTGGAGCCCCAAGGTTGTGGAGCCTAAGGTCGTAGAGGCGTAAGGTCGTGGAGCGAAAAAGAGGCCGAAAGCCTCTTGTTTATTAAATGATTGGTATTCGTTTTTTAAAAAATTGTAAAAAGTCAACAAATAATTCAATTAAGTTGAAATTCGATACAAATCTGTTACTTCACTTAAAACAAGTGTAGTAAGTTTCGTTTTCAGACGGCAAGTATATCCATTATTTTTGTTGCATCAAAATTGTTAAGCAGCATCCAGCGAGGTCAGTACCTGTATGGGTGACTGCCGGGAATAAGTCTAATGTATTTACAACCTGAAGACGAGCTAAAAGAGTTTAAAGACTTGTTACAGTATAATTTTAATGACCCGTATATTCAGAGGACGAGCGAAGCGAGTCCGAAGTACATACGTTGAGCGTAGCAAATCCGATTTGGCGTTGAAAAGTTTCAAGGTACCCCGAACCCGATTTTGGAACTAGGAACTTAATTTAATTTATCCATGCTTGCTTTAATCAAATTAGCAATCATTGTACAAATTGATAACTCATTATCAAATTGGAAAAATTGGTTTTCCACCAAGAAAAATCAATTATGATAATTTTTACAACTTTCGAACTCCCCCTTTTCGTTAGCTCTTTGTTTTTAAAGCCCACTTGTTGATAACGGTCTAGAGCTTGGGGCTTTCCATTTCTCCCTCCTCCTTCGAGCTCCTCTGTGCTCCAAACTTCAGCTCTTTCCTACATTCCAAGCATTCTGTCACGAGCACAAAAGAGCGTCGTATTACGACCAAAAAAACCCCTCTTGAAAAGCTAATTGCTCTTTTTTACCTAATTATCATTCATGAGAGGGAAATTTTGAAGTATTTTCTAGAGCAGTGTTCAATTTATATCGGTATTTTTTGTTATTTACAAGAAATCTTTTTTTACTTTATTTACAATTTTCAATAGTTTCATCAATTTCTAAATATTGTTTTAACCGGAAATAATTAAAATATAATTCCGGGATTTTAACAAAACAATTTTGGATAGATTTTGATTAAAAATAGCCGTAGTTTTGGAAATTGAATGAAACTTGGGTGATAAAAAAGTCCCACAAAACTTAGTTTTCGTGATCAGGGACGTCTGTAACTGATTTTTTTCCAAACTCTGTGCCCCACTATGAAGGCGTCCTTATTAGCACATGTTATCCCCGAGAAAATTCACTTGTTTTCTTATTTTGTTCAAAATGGAGCTTGATAAACCTAATGAACGTCTATTATTTGATACTACCCAATTTTGCAAAAATGAATAGTTGACACAATATAATTGTGCGAGAGACACCTAGGAAATGTAACAAGCAAAATGCAATGCTCTACGTATTGATGGCTGGATATAATGTCATGTCCCACTCTGTATCGTTACGTCTAACTCATCAGGACGCCGACAGAGTCTGAAATCACTCTGACCTTCAATTAATTCCGAAGAATGTAATTTGAAGTATTTACCAAAGACGAGCGGTGCTCTCTTACCGCCATTATGCATGACAAGCAAAACATTATTTGATACTACCGAGTTTTTCAAAACATGAATAGTAGTGAAATCGTCAAATATTGAAGGTAGGACCAGGTACTTTAAAACAAATGTTGGGCTAAGACAAGGCTGTCCAGCCAGTCCACAAATTTTTTCCTTGTTTATCAACGACATCATTGATTTTTTAGAGAGAGGAATTAAAGTTGGAAAAGTTCTAATTAAAGCACTAATTTTTGCGGATGATTTAGTGCTCTTGGCATCTTGCCCAATAGATTTGCAAAATAGTATAAACAGACTGCAAAAATTTTGTGAGATGTGGGGATTAAAAATCAATGTTGATAAATCGAAAGTGATGATATTTAGAAAAGGAGGCAAATTGAAAAAGACTGATAAATTCTATTTAGGGAAGGAAAAGTTACCCATAGTTAACGAATACAAATACTTGGGCATCATACTAACAACAAAATTGTCATTTGAGAAATACCTGCAAAATCGATTAGCGAGTGCTAAATATAGTATTAGTTATATTTGGAGAAATCTGCTACAAAATAAAGAGATCAAGTTAGAAAATAAAATAAAAGTTTATAAATCTGTTGCCCAGAGTATTATAGGATATGGATGTCAGGTGTGGGGATATAAAGAATATGAAACAGTGGAGAAATTACAGAGATATTTTTTCAAGAGATTATTCAAACTACCTAATCATACACCAAACTATATTATTAATCAGGAATTAGGAGTAGAGCTGCTATATTCCAAATGTTAGAATGGCAAAAAAGTACATATTGAAAATTATAGGAATGAAGGAGGACAGATTACCAGGCCAAATATTCAAATTAATGTGGGAGCAAATGTAGGAGCTGCTAAGTTTTGGAAGGATATGGCAAATAAGTATAAAATATCATTAAATATATTAAATAGTAAAGAATTAAGTAATAATTTTAATGAAATAATAAAGAAAATTAAAAAGGAACGCAATACAGAAGTGAACAAGAACATAAAAAATACTAAAGCAGTAAAATTGTACAAAGAACTGAAAAAGAATGTTGGTAAAGAAATTATAGAGGATAAAATACTAAGTGATAACGAGAAAATATAATAATTAAATTAAGGAGTGAACAGATAGAAATAAATGATAAACATTGGAAAAATGAGTTAGAAAGGCAATGTACTATTTGTAATTTAAAAGAAGAAGAGGATATAGTACATTTTATAGGAAAGTGTCCAGTTAAAAGAGTTTAGGGAGTCTTGTTTTGGGCAAGGGAAATTAAACAAAAATGAGGTAATACATATTTTAAATGGGGGAAAGGGATGGAATGGACTAGTAAAGTACTATAAATCAGCCCATAGATATAGAAGATGGATAATAAAGGGGCCTTCATAAATAAATAATTAATTAAGATAAAATAAAATGGTTTAAAATATATATATATATATGTGTGTATAGAGATGTATGGTGTGTGTATATGTATGTGTCTGTAGGGGTGTGTATGCATATGTGTGTATGTATTTTAAGGTATTACGTGTGATGGTTATATATCAGATATTGTAGTTTTAAGTTGTATTTTATCTTATTCTATTTAAATTTTTATTACTTTTCTTTTTCCTTAATGTTTATTGTGCTTTAAAATTCTTGCCTGGATTATATTAGTTCATGTAATATAATATAATATTGTACTTGACTTTAACTAAATAGATTTGCATTATAGAAATTTGCTTCTAGAACTGATATAAATATGCTTTAAAAATTTAATTTAAGTCAATCCTATTATATAATCTATTTTGCATATCTGTTTAGTTTAAGTATTATCTCTGAACTTAACCATTAATTGGTATTTTTTTTATGAATTGGTATAGTCTATTAATTGGGCAGAATATGTTAGTGGGTAGTGGAAGGGTGGTGTGGTATCATGTCCTCTGAGGGATTAGCACCTGAGAGGCCTTGATCTTGCTGTTTTTTTTTTTTTTTATTTATTTTTTATTTTTTTCTTTTTATTTGTTTATTTATTTTTTTGCAAAGGTATCGGTGGCATATGCCTGTTTGATATAATATTTAAAGTAATTAATATTGATTTTAATAGAGAATAAATCAGTACTTTTTACTATACTCATTATTGATTTGTAAAGTCGGTGCCTTTTTGTTTTAATGGTATTGTGCAGTTCAAAATTAAATAATTAAGGGAATAAATAATAGAATGTATATATAATGTAGTAAATTAAAATAGTCATACTATACGATTAAAAAAAATAAATAAAAAAAAAAATATATATATTTATGTAATAATGTTAAAAAAAAAAAAAAAAAAAAAATGTGTTGTAACCTCGGCTGACAGCCTATGGCTAAGCCTAAATTTATATTTTTTCATTGTAAAAATAATGTAAATATGTTTGCAATAAATATTTTTTCTATTCTATTCTATTCTATTCTATTCGTCAAATATTGAACGTCATTTTGTGATAGGAAATCCAAAAAGCATGACAACATAACGAGATTAGTGATTTAAAGTCTATTTTGACAAGAAATATCTAGTATATTTAAAATGGTAAGAAATGGAACAAGGTATATCTCCTCCTAACGGTAACGCCGAAACTTTATCAGCTTCTAAGACTAACAGTCCGAGGGTAATTAACTAGTTAGCTCCCGAGGAGTACTCCCGAAGATTTGCGGCGGAAAAAAGTGAAGATAATGGTCCAAAAAGCCAGACCTAAAAAATATGACTCATTTTGAACTATTTCAAACCAAATTTATCTGAAAATATACCTTAAATTATGAAGGAAAAGCATAGTCTGTCAGAGTGGAACCCTTTATATGAATGCGCTCGCTCAAAATATTATAAAATCGCACTAATTTCATTTGTCTTTGCAATATTTGGTTCCTTGTGGGTCATGTGCAAAACATGAAGAGAAATTTTTTAAAGCAAATAAAATTTCCTATAAAACGAGTGATTTCTCGTCAAAATCAAATAAATACAACTAAAGTCATGACATTTGTTATAACTTTAACAATAACCAAAAGTGCACAAAAAGTCGATACTTTTTCAAAAGAATTTGCTGACTGCACATATCATCCATTTTTTCTTTTTTGAAAGAGCCATAACTTTGATTGTAGTCATTTGATTTAATGATCAAACACTGTGTAAAGACCATTTTATCACCTTTAAAAAGTGTTGTCTTCATGATTTGCACACGACTCACAGGAAACCACTTATTTCCAAAAAAATGAAATTTGTGCGATTTTATAAAAGTTTGAGCATGCGCAGTCATTTGAAGGGCTCCACTCTAAATAGGCAGACTATGTTTTTTTCTTTATAATTTAAGATATATTTTCTAAAAATTTGGTTACCATTGCACCACCGGTATTGCCGGCTTTGGGGTATATTTATATATGTAAATATATTAATATATGTAAATATATTAATACATGTAAATATATTAATATATGTAAATATATTAATATATTAATATATGTAAATATATTAATATATGTAAATATATTAATATATGTAAATATATTAATATATGTGAATATATTAATAAGTTCAGAAGAAAAAAAAAATAGTTTTTGTTTTATCGAATTTTCATCATGAATTTATTCCTTAAATAATGTTAATTAACTGTGTGACGTCACCTGTGTTACCTGAACATGTTTTATTCTATTAACTCTATGCACGTGTTATTTGCTAAGTACACCCATCAATAGGGCTAGGATTTGTTTAACAATGGATCGATCACGTGTTTCCTATGTCTACATCCATTCTTTCACTGCAATACCCTTTAATTAACCCAACACGGCTCTAATAACTTTTATCCGTTTATAATTTTACTCTGATAGAATTCGCTAAAACAAAATAATTTTGATTTTAAACACAAATCAAAAATTTTACAAACCACATTTTAAGCGCTTGGTTCCTTTTTGTCGAGTAAGTTACAATTGAAGGTAGCCTCGGTACTTAAAGGATAGACGGTACTTCATAGTGTCATAAGATAGTGTCACAATTAAATTCAATCTACGATTGACAGCGCTTTCAATTGTTACATTATTGAGTCATAATTAAAGCCAGCCTAAGACTAACAGCACTTTAAGGTGGCATAAGACCGAGTCGCAATTAAAGACGGATTAAGATAGGTTGAACTTCAGGGCAGAATGGGATAAAGTCACAATTAAAGAAACCCCTAAGATAGACTTTAATTAACAGAGTCAAAAGATAGAGTTTCTATTGACGGTACTTTAAACTACACCTAAGACAGGGTGACAATTAAAGGCAAATTAAGACAGACAGAACTTCAAAGTGGTATAAGTCAGAGACGCAGTTTAAGGCAGCCTAGAATGCACAGAACTTTATGTTAGCATGAGACAGAGTCGCAATTAAAGGTAACCTAGGATAGACAGTACTTTGATGGTGGTATAAGAATGAGTCGTAATTAAAGGCAACATAAGATAGAAAGTACTTTATAGTGGTATAACACAGATTCGTAATTAAAAGCAACATAAGATAGACAGTACTTTATAGTGGTATAAGAGAGAGTCGTAATTAAAGGCAACCTAAGATATACAGTACTTTATAGTGGTATAAGACAGAGTCGTAATTAAATGCAACCTAAGATAGAGAGTACTTTATAGTGGTATTACACAGATTCGTAATTAAAGGCAACATAAGATAGACAGTACTTTATAGTGGCATACGATAGAGGCACAAGACAGTCTAAGGTAACAGTTTTTTTGTCCATATTTGTTGTACTAATATCATTAACAAGGTTTGCCTTGATAGCTGTAATAGATTGTCATTATTAATTTACATAGTCAATAGTGAGATTATATTCGCTAAAATGACTGCGTTATATAATGCAGAATTAAATTAACTATTTAACTCAAACCATCCCGTGCTTCAGGGTGGTCTTAAACTAGCTCGCTCAAACAACTTCTCATTATAGGTCGGTCTTAAATTAACTTTTCTTTGTAATCGCTCAAACCTTTGGTGGTCTTGAACTAACTCGCTCAAACAACTCGTCATTATAGGTCGGTCTTAAATTAACTTTTTTTTGTAATCGCTCAAACCTTTGGTGGTCTTGAACTAACTCGCTCAAACAACTCGTCATTATAGGTCGGTCTTAAATTAACTTTTTTTCCAATCGCTCAAACCTTTCCTATTATATGATGGTCTTAAATGACTTCTTTTTGTTGACTTAAATCACTCCGTATTGTAAGGATGTTTTGAATGACTTAGAACCGGAAAAGTTTTATTCCACAATTTTATTGCTTTCACGGCGGAAGCTCAATATAAAAAATTGACTTAAACATATTCTAACGGTGTAAATGCAGAATGTATCTACATTTTTTCTTATTATAGAATTTAAAATCGTAATATATATTACATATTCTTGAATTGTACATAACATTTATGAAAGGTTTCATATATTATAGAAGTATATTATTCTATAATATTATATATATTCATATTCACTAGAAATATAGTTTGTAACACGGAATTTATACATACAGGTTGCAGAAGTGTGACGTCATAAAACTATAATTATTATAAAAAATCAATTATTTTCAAATAAATATGTATTATATTCTTTAAATTGGCTCATTACGTAAAATAGCCGATGCTCCATTTTATGTCTCCAATGATACCTACATCATGACTTTAACATACCTTTTGTCCGTGACCTTGCAATATCTCGTTATAAATCCTTTCATGCAGTGGCGTAGCCAGGATTTAATTTCGGGGGGGGGGCTGAATGTTAAAAATTATATATATATATTATATATATATATATATATATATATATATATATAATATTATATATATATATGTATATATATTATATATATATATATATATATATATAACATATATATACCGTTAAAATATAGACAAAATTACAATGTATACATTGTTTTTTTATTCATTATTTAAATAATAATATTGTTATTTTATATTAAATAAATAAATAAATTGTTGTCTGGTTAAGCATATAATCAATAAAATGCACATAGTTTATAAAACACAAACTATATTTTGTACATAATGTAGTAAAATTGTATAACGTAACTTCGACATAATATTTGGACAACCCTACTTTACTTTGTATTGTTCACTGTTTTCAAATTATTTGTATATCTTTCTATTTTTATATTTTTTTTTATATATTATAATATTTATATTATAAGTTTATTGTTAAAAAATATATTTATGTAATTTATTATTTTTATATATTTTTATAGCTTTTTTTCACACATTTATTGCGGGTTTAGGTTATGTAAAAATTTCGGGGGGGGGGGCTGAAGCCCCATCAGCCCCCCCCCTGGCTACGCCACTGCTTTCATGCCTCCTTTGCCAACAATCCAAATCCTCTCGTACGTACTCTTTCCTCTGATAAACCCTAACAACCCTCCCCGTAGACTCAAGCGGCAGTGGCCCCCAGACCTACTTAGAGACCTAACTTAAAACTAACTTTTTTTAAAAAAAAAACTATCCTCCGTCCGCCTAGCTCTAAGCGGCTTGCCACTGATGCAAGTACATAGAGTCCACACTTGTGTATTTTAGTAATCGAAATACACAAGTATAGATCAAGACTGGTGCTCGTACGGAGGCAGGCTGCTCGGCTATGCGGATAGAATAAAAAGACTTTGATCTGAAATTAATAATTTAATCATGCTCTGTATAGTTCATGTCAGCAAGATCTGCCACTGGGCAGACACCTTGTTTCATGTCAAGTTTCAAGTCAAAATTATATCCAATTATCTTAATTACTTATAACAATGTAAATGTAGTTTTAATTACCAATAAAGACAAAAAAAAAATTGGCTCATACATAACCTGTTTTATCGAAATATCCACGAAGGTTTATTTTATTATTATTTATGTTTATTTATTTCTCACCATACTTAGTAAGTACTTAGTAGAAGTAAATTATACAAAATATAAGTAAATTAATTTGAGAAATGGCAGGTGCACCCCTATATAAGCTGATGCTCGTTTACAGGGGTGGTCGTGTTGGGCCTAACTAAAAGGTTGATTTTTGAAACATCGTAAAGTTACCTCAACACCTTTCACAAAAAATTTTAAGCAAAGTCAGCGAATTTATTTGAAAATATATTGGCTTTTTGTGCATTTTAAGGCTATTTAACAAATCTTATAACTCCAGTTGTAGTTATCCGTTTTTGACGAAAAAAAACACTCGTTTTATAGAAAATGTTCACATCATGTTTTGCGCATGACTTCAGGGAACCACTTATTGCAAGAAAACTTGAACTTGTGCGATTTTCTAATATTTTAAGCGAACGCATTCATATGAAGGTCTCCACTCTAAATAGACACACTATTCTATTCCTTCATAATTTAAGGTATATTTTCAGAAAAATTAAGTTAGAAGTAGTACAAAATGAGTCACATTTTTTAGCCCTGGGTCTAGGACTATAAGTACATTTCCAAAAAGAGTACCCCAGATTTCATTAATTTATGTCTAACGGTTCAAAATTTAAGAGGGTAAGACTTTTTGGTCCACCCTGCAAATCTAATTATATATTAAATAAATAAACTTTTATTATTATAAATATGTATTTATTTAAAATACATAATATTTATTTATTTATAAATTATTTTTTTTATTTATAATTTTATTTAATAATATAAATAATATAATAATAATATTAATATAAATAAACTTACTATAAAAAGTAACTAAAAATATAATTATATAACACTTGGATGTTGTTCAGCATATAGCTCGTCTTCCATATAAACCATGAAATACGCATACGTATTTTAAAAAATATTATTTAATTACATGTATCTCATTGTGTTAAGTAGAATTTTTAACTTTTTACCCCGTGATTTTAATAATTGGAATATTTGACTAGAAATTGTGACTAAGGATTTAGATTATAAAAATTATTTACTAAAAGTAAACCTTTATTTGTAAGTAGAAGACACTAAATATTCATTAAATATAATTCATTAATTAAAAGTATTTATATTGAACAACCGTAAGATATGTGTCGCCATTTATGACTCGTTTTTTATCTATAAACTATTGTACAAATCTATATATTGATGTTAAAGTTTCTGAAAAAAATGTTGTCGACTGAAATTGACATTTCTGAAAGACATGCAAGAAAAGATAGGTTAAAAAGGAAAATTATATTGCTTGACATGTATTTTGTCTAAACATTCGCTTTGCCTGAATATTAATGTTTCTATATATATATTATATATATATATATATATATATATATATATATATATATATATAATATATATATATATATATATATATATATATATATATATATATATATATATATATATATATATATATATATAAATATATATATTGTTAGAGCAGATGAGTAGAGCAAAATGATTAAAAAACAAAAATAAATAAAAAGAATAGAAAAATATAATATTGTTTATAATATGCTATAAATTATAAATGTTGGCTATAAATTAGGGTTTACCTAGAGGAGAGTTATATCTGCAGGGAGGTGTACCCGTATACACTGTACACTGAATTTACGTTATATATATTAACTATTAAAAAAAAATAAAGCTATTGTGATACACTGTGAGGGGGCGAAATTGTACACTGGCGAATAAGCAGTGCTGTAGGGACTCTAAAGCCCTTATATCGACTCCCCACTGTAAACCCTTGTTTCAACTCTCTAGCTTAACTACGCCAGGAGCTACGATGTTAACACACACATACAGACAGACAACTTTGTGAAAACTACTCAGGCGGTCTTAAAAACACCTGAATCAGATAATTCAGGTGAAATATTACAGGTATATATTATATTACAGGTGGGTATTTCGCAAACACAATACTTTTCCTATATACCTACGATAAATGAGGAAAAGTAACAAATAAATTCCCATAATATAAAATAAACTTTTCCAAATACAGTTAAAGCAGTAGTTTAGGAAAAGTAAAAATTATTCCGGAACCACTAGCGTAGGCGAAAAATTCAAGAAAGTCTAGGAAGCTAAATTTCAAAATAAAAAATTGTTCTGGTAACACTGTCTAGTAAAGTACTATGTGGTGGCACCCTTGTAAATAACAGGAAAAGATAAAAGTCAGAGAGACGTTTTATTTAAATTTACGATGCCAGTGGACATTTTATCCTATGTTATACTTGTGTAGGTTTGCACTATAAATTCCACAATTACACAAATTGCTTCTGTACTACACAGACCGAAATATTTCGGTCAAAAATCTTACTCATCTTCTTATTTTTCAAGTTCAATCTTCAAGTATTTTTAATAAAGAAGGAGTAACTTTAGACAAATAATGATCATATAAACTTGTAGAGATTAAAAAAATTTAGTGATATAAAAGATTATAATATTCAATATTATAATTATATTTTTAGTTATTTACGCCCCAAGAGAGTAAAGTTAGTCATAACTCCCTAGGCAATGAAGTTGATTCCTTAAGACGAAAGCCGAGGGAATCGTGAATCTTAAGAAATGAGGCGAAGCTAAGAGACTTACTTGCTAGTTCCTCAAAGTGTAGCCGAGGTAGCGATATATTTAATTCCCGAGGTGAATCCGAGAAAATTAATTATTGCTCTGGGAGTTGTGACTGTTTGCTATTGTGGTGCGTGTAAGATTTTACCTTTAAAAGCAAGGATCTTGAATAAAGGAGATGGCGCATTAAGGAACTTTCCTGACTCCATGGAAGTTGTATGAGATAGAGAGTTAGGAGCAAACTTACATTCCCCATGGTTATAATGAAAAAAAGGCGCCAAACGCAGGTTATGTAGCAAGATTATCAAGTTTGCTTCTAAACTTTCTTCTGTGCTTATCGTGATTGTTACATTTGTGGAGCTTGTTAAGACATTTGTGCTTATTTAAAGCCACTTTAGTGAGTGATAATTTAAGCGTGTTTATAACTTTTCTTAAGCAATTAACAATGGGAAACCATTTAGAGGTAAGTTTACCTCTAAAATTTAAGCCCTGCACTGTTATAAGAATTGTAAGCATGCGCAGTTTGTACCAAGCATGTGCAGTTGATTTTTGACGTGTGTTTCGTGCTGAGTTCTCTCTATTTTTTGGTTTTCGATGGGGTCACTTTTTTATGGCTAATCTACTTAGTGCGTCATCCCCTTTATTCAAGATCCTTGAGCAAATCAAGTCCAAAGACGTCATAGAGATATATTACTAGAGGGGCCCTATTGGTTGAGTTTTGAAACATCGAAAAATAACCTGACCACCTTCGACTTATCAATGATCAAATGAACTGAACAAAGTTAATGTGATTTATATAGTAGAACGCTGAAAATATAAATCAAAACTCAAGCAATTTTGTGTTTTGCGTCGATTTACTAAGCAAATCGACTTAGTGCGTCAACCCCTGTATTCAATATCCTTGTTTAAAAGGGAGAAAATCAACATATAAATGACAAAAATAATTTACTCTTTATAAGTAGTTTTATCAGAACTTTCGCTTTTTTAGGTAAATATCCTTCATTCTTACTTTTTAATTACGCCATCATAGAGGCGTAACTCTAAACATTAACGTTAGTCATCATTAACATTAATAACATAATTACTACAAACACACCGCGTATTTAACAGGTGATCGTATTCCATACGCATTAAATACGATAAGGTTCTAGAACCGTATTTGTTTAGTCGATCAAGTGAGATTACGTGATAACTGATCCCGTCAAAACATCGCGTCTTTTATGGTGGAGGTTCACTTCTGGTTATAAGAAAGTTTAAAACAAAAAATATATTTAATTATAATTTATATAATTGTTCATAATTGATGATGGGGCCCTAATTAGACATTCATAAAATCACTCCAGATTACTTCATATTCTAACTATATTTCATATCTACCCTGGATACATATTTATGTTAAATTGACAAAAACTAGTGACGTTAAAATACTAACTGCAGATAATAACTTATTTCATAAATAAATATTATTTATTCGTCATCTAATTTAGGAAACATAGCCTACTCAATTTACGTAAAACAAGAATAAAAGGTTACATGTTCACAAGATACTGGACATTGCTAACAATAAAAAACAAAGGCTAGAACTCTATAAAACTATTTCAAAATGTGAGAATATTTATAACCTTACCATTTATATTTAATAAAATTGTGATTTTTTGCATAGTAATAAAGTTTCACAAAAAAAAGTTATTTGATGAAAAACGGTAAAAAGTTCGACGAGAAGGTTATCCGTTAAATACGATCGCCTCTGAAGGTACATACAGCGTATCGGGGGATCCATTTAGATTCCATCTCCCTAGTTCTAGCGTATCCGATTGGATTCCTTCCGCATGTTTTATACTGCTAATATTACCGTATTAAGATATCGTACTGAATACGATCAGCGGATTTAGAAGTGTACGTACACATTTAGTACGTTCACACACGTACTATATGTTATGTGTTATTAATGTTGTCTCTAAACATTAATTTTATGTTATCATTAAGTAGTAAGGTCGATTTTAACAATAAATATATCGTCTATAATGACGACGATCCAACTTTTTTCGAGAGATCATCAAAATATACCAATAACACATTTTCATTGGTTTCCTTGATATTTTGTCAAGACACCAAGTTTTAAATTTAGTAAATATCTCATCTTACCTTTCTTTAGATTTTTTAGATAAATCTAATTTGACTGCCCTAGCTTCTTGCACTTTATCTTCAGAAATACCATCTAATACGATTATTTCTTCCATTTTTATTATTATTTGTACACTATTTAAATAATTTTAACAAAAAAACACAAAAAGTTTGTTTGAAAAAACGAATTGTTATGAAATAAATCAAAGAGTCATGTTAATAATAAATAAATCAGTGGCGCCAACTTAAGTTAATCTTCACAAAATCCAACTAAATTAAGATTTCATAATCTATTTAAGTTGTCTACACTTATCTACTTGTCTCACACAAGAGTCTAGCCCGCAACTGTGGACGGAGAAAAATATGAATAATACGTAAGAAAACATGTAGTTATGACCCAGGTTTAATTACTTTACACAGGTAAAATATTTAAACTTGTTTTGCGTGTTAAACACCTTTTTCTATTCCTATAGTATAGTAATTTAAATTAACTTTTGATTTAAACTAATTAATATTTAATAATTATGTATATAAATACTTTATATATTTGGATCTCTTAAGGTAGAAATATCTATTAAAGTTGCTCTTTTGTATTTTTTCTGTAATAATTGTGTGATTTATACATTCTGAAATGATTCTAAAAAACTATGCGTATGATTAAATGAACATTGGTACCTCTTCTTAATATATTGCGATATCAGGGTGCTTCATTTATACATAGGTATAAGATACATAACAGACGGTTTAAAACTTTATTTATATTAAAATTAAATACATATATTTATTGTTTGTGTTTTTTGGGCTTAAACTACGATGTTATTTAATTTCCAAGTATCACAACTTTGTAACTATGTTTATGTAAATAAAAACTCTAAAGGACTGAAGTCTTCATTAATTAACCTAGAATTTGTAACTTTGTTTCTAAATATACATGAGGCGCCTAGCTATAAAAGACGGAGTATTGTTCTCCGTCTATTTTATATCATACAATTTGAATACAATAATAGACACACACTTACAGACAGACAACTTAGTGAAAACTACACAGGAGGTCTTAAAAACACCTGGAACTGTTAATTCAGGTAAAATGATAGTTTCGGAATTTTTAGCGGATAATACTTTTTTATATACCTACGGTTTAAATGACGTAAAGTCAAAATCGAAAATAATCCATTCGAGTTAAAATTGGTACATGTATATCCCTTTATGAAATAAATGAATAATATATTTATTTATATTATTATATATATTATATATATATATATAATATATATATATATATATATATTATATATATATATATATATATATAATATATATATATATATATATATATATTATATATATATATATATTATATATATATATATATATATATATTATATTATATATATATATATATATATATATATATATATATATATATATATACAGTATACCAAGTTTCGTTTCTACGAGTTTTGTTAGATCTTAAAAGTAAGGCAGCATCGAACAAGATTATTGTCTGGATAAGCGACCGCTGGGAAAAACTAATGTACTATGGTCAGAGACCGAACGAAGCTAGTCCGAGGACATGCTTTGTATATTCTGAAGACGAGCAAAGAGAGTTAGAAGTAGTGAGGATGAGCGTACTATATCCGATGTGGAGAGAAAAAGTTCCGGTGAACCCCGTACCCGAATTTTTATGACTTTAAAGTGACTCAGAAATGAAAAGGTATTCTTAATGATTACCTTTTAAATTATCATGAATATCTTGAGTTCTTTTTATCAAATTTTTATTCCTTCTAAAGATATAATAAAAAAAATATAATATAGATTAACTCTATATTTAGACTTAATTAATATTTGTATGCTTAAATTAAAAGTTATGAATAATTTATGAACATAATTAAGGTTTATTTATCTAATTATTTAATTTGTTCAACCGATTATTATAAGCGGTTTATCATTCATTCATCCAGGCACATACCACGCTCGTGCCGATATAGTACCATCGATGTAGCACCATTGATATGCTATTTAAACGATTAATAAAAAAATACTTTATCCCTTTTCGTATAATATATACGAAAAAAGGTTTTCCTCATCACATCGGATTCGCTACGCTCATCCTTCCTACTTAGTCGTTACGTTTACTTTGCAGCACGCCCTCGAACTCGCTTTGCTCGTCCTCAGATAGTACATACGTTTCAATCCCAGCAGTCATCCTCCCAGGTGTCTGAGAAAACCACTTAGAAAACCTTAAAACACTTGAAACGCATAATTTAGGTGACATCCCGGTTTTGGATTTTCCGCAAATACCTTAGAATAATAGTATATATAGGAGCACAGGACCGTAAACACAATGTAATTCCACTGATAACACGAAAGCCGGTTGACTGGTGCACTTAAGTAATGCTGCCAACCTGACAAAAAAAATTATTTTAAATATGTGTCATAAATATCTATTAATGAAGAAAGATCGTAAAGAACAAATATTATAACTTAAAACACCTGCTGAGTATTTAATAAAACCGGTCTTAGATGGCAAAAGGGTGGCGGAATACAAGAATCAACATTTAGTTGACGAGAACTACTTTTAATATAATTTTAATAAATACGTTAAACTACAATTTAAAATGCTTTAAATATTGTAATGCACCGATATTTATATTAGTATTTTACGAATAATTAATCATTAATTAATAATAAAACAAAATAATTCAACAACCGGAAGTATTGCAAACTTTTTTTTAAAAAATTGTATATTGTTAGGGTGGCAGCATTACTTAAGTGCACTAGTGAACCGGCTTTCGTGTTATCAGTAGTGCTCCTTCTATATATAGTATTATTCTGAGGCAAGTACAATACTTTGGTGTTGGTTGGGTGCAAAATCTAAAGATGTTTTTTTGTAGCTGATTAAATTTATAAAAAGATGATTTTTGATTTATCAAAATCACGCGACGACAACCGTTTAGTATATTAGTATTAGTATTAGTATTATTATATTAGTATAGTAGTAGTATTATTATAACGTTTGAAAAAATATAAAATAAATAAATTTTCTGACTTTTAAACTTGACCATTTTTACTTTTCCTCATTCATACCGTCAGGAAAATAATTGTGCACACAATAATAAAATTAGTGGTTTTTATTATATTCATCCATTTAAGCATTTTTATATATATATATATAATATATATATATATATATATATATATATATATATATATATATATATATAGTATAAGTTAAGTTGTAAAAACTTAATTACTAATCAATTGCTGACACTAGCAATTAGGACAGGTATAAAAGACAGGGAGACACCGCCCCGCATCAGTCTATGTTATACGCGCGGCTCCTTCGATTGATTTGAAGTAAAATTGTTTATTGTATCTTATAATTTTATGTTAACGAAATATATTGTTTTTAAAAACTTAATTCTTAAATACTATAATTTATCTGGCGCAGTCGGCAGTCCGGTTAGCGGTACCTTCAATAAATCCGTTTTGTGTCTACAATTAACTAACTGGAACCTAAAATCACTCTCTTATAATTTGGATAATTTCTGGAATCAGAAGACGATGTTTATGTTCACAGTCACACTTCTGTAAGTACATAACCACTCAGTATTTTTTCAAAAACGATCAACATTATCGTTATTTTCAATTTGGTGAAAGGAATAGTAATACTATATTTTCCTAACTTTTAATACTTTTTCATTTTAAATAATTTCTTAAATAATTTTTCTTAATTTTATTTTTTTTTTACAAAAAAAATATAATATTACATATTATCAATTAAAGATAATTTATTAATAACAAACATATACAAATACGAATACCCCAATTCTTAATTTTACATAATTTCTTAAATACTTTTTCTTAATTATATTATTTTTTACAAAAAAATATAATATTACAAATTATCAATTAAAGATAATTTATTAATAACAAACATATACAAATACGAATACCCCAATTCTTACATTTTACTTAATTTTTACATAAAAAATATAATATAATATAAATATAAAATATAATTTTATATTTCTTTTCTTTTATAATAATTTTTTTTCTAAACGAAAACATTATGTCAGTTCTCAAGAAAGAATATTTAGACATGATCCCTGAGTTCAGTGGTGAAGCTCATCTTTTACCTCGATTTTTAGAGATAGGAGAAAAATTAGTAACTAAATTTTTTAATACAGACAACATAGAGGATTTTCAAAATGAATTTCTTATGTATGGAATTCTCTCTAAAATTAAGGGCCCCGCAGCTGAAGTAGTCAGCACTTCTCGAGTTACAACTTGGGAAGAACTTAAAGCAGCCTTGCTAAACAGTTACAGTGACCGACGAGACGGATATACACTGGCAATTGAAATGTCTTGTATGAGACAATATCCAAATGAGTCCCCATTTGATTTCTTTAATAGATTACAAAAAGTACTAAACCTACAAATACCATATTGGACAAATCACTGTACAACTAAAAGAATACACAGAGGCACTTTGCGAATATACACGCCACCTAGCGTTACGCGTATTTCTCAAAGGACTTAGAGAACCATTAGGCAGCCTTATGCGTACTAAAAACCCTGCGGACTTAAATACTGCTCTTAACATACTCACTAATGACTTTCAATTCCAAATTGACTCACAAATACGCCAACCTCGACCACCACTTACTTATAACAAAAATCAACAAAAGACACATACACAACAGAAACCTCCACAACAAGACTTAATAACACGAAACAAACAATATCAACCTCCTAGTCCTAATCAATATACTTATGCGCGACCATCCACCTCCACTTTAACACATAAAACAAATTCACAAAATTTACACCCACACCAATGTCAACTCAAACGACTTATACTAGACCTAGAGTAAATAATATGAACATAGTGATCAAATATTTAACATGGAAGACTTACAGACAGCATTAGATAGTGTAAATACTAACCACACTGACGTCAATCTCACTAACCATGACGACACAGAACTGGAACCCCAGTCACAAAATTATGATACTGACGAGCTTACAGATTCTTTTTTAGAGAATCCAGCCTCGGACACTTTGAATTAATGAGTCTTCACAACAACAAAAGCATGCTACCATACATAATAATTAAAGACGGAAATCTTAAATTCCTAATCGACACGGGCAGTTCGAAATCATACATTAATCCACATAGCCCACAAACTATTCCACACTTCTATAAAAACCGACCCTTGTCACATAGTATCTGCACACGGCAGTTCTATACAAAAATACAGTACATTAATACCAGGTCCCCAGTTTTATCAACCTCCAGATACAGAATTTAAATTTCATTTATTTAACTTTCACACCTATTTTGATGGACTATTAGGACTTGACAACTTACGACAATTAAAAGCACAAATAAATCTAATAGATAATCAACTCTCAACAATGAGTGGAAATATTCCTATAAAGTATAGAAACACACAAACTACAACTAACATCAACACCCACACAACAACAACCGAACGACAACCTGTTGATCCAAAACAAACATTAATTAGACATAATAATCATGATAACAAAATACGAACAAATCCGAATATTACTATACCTCCTCAAACTGAACAAATTATTCAAATAAAAGTAAATAATATTAAAGATGGACAAGCTATAATACCTACCGTGAGACTTGACTCACTAGAAATACCCGAGGGTGTTGTAAACGTTTTAGACCACGTGACCCATTGCGTCATACGAAACCAAACAGATCAACCTCAACTACTACCTCATCTCAAACCTTTTTCTTTAACACCTTTTCTTCACTATAACGAAATCGAACCAAACACACATTTTTTTGATAGTAATAAAATTAAATTCGATATATCTAAAATAAGAACAGACCATATGAACCCCGAAGAAAAAATTAAAATAGAAAATTTAGTCGACGAATTTTCTAGTATCTTTCATGTAGGCGACCAACCATTAACTTTTACTAACAAAATAAAACATACAATTAGAACAACAGATGACATTCCTGTTTACACTAAAACATACAGATACCCCAATGTGCATAAGAAAGAAGTACAGACTCAAATCGAAGATATGCTTCGACAAGGAATCATCAGACCTTCACGTTCTCCATGGAACTCACCTTTGTGGATAGTTCCTAAGAAACTAGACGCCTCTGGCAAACAGAAGTGGAGAATTGTTTTGGACTATCGAAAGCTTAACCTCAAAAGTATCGATGACCGATTTCCAATTCCAAACATAACTGACTTACTTGACAAACTGGGAAAATGTCAATATTTTTCCACCCTTGACTTGGCCTCAGGATTCCACCAAATAGAACTAGACGAAGAGAGCATACCGAAAACAGCTTTTAGTACGGAGACAGGACATTACGAATTCGTTAGAATGCCCTTTGGCCTCCGAAACAGTCCTAGGACGTTTCAAAGAGTCATGAATGATATTCTACGCGGAATCCCGTGCGCTGTGTACTTAGACGACATAATTGTTACAGTACCAGTCTAGACGAACATATGACTAGACTAAGACAAGTATTCGAACGACTAAGACAAGCAAACTTTAAAATACAACTAGATAAAACTGAATTCCTAAAAAAAGAAGTAGCCTATTTAGGACATATTGTCTCACCCGACGGAGTAAAACCGAATCCAAACAAAATTCAATGTATTCTAGATTATCCCCTCCCCACTACACAAAAAGACATCAAAGGTTTCATAGGTTTGCTATCATACTATAGAAAATTTATCAAAGATCTGGCACTTATTACAAAACCTATGACTAAATTTTTAAAGAAAAACGCACGTATCAACCCTAATGACCCTGAATATCTTAATAGTTTTTACACCTGTAAAAACCTCCTCATAAATGAGCCCATTTTACAGTACCCCGATTTTTCCAAACCTTTTAATTTGACCACTGATGCATCTAACGTAGCATTAGGTGCTGTGCTCAGTCAAATAAAAGATGGGTCCGATCTACCAGTAGCATATGCTAGTAGAACTTTAAATAAATCCGAAACTAATCTGTCAACAATCGAACGGGAACTCCTAGCTATTGTTTGGGCCGTACGATATTTTCGACCATATCTCTACGGACAAAAATTCAAAATTTACTCAGATCACAAACCACTACAGTGGCTGTTCAACCTTAAAGAGCCAAACTCCAAACTTATCCGATGGAGGCTCAAATTAGAAGAGTACGACTATGAAATTATTTTACAAAAAAGGGTCACAAAATGTAAACGCGGACGCTCTCTCTCGAGTTGAAATCAACGTAACCGAGGAAGATGACGAATTTCTTAAAAATTTAGTAATCGAACTTACAACCTACTACAGACCCCCTCTTAGCACCTTCGACGTCAGACACACACCCTATGTGTGATAACGAGTCACTTTTAGTACACATTGACAACTTTCCTGACGAAATAGACAGTGACGATGACCAAACAGTACATTCCAATGCAGACGGCAATACTCTAGTTAACATTCCAATCTTGGACGTTCCAGTTAACCACGGAACTACTCAAATTTTTGTATCTTTAGTCAATCATAGCCCAGCAGCAGTTCAAATACTTAAATTATTCGAAAATAAAACCAGAATACTCGTACAACTATCAAAAAATAACTTTGAACAAGATCTAGTAAACTTTATAAGAACTTACACCGTACCAAAAACGAGATATTGTTTATACTTCGAAGATGACATATACGAACGTTTCTGTGCAGTAATAATGGAAAATTTTAACCACACTCAATTAAACCTAGTAAAATACACAAAAAAACTAATAGACGTTACCAATAAAGACAGTATACTCGAAATAATCGAAAACTACCATCAAGGAAAACAAATCACAGAGGTATAGAGGAAACAGAAAACAAAATAAAACGTGTATATTATTGGCCAAACCAGAAAAAATCAATACAAACATTTATTAACAATTGCGACATATGTCAAGTTTCAAAGTATGACAGACACCCTTTAAGACTAGAATATAATCACACTCCCACCGCCTCACGCCCTTTCGAAATCTTACACATTGACAGTATAACATTAGACAAACAAAAATTTTTATCTATAGTTGATTCTTTTTCAAAATATGCACAAGTATATAAATTAACAGCTGCTCAAGGAATAGAAGTTGTAAACAACTTAATAAAATACTTCACTCATCACAACATACCCAAACAAATTATAGCTGACAATGGCCTAGAAATAAGTAATAGCCTTGTCAAAGAACTACTTGAACTCCACAAGGTCAAGTTACATTTCATTAGCTCACAACATCCGGAGTCTAACGGAATAGCAGAACGCTTCCACTCTACTTTAATTGAACATATCAGACTTTTAAAAATAGAGACGAATTTAAAAAGGAACCTATCGAATTAAAAGTACAATATGCACTCCTTGCATATAATAATACGCTACACTCTGTAACTAAACTGACTCCGTTCGAAATAATATCCGGCCACATTGACCATAACTCAACATTAGACGTTGACTTAGAAAACAGCTGACTAATGACTATATAATCAAGCACAGGGAAAACTAGACTACTGTATGCACAAATAAATGAGGTCATTAACACTACAAAACATAAAGTAATAACCAAAGCCAATGAAACAAGAGAACAACTTCCGCCAATACCAAACCAAGTGTTTGTAGCTAATAAACAGAAACAGCAAAAGACTAATAATAAATATAAACCAGAAACAATAACAACGGTAAACGCAACAACGAAAACTGCAACAATACACCCCCAACATTACAACACTAGACAAAATATTCACTTATCTAACATTAAACGACCACGGAAAGAAACTTATGATTTCAACAATGTTACAGATCAGCCATCTCAATCAACTATGGGACAGAGTTCAAAGACTTAACATACAATCTAGGAATCCTACCTATAAAACTAGGAAAAGCAAGACTTCAAACATCTCACCACACTCTAGTTCACTACTACAGACTCGATACTTTACAATTTCAACTGACTCATCTAAATAAACAATATGCAAAAGTTATGGACAACGCTGAACACTTACATACAAACTTAACTGAAATACAAAATTATTTCAAGATAATTAACTACACAAAATCTTACTTAATGATAAAAATACTTAATTAGGATTAGCGTCCTCACATAGGGTTAAAAGAGGACTTATTAATGGGTTAGGTAGTATAGTCAAACTAATTTCGGGTAATTTAGACTCTAACGATGGGGAAAGATATGATAAAATATTAAACCATTTACAAACAAACGAACAAAATATAGAAAATCAAATAGCTAATCAATATTCAGTTAACAACGAGTTAATAACAGAATTTAACAATACAATTAGAGATATCCAATACAACACTTTAGAAATTAAGTCAAAATTACTTCAATTAGGTAATAGAGTTATAAAAGAAGCCAACTATTTAGAAATATTAAATACAAAAGAACTCTTAAACCAAATTCAAATTATCTACAATCAGATACTTAATGTATTACAAGATATAGAAAACTCTTTAACATTTTGCAAAATAAAAACACTTCATCCCAGTATAATTACTTCACAAGACCTGTATAAGAATTAATAAAAATAGAAAAACACCACTTATCGGAGAGTTACCATTTAGTGTAACATACGATAATATTTTAGATTTTGAATCCTTGATAAAAGTAAACTGTAGAGTAAATAAGAATCAAATTACCTTCCTATTAGATATACCACTCAATTCAAAAATAGAATATGACCTATATAAATTTATCAATCCTACAAAGTATAAGGATAAATATGTCACTATTATTCCTGAATCCAAATTTCTTCTAAGATCAGATAACGATATGATCGAACCATTAAATGGCTTATGTACAAAGCAGAGTGTGTACCAGTGTCCACAAGAATTATTATCATCTTACGAAGCACAATGTGAAAAGAATATAATCCTTAAAGAAAACTCTAACTCTTGCAAATACACGAAGGTTAACATTGTAAAAAATGATATACAATATATCACAGAGATTAATCAATACTTAGCCATATTTATTGACTCTGAAGAATTACAGATTAAGAGTAATAACCACATTGAAACCAAACCACTTCAAGGTATATATTTAATTCAGGATAATAACAATCAGATCTATTACAAGAAAACAAGACTGTTGTATAAAACAAAGTCTTATGGACACCCTCACATCTTGCCAGAAATTAAGTTACAACTAAAAAGTTCACAGGAGCCAAACTTTACAATAGATCTAAAAACCTTAAAATTAAAGGACTTCAACATGATAACAACGTTTCCTATAAACAAAGAGCATTATCTATTTGAGAATCACATTCCCATTATTTTAACAGGACTTCTTTTATTTATATTCTTTATAACATTCATCATTCTCTACATCTACAGAAGAGAACTTTTCACCTTTTTTTTTAAACTGGTCAATTGAAGAACAGATTGAAGAAACACCAACACCACAACCTTTCCACAAGGATCATCCTTCCAGGAAAAGCTCCTTTCTAAGGATGGAGGAGTTAAGTTGTAAAAACTTAATTACTAATCAATTGCTGACACTAGCAATTAGGACAGGTATAAAAGACAGGGAGACACCGCCCGCATCAGTCTATGTTATACGCGCGGCTCCTTCGATTGATTGAAGTAAAATTGTTTATTGTATCTTATAATTTATGTTAACGAAATATATTGTTTTTTAAAAACTTAATTCTTAAATACTATAATTTATCTATATATATATATATATATTATATAATATATATATATATATATATATATATATATATATATATATATTATATATATATATATATATATATGTTAACTTGTTTGCCTGTTTTTCATATCCGTTTATTAGGGTTTCGAAGATAATCTTTGAAACCCTTATACTTCCTTTCGAGCGTCTGTCTGTCCAATTTCACATCTCCGGAACTACGATAGCTAGGCAGTTGAAATTTAGTATACATGTGTAACTTTTTTTTAAATTCTTATATCGTAGATATCTATTAATTGATTATAAAGAGTTTTACAGATATAAATCGTATCTTAGTTTTATGGGATATTAGCTAATACTATACAGACTCAACATGTATCTCTATTTTTAAAATTTGACACCAAAAAATTAAATATATCTGGTAATATATTCTCATCTCTAGCTGCTCTGCACGCATGTATTTATATGCGTTGTATAGTTATACAGCGTCTAGGAAATACCCTCTGTGATAGGTGGATTAAATAAAATCTACATTTTCCTACCAATAAACAAATTAAGTACAAAATACAAAAATGATAAGGTAATAATAATGATAAATAATTAAGGTAATATTTACTTGAACTGTGTTTGTAAATTAAATGAAATAATGAAATAATATTATATTTGTTTATTACAAATCTAAGCATCGACAGTAATAAATCGCCAATTAATTGTATGTCTATACTATCGCCATCTTTTATGATTTCGTATTTTTATGCTAATAATTAATTACAAGAAGAATTTTGGAATTAACTCTCGTGTTGAAATAAAATTAGACGGTGTCAAGGAAATCAAATAAAACTACATGTCATTTTAATTTTGAGGTGTTAAATTAAATTTAATACTTAAAGATCAGAGATGTTTTAAATTATTATAAATTCTAAATTGAACTAAGTATAAATATTTATATAATACTAAGAAAAATTAACTTACGTATTTCGCCCGAAATGTTTATAAGCTAGCTGAAATTTGGGAAAGCGATTCGAGAGAAGGTATTAAGACCGTTGCAGGTCGGTCTACAGACTCCGACTAAAAAACCCTTTTTCCCAGTAAGCAATGAAATCGTGTTAAAGCTACTTTTGGGGGGAGGGGGGTGTTTGCGGGGTGGGAAAAAGAGCCCCCGCACAAAAGGAGGCCTACAAATACATCTCTTCAAAACCTTCATAACATTAGTAGTGTTTGATAAGAAGAGTGAAGAGAATTTGAGCTTCTCAACAGGTCTCTAAAATATGTTTTTCTCCTCTTCCTCTTTTCTTCTCTTTCTCTTCTACTATATACTCCATGATAATAGCAAATTTAAAAACTTTTTCGGGTTCATTCATGATAAAATGGGTCTATCAACTTTTTATTCCAAATAAAGCCCATTTTCTCCCTTTTTATTTTTATAATATGCATGGGGTTTTTAAAAAGAAGGTTTTTAATGGAACGTTTATTTTGTTTTTATTATCTTTTCTCATCAAATTATGAATGGGACATTAGATATAACGACTCTACCGGATTAAACATGTTGTTTGTCACGGATACACAAAATTAAAATATTATTTACCAACCAGAAAAGTCAATTATATTTTTACCTTTTTTTGCCAAAGGATGTCATCCAAGGATGTCATTGGAATTATCCGTTGCAGGTGTTTTTAAGGCATCCTAAGTGGGTTTCACAAAGTTGTATGTCTTTTTCTGTTATCATCGTAGCTCCCAGTGTATTAATCATAGAGAGTTGAAACTTTGTACAAAAATCAGTTTATAGATGTATTTGTGCAATCCTGAAAATAATTTGTATGGCTTCATTAACCCGCAATAATTACTCAGAAACATTTTTTGAAAAATAATAAAACGCGGAAAAATGAAGCGATTGGGTAGAGATTTGGCATGCATGTAACAGTGTATAAGACCAACATATGTGCCAAGGTTCATCTTATTATCCCAAAGTCAATTTTTATCATATGACTTGTTTGGGTTTAAATTCGGTACAAATGTATAACTTTAGTTTAATACATAAGTACACCACGTTTCGTTTCAATAGAACAATTACATCCATGATTTTTGTTGGATCGTAAAAGTTAAGCAGCATCGAGCGAGGTTAGTGCCTGGATGGGTTATGAGGGTAGCAAATCCTATGTGATGTGGAAAAGTTCCAAGGAACCCCGTACCCGATGTTTTAATTTGAAATTTAAATAGAGGTTGGTCGTTTTAGATGTATAAAGATCATAATCGAATTGATGCATCTTAACTAAACTTTAAACTTAGACTACTTGTGGGTCAGAATGAACATATCTTTTGACTCATCGAAATCCGTTTTTAAATAAAAATAGGGAGTTAGTGTAAGGATATCAAATTAAAGTCTTATTTCTCGAAATTTAATTGAGAGAGCTTGACTAAACATTTTACGCGTCATCGAGATCTTTTCTAAAATAATTATAGGGGTAAGTGTAAAAATGCTCAAAGTTAACAGATTAAATCTAAGCGGTAGATCTTGACCTAACTTTAAATTATACCACAGACTGATCATAATGAACACCATTTTTGTTTAATATAATATAAAAAATAATATTTTCATATATCAAATAATAGTATTTTGTTAATAATACTTTGTTTTCTAAAATAATAGGTGTTTTTAATTGTTCAATTCATGTCCTATTTTGTTAAGAATATTATTGTATTCTCATTAAAAGTCAAGTCACACGATTTAAGAATTCCATTTTTGATCGTCAACTTATCGAAGCAAGGAACTTATTCGCGATTCAAAGTCCGTAGCAGCGCATCGTCGCTGATAAGAAATTGTAACGAAAGGGTGATCGTTTAAAGTCCTTATGGGGTTTTTTGGTTTTTCTTATTTGTGACGATATTTCTTTAAATTTTTATCAAAGTGCTTTTAATTTAATTAATTTTAGGGCGTATGAACTCAGTCGAATCACTATTTCGTTGAAAAATAGGGTTTTAATGGGTTGTCACGAGTATTTAAATTAAGTGATAAGATGGTGCAAATGAAATATAGTGTTTATTTTAGTTATTGTTAATTAATGTTACTTTAAATGATTTTAGTTTACACAAACACAAAATTACCTTTAATTGCATTCAATTGTTTAATTAGTTGTTACAGGTATTTAAATTAACTGATAACAAGCCGATTTTCACCGTAATGTGTTTTAATTTATCAATCAATTTTATTTACACACTAAAATAATAAATAACTCAATAAATTCATGTTTTTGTAAAATGTTTGTTTAAATTATCCGTTTAGGTTTTATTATTTCTGGGTTAAATCGCACAAATCCAAGTCTGTAGTGATAAGAGCCTGATTCTATATTTGAAATCCTGGAATAATCGAAGTATTTATCTATGAAATATTGGCCATTTTTTTAGCACCGATGGTCGTTCTATTAGTTTTTACCTCATTTATCACAAATTAACGAACAATAAAGGAATAAAAAAAGAATATTCAACGGCTCCCATGCTAATCCTATGATAAAAAAAAATCTGATCACCCTTTCGTTTTCCCGCCATTGGTATTGCCAACCTTACAACTATCTCTTTGAATCGCGAATCAAGCAATGATAAAGCACAACTTGAGAATTGCCAGATAGACAAAAACATCTTAAAAAATAATTTTCTTGCTGTTACAGCTCTAAACAACTTTTATTTTTTGAAATCCTCAATAGGTTCAGTCTCTGTCGGCGCCCTGATGAGTTAGACGTAATGAAACAGAGAAGGACATGACATTATGTCGAGCCATCAATGATGACGAATGTTCCATAATGATGGAACAGTTCCCAGATGTAGCATTGTATTTTGCTTGTAACATTTCCTTGGTGTCTCTCGCACAATTATATTGTGAAAATTAATACTTTGCTGTAAATATTTGCCGAGCGAAGCTCGGGAATCACTGCTAGTATATACATATATTTATTTATTAAAACTATGTAATACATTCATAACTTAAGAGTCAAAGGGGCCCATTACTTTAACGTAGGGCCTTAAGGCCTCTTAATGACAGATGTTTCTTAAGTTCCTAAAAATATGCTTAATTCTTACTTAAATTATAAATAAACCCAACTCATCTACATTTATTAGAAATAGCTCAGAAAGCCGTTATTAAAACAATACTAAAAAATCCTAGACTATTCAACTGAAAAACTCTTTTTGGATTTCCCTGTTCTTACTGTTGTGCAATTATTCACAAAACAAGTATTATTAAAATATTTTAACGAAGCAAAAAACTATATAAACTACGATTTAAGCACTAGAAATAAGCAAAATAGACTTGTGAGAACTTACAGATGTAGAACATCCCTCATGCAACGTCACGCTGCAGCAAGAGGTCCTATTATTTTTAACCAATTACCTAACCATATTAAATCTAATCTTTACTTCAAAGAGTACAAAAAAGATGTTATACTGTGGCTAAATCCGCCACCTACTAAAACTTAAAACTTATATTTATATTTAACTAAACTAAATTCATCTACTTTAAAAATATTTGGCTTTTATTTTGTATAATATGTATTCTTTTTTCTATTAAAAAAAAGAAAAGGAAAGAAAAGAAAAAAAATTGTTTTGTTTTTAATTAACCAAAATCCATGGAATATTTACCTTTGAAATGTAATTAAATTTATAAATTAACAAAATATTTGTAAATAAATTATTATAAATGATTAAAATTATACAATAACAAATACTATCTATAAATTATAAGGAAAAACAAATAATGATGAAATATATAGCCGCGCACAAGCTATAGCTTATGCGGCTATTAAATAATTAATTATTTTCATAGTTTCATTTTTATATTCCATTGTCAAATAGATTTTTATTATTAATATTATTATATTATTTATAAATGTTTTATGCTGTTATTTATATTATAGTGTATGTATGCTTTTAAAATAATAAATAAAATTTATAAAAAAAATTTAGGCCTCTATTATTTATACCTGGATTAAAGTAATGTATAAACCAAGTAGGGAAACAAACGCGATTTCTGTCACACATGGCATGTAATTAACATTTTGTCAACCAGGGAGTTAGCTTAAATTTTCCCATAGGCGCAGCGATCTTGTTTAACCCATAGAGATATTATTAGTAGGGGGCCCTATAGGTTAAATTTTGAAACATCGAAAAAGTAACCTGACCACTTTCGGTAAAAAAATAAATAATCAGAACTACAAAATTACAATAACTTATACAGTAGAACGTTAAAAATGCAAGTCAAAACACAAACAATGCGCGGGAAGCCGAAGTAAATTGATTTATTATAACCTTAAATCATTAATGGAGGAGGTTTCAATGAGGTTACACAGCGCTCCTGATAGCCCCAAAAAGATGTTTCAGGCCTCTCAATGTAATAAGGTAGGCAATGCCCCTCTAGTATATATCTGAATATACTATATGTGTAAAAAACATATTTTGTCACAAACAATAGAGCGGTTTAAGTGATTTAAATTCCTGAAAACGACGGGCTAATTAAAGTTTTATTTTTTGTGTGTACTACTCAAATTTTTAAATTTTTGCAAATCATAAGAGTTTATTCCTTTTAAATATTAATTCTATTGTATTGTACGAATAATCAAACTTTAACCTAATTGAAATTTTAAGTTATATTTAAGGCAATAAACTTTCGTCTGTATATTTATCAAAACCTTAAAAAACATAATATTTACCTTGACTGCAGTTTCTTTTTTTCTTTATCTAAATGATTTTAACGATTATTTCACAGAATGCAATGCAAAATTTTAAACTAGCACGTACATAATTGTAGCGTAAGGCAGGCAATACTACAGTTGAGTCAGGAAACGGGGTTGTGGAACGGTCGGACGAAATAGATATTTTAATTTAAGCTTCTACAAGGCTGGTAAAGGGTGGAAGGCGATAATTAAAGCCATTTTGATGTGCCACAGATAGGGAACAATATAAACATAAATCAAAGATTAATTAATAAAACCAAACTAAACTAAATACTTAATTATACCAGAAAGTAAGGAACGCGGGGTCGGACTCGAGATAGACTGCCGATTCCCGGGACACTAACAACAAAATGCTGACAAGGCGGAAGGATCAAAACAGAGTTCTAAATAAAGACCTACAATGCAATGAAAACCCCTTGGGTCCATAGAGATATATACTAGAGGGGGCATAGCTTATCTCAATACATCAAGAGGCATGAAACATCTTTTTGGGACTCTCAGGGGTTCTGTGTAACCTCATTGAAACCTCTTTTAAGAGTGAGTTAAGGTTATAATAAATCAATGGATTTCGGCTCCCCACACATTGATTGTTTAATCGAAGGTTGTGAGGTTAACATTGTTTTCGATGTTTCACGATTAAACCTATAGGGCTCCTCTAGCAATAATATCTCTAAATCAATGCTGAAACGCATTAATTTAAAAACGCTACGTCAATTCGACCTACGCGTTTTTGAAAAGTGGGGGTATCTTCCATACAAATAATGCCCCCCCCCATATTTCAGGTAATCTTTCCTTTGAAAGGGTCCTTCTGATATCTAAAGATATAAGATATTAGAAAATGTTCAATTTTTTGCTAAAAGCCACTACGTCAATTTGACCTCATAAAAATTATCTTAATTTAATGACCACCCATAAGGTATTTTTTTTATTTGTGCTCATAGCAGCTTATCACAAAAGCTCCAAAGCTAAACAAAATGTATCTTAAGTTAGTCACAACAAAGTTGGAATTGTCTGATATATTTATTTAAAAACAAAATTGAAGAAAGAAGAAGAAGTTTAATCTTCACGGGCACAGAATAAAAATAAATATTATTTCACTGTGTATCAAATTGCAGTTGTTTCATATTTTCAAATATTTATTTACTTTTGAGTTACTTAGATGTGATTTTGTAGAATTCTAGTTGTTATCGGTTTCTGTTACTAAACGAGTTATGTATTTTATTTCCGAGTTTGTTTGGTTTTGAGTTTTCCTGTGAATTACACAAATCGTGATGCTTACTTTTGCTTTAACTTAACTTAATTACTTTAATTCACTTAAGTTTAGTAATGCCTAATCCAGTCGCTGCCATAGCTACCAGTGTTATATTGTCAGCTGGATTGTTTTTAGTTTGGTTATTCTTTAATGAGAATCAGTTACAGTTGGAAGAACCTTTAAGAGAGAGAAGTAAGTAAAATCAGAGGCTCTTGTATTACAAATTATTTTTGTATTTTATAACATCCTCTGTATTATGTTATTAGTAAATAATTTGTTAAGAGAAAGAGAGAAGTTAACAAGAGACTATAAGTCATTATAGTATAAGCTAGTGGCTCTCTTTATCACTAACTACGTACACTCAGCGTATTTAACAGGTGATTGTATTCAATACGCATTTAATACAATATGGAACATGCACCGTATCTGTTTAGTCAATCGAGTGAGATTACGTCATAAGTGATCCCGTCCAAAATATCATGTCTTTAAGTTGAAGGTTCACTTAGGTTATAAGGAAGTTTAAAACAAAAAATATATTTACAGTCTATCGTTTAGTTTAAAAATCCCCAAGGTCATAAGCATTTTGAGGATTAACCAATCAGCCAACCCGTCACTTGAAAAGAGAAAAAAATCCCTACCACCATAACCGCAGTAGGGAAATAACCTTCTTTCCGGGAATCTTTCACTTTGTTTGTGGTTCTTCTTTTGTTTACATCATTTTGAAATCTACTTTCTAATTAATAATAAAAATGATATTTTATAATAAAACTACACAGAAGAAATGTAAAAAAACATCGCCAAGAAAATACGGTTAAAATAACCTGATTTGTTTACATAGTTTTTTCCCTATAATATACCTAAAATAATACAGACCTTGGGGATTTTTAAACTAAACGATAGACTGTAGTACATAGTCCATGAATATAAGAATGAGTACATTGTACTTGTGCATTGTACATGAATATAAGAACATTTGATCTACTTCATTGACTCTTACCTATATTAATTAATGCTCTCTATCCCTGTTTTATTATTTTTCGTATTTAATTTAGGAAGAAGAAATAATTGTGAGAGCTGTGGAAATGAAAATGGAACAGGACATAAAAAGGGCTGTCCTTTAACACCTCAGAAACCGACTAATTATCTAGGTATCTTGTTCTTTTTTTGCTTCCTAGCTCATAACCCAAGAGACTTAACTGGTACTTTAAAGGTACCTAACCAGTGGACAATCACAAAAGTAATACCAACTTTGTTAAAAAAAATATTTTGTTAGCATTGCTGACTTATGATTGGGCTTTTGCGTTCAATAGTGCTCCTTCTATATATAGTTTTATTCTAAGTACCTAAATGTGTTTGCCATATGGTTTCAAGTTTAGGAAAGCTTTATCTGGTAATTGTGCACATGTTGGTTTTGATTAATTCTATAGGAACTTAAAGTCAAGAGTCTGTAGATTAGACTCAATATACTTATGCTTGGACTCTAAATATTATCTTATATATTAAGGAGTTGGCAAAAAGAGCCTTAAAGTTAGTTGAGTGTACACCTTAGAGTTAGCAAAAAGATCCTTAAAGTTAGTTAAGTGTACACCTTAAAGTTAGCAAAAAGGGCCCATCAAAGTGGCCTACTTACTGATGATCTTATCATTCCTCCCCCATTAATATCAATATCACTAAGTTAACCCATCACAGGAAGCAGACTAAGCTTGTGAACTTGAATAATACTATATATAGAAGGAGCACAGGACCTTAAACACAATGTAATTCCACTGATAACACAAAAGCCTGTTGACTGGTGCAGTTAAGTAATGCTGCCAACCTGACAACAAAACATTATTTTAAATATGTGTCATAGATATCTATTAATGAAGAAAGATAGAAAAGAACAAATATAATAACTTAAAACACCTGCTGAGTATTTAATAAAACCAGTCTTAGATGGCAAAAGGGTGGCGGAATACAATAATCTACATTTAGTTGACGAGGACTACTTTTAATATAATTTTAATAAATACATTAAACTACAATTTAAAATGCTTTAAATATTGTAATGCACCCATATTTATATCAGTATTTTATGAATAATCAATCATTAATTAATAATGGAACGTAATAATTCAGCAACCGGAAGTATGGCTAATTTTTTTTAAGATAATTGTATATTGTTAGGGTGGCAGCATTACTTAAGTGCACCAGTGAACCGCCTTTTGTGTTGTCAGTAGTGCTCCATCTATGTATAGTATTATTCTAAGCTTGTGAAGTATTAAGGTTTTTACAGGAATGTCTTTTACTCTATCACAAGTTTTATATAAGCTTAGTATTTTTTAAACCATTTGAGCCATCTTCAGGCGAAACTATAACCGTGTTCTAATGTTTGAAACTTTTTTCCAGAATGTGAACACGAGGGAAGTGTTGTAAAATGTGTTATTTGTCAAGATGACATAACTAGAGGTTCTAAAGCAGCCAGGTTACCTTGTTTCTGCTTATATCACAAAATGTACGCATTTTCATTTACTTTTTTTATTTATCTTCAATTTCTTACTTTTCATCATTTAGACCGTAGGTATTTAGAAAAGTATTGTGTTTGCGAAAAAATCCAAATCTGGGACCTCCTGAGTGGTTTTTACAAAGTTATCTGTATGTGTGTGTTTCTGTTATCATCATAGCGCCTTGTGTATTTATGCTAGAGAGTTGTGCTATTTTTATAATAATTTTTTTATTTTGTCATTAACCCGCAAGAGAGACTTGGCAAAAATCTCCAAAAATCATAATATGCAGGAAAATTTTGCCATCAATTTGAGATTAAGTACGCTTGTAGGCATGTATGAGGCTAACATATTTGCCAAGATCCATCTCATTATCAGCATTAGTTCAATTTGTATTGAATGACTTGAGCACATTTTTTAAAAGATTATAAAAATTTTAAAAAATTTACTTGTAATGAAATTTCGGTACAAGTGTACACCTTTACATAATAAAAAAGTTTCGTTTTACTACGATAAGTATATCTATAGTTTTTGTTTATAAGTTTCAAAATTCAACCAATAGGGCACCTCTAGTAATATATCTCCATGCTTCCAACAAGCAATACTTATACCCCGACTTTTTAACCTTCTTATTGACCATAGAAATTGATTTATATGGTACATTTTTTGATGATAAATTGATTATGTTTACCAATAAGGACTTATTAATTTTTAATTTATAGATTTTTTAAAAAGGATATCTTAATATAAATTGCTGATCTGTGGAGTAATTCAATTATAGATAAATAAATAGTATTTTAATATATCTATTCGAGAGTTAACTTTCTGCCGACTTCGGCCATCATCAGTTTATAAAAAGACATGAAAATACAAGAAACTTAAAATAATTAAAAAAGAAAATACCTAAAGTCTAACATAAAGGAAAAGGAAAAATACAAAAGAAACAATAAAAGAATTAATAAATCAGCGGAAAGTTAAAAACACTGTGCTAAGTGCACTGGCAAACATGGGATTCCTACACTAATGTTAAAGAAGAAGTTTTCAAGGCTATAGCACTGAGATATTAGCTATGTTATAATACATACATAACATAGGCATGTTATATTACGTACATAACATGTGTACAAAACATTTGTTCAGATTATTTCGACATAAATAAGCAGTGAAATTAAAAAATCTTATTTTAACCATAGACACGGGCTTTTGAAAGTAACCTCTCTTGTGACGTCCTATAAACTTACCTGGTCTATAAACTATAACTTGGCCTAATCTTACAAAAACTAATTACAGTATGCACCTGTAAAATCCTAAGTTTCATTGACATTAACACTCATTAAGTTTAATTTTTGTTCTAGATGCATAGACAAGTGGTTTTTGCAAGACTCAAGATGTCCTGTTCATTTAAACCAAAGCTACCAATGGCCGGCTTAGATTCGTATATAGTCTTCCTATTTATATTTAATTCACTTAAAATCTTATTGGATTGTTCTGGTTTAAAGAAAATGTATTCAAAGCTGCCAACAATCAAAGGAAAATTACCATTCTGTTCCTAGCACAAATCTCAATTACTTTGGCGATGCAAGGTATTAGAGAGATGGGTCTGTAGTTAGCATATTCAGATATTGAGCCTTTCTTATGAATAGGCACCACTCTTGCTATTTTCAATACATCCGGGAATTCGCCTCTTTTGAAAGATTCATTAATAATATGAGTTAATGGTTGACATAGAGAGTGACTTAATTGCTTTAAAATTCTAAAATTAACTACAAAGGCATCCATCAAACTACTATTTTTTAATTTAGAAATTATTGAAAAAACTTCATGTACCGTAACTTCGTTAAATTTGAATTTCTTTGAAGGCTTTGGGGCTTTTTAAAGGTATTCTAAATATGAGAGATTTGAAGGATCTATATTGGAAACAATATCATTAACTGACTGATTAACGATGTTATTAAATATTTGAGGGCTCATAGAGGACAGATACTGATTAAATGATAAAAGAAAAGAAGTCTCTCCACAAAACAAAACTTTATTAGCAAAGCGCTTTCAACCTAACTAGAGGCCATCATCAGTGCAAAACCGTTAAGATGTTAAAGAAGTAGAGAAGTGAGTCTATGTTTTGAAGTGAGTCAGTCTCTAATACCTAGTAAGAAATCATAGACTTATTTCTCTACTTCTTTAACATCTCAACGGTTTTGCACTGATGATGACCTCTAGTTAGGTTGAAAGCACTTTGCCAATAAAGTTTTGTTTTGTAGAGAGACTTCTTTTCTTTTATCATTTATGATGGACTCTATTTACGCTCATTCTACTAGTGTAGATACTGATTAGTAGTGCTTTTTTTATTCTTACAAGAGACTTGTTAATAATCTCCCAAGTGTTTTGTACGTGTTTTGTAAAAAGTAGACAAAATCTCAGAGTCATTATGTTTGATTTTCGCTTGCTTAATAGCAACCGAGTACTCTTTTTTTAAATTTATTTAGAGTTTCTTTTTAAAAAACCAGTGTCTTGAGGTTATGATTTTAAAATGTTAAAAATAATTTACATTAAATAAATATTTTCAAAAGTAGTTTACTTTATATGGTATTTCACTTCAAAATTGGGTTGGACAACATTTTGAGTACAAAATTTGATATCGTTTTATGAAAATTATTCAAAATAAATGTGAAATTTTTGTGATAAAACAATAGATTGAAACTTTGTAAGATGTAATCAGTCAAATATTGAATAGATATTTATTTATTTTCCTTGTTCAAAGCAAATTGTTGCAGTATAAATTTATCGGCTTGTTCATTCTGAGGACGAGCAAATCAGTCCTAAGTACTTTTATTTCTTGTTTGCCAGTTGAATTATTATTTTTAAAGACAATTTCTTTTAACTCATGTTTAAATTAATTTATTCTTAAATTTTGTACATAGTAAGTAATTATTTTAAGTGCTCAAATGTTATTAGTTACCAGTTTATTGTGTAAAAAGGAACTAAATACATCAGAATGTTTTGTTTTATAAGTATTTTGTGTTTTGATATGAAATCTTATCTATTGATTCTTACCCATACATTGGCACTCATGACCTTTCTAAGTGGTGTGGTGTAAACGGCTATTGATTGTTTGCCACTTATCGGCACTAGGATGACTGTTCTTAGTGGTGTGGCTCCTCTTTTGCGAGACGACTTTGGAACATAGATAGTTAGACCAGACGTAGGATTTCTTGAGGTAGAGATCTTCTGAGTAATACTACAATGAAACAAACTGTATTTGTTTAAAATTTTATTTGATAAAATAATTACAAAAGTAGAAAAAATATTTACAAACAAAAAAATAATTAGATGTTATGATAGAAGACTTCAGTCTGTTGGAGAAGTTCCAATTTTTTTTTATTCATTATATTGGAAGAGCTAAAAGTTACCAACCAGGTTCTTTAATAGACAGCTGTAGTAAATGCTTAAAGTTGGTAGCACTGACTGGTGCTACTAAGGCCTTCATTTTCAAAACAATGCTGTAACTAGATTTAATTATATGTCCTTATATTAATATCAAAAGACATAAACTCTTAAATATCATTTTCTATTTATATAAGTCATTTGATAAAAAATCCCATAGTAAAGGATAGCATGTTCAGAAAATTATTTGTAGCGGGAACTCGAAAACCTCACGATAAGGTATCCTTCAGGTTACCTTTATCCACCTTTCTATCGATTGGATATTAAATACAAATAATAAATACCTGACGCTTTAATTTAATATCTAGGATGGGTCTCACCAGGCAAAAGAACTTCTAAAGCATTAAATTTAAAAAACGGACTGAAATCTTATTTTAAAATTAAATTTCAAATGTAAAGGCATAAACAATAAAGGCTTTACAAGAAGATACATTTTATTAGTTAAGATACTCTTCTCAATTCTTTTATATTTAACTTAATAACAAGTTGTTTAATTTTTATCAAATGATCTAATGGTTTAATTACTCTGGTACCATTTTATAGGTATATATATATATATATATATATATATATATATATATATATATATATATATATATAATCTCAAGGACACATAACTTGTAGGTTAATACCTACCCCATGAGAGCAGAATTTTGATACATCCATGTACCAAACTGAGAACTACCATTAATCATAACTGCATAATCATTATCATTTTATGTACACAACTTTGCAAAGAGACTAATACAATACTTAGAGGGAGTACATAGGCACTCAGTGATAAGGGGCCGGAAGTGAGACTGTTTCCATTAGGTGCCATAATAGTATTTATTTTAACTAGAGACTTAATAGAGTGTCCTTAAAGGGAGACTAAAGACCCCCCCACCTACAACAGCCTCTATCGTAGCACGCACTCTACAAGTGGCAGGCATTTTTCAGTGACACCACATTAAATAACTTTATTCAACACAAAAAATTAAAAAATATATGCGATAAATAATAATTAAAACTTACTTTAAATTCATTTTACCTAATTTAAGACAAAATAGTTGAAAAATAATGTAATATTTATGTGAAATTGTAATTATTATGAAAATTTAAAAAAATTACGTCACTAATGAGTGATGACCAATGGTAAGAGAGGTTGTAACCTCCCTATAAGTATTAGTCTATTTGCAATTTCATTTTTACATTTAAGGATATTTTTGACTCAACCAAAACTTATACATCCTACACCACCTTTCACACATCCTAGACCATCCTTTTTTATCCTATACACTTCATCTAGTAAAAGAGATCCGTTTCAGGGGAGGAAAATCCACACCAGTGGAACAGCAAATTTAAGCCTCCTGGGATTGGGGGGAATCACAGGAACTGCTTGCCAAGTACTATTTATCCCACAGTCCCACATCCTTCATCTTGTTTTGAAAAAATCTAAAAATAAAAGTTAAATGATACAAGTCTTACATTTTAAATGTACTTAGGTGCATTCATGAGGTCCAACTGTTCAGAGCTTTCTGATTATTATGTTCTATCATGGCCGGGGGGGGGGGGTGATAAATCCCTCACCATGGGTTGGTTAGGTTTTAATAATCCATTTTTTGGCACAATTGTAAAAAGCATAAATAGTTTACAATTTATTTCTTTCATCATTAGAAAGCGTGTATGAAATAAGATTTGTTACCAGAATTTTTCAGAGGCAGTTGGTCAGATTGTAATACATTTTTTAGATAATATCAGGTATTTATCGTGAAAAACGGCTAAAATCAGTTCAGAGCGTGAAAAAAATAATGCCAGGGAACCAATAGGTTAGTCCTGAATGTTAAACCACACCTACAATTTTATATCGGACCAACCTTATTGGTTCCTCACTCTTTTAGCTAATTGCAGACAAGCTAGGAAAATGTTGAAGAAAGCCAACAAAGGCATGAGTGTATGGGCTCTCTCCTTGGGGAGGAAGAGCTTAAGATACCTGGTGGGTATCTTGACAAGTCATTGCTGGCTTCAGAGACATTTGCATGCCATGAAAATAAAAGCAGAGCCAATGTGTCTCAAGTGTGAAGTTGGGGAGGAGAGGACAGATCACTTTTTGGGAACGTGTGAAGCATACGCTAGATTGAGGTTTAGTATATTTATATCTGCCACTCTTCTAGACGACTCTTCGAAACTCCCATGGGCAGATGTTCTGAAGTTCATTAAGGAATCAGAAAGGTTCAAAGAGAATAAAGATTCTATTAGAGGTGAGGACGTTCTTGGAGCTGGCAAAAAGCGTCCCAGAGACATAATTGCTAAGATCTAGGATCTTCCCCACCTTTATTACTATTACTATTGGTTCCTCAACACTATTTTCCCACACTGTCAATTGACATATGTTATACTGTAGTCCCATACATTTCTCAGTTTAAATACAGGAAAAAAACAATTATTCTGTTGATATCTTGGTTTAAAATTATTAGAGTGAACAAAATGATTTTTTTATTTAAAATAGTAGGTGCTTAAAGAAACAATAAAATCAAATAAAGTTATATTTCATTAAACTTCAAACATTTTACAAATTTAAGTTTTTTTACAATTTGAGGGCAGTAAAGTGTTTCTAAAAATATTTATCATTTTAAATTGAGGTAAGGCAATGGTTTTGGGTGCAGGCTATCCACTACAGAGGTGATTAAGCTCTGTTATGTCTTAATTTTAAATTGAATCATTATAAAAAAGGTATTTGTACTTGTCAGCGTCAGTCAGTATATTTGTACAATAAATAGAGGGACAAACGACCTCTTTGACTAAAAAACAGATAACAGACTTCAAATGTATTATTTTAAAAATTGACTATAAATTAATAACTATTTAACATAAAAGAAAAAAATATAATAAAAGCAAATAATATCACAATAAGATAACAATAACACCATAAAGTTAATGTTTCCGTAAAACACAAATTAATGATAATTAGACTTGAAAAACTATAATAATTTTAAACAACAAAACCAAATTTTAATGAAAATATGCCAAATGAAGATGATGAAGCACAAATATATTTTGTCTATTCATAATAGATCATTTCACATAATTGCATAATCATATTAATTTTAGAGCTCTTCAAATAAGTGGTTCCCTGTTGGTTGTGCTCTTCAGTTTTAATTTGCCTTTATCCAGTTTTTTCCCAAAAACATTAGGATAAATCACAGAAGAGCAAGTTATAATAACTGGAAATTTAAAAAGTCCTTTATCTACTCCTTGTATTGTAAGTTCTACATAGTCTTGTTATCTCACACTGTAAATGTACTTTTACTCCCTAGGGAGGAAAAGTGAAAGTGTTGCCTGCCAACTTGACAGAATTTTTTAGTAAAATTTTTAGGATTTTTTTTTATTAACACAAATTAATAAAAAATTATTGACCAAACTATTTAAACTATATAATTTTATGAGGAAGTGGTCAGATAGGTAAACGCCTAATTTACGGCCGAAAGCTCAAATTTTGTGTTTTCTTTACCTATCTGACCACTTCCTCATAAAATTATATAATTTTTTTTGATGCTATGTTGGTACTACAGGTAGAATATACAATATACACACGCTAATGTTTAAATTACAAATATAGTATTACACATTATTTTATTGACAGCTTACAATAAAATAATGTGAAGATAGTGGCTTAATTCTCTCTTCATCAGAGTAACTGACATAGTAAGAATAAACTAAACTAACACAATAACAATAAAGGAGCTGAAGAATATATTACTAGTTGTTAGTATTAGTTCTCTAGTCGTAGATAAAATTTAATATGCAACAAGGGATGAAAGTTTTCAGCTCTCGTATTATCTCCCTCGTCAAGCCTTGGGAGCCAAAATGTTAGTTAACTCCCTCGGCCTGCCGGCCTCGTGAGCTAATGAATGAAGTTTCCTCCTTCGGCGCTGCCTTAGGACGAAACTTTAACTTGAGCTGTAAAACTTACTTTCATCCCTTGTAGCATAAATAACTATTACTGAGTAAAACACTTTTTATGTTAACACTTGCTTTAAGTTTCCTTTAAACACTTTTAAAAGTTGCCTTGCAAGTTCTGGATTTAACGAATTAAAAAGTTTAATTTCCGAGCTAAAATGTCCCACTTTAGATTTCAGCTATCTGAACTGCGGCAAGATGAGTTTACTCCAAGAGAACTCTTTTAGTATCTGATCATATTGCTAAAATGACAAGTAAATTTATCAAAATTGGATAACTACAGCCAAAGTTATAACATTTCCAAAAAAATCAAACAAATACATAAAAGGTCTGTATTTTCTCGATGACATCGCAAACCTGGATATAATTAATAAAATCATGACTTCGTTATCTGATTTTGACTACGGAAAAACAGTATTTTTTTAAAAATTATCAGCTACTAAAGAAATTATCTTTTCAAGTTTGGAAACGGCCAACAGAGAACGACTTGCTCAAATGAAACTAAAATTTGTATGATTTTTCAAAATTTTAATTGTGCTGCTCCACTCTAGATAGGCAGACTAAGTTATTTCTTCGTCACTTGGGGTTTTCAGAAAATCTGGTTTGAAGAAGTTCAAAGTGTATCGGGTCTTTCATATCTGGCTTTGGGACTATAAGGGTTTTAAGTTTTAAGAAAACTGACAGACATGACCGCAGCCTGTAGGACATTGTATGCGTTTGCTAAACCACTGTTTCATATGTTCAACATGACCTCCGTGCATACAACCTTGACACCATACATATAACCCTCTAACTATATTATGACATATGGAACAGGAAATTTGTTGGGTACATTTTGTACACGTATAACCACAAGTGTTAAGTGTCTTGCCACAGTTACCACACCCAGTGTGAATAGTTGTCGATTGTTGATTGGCAATATTTACATTTTCTAACCAGCTTGATTTAACCATTTCATTGGAATGTAAATAGAGTTTAAAACGAGATAACAAATCAATATATGTTAAAAGCCATGTTTCTACGTAATCCGGTGATAGAGTTGTTAATAAAGGGTGAGCGATGCTTTGTCCCAACACTGCTAAAACACAAGACGGAGTTTGAAGATCGCCTGATAACGCGTGATGAAATAAAGCTTTACTTAAAACTTCAGCACAATCGTAGCGAACATAGTTATGACGGATGCTGTTCAAACCTTCTTCAATTTCGTCTTCTTCGTCGTCAGACTGAGATGTAGGAGTCAAATGACCTGTATCGGGTCTTAAACTAAAGGCTTCTTGAGGCAAAGTCCAATCTTCTTTGATAAGTTCTTCTTCGACACTTAATTCTTCCACTTCTGGATCTTCTAAAGACCTCCATAACGAACCTGAACGCCTTTCTTTTAAAATAATTGATTCTTCCGGACTTAACATATCAGACTGAGGACCTAAAACTAATTTAACCATTTGCCAAACTTGACTAGTGCTAAATCTACCTAAATCTTTAGCTATTAAAGCATTACGTTGACATATAACTTCTAACGGATAACCATTTAAAACGTAACTTTTAGCACATTTAACAATCCAGTCAGTTTCCCTTTTGACTTGAGTGTACATATAGAGAGAAGAATTTGTCGTTCGTGCAAATTCAGTTTCAGGAGTTGGCAAAGCAACTCCCGTAGCAATATTGCCAACTTTCTTTAACAATCCTTGCATTTTAGTTATTTTAACATTGTTGTGACTTGTTTTGCATGAAAATGCTATTTGGCTGAGGGGGCTAAAAGCCAAAGCATGGGGGTTAATTTTGGCACTTGGATCAATAGAATCTTTAAAAGCGTGTTGATACAGTGTGCAATCTCGGCTTGTCGATAGTAGAGTTTGAGCATCCCTCCATGCAATACTAGTTGCTACGTCTTTATGAGATGTAAACGTCGTAAAAGCAATATAAGGTCTACGAACATCCCAGACGTTAATAGATGAATCAACAACTAAAGCGGCACTACCTATTTGATGTCTATGATTAGGTCGCCACTTGACACGACCTACTGAAGCAATAGTATGTATTGTAAATTCTAATGAAGGTTTAGCAGTCATATCCCAGACTTTAATTGTTTTATCTCTAGAAGCAGTAGCAAGCCAACTGACTTCTGGGTGCCAGTCACACGCAAAAACAGGTCCACTATGAGCTGTAAATTGCAGCAAGCATCTTTCAGGTTTTCGAACATCCCAACATTGAACGTTACCATTTTCACTGACGCTGGCAAATAAGGAATGTACATGTGGTGAAAACTGAACATCTCTGACACTCTCCGTATTACTTACAAACGTCCTAATGCTTTCTTTTAATCTTAAATCAAACATTTTCATCGTTCCGTCTTGTGAACCCGACATTAACCAGTTTGGTTCGTTCAAACCGAAACAAACTTTATTTACGGTTCTTTCATGTTCGTTAAAAACGTGCTCTTGTTTAGATCTAGAAGGCCTGTTTAAATTCCAAATAACAACAGCTCCATTCGTAGCCGCGGTAGCTAAAATATGATCGTCTACGCTACTCCAAGCAATATCGTTACACGAATAATTCAAATTAATGTTCTTACCAACTCTAAGATTGCATGTTTCGATAAATTCTTCCTCTTCTATTGAAAATATTTTAAAAACATTCCGGCCGGCTATGACAACCTGAGAGAAATCTTTATTCAATGATAATGCATTTGCAGGACCTTCCTGACTAATAAAAAATGTTTTAGACATTTCTACAGTTGTTTTTTACTCTATGTTAATAAGAGCCTTAAACTTAATATTACAGGCTAAAATATAGAAGTAACTATTAATTTCTTTGTAAAGTGATACAATTTGTTAATAGTTCTCATTTGTTCCCTTCTCTTAAATTTTTTCTTTTCTTTAATTAGTTTTTATTTGTTAACTTTTCTTATATTTTTTCTTGTCTTCTTTAATTTGTTTTTCTTTTTGGTTTTCGCCGCTGCTCTCGCCAAATCCTATATCCAATTTCAAAGGCTATTCATACCTATGAATAGGTTTGAGCCTTTCTCTATTGTTAAAGATGATACCGGGTTCAATGTCAAATAGTAGTTCCACTATTCAATTTTAATATGTTTACATATTTATATACATGTTGATATTTTTATCAAATGGTTTAATTAATTAATTAAAAGAAACCTCATCAAACAATCTAATAAAAGTCCTTATACATGTATTTCAATATTCATAAGTAGAAACTTGGCACTTTCGCGAACTGTTTAAAATTGAATATTTTAGAACTTTTCATAACTTAAAAAAAAGATTTTGTATAGAAATTATTAAAATCAAAAATTTTAAATATAACTTTGATAACAACACGTATCATAATAAAACAGTATCATTCAAAAATCAATCACACAAAGTATTTACAAGTGCTGAATTCCTGAAAGAGCTACAGTGATAAACAACTTTACCGCCAAATACAAAAACAGCAACAAAACCCTGATTTTGTAGTACTTTCAATTTCAAAAAATCCTTTATTTATTGATTTTTGAAAATACATTGTACTACAAAATCTATTGACGCAAACATAAAAGTTATAAATAAATAGGTAATCATAATCATAATAGTTATATTTTAAGTTCGTAAGTGTAAACGAGGCATTAGCGGATTTGATTAAATTAAACATTTTAAAATAATAATTCTGCAGAATAAACGAATGTTTATGCAACAAAATTAATGACAAGAACACATTTAAGTAATATTTTTACTTTGCCTCATTTAAACCGCAGGTACATAGCAATTGTATATAAATTGCTTGCAAAAAAAAATCCGAATTTAACCTGAATTATCCGTTTTAGGTGTTTTTAAGACCACCTGAGTGGTTGACATAAAGTTGTCTGTATGAGTGTGTGTTAATAACGTGCGGGTATGACGTCATTAACCCGCAACAATGACACAGCAGAAATTTCGAAAGTGCATGAAACGCATAAAAAGGTAGGATCGGTTTGAGATTTAAGAGTAACATATGTGTCAAGTTTCATCTAATCAGCAATAGTTCAATTTTTATCAACATGAACACGTTTATTAAAATAATCGAGTTAAAATTTAGTACAAGTATACGCCTAAGTATAACATGAATACTAAGTTACATGAATACTACATTAACATATATATATATACATATATGTATACATTATGTATGTATACATTAACATGAATACTAGTTTCAATACAGCAAACATATGTATAGAATAATAAAATTTAAGCAGCATTGAGCGAGGTCAGTGCCTGGATGGGTGATCACTGGGAATGAAACACTGTATTTACTACCTGAGGACGAGTTAAGCGAGTCCGAAAACTTGTTGCAGTTTATACTTGCGAGTTAACTTAAAGTTTTCAGGTAATTTACTACGGTTTGACTTTTTTATCTTTGGTTTATGACTGTGATAAATTTACTTATTTTACATACTTTAATTTATGTTAAAACTAATATTGATTGCTTTAAGAAACCTAGTCATAAATACCAGACCAAAAGTGTAAATAACTTAGTAATACAATATAATTGTGCGAGAGACACCAAGGAAAATGTAACAAGCAAAAATGCAATGCTACATCTGAAACTGTTCCATCATTCGACATTCGTCATCATTGATGGCTCGACATAATGTCAGTCCCACTCTGTTTCGTTACGTCAACTCATCAGGGCGCCGACAGAGCCTGAATATATTGTGTCAACTATTCATGTTTTGCAAAACTCGGTAGTATCAAAATGATATATGTTTTGCTTGCCATGCATGATGGCGGTAAGAGAGCACCGCTCGTCTCTGGTAAGTACTTCACATTATATTCTTCGGAATTAATTGAAGGTCAGAGTGAGTTCAGGCTCTGTCGGCGCCCTGATGAGTTAGACGTAACGAAACAGAGTGGACATGACATTATGTCGAGCCATCAATGATGACGAATGTCGAATGATGGAACAGTTCCCAGATGTAGCATTGCATTTTGCTTGTTACATTTCCTTGGTGTCTCTCGCACAATTATATTGTGTCAACTATTCATGTTTTGCAAAACTCGGTAGTATCAAAATGATATATGTTTTGCTTGCCATGCATGATGGCGGTAAGAGAGCACCGCTCGTCTCTGGTAAGTACTTCACATTATATTCTTCGGAATTAATTGAAGGTCAGAGTGAGTTCAGGCTCTGTCGGCGCCCTGATGAGTTAGACGTAACGAAACAGAGTGGGACATGACATTATGTCGAGCCATCAATGATGACGAATGTCGAATGATGGAACAGTTCCCAGATGTAGCATTGCATTTTGTTTGTTACATTTCCTTGGTGTCTCTCGCACAATTATATTGTGTCAACTATTCATGTTTTGCAAAACTCGGTAGTATCAAAATGATATATGTTTTGCTTGCCATGCATGATGGCGGTAGAGAGCACCGCTCGTCTCTGGTAAGTACTTCACATTATATCTTCGGAATTAATTGAAGTCAGAGTGAGTTCAGGCTCTGTCGGCGCCCCTGATGAGTTAGACGTAACGAAACAGAGTGGGACATGACATTATGTCGAGCCATCAATGATGACGAATGTCGAATGATGGAACAGTTCCCAGATGTAGCATTGCATTTGCTTGTTACATTTCCTTGGTGTCTCTCGCACAATTATATTGTGTCAACTATTCATGTTTTGCAAAACTCGGTAGTATCAAAATGATATATGTTTTGCTTGCCATGCATGATGGCGGTAAGAGAGCACCGCTCGTCTCTGGTAAGTACTTCACATTATATTCTTCGGAATTAATTGAAGGTCAAGAGTGAGTTCAGGCTCTGTCGGCGCCCTGATGAGTTAGACGTAACGAAACAGAGTGGGACATGACATTATGTCGAGCCATCAATGATGACGAATGTCGAATGATGGAACAGTTCCCAGATGTAGCATTGCATTTTGTTTGTTACATTTCCTTGGTGTCTCTCGCACAATTATATTGTGTCAACTATTCATGTTTTGCAAAACTCGGTAGTATCAAAATGATATATGTTTTGCTTGCCATGCATGATGGCGGTAAGAGAGCACCGCTCGTCTCTGGTAAGTACTTCACATTATATTCTTCAGAATTAATTAAGGTCAGAGTGAGTTCAGGCTCTGTCGGCGCCCTGATGAGTTAGACGTAACGAAACAGAGTGGACATGACATTATGTCGAGCCATCAATGATGACGAATGTCGAATGATGGAACAGTTCCCAGATGTAGCATTGCATTTTGTTTGTTACATTTCCTTGGTGTCTCTCGCACAATTATATTGTGTCAACTATTCATGTTTTGCAAAACTCGGTAGTATCAAAATGATATATGTTTTGCTTGCCATGCATGATGGCGGTAAGAGAGCACCGCTCGTCTCTGGTAAGTACTTCACATTATATTCTTCGGAATTAATTGAAGGTCAGAGTGAGTTCAGGCTCTGTCGGCGCCCTGATGAGTTAGACGTAACGAAACAGAGTGGGGACATGACATTATGTCGAGCCATCAATGATGACGAATGTCGAATGATGGAACAGTTCCCAGATGTAGCATTGCATTTTGCTTGTTACATTTCCTTGGTGTCTCCGCACAATTTATATTGTGTCAACTATTCATGTTTTGCAAAACTCGGTAGTATCAAAATGATATATGTTTTGCTTGCCATGCATGATGGCGTAAGAGAGCCGCTCGTCTCTGGTAAGTACTCACATTTATCTTCGGAATTAATTGAGGTCAGAGTGAGTTCAGGCTCTGTCGGCGCCCTGATGAGTTAGACGTAACGAAACAGAGTGGGACATGACATTATGTCGAGCCATCAATGATGACGAATGTCGAATGATGGAACAGTTCCCAGATGTAGCATTGCATTTGCTTGTTACATTTCCTTGGTGTCTCTCGCACAATTATATTGTGTCAACTATTCATTTTTTGCAAAACTCGGTAGTATCAAATGATATGTTTTGCTTGCCATGCATGATGGCGGTAAGAGAGCACCGCTCGTCTCTGGTAAGTACTTCACATTATATTCTTCAGAATTAATGAAGGTCAGAGTGAGTTCAGGCTCTGTCGGCGCCCTGATGAGTTAGACGTAACGAAACAGAGTGGGACATGACATTATGTCGAGCCATCAATGATGACGAATGTCGAATGATGGAACAGTTCCCAGATGTAGCATTACATTTTGTTTGTTACATTTCCTTGGTGTCTCTCGCACAATTATATTGTGTCAACTATTCATGTTTTGCAAAACTCGGTAGTATCAAAATGATATAACTTAGTAATAGATCAACATAGGTTAAGTAAATCAGAGACAGGCTACTCTAACTTAGGCATAAAATTGTACAATAGATTAGATAAGAATACCAAAGAATTAGACATACGTGAATTTAAAAAATTATTTAAGATAAGCTTACCAAAAATATATTTTATAGTGTTAAATAATATTTGGATAAAGGAATGTTAAACTGTGATATTAGTTTTTAAGCTTTGTGTTTCAGTTTTATGTCCTTTGTGTCGTCCGTGAGTTTTTAATGTATGTCCTAAAATGTTTTTATATTAGCAATGACGAATTTTTTATGTTTTAAAGCTGTAAACTTTGTGAAACAATAAAAAATGTATTTATTTATTTATAACTTCAACATAGCGTCACGACTTGTCATTTCATTATGTTTTAAAAAATTCGCTAAAAATCAGCATAAACTGAGCTTTAAATAACTGCGAATAATACTGTGTCACAATATAATTGTGCGAGAGACAACTAGGAAATGTAACAAGCTAAATACAATGCTACATCTGGGAACTGTTCCATCACTCAACATTCATTATCATTGATGTAGCACAAACGACAACTGATTGCTTACAATTATCCGAGTTAATTGACACAATGGTAAAAACAAAATTATACAATTTATATTTATTTAATTTAAATTTATAGATTGCTGATCCATTTTTCCCATTTTATAAGATCAGGCATTTCTGGAAATCCTCCCCAATTCCCTAAGGCAGTGGTTCCCAACCCGAGGTACGCGAGTGTCTTCCGCGAGTGTGTACACGAAAAAAATTGGTAATGGAGGACAATTTATACCTACTTAATAAAAATAATAATTAATAATATAATTTAAAAAAAATTAAAAGAAAATATTAATTACATTTATAAATCATCATTTTACTAACTAATTTTATTTATTACTATAGTCTTCAAAGTGTGCAGTGGGTCCTGTCAATACATGTCTAGTCTAGTTAACTTTTGCTACCTCTCTGCTATAACAAGTATTTTTATCACACTGTTATTCACAGTTATTATTTTTGGAATATTTTTGTTTTGTTTTGTATTGCATTTTAGCAAATTTAGTATTGAAGTCATATTAGTTTACGTTTTGTTCTACATACATATTGTATTTTAAGCTTAGTGTTTTAGTTTTATTTTGTTTTAAAAGTGTTTTTGCTGTTTATTTTAAGTAAGTTATTTTATTTTTTTAACTTTAAAATGGACAAGTGGTTAAATAGGCCTGGATTGAGTGAAAATTGTGATCCAAAGCCGTCATCATCAGCAACAGTAGCAAAGGGTAAAAAAAGAAAGTATGCTGAAGAGTATATTAAATATGGATTCACATACACCGGAGAGAAGGATAATCCCTCACCTCTATGTGTTGTTTGTGGAGAAGTGTTGGGAAATGGTAGCATGAAACCATCACTTCTTTCCCGGCATTTAGAAAGAAACATCCCAATTTAATTAAAAAAGACACTAACTATTTTAAAAAATTAGCTGTAAGTATTAATAAATCAAATATACCTTCACTTATAAATTCCCCTGGCAAAGACTATGAAAATGCTGTGGAAGCTAGTTTTAAAATTAGTTATAGAATTACCAAATGTGGTAAAAATCACACTATAGCCGAAAATCTAATTGGTCCCTATAAAATGCATGCTTGGAGAGCAACATTCTAGTGAAATTGATATTATCCCACTTTCAAATAACACCGTGCAACGAAGAATTAAACATATGTCTGATGATGTTGAGACAACGGTTAATGAAAGAATAAAAGAAAGTGATATGTTTGCTATTCAAATCAATGAAAGTACTGATGTAGCAAATTATGCTATTCTTTTAGTAATAGATATATCTGGAATAGTAACTGTGAGGAGAATCTACTGCTGTGCGAACCTCTTACTCAGCATACAAGAGGTAAAGATATTTTTGATGCTATTGACAGTTATTTTGAAAAAATCAATTAAACTGGGAAAAATATAGCGGTCTGTGCACAGATGGAGCCAAGTCTATGTCAGGCATTTACACTGGACTTTGTGGTCGTGTTATGGCAGTAGCTCCAAATATTTATTGCTCCCACTGCTGCATACATAGACAAAATTAAGCATCAAAGTTAACTTAAAAACTGTCCTTGAAGAATCAGTAAAGATTATTAACTTCATTAAATCAAGGTCTACTAACTCTCGCATATTTAAAGCCCTGTGTGAAGAAATGAAGAGTAATCATACAACTCAATTACTGCACAGCAAAGTTAGGTGGCTTTCTCGAGGCAAGATATTAACGCGACTATTTGAGCTACGATAAGAAGTTCAGGTATTCTTTGAAGATAACCCATTTTTACCTAGTACCAAAAATGCAAGATGATACGTGGCTTCAGTCTCTTGCTTATTTAGCCGATATATATTTTTTCAAATAAATAAGCTGAATTTGACTCTGCAGAACAGTTCAATCACTGTTTTCACAGTTTCATTTTTAAATTGAATCAATGATTAAAAAAATATATTTTTGGCAATCATGTATTAAAAGAAACCAAACTGAAGTTTTTGATACAGTGATCAATTATTTAACAGAAAATGATATTGCGATTTCACCAGAAGTAAAAGCAGAAATAGTTGACCATTTGTCATCTGTAAAATCAAACTTCGAAAAATATTTTGGTAAGCCTCCTGTGAATAAATATTGGATTTGTAATCCATTTGATGACGAATATTTTAAAGCAGCTAATTTATCTACAAAGGAAAAAGAAACGTTAATAGATCTCTCGACAGATAGGAATTTAATGAAAGAATTTAAAAGTAAAGATTTAATCAAATTCTGGTTGGATATTTTCAATGAATATCATACAGTTGCTGAAAAGGCTGTGAAGTATTTGCTCCCTTTCACAAGCACCGTACTTGTAGAAAAAGCATTTTCATCATACTTGTTTATAGAAAATAAGTATCGAAATAAATTGGTTGCTGCGCCAGATTTAAGATTTTACCTTACCAATAATATGAACCCAACTTTGTAAAGCTATGTTTTCTGGTCCAAGCCCAAGGTTCACATTAATTTAAATTTTTTATATTATTTGTTTGATAATTTCCTTAATAATTTTTCTTTTTGTAAAAAGTTTTTGTAAATAACCACTTTATTTATTATACATTCCCACTTTTATATTATTTAATAAGTGTGCTCACAGTAATTTATAAAGTGACAAAAGTTAGAAGATGCCAGAAACCAAACATTATTTTTCCTTATGATTTTTATCCAATACTTTTAAATATTTTGGTGAGAATTGGGAAAAAAATTCGTGTATAAATGAAAAAAAACATTATTTCGTACTTTTGCTACATTGTATTTTCCTTAAATGTTTAAATATACTAAAAAAGGTTAATTTATACAACAACAAAAATTGGCAGGGAGTACAATTTGAAAAAAAAATTGGCTAAGGGGTACGCGAGGAAATAAAGGTTGGGAAGTGCTGCCCTAAGGGCCCAATGTTATATCATAATTTCTTTAACCAAATGAATTTAAAACTATTAGTCCATTAGCCGGACCTGAAAAAATGTGACTCATTTTGTACTACCTCAAACCCAAATATTTCTGATAATATACCTTAAATTATGAAGTACAGACATAGTTAACCTATCCAGAGTGGAGCCCTCTGGATAAGAAGAGCCCTTCGAGTATTGCACATGCTCAAAATTTTAGAATATCACACAAATTTCAGTGTCTTGTAATAAGTGGTTCCCTGTGGTTCGTGTGCAAAACATGAAGAGAACTTTTTTTAAAGTTGATTAAATTTTCTATAAAACGAGTGTTTAATCATCGAAATCGGATAACTGCAACCAAAGTTATGACTCTTTCAAAAACATTAAAATATGGTTAATTTATGCAAAGTCAGCTAATTTCTTTGGAAAAATATCGGCTTTTTGTGCATTTTTTGCCATTTAACAAATGTCATAACTTTATTTGTATTTATCCGATTTCGAGAAAATCCAAACGTTTTATAAGAAATTTTATCAGCTTTAAAAAATGTTCTCTTCATGTTTTGTACACGACCTACAGGGAACCACTGTAGAAAACTGGAATTTGTGCAAATTTCTAATATTTTGAGCGAGGGCATCCAGAAGGGCTTCACTCTGGATAGGAAGACTATTCTTTTCCTTCATAATTTAAGGTATATTTTCAGATAAATTTGGTTTGTACAAAAAGATCACATTTTTTAGGCCTGGCTCTTGGACTATTATGTACAGATTAGAAAAGTAAAAATGATTACCTTTCAAGTCTATTAGAGCACGCATAGTATTCAGTCTTAGGCGAGTTGTATGTTCTACAGTTATTAAACATTCTGTGCATATCAGCAATGAATAGTTTCTTGATGCTGTAGTACCCAGTTTTTAATCTATCTGACATAGTCTTCAAATCTGCAAAACATAGTATAAAATAAAATAATTAAAAATGTATGATTTATAATAGAATTGAAAATATACAATTTAAATTATAAATAAAAATATATAACTTAAGTTATAATTAAAAATAAATTATTAATTAAATTACATTAAATTATAATTAAAAATAACAAAAAACTAAATAAATAAATAAAAATCAATTTATATATACACTGATGATGCTTCCCAAAATGCGTCTGATTTATTTAATTTTATTGTGATATTAGACCAAGTATTATTAAAACAAGTTTTCAAATATTATAGTGTTTTATTTATTATATAAAAAGAGTGATTATCACAAAATCTCAGTGTCAACAATAAACTTTATTAAAAAGATATAATTTAAATTAGATTAAAAAATGTATAATATTAAAAATATACAATTTAATTATAATTAAATTAAATGTATAATCTAAAAATTATTCAAATATATAATTTAAATTAGAATTATTAATAAATTAAAATTAAAATGTATAATTAATTACAATAAAAAATGTATAATTTAAATTAGAATTAAATATTAGGACTGTCATTAATGTAATGTATATGATTCATCTCTACTCAAAAATACATCAATTTCTTACTTTTTGTCTTTAATAACGTTGAAGAAAAATTACTTTCTGAATTTTGTTCAAGTAAAAATAGATGTAAAGATTGATAGTTTTACCAAGTTTCAAATTACATAAAACAGAAACACACATATATGTAGACAATTTTTGTAAAAAAAAACACTTAGGAGGTTTTAAAAACACTTAATTTTGTGAAATCTCAAAATCATATTTTTAGTGCAAACTCAATGCTTTTTCTATACACTACACATACAAGGAATAAATAAGGGAAACCCCCTTTCCTTTATTCCGTTATATAAATTCATTTTTTAAAATTCCACAAATCCGGCGGATTGCTTCGCACAAATTGCACATAACTTTCAGGTAATATTCCTTATTGACCACCCTGTGGCAAGAACTCATGATGCACCACGCCCCTGCAATGAAAGAAAACTTTCACATTCGAACTTGGCACCCTTTTTTTAGTCTTGGTTTGTGCGGCAGCTTCCATTGAGATGATTGACCTTTCACATCTTCGCGGCCTTCTGAGAACATTTTGTACCATCGATAAACGTTGCTTCGGTCCAAGGTAGCTTCTCTGTTTGCCACAGTCAACATTCGGAATGCATCCGTTTTTGTTTTTCAAACAAAATTTGATACAGGTTCTTTGATCCATTTTTTTGAAAAGGTAAAAATCGAAGATGATTCAAAATATGTGAGCTGTCGGCATAAGTGAGAGACATGAGTACCAACATAAAGCCACAAAAAGATTGAACATACGTAACCCGCAATAATTCAAAATCCGTGATACTTTTTGAACACACCTCGTATAACTTTACCCTCTCCATATGCTAGGAATGAAAAAATAATAACTGAAATAAAAATTAAATTTAAAATATTAGCCCGCCATGGGTTATTGGCTGGAATACTGTGGACCGATAGAAAACTGATCAGAGTTTATAATGGGGAGTATAGTGGAGCAACAGTAATGCCATCTCTTGGCTGACATGATTCGAGTTTCTTGACATTTTATACATCATGAGAATTACCTTACCTGACAACACTTTTCCAATTCGTCCAGGAGCGAAAGACTTGAAAAACATGACTCAATTATTACTGCTTCAAGCTATTTTTTTTTAAATATACCTTAATTTATAAAGAAAAACATAGTCTTTCTATCCCAAGTGGAGACCTTCATATAATAAAAACAAAATCTTAGAAAATTTCACACATTTTAAGTTTTTTGAAATAAGGGATTCCCTGTTAGTTGTGTGCAAAACTTGAATAAGACATTATTTAAAGCTGATAAAGTTTCTAATAAATTGAGTGTTTATTAATAAAAATCCGAGGCCGAGGTTATTAAGGCGTTAGTCTTTACACTGACCTTTGACACCAACGGAGGTCTGGGGTTCGCATCCCAGGTTACACTCTCAGTTTATAGAAGATTATTGTTTAGATAAATTATCGCCAACTTTAGAATTCACTTTGAGGGTAACGGTTGCTACTACCACCCGAGGTGGTTCCCGCAGGGGTTATCCCTGATGAGCCGCAAGGCTCTAAACGGGCATTATTATTATTATTTATCAAAATCAGATAACTACAAAAGAAGTTATAGCATTTCAAAATTGACTTAAATATGCAGAAACAGATTTTCGAGGAAAAAATGCTGACTTTGCAAAAACTATAATTTTTTGGTGTTTTGCCAATGCCATAACTTTGGTTGCAATTATCCGATTTTGATTATGAAACACTCGATTTATTGGAAATTTTGTCAGCTTTAAAAAATGTTATATCCAAGTTTTGCACTTGACTAACAGGTAACCCCTAATTTCAAGAAACCTTAAGTTGGTTTGATTTTCTAAAAATGTAAGCTATCATACAAAGCCTCCAGTCTGGATAGGTAGATTATGTATCTCCTCATCACTTAAGTTATATTTCCTAAAAAAAAGTTTGGTTTAAAGCAATACTATATGAGTCACGCTTTTTTCAGGTTTGGTTCCTGGTAGGTATACTACATATACCTATAGTATAAACAAGAAAAAAATATATACTAACCCATAGGATATGTAATGTGATCATAATAATCAGGAACTATGGTCCGATCAACAGGTTTTAAAAACGGCCAAGCAGCATCGTGCTTCTGAACACTGGTTAGAACAGTACTCAACAGTTTAGTTAGAACTGTTCCTTCCACAGTATCTTCAGCTGTTCCTGTTCTTCTTAAACGGCTACCTGAGGCATAAAGGTGGACAAACGAGATTAAATAAGAGGAATTCACAACACAATCTAACTAATAGTAGTTAAAGAATTAAAAAACCTTTTAATTCTTTAACAAAGGGGTCCAGTAGCTTAGTAGCTACTAGCCTTTAGTAGCTTTGCAAGCTACTAAAGGCTCCACTTTTCAAGCTACTAAAGGCTCCGCTTCACAAGCCGCTAAAGGCTTCACTTTGCAAGCCACTAAAGGCTCCACTTTGCAAGCCAGTAAAGCTCTCTATAAATGTAACACAGCTACTATATATAACCTACCTGTATTATTATTTTTCCATCCTGTTTCTTTAAGACCAGGAATTTCTTCAATATTTATAGTCCTGACACCTTCTTTAAATATAGTCAAACCAGGATGAACTTTCTGAACCTGCTTGCGTTTAGCTTCGCATAACTTTTTGATGACCTGAAAATAAAAACCAACAAACAATTAGAGAATTAATAATAATTCGTATTCCCACTGCTAATTCCAACATTATCTAATGACGTCAAAAACTTACAGACTAATTTAAAGCTCAAATTTAAATTTTTAATAATTTAAGGCTTGTGGTTGCCTTACATTCTAAGGCCTCACAATAGTCAATTTATGAATACAAATTAGAACGTGAAAAAAAATTACAATAAATAAAAATTATATAAGATATTGTTAAATTAAAAATGTACCAGCTTACAATTTTTCAGGATACACTTTACTGTCATTTAGGAAGTCATTCACACAGTAATAAGCTTTATTAATCAGCAATTCTTTAATAACCTTTTTAAAGGAATCCATAGAAAGATTTAAAATACTAGTAGGCAGCTTATTAAAACATTTGATTCCATTCACCATCGGTGATTTACTTGATTTACTAAGCCTGAAGAATGGCATATTTACATTTGTATAAAATCTAATTGAATAAACATGATTCTTATTATTATTTAATTCATGGTGTCTATTTTTAATGTATAGTAAAACTGAAAAAATGTATGCTGAATAAAGCGTTAAAATTTTCTTTTCTTTGAAAAGTTTGGCACAATGTGCATCATATTTAGACTTGGTAACATTCTAATGGCTTTGTTGGCTTGCTATGTGCACTCGGGGCAGCTCCCCATTCTCTGATGCTATATAATAATCGTGAGTGGAAATGAGCATAGTAAGCCAGCTTGCAGGTTTTCAAGTCAACAGTAGTGCTCAGCTTTCGAAGCATAAACAAAACAGAACTGAGTTTACTACTTATACTTATAGGATTTTCCAATTTAAAGAACAATCAATTGATAGCTCTAGGATTTTAATTAACTGTTTATTATTTTCATTGTAAATAAGTAAATAAATAATAATTATATCTTCAAAGACAGATATACGTCTAAGAAGTAGAAGACATTTCCCTTTAAGATATGTTTGATTGCTCCATTGAAACTATCTTAAGACAGTTGAGCTATGGAGTTTGGGAGGTGGTTGAAACATTTTGAGCCATATAGAATGATAAGTTAGACACGATGAGTCGGCAAGTCCAGTTTGTTGTAGAATCTGGTGTGGCTCTGGTCATGTAGGCTATGGAAGTTCTGTTTGGTTTAAGTCAGTAGGTTGTAGATGTATAGAGAGGTCAGTGCAAGTATCCCAAGATCCTTAAAGCTGCCTTTACAAGATTCGTTATATTTAAGGCCTTAATTATCCTAATTATCTGCCATGGGCGTAGCCAGGGTTGCCTTTAGGGGAGGAGCATATATATATATATATATATATATATATATATATATATTATATATATATATATATACATATGTATGTATTAACAACAATTAAAGTAAATTAGGTTTATGGGTTTATGTTTTGTTTAAAAAAACAAAGCACTTAAAGTACAAAACAAAACTAGTTTTATTCAAATAGACTTAAAGAATAAAACTAAATACAAATTATTATTGAACTGAACTAAATATGGCGGACATTTTAGTTTTTATTTTACTAATAATATCACCAAAAAGTTAATATGTCGAACTATAAAACAAATTTAATTTTTCAAAACAAAAGATACTTTTAAGCTCTAATTATAAATAAAAATTATAAATTAATTGATTACTTTTATAAAATTTAAATTAATTCTATAAAATTATTTAAAAAAAATGCTTTTCCTTGTCTGAACTAAAGTTTTTATATAATTTTTGCAACAATCCTGCTTGGCTAGGGGGGGCCCTCTGGCTACGCCCAAGTTATCTTCTTTTAAATACTTTGAAGGCTCTAGAGGCTCCTCCCCACAGACGGACACAGTAAGATATATTAGAGTGAAAGTAAGCGTAGTACATCAATTTTAACACTTCTTTGTTTACTTTTTCTTTTACACTTGTTAACATTTAAATAACTGATGACAGACAATTAAAGAGGTTTTTAATATGATTTGTCCCAACGTACATAGAGGGGTACATATACATACAGAGGGTACATATACACACTAGAGGGGGCAAAGCCTATCTTAATACATTGTTAGGTCTGAAACATCTTTTTGTGGCTCTCAGAGGCTCTGTGTAACCTCACTGAAACCTCCTCTAAGACTAAGTTAAGGTTATAACAAATCAATCGTTGTCGGCTTTTCTCGCATTGTTTGGGTTTTGTTTCCTATTATAAACGTTGTATTAAATATGTTACTGTATTTTTTAATGTTTATTTCGTCATAATAATACTCAACACACTGGGTGTTCAGAATAACTTTTTTTGATGTTTCAAAATCTAACTGATAGCCCCCGCCCTCCTCTAATAATAATATCTCTACGCCAAGGAAGGTGGGAATCCCTCCATGGTGTGAAAATTTTAAAAATAAAAATTGGACTAAGGACTAAAAATTAGTAGAAGAACTAAACCATTTAACAACCTCGGCTAGCGAGGCGGCTAAAATAAATAATTAATAATAAAAATAATAATATAATAATAGAAAATATTACCTCCTTTTGTTTCCTAACAACAGAGAGTAGTTCAGTATAAACAATATTAGGATTGAGCTGACAGTGCATCAGAGTGGCTCCGTTGTAATCTTTAATGTATCCTTTGTAGACTTGAGGAGCTAAACCTATCTCTTTATTAAACCCTTGCTTTCTAAAATATTCTATAAAAACACATAAAAGCAAATAGATATATTGGTGTGACACCTCTAAAGTAATATAAATAAATAAAACAAATATGTTTATTGCATGAAATTTCTAACAAGAAATATTTACAAAAGTCAAATACATTTTACAATATTAAATACTTTTCAGATTATTTAATCCGAAAAAATCAGAGATACTATACAAGGGGTTATCTATAAGAAAGGATTTAATTCTAGCACAGAACTGGTTATAGGGAAGTTCTCTAATAGTTTTTGGAATTTGGTTATACAGGGTGACTCCTAGATAACCATGCCCAGTTCTGGATTTATTCAGTCTGTGCCCCACAGTAACAAGTTTACTATTTCGATTACTTCTAGTGTCGTGTTTGTGATTAATTTCATTAAATTCATTAACATTATAGAGGCCAAGTATAACATGTGTGTGTGTTATTGTAACTTTTTCTCCCTTGGGAATAAAGAGTTTCTTATTATTAAGTTCTTAGAGGCAATTATATTATTTTTTAGGGGAATGGTATTCTATAAATTTATACAGGTGACTTATCAATTTTTGTAATTTACCTAGGGGTGGCACTCCCAACATTTATAAAAAAATGTTTTATTGGCTCAAAATACGTTTTAGGTGAAAAGAAGTTGTTTGGAGCAATAAAAAAATTGATTTTTTGGAGGCAGGACCCCTCTATTATAAGGGGGTTCGACCCCAAAAAAATTAGAATAAAATACAACATAACGTTTTAAAATAAAATAAATGGAGATAAAATCTTGTATGCACCTTGGGAGTAAAATGATATTTTCCCCCAGTTAATAGTCATAACTCCCTTGGCTTTGCCTTGGGAGTTAAACACTTATATATCTCAGCTTCGCCTCGGGAGTTAGACACTTTGGTTCCCTCGGCTTATGCCTTAGGAACCAACTAACTGCTCAGGGAAATAATAGCATTCTTTACTACCTTGGTGCATAAATAACTATAATTCTGATCTATGAGTAATCTAAGTTTAAAGTTCAGTTAAGATCCATCAATTAGATTCAGAGCAATAAGCATCTATTTTTTTTTACACTAATTCCCTATTGATACGTTACTACTCTGTGGATTACTTATAACATCATACAATACTATATAATACTTATATAATTTATATAAAAAACATACTTACCAATAGCAAACTCGTCAGCAAAAGTTAAAAAATTTAGGATATTATTTCTGATATGATATTCTTTTAAATGATTCATCAAATGAGTTCCATATCCTTTCATTTGTTCGGTAGAGCTGAGAGCGCAGAAAACAATCTCGCTGAACCCTAAAAAAATAAAATTAGAAAACTCAAGATTTATAATATACGACCAGCGTTCCTAGACCTTTTTGATCTGCGACCAAAGAATTTTCATGGGAACTAAACAGCGACCCAATATGAGGAATTTCGTGGGCTTAGTATTTTGATAGATTGTGAATGACGTTCAAATTAATTACCTAACAGGTACTGTGTTTATTAGTAAATTATTATTTGCTTATGATATTTATTAGAATTGTTCACTACAATTGGAGCCCGTGACGAATTATAGATAGGCAAGCACAGCGTGCCAAAATATTTGCTGCATTAGGCTTTTTTTCTCATATTTTAAAGGCTCTCAGAATTTGGGTTCTAAAGAGTCTGATGCCAGACGAGCATTATAGATTTACCTTTATTCTAATTTTATTTGTTAATTAGCCCTTTACCAGAATACGGCTTCAAATAAAACAATTTATTAGATCAATGAACACATACAGAGTTAATTTAACAAAAATAAACCAATATAGAGCCGTATGCATCTAACCAATAGCGGATGACAACTGTCAAATAAAAGAGGAATTACCGAATAAGTTTTTATCGACATTTATTCAAGTTTAAAGAAGATTAAACTAAAAAATTCGCAAATGACTGGATTATTGTAAATAACCGCTAAATGAAAAACTAAATGACCGCAAATGAGTCAAAAAACCAGATTTTAACTCACTCTTAAATATAATAATAATAATAATATAAACATTTCGCCCATTAAAATATTTGAAGTGTTCCTTGATAGCACATTTAACTGGAAAGCTCATGTTAATAAGTAAACTTTCATCTATTTTATTTTTGCTATGTACACTTATAATTATTTTATATGTGTACATAGCAAAAAAAAGTAAATAAGTTAAATATGTGCATGCAATTCTTCAAGCCCTACTGGGCAACCACAGTCCATGACTGATTTGCATGTTATAATTATGTTACATTATTATGTATTGTAATAATCTAAAAAAAAGCAATAAATGGTTATTCTATTCTATTCTATTTACACTTAGTTTAACTTTAGATATCGATACCATGATGCTTGCTTACTATACGAATTTTCATTCACGTATGCTGTATTGTATTAAAGAATGGGGAGCAGCCCCCGTAGCCAACAGTAATACTATTCGTATCATGAATAATGCTAAACATGACGCTAAGTGCAAACATTTTCATTCAGCCTATATTTTTTCATTGTTTTTGTTCGTTAAAGCAAATTATGATGAGGAGGAGTTCAATTATATTAAGAACCACAATTATGGCATTAGATATATTGTTAGCATCAATATTCCCACTTGTAGGCTCAACAAATCACATCAGTCCCCAAATTTTAATGGAATAAGGTGTTATAATAAATTACCCACTTCAATAGTTGGACTTCCATCCTTTCGAAACTTTCAAAAAAACTTTCCTTCTTTTTATTTTTCGGACACAGGATGGGACGGAATAAAAACTTCACCAAACTACATCAAAAACGATATTTCGCCTTTATTCAAGCTCACAAGGTATATTCATGTTTCAAAAAATATCTAAAAATTAAATAAGAGTTAAAAAAATACCTAAATTTAATTTATATTAAATTAAACAGATCTAAAAACATGCTCAAGGTCAAAAATCTCAGTATTTTTTGAAACATGAATATGCCTTGTGAGCTTGAATAAAGGCGAAATATCGTTTTTGATGTAGTTTGGTGAAGTTTTTATTCCGTCCCATCCTGTGTCCAAAAAATAAAAAGCATAAAAAAATGGAGACTAATACTAAAAATAATAACTTTCCTTTCTTTCAAAACTTTCCTCCTTTATAACTTTCAAAAAAAGCATTAAAACATTGTTGCTTGAGAAAGCCTAATATAATGTTAACAAATTTTTAACTGATAACTTAGTATTCCCAGCTTAAATGTTTAGTGTTTATGTAATATTATGCTATTTTGTTTTTTTTAATCAAGTTTGTTATTCAAGTTATGCTGTCTACGTTTATGCAGTCTATGTAATAATTTACAATCTTATTTATTTATTTATTTATTTAATATAATTCACAATACATTTTTTTATACACATACAACATACATTTATAAAATATATATGAATTTACCCCTCACAAGAAGGCAAAAGCCTTGTATCGTGAGGGGGAGTATTTAGAACAGAACATACTGTATGTTTATATATTTATCTTTACTGTTTAGTATCAGTGCTGATATATACATTAATAATAATTATTATTAATTACAAAGTTTAATATTACATATTTATATTTAGTTTTAACAAGTTTTATATTCCACTATTTCCAAGTACATACATTTTTTAATTAAATTTGGTATATTTTATACTAATTCTTATTCTACTATTTAATAATTTATAATCTATTTGTTAAGTGAATTAATATGTATAGTAAAGTAATATTTATTTTGTAGTTTATTTGAATGTATTTGTGCGAATTCTTAAAAATTATATACTTAACCATATATTTAAAAAATAATAATTTCGAATAACAGCAATCAAAAAATAAATAAGTAAATTTTAACATAAAATTCTAAGATAGCTGTGAAGCAAACAACATAAAGCTAAAAAAGAATAAACAATAAAATGATTGTATTGGTGCTCTACATAGACTACATGCATAGTACATATATAGGAAAGCTTGTAAACATAAATTAAGTTCATGTTTATAGTGAATTTTAAAACTAATAAATACTCTATATGATGAATTTGTACTTTATATTTGTTGGATCAACATTTTATACAATTTTAGTGGAATGAAATCAATTCCACAATCAATATAAATGAAAACTATTCAAAAAAATAAAGAAATAAGAAAATAAAATTTCCTTGCAAAACAATTAACTAAAATAATAAGTAATCTTGACTTAACCTAATACTAATAACAACTACAAGGACTAGACTAATTTGATTTTAATTCAGGTACAGTGATTTTATACTTTTTTTAAATATTTTGAATTTGAGATTAATTTTTTCTCTATTATCTAGACTCAAAGAGTTAAATACTTTAATAGCGTTACTACGCCAAGCAGATTGCCCCTTACTTGTTTTAATATGTTTTGGTTTTAACATTCCCTGAACTTCATTTCTTGTGTTCTTACCATGGCTGACTAGTTCAAAAGAATGAATATTTCTTCTAAGCGTAAGGAGTAAGTTATACTCATATAATTGGCTGAGTTGTTTAATGCTTAGTTTTTTATATAGTGGAGCTGCTGAATCGAGTCTCTTGGCTTTTGTCATGATTCTTAATAAGTTATTTTGAGCGCTTATGAGAGGTTGTAAAATAGTAGAGCAAGCTGAACCCCAGCTCACTACAGCATACTGTAGATATGACTGGGCCAAAGCAAAGTAAATAGACTTAATTGTTTTGATAGAGCACATATTTCTAAGCAGAAGAAAAACATAAGCTAACTGTCGAAGTTTTAAGGTAACATGGTGTATGTGATGATCCCAGCGTAAATGCTGGTCTATCACCACTCCAAGGTAATTAATTTTATTTATTTTGTTTAGCTTAAAACACGCACAGTTTGTGGCAGTGGAACAGTTATCATTATGTATTTTTAGAGTAGAGGAACAAGGTTGACTTTTTTTTTGTAGGAGAGAAGGTTACATACTGAGTTTTTTGAATATTAAGAGATAAGTTATGTTTAGTGAGCCAGTTTCGTATTAAAATCATACCCTTAGTAGCTATCTCGTGAACATGTTCCATGAATTACTGCTAAAAACTGCTATGGTATCATCACAAAAGGAAAACAGTTTAAGTCCATTAAAACTAATTCTACAGAACTTAGCAACATAAGCTGAAAAAAGATCTGGTCCTAGGACCGTGCCTTGAGGAATAGAGAAGGTAGTGGTCTCTAGATCGCTAAGTACATCACAATACGACATGATTGCTGTCGGTTCGACAGGTAAGATCAAACCACTTAAGTACGGTTCCATCAAGACCAAGCTCCTTTAAGCATTGTATCAAGGCGCGATGGGGCACGGAGTCGAAGGCCTTGGCTATATCTAGAGATACAACCAAGACCTTCCCCCCGTCATCCATCACGTCAATGATATATTGCGTTACAAGCACATATAGCGTCTTGAGTACTTATACCGGTTGTTTTTTAGGTGTGCAGTTGTGAAATTACAACTGGGAGAAGAACT
>JACMZG010001859.1:10088049-10175098 GCA_018340805.1 Microvelia longipes
CAGGGATCCTGAGCTTCTTCAGTTTCTTAAATGACAAATGAGAAAGTTTGAAAATTATAATTTTGATGTTTTTTTATTGTCACAGTCGTCTAACTAAGTAAATAAATTTAAATGAAATTAGAAAAAAGGTAAGGAAAAATTATGTACAAATTTGACCACAGACCAGAAGAAAGAACTGCCTATATTCATACAGAACCACATACAGACAAAAGGAAATTTTTTGAAATGCTATATAAAAGCTGACAAAGAAGTCTTCGTTAATTTAATTGATATCACAATTTAAAACTGTCCAAAAAAGCTCTAAAGTTATTATAATACATCAATAATAAGTATCTAATAAGTATCTTAAGAGAGTTACAGTTACTAGATACTAAGTAGGTACTTATCTATAAGTAGTGATGTCGTCTATAAGTATCTATGTGTTCTTCTCAATAAAATTCTACACTTTGCATATTAATGATAATAGATAATGTAGAGTTATTTAGTGAGTTATTAGATATTTACCCTTGCTCTCTCCTATTCACAGAAACAAATGCCTCCCACAGGCTTGGAGTCTTTGATTAGAGCCAGGGTTTTATGGCGAGGATCGAAAACATGCCGACTCACATACTCACCACCCATACGAGGCAGCTGACGACTGAATAATGACTGAAAACAATAATAATATTTATATCATTTGATACTACCGAGTTTTGCAAAAGATGAATAGTTAACACAATAAATCTCTCGCACAATCATATTGTGTTAGCTGAATAAAACACCAGTCTCTCCATAAATTGTTTATTATTATAAACAGAGCCGGCTTTCGATCTCTCGACTGTCATCAGTGCCGGTGAGAAAAAAAGCAGAAGCTTTAATCAAACCCTTTAGTTAGAGTCATATAGTGGAGTAGTTAGAATCCGCTATAGGACTCTAACTATAGGCGTAGCCAGAGGGCCCCCCTCCTCCTAGCTGAGAAGGGTTGTTGCAAAAATTATAAAAAAAACTATGGTTCAGAAGCAGAAAACAATTGATTTATTATAACCTTAACTCATTCTTAGAAGAGGTTTAAATGAGGTTACACAGAGCCCCAATAGATGTTTCAGGCCTCTCAATGTAATGAGATAGGCTATGCCCCCTCTAGTATATATCTCTATGCCTATAGGGACATCACAAGAAGGCACAGCATAGCTTTATTACCATTTTACTTCCAATTAATATTTTAATGTAAAACTGATGCTATGAAAACGATTTGTTTTGTATAAATAAAGATGTATTATTATTATTAATAAAAAATGTGCCTAAGAAAATATGTCACACGACAAAGTCAAAAATCATCGTCGTGCTTTATTTAAAAATGTATATATGAATTTATGAAACACAAGTAGAAAGAGCGTGTACTTATGCCTCATTTAATTTAACAAGCGAAATTAGAAGGAATTTAAAAGAAATTGTCAAAATGAAAACTAACAGATTTTTTTTCAATCAAACGTTATAAACTTTTTTATAGTCATAAAATTTTCAATGGTTATAAAATTAAGACATTATGTAGTTAGTTATTGTTAGTTTATAATATCATTTTCATGATTAATTAGAAAGTAGTTTTCAAAATGATGTAAACACACCATTTGGCCTGATGATGGCCTCATGCTAGGTTGATAGCTCTTTGCCAATAAAATATTTTTGTGGAGAGACTCTTTTCTTTCACCCATAATGAACGACTCCACTGGTGCTCAATTTCATCTACAAGAAGAAACACAAACGAAGTGAACGATTGCTGGGAAGGAGGCTATTTCCCTACAGCAGTTATGGGGTAGGGATTTTTTTCTCTTTTTAAGTGATAGGTTGGCAGCCGCTTTTTTGATTGGTCAATCCCCAAAATACTTAGGACCTTGGGTATATTAGAATTAAATGATGAACGGTACCTGCAAATGATCCAAATTATTTACCTGCAAATCCAGAAGCCAAAGCATTGTTGTTTTGTCCCTAGGTGAAGTAAAGTCATTTGACACCATGTTGAGAGATATCAGGCCTTGAGCTTCTTCTGACTTAGCTACTTCAAGAGGAGGCATAGTTTCTTTGAAAAATATCTCCTAAACAAAATATTATTCTCTACTACAGGGATATGCATGTTATTTTCTCTGTGTCGTCCTCGCAAGTACGGGGACTGATTTCAAGAGGGTTGAGCTAACAAAAAATCTATGAGAGCAAAATAGACGATAAGTTTAAATTGAACTAATGCTGATAATGAAAAAAAAAACTTTGTTGGTTATTGTATGTAGTTATAATACAAACTTATAATTTATTTATTTATTTACATGCGTGCTTAATTTCAAATCTATTAAATTATTTTTTGCCTCTTATGCATTTTTGGTGAGTAAATTATTTCTGGTTATTAAAATCATTAACAAATATTTTCTGGAAAGCACAACTGGATCTAAAGATTGATTTTTTTACTATGTTTCAACTCTCTAGCATAAATATACAGAGAATTACGATAAGACACACACACACACACACACATACAGATAGACAACGTTGTAAAAACCACTCAGTAGGTATTAGAAACACGTGAAACAGATAATTCAGGCGACATCACCGTTTCAGATTTTTTATTGCAAACACAATACTTTGCCAATATACTTATTGTATACATGAGGAAAAGTAAAAATATCTATCTACCACTGATTAAGTGTGCACAGTAAAAACTCTTTTGAAATACTCAGTTTTTTACACTTGAGCCCGTAAGTTGTTAGCTTTTCTATTTGTTTAAATGCCACTCTACTGAGAACCCTAAGAGTTAATGCACAAGATGCACCAGGGAAGATTTCAGTACTTCTACCCTCCCCTTTGTGACACTGCATCTGTGACAAGGTTTACCGTTTGTCTAGAATATTTTCTCCAGTTCCACTAGCTACTCTGATCGCATTATTGTCATGTAGCCCCCCAGTTACCAATCTCACCAGATACTTGGAATACTTAATGTGCTGTCCAGTCCGGTACAGCCCGACTGGAAGAGACACCGGTAGCAACCCTCAAGTTAGTGAGCATAAACCCATTCCCATAGCCCTGACCTGAAAGCCAGAGTTTAGCAGATCACTAAGAGGCGTCTTCCAGAACCGAAAACATTATCCCTAATCACCTACTTCGTGGGACCACAGACACCACTAAATCAGGATCTCCACTTTCACAGTGCTTAGTCCAAAGGTTCAACGTCTTTTCGACCCTCCACCCTAGAACTAGACATGTCTCTGGACAAAATCCAACCCAGTATTTGTGTAACAGCCAAAGGAAACCGTGTAAAACCTAGGCTAGGTTGATCAGCCTTGAATTCAAGGCCTCTCGAGAGAACAGTACAAAGGATAATCTTATATAAGGCTCTCCCTAGCTGGATTTGAAACCTTGACCTCCAAGTCACAAGACGAGCACTCTACTACTATGCTACCCGTCCTCAGTAAATATCCTGTTTATACTCACAGTACTAATAGTCGAGTCGGAAGTATCTGTTAATGATGACAGAACAGACATGACCAAGCTCTCAGGGATATCTCCGTCATCCTGTGCAACCTGACCTTTTCTTCTGTTCCGCTTATTGTTCACTTCTTCATCCTCACGCTGTCTCTTAACACCTTTCTTAGCAGCAGGTGTTTCACTCTCTTCAGTAGTCTGATTTGTCCCTGGAGCCCGACGTAGATTCTTATTGGCTTCCAAATAATGACCCGGAGGCACCTAGGAATTATTATATAAATAATCAATCCAATTACTAATATGAAAGAGTTTGTAAATAATGTGTACACGAGGAAAAGCGAAAACAAACAAAAAGTTTATCATAACTTTGTTTGAGTCATAAAGCACCAGACAAAAAATTACAAAAAAATTTTCCTTTTTTATAAAAATTTTGGCTCATAAAAATAATAATAATAATAATAATATAATATATATATATGTTTCATTGATTAAATTTGTCACAAGTATATAACAAGACAGGAAATCATAAATAAATAGTAAGTATTTATAAAATGCAACAGTAATGTGTCATATGTCTTAACTTAAAAAAACTAAATCTACTCACTTCTTGGTAAATAAATACTTGAATTATTTAAAATTACTGTTGGAACAGAAATATATTTAATTAATTATTTTTTACATTCAACTAAAATATTAAATTAATTAAATTAAAAAAGAAAGATTTTTTACTCAATTAGCATCACAAATCATATAAAAAAAAACTAATGATAAACATTATAAAAAAATAAAATACTAAATTATACATATAAAAAAATGTAATCTCAGCCTTCTAGATAGTTACCTACACTATTATATACCTCTTATTCTGATCAGAGGGTAATAATAGTGTAGGTAACTATCTAGAAGGCTGAGAGTTACATTTTATTTTATATTTGTATTTTAGTTTGCCTCTCAAATCTATTAGCTCTGGCTAATAGATTTGAGAGGCAAACTAAAATAAAATGTAACTCTCCACCTTTTAGATAGTTATCTACACTATTGTATGCCTCTGATCAGAGCTAATAGATTTGAGAGGCAAACTAAAATTTAAAGATGTAGACTCTCCACGTCAGAGGATTTGGATAATGCCTCTGGTCAGAGTCTAATAGCTTTGAGAGTCAGAGGATTTCTGAAAAAGGTGGATCAGAGAGGTTTTCAGGGGGATTTTCTAAAAAAAGAAATTCAGCAAGGAGCAGTTCAGAGATCATGTTCATTCCTAATAATGAATTTATGAGTTCTTTTATTTAACATTTTTTCAAATTTATTTAATGAATGCATTACAGTCTATCTTTTTTAATAATCACCAGAAGGGTTGATTCAAGTTTTATGATATTTTTAATGTTTTGTATACTTTCGTTTTTTTAATTTGCTCTTCTTTAACTCTTCATGTATTGTTTATCTTTATATTTATATTGTTTGTTATGTAGGCACTTGATGATTAAGGTTAAAGTTTGAAAGGCGCTTTTTTTTTAGTAACTATAATGAGTGGAGAGACGTTGGTTTGTTTAGTTTTTTATTTCTTCTCATCATATAAAATATAACTGTTATTTATCCAGTAATTTGATTATAAACTTAATAGCTTAGAGAAAATGGTTAATATATTTGAGAAATAAAAGAAGTTAGTTTAACTGTTATTATAATGGTTATAAAATGAAGATGTTTACCGGTTTGAAATCAGAATCCCAAATAGGAGATGTGGGTGAGTACACTTCTTCTTCAAGTAAGTTCAAAAACCTTTAAAAAATTATTAAATTAATAATAATAATAAAATCTTTATTTATACAAAAATCAAGTTCACATGATATATTGTACACTTAGAATGATACTAATATAGAAGGAGCATTGGACCGTAAACACAATGTAATTCTACTGATAACACAAAAACAGGTTGACTGGTGGTCTTAAGTAGGGATACCGCCCTAACAACAAAACATTATTTTAAATATATGTCATAAATATGCAATAATGAAGAATGATCGTAAAGAACAAATATAATAACTTAAAACACCTGCTGAGTATTAAATAAAACCTGTATAGCGGAATACAATAATCTACATTTAGTTGACGAGGACTACTTTTAATATAATTTTAATAAATACGTTAAACTAAAATTCAAAATGCTTTAAATATTGTAATGCACCGATATTTATATTAGTATTTTATGAATAATCAATCATTAATTAATAATAGAACGTAATAATTCAACAACCGAAAGTATTGCCAACTTTTTATAAGAAAATTGTATATTATTAGGGTGGCAGCATTACTTAAGACCACCAGTGAGCCTTTCGTGTTATCAGTAGTGCTCCATCTATATATAGTATTATTCTAAGAATGTACATAAAGTATTTGCAGTAGAAAAAATATATAATTGTCAAAGCCCTTTGTTGATTGGGAAAACGGCCATGACAGGGCCAAAGGTCCACGAGGCAAATTTTTTTTTAATTGAAAATTGCTATACTCAAGTCTAACGGCCACGTGAGAACAAAAAATACAAAGAACTTGAATGTTGCTGCGAAGCAGTGGCAGAGAGGCCCCTGGGCCACAAATGGGTCAAGAGGCTGACACCAAGTAGCAGCTAAGGAGCTGGACACATTGTAGTAACTAAACGGCTTAATGCCACATATTTTTATTTTTCCTCATTTATTGTGTTTGCGAAAAAATCCGAAACCGGGATTAAACCGGAATTATCCGTTTCAGGCGTTTTTTAAGGCCCTTCTGAGAGGTTTTTGCATAGTTGTCTGTCTGTGTATGTGTGCCTGTAATCATCGTAGCGCCCAGTGTATTTAAGCTAGAGAGATGAAATTTTGTACCAAAATTAGTCTATCGACTAATATAAAAAAAAACATAAAAAAAAATAAAAGATTTTTTTTTATGACGTCATTAACCTATAATAATGTAACTAACATAAAAAAATAAAAGATTTTTTTTATGACGTCATTAACCTGTAATAATGACTCAGCAAAAATTTAGAAAAATGTAAAATGCAGAAAAATGATACGATTGGGTTGAGATTTGGCACAGATGTGACTATGTATAAGACCAACATATATGCCAAGCTTCATCTCATTGTCAGCATTACTTCAATTTTTATTGAAGTAAAACGGGATTTATTGACTAGTGTATGTTTTTAAAAAAATTGTAAAAAATTGGGAAATGGTCCAATTGAGTTGAAATTTGGTACAAATGTATATTATTACTTAATAAATAAGTACACTAAGTTACGTTTTAATACAACAAGTCATCCATAATTTTTGTTTGATCATAAAAATTAAGAAACATTAAGCGAATGCATTTATTATCTCAAGACGAGCAAAGCAAGTCCCAAGGCATGTTGCAGGATAAATTTGGCAAACTGTATTTCTGAGGACGAGCGAAGGGAGTCCAAAGTAGTGAGGATGAGCGTAGCGAATCCGATGTAATGAGGAAAAGTTCTGAGGTACCCCGTACCCAATTTTTTTATTAATAAATAAAAAAAATTATTTAAGTAAATCTATATTTTTGTAATCTTTAATAGCTATTAATTAATTAAAAGTTGGGCAAGTATTTATAATCTGTAATTACTCCTTACCTGGGAAAATATGTCAATATAAGGGCTCGCTTTTCAGGCGTCATTCGGTCTTTTTCAGTCTGAATTTTATCCAACAGCTGTTCCTTAACAGAGTGAAATATGGCTCTACATAATGTTTTACCAAATACAGCTGTCATGTCGTGGTGAGGGAGAGAATCGCACAGAACTCCTACCTGACAGAACATCACCCATCTGCAACATTAATACCACAATCTTAGAATAATACTATATATAGAAGGAGCACAGGACCGTAAACACAATGTAATTCCACTGATTACACGAAAGCCAGTTGACTGGTGCACCTAAGTAATGCTGCCAACCTGACAACAAAACATTATTTTAAATATGTGATAAATATCTATTAATGAAGAAAGATCGTAAAGAACAAATATTATTAACTTAAACACCTGCTGAGTATTTAATAAAACCGGTCTTCTAGGTGGCAAAATGGGTAAGGAATTTACACGAGAATAACTATATTTTGTTGACGAGGACTACTTTTTATATATAATTTTAATAAATCGTTAAACTACGATTTAAAAATGCTTTAAATATTGTAATACACCGTTATATTATATTATTTTTTTATGAATAATCAATCTCTTTTAATTAATAATAGAACATGATAATTCAGAAACCGGAAGTATTGCCAACTCTTTTTTAATAATGTATTTTTGTTAGGTGTGGCAGCATTAACTTAGGTGCACCAGGTGAACCGCCTTTCGTCTTTCGTGATTATCAGTAGTCCTCCTTCTATACATAGTAGTATTATTCTAAGACACACAATGAATCAAATCAAATGAAGTGTGGTGGAGTGGTTTTCAAAGTTGAAGTGTGTGTTTGGAGTTAGGTTTCAAATTGTTGAATGGTTTCTGACTTCCTTCTTGACGTCGCAAGACCTCAGAGATGTTAAGATAAATGGAGTCATGGCCAAGGCACATATACTTCAGAATACTCATCACCACAGGAGGAGGCACATGTACTAGGAAATTTTTTGTTTAATATTTATGTGAATGACCTGAAAAACTTAAACCTAGATGCAAAGTATTTGTTGCTTGCCGATGACACATGTATTTTTGACTTGGTCAAATACGTGGGAAAGTGCTCTCCGAAAAGCAAGAGCAAAATATGAATACCCTCTACAACTGGCTATGCTTGAACAAGTTGTCTTTGAACGTCGATAAGACTAACTATGACTATCTCTCTAAACTCAAGTGGTCAACCAGTTCATGATGCTTACATCAGAATTCACGAGGACCTCTGTATTTACTTTGCATCCCAACGAACTGTTCAGTGGTCCTAAAATACTTAACATGAAATACAGCTAAATACTGGGTATAAATTATAGATTCCGTTAACTCTCTGCTGGAAGCCTCAATTAGATTTATTAACAAAAAAGATTAAAAAAAATTGCTTTATGTATTTTTAAAATGTCAGAGGGTTTTTAAGGTTAAGAACATATATAAAAATGTTGTACTATGCTCTAACAGAGTCTATCTTGAGGTATGGGATCTTAGCGTGGGGCGGGCTCCTTCCGGACGCGCACTTACTCGCTGAACATTATCATCACGCCAGTAATGCTGCAAAGAAAAGCAAGAAAATACAGCTAAAACACACTATTCACTATTCAAACAATTATCATTTATGAATAAGATAAACTATTTCAGTACATCTCATTAATTAGACTTTTCAAATATTTAAATAATTTTGGCCTTTTTCGGCATGCATGCTCTAGATTCAACGAGGGTCTAAACGATACCTATGGAATTTGCAAAATTTTAAATTTAATAACTCGGCAGCACAAAAAACAAATGGTTAATATAATTCCTATACAAATATTAATCTCTTCGTAGCCATTCTAAAACCTTTTCTGATTTCCAACATCTTCAAAAAGAAACTAAAAGAATATTTTTATCAACTAATTAATAGAAAATTATAATATAAATAATTAAAATTTAGGTTCTGTTTTTTCATTCATTAAATTGTTTTTCATTTATAAGATTAGTCACAATATAAATCAAGATAAACCTGGGTTCAACGATAAGATAACATTATCTAGTATAACCATTTAAAATTATTAACATCTAATTAAAATTAAATTAATATTATAATGTCTATATATATATTTATATTTGAATAATATTGTAATACAATAAATATTATATTGTCTATATACGCTATAACGCTTAGGATAGTTACACAAATGTGCGTGCGTTGTCTGTATTCCTTTGCGCGGTGTTTTTTTTGGGCGCGTGCTTGGATTCTGGAATCTTGTTCTTTTGCGGAGTGTAAATGAGGGTTGCTGGTTCGTGATTTGTAAGATTCTGTTTGCTGTTTGTAGATTCGGTTGAGAGCGGAACTTAAATAGGTTACATTTTTTTTTGGCTAGTTTGAATTCTGGTCTTTTTCGCGCTTTTTAGTGTCTGCGAGGAATTGGATCTGGGTGCTAAAGCCATAGCGCTTGGAGTGCTTTCGCGCGTAGTAATTGTCAATACATCTGTGTGACTATCAAGCTTGTCGTGAATCTTATGTAAACTTCCACTGTATTTTAAGCTTTGCTTCTTAATATTTAATTATTAATAATTAAAGATATCTTTGAGCTAAATAAGTAAATATATCTAAATGACACTTAAAAATATGAAAGTAAACCTTAAGAACGGATGAATAAATCAATATAAAAATACTCCCTCTCATGCCGCAGGACCTGGTCCTTTTTATGAGAGGTACTCTTTGTATTTTGTTTAGTGGTATAGTTTTTATTTTTTATTTCTTTGGAAAAATTTAATTTTGGTCAATTGTAATTTTATATTTTTATTAATAAAGAGAATAAAAAAAAAAAAAAAAAAAAAAAAAAATTATAAAAATGAACTTATTTTATGGAGAGAGAAAAATGAGACCCACACCATGTGGTTCCAGACATGGTGTGAGAAAGTAATTAATATTTAATTAAGGATAAATAAAATCCCCTTCAGGGATTTATCCCCCTTAATTTTTGAAAACATCGCACCACCATAAAAAGGTGGTCGGTCACCCTGAACCCGTTTTAAAAAAAATGCACCACTATACAAATGGTGAAGGCGGGCGGTCACCCCGACCCCCTTAATCCATTTTCCTCCAAAATTCCACCACCATATAAATGGTTAAATAAGTAAGCCCCCATACTTTAATTTATAAATTGACATCAAAACAAATTTCAATAAAAACACACCTGGTATAGTTGACTTTATAAGCGACAAGTTCTTCATTATTGCCTCCCAATGCTTTCCTGACGCTAGGTGTCTCAAAGTGCCAAGTGTTCAAGAAGTTCAAAAATATTTTTGCCAGATCAAACATTTTTTGCCACTCCTAAATCAATGTAAATATAGGTTATAAAACATAGAAGTCATCTAATCACCGATGGTGAATGGAATCAAATGTTTTAATAAGCTGCCTACTAGTATTTTAAATCTCTATGGATTCCTTTAAAAAGGTTATTAAAGAATTACTAATTAATAAAGCTTATTACTGTGTGAATGACTTCCTAAATGGCAGTAAAGTGTATCCTGAAAAATTGTTAACAGGTACCTTTTTAACTTAATAATATCTTATAAAATATTTATTTAATGTAATTTTTTATGTTTTAATTTGTATTCATGAATTGATTATTGTGAGGCCTTAGAATGTAAGGCAACCACAAGCTTATAATAAATAAATAAAATAGACACATGAAAAAAAATGAAATTATTAAGCCCCTATTAATCCAGGGTGGACCAAACGTCCTCCTCCTCTCTTAACTTTTGAATTGTATAAAATACATATATCATTTGATACTACCGAGTTTTGAAAAAATGAATAGTTGACACAATTCAATTGTGCCAGAGACACATAGGAAATATAACAAACAAAATGCAATACTACATCTGGAAACTGTTTTTTGCTTGTTATATTTCCTATGTGTCACTAGCACAGTTATATTAAACTATTCATGTTTTGCAAAACTCAGTAGTATCAAATAATATATATGTTTTGCTTGCCAAGCATGATGGCGGTAAGAGTGCACCACTCGTCCCCGGTAAGTACTTCACATTATATTCTTCGGAATTAATTGAAGGTCAGAGTGAGTTCAGGCTCTGTCGGAGCCCTGATGAGTTAGACGTAACAAAACAGAGTGAGACATGATATTATATTGAGCCATCAATGATGACGAATGTCGAATGATGAAACAGTTTATATATATACACATTTTCATTTCATTTCTCTTTTATTCATCCCCCTCCCCTCCACTACTTTTATGTCAATGGTTTGCTTAAATACATTAAAGTTATAAAAAATTTGAATTACCGTTTGTCCCAAATGTCCAAATTTATAAAGAACAAAGTTAGAGACACCCTTGGCTATAGAAGGGGTGTCAAACGGAGGCTGTCCAAGCGAACCCTCAATAACTGGCTTTTTCCGTTCTCCGATGAATCTTTTTAACAGCTAAAAAAATGAATAGAAATAATTATATATATTATATATAAATATTATATATTTATGTTAATTATATAATTATGTATATTTATTACACACACATATATTATGTACATATATAAAACAACATGGTTCATTAATATAAAATTATTATGACAAAATAAGGACTTGTATAAGATTAAAACATACTTGATGCTCTGATACATAAAAAAATTTTATTTAAAATTTAATGACAGAGCTGGCTTTCGGCAAATAGCCATCAACAGTGCCTAAAACAAGCGATAGCCATATAACAAGTGATAAGGGCTTGGATAATCAAGCCCTTATCACTACTACCCGCTCTCAACCAATCCACTGAATGAGATCCTTCCTTCTACTTCTCACCAGTAATTTTCATTAGTTTAATTTCTTCAAATTGTTTATTTTTATCCATATAATTTGTTTATTTTTATCTGTGAATTTTAGTTTTTATCCTGTAACCTTTTTATTGGTATATTTTTTAAGTTTATGGTTATCGCTTGTTTTAGGCAATTTGGCGAAAGCCAGAGCTGGCTTTCGTTCTTAAATAAATAAACATTATTTATTTAAAATAAATTGACAGAGCCTTCAATTTATTTTAAATAAATAATTTTTAGTGGAGAACGTGGTTGTTGGTGTTATTTATTGTGCCGTACTCCACAGTGCTTATAAAAGTCTACTTTGTTGTTTTTTTTCACATATTTTTTCTAAATTTTTATTTTCTTGTTTGTTGGGTAGACTCTGATAATAAGCTAAAAGTTTATAAGTCGGCTTTGTTAAATAAATAAATCATTTGCGGAGAGAACTTGTTCAATTTATCCTATTCTATAGTAAAGTTTTATTTCTAATAAATAAAAAATAACTTACAAGAAATAAATAATAATAAACTTCTTTTGTATCAGTATCCTTTTCTCTTGTCATTGAAACGAATATATACTCAGCATCGACCATCATAGACAGTAATCTGTTGATTTCTTGAACAGGAAGGGAAGCAATGTGAGAGGTATGGTCATTAACAGTATGACCACAAGATGAACACGGGTTAGCAGGATTTGGACGACCTTTGCCACTAGCATTCTACAACAGAATACATCAAACTGGTCAAGATTGAAACATTGTATTTCTTATGAGAAAACATATTTAAAACAAGCTGTCAAGCATAGAAAGAGGCTTCCCTTCTTAAGATTATAATACAAGAGAAGTTAATTAAAAATTAATTATATACCAGCACAACTGTTTTACCACCAAAAAGTACAAGATGATTACTACATAGAGTAACAATAATTATATTACAATAATAATGATTATATAACATAAAATGTTTAAATGTTTATATAACAAAAAATAATTAATTAAAAAAAATAAATAAAAATTACTAATTACAGTTTTGTTGAATAATATTTTCTTTAATGTATATAATATAAAAATTATAGTGTACATATCATGTAGCCTCCCAGCGAGGAAATTATGTTTTATAACTTATGTAAGTACCTAACAATATGTATGAGAAATTGTAAAAAGATTTATATTTCTTAAGCAATAAAAAACATTCTATTCTATTCTATTATTACATAGAGTTCTGCAAAGCAAGTTCCTCAATTGCAATGTGGTACTTATTCATCATGGTCACCTCATCCAGTATAATCAGCTTAGCTGAGTGAACAGCTGCACCTTTGGGTGAGTCGTCCCTGATGAAAGAAGTAGAAGTTTCATTCACAGAAAGAGGAAAACCAAAGGTTATAATAGTATGGCACACAGTAATAATCAGTTGACAGTGTGAGAAACTAGTGTTGAAGAACCAATTAGGTTGGCCAGATATGAAACTGTGGGTTGTAGTTTAGCATCCAGGGCTAACCCTATTGGCTCCCTCGCATTATTTACCAACACTATCAATTGATTATAACCATGTGTTATACTATAGAAACATTTTTTACTACAGTCTATCGTTTAGTTTAAAAATCCCCAAGGTCATAAGTATTTTGGGATTGACCAATCAGAGAAGCTGCTGCCAAACTCTCACTTAAAAAGAGAAAAAAAATCCCTACCACAATAACCGCTGTAGGTAAAAAACCTTCTTCCCGGCAATCGTTCACTTTGTTTGTGGTTCTTCTTTTGATTACATCGTTTTGAAAACTACTTTCAAATTAATCTTAAAAATGATATTTTAAAATAAAACTACACAAAAGAAATGTAAAAAAAACCTCGCCTAGAAAATACAGGTAAAATAACCTGATTTGTTTACATAGTTTTTTCCCGCTCCCTTCTTGCAGGGATTTTTTTTTCTCAAGATTCAGTGGTGTCTAAATTGACCTATCAAGATTTTTAAACTAAACGATAGACTGTAACAAATATCTTTTAAATATTTTAAGTGGTGCTGTTTTGATACTCCTCACAGATATCATATCTTGACTTCTGTGTTGTAGATATGATAATAACAGACAGACAACTTCGTAAAAACCACTTAGGAGGTCTTAAAAACACCATTGGATTATTAAGGTGACATCCCGGTTTCGCATTTGTTTGAAAACACAATACTTCCCATATATACCTACAGTGTTTAAATTACATTCATAGTATTAGATAGAGTCTAACTAAAGTAGAGAACATTCATTCTCACTATACAAGGCAGACAAATCATATAGAACTTAACAAATACAGACTGACAAGAACAGCTAAATATAATTCAAATGTAGGGCTAAAGCTGTACAACTTACTACCTTAAAATATAAGAGCCCTTGATGAGAAAAGATTTGACAAATTAGTAAAAATTAATCTTTTAAAAAATCCCTTACAGTGTGGAAGAATTTCAATCCATAAATTTTAATTGTAACAAATAAATTTTTTGTTTTGACTTTTTACGATTTACAGAAATGTATATTATGTGAAATAAAGGATTATTTATTTATAAATGAGGTAAGTTTAAACAACCTTGAATGAAAGGATTTGATTACTGGTGGAGGACAAGTGATACTAGTCTTAAGATAGAAAACAATGTAAATTATGAGAATTTCAAATTCTGAAGAAGAGAGAAGCGACAAGTGTTACTACTCTAAACACAGACAACAATGCAAATTATGAGAATTTCAAATTCTGAAGCAAATCCAAAAAAAATAAAATGAACTCAGCAAATCCAATGAGGTGAGCAATAGTTCTGAGGTACCCTGTTCCAGATTTTGACCTCTTTACAAAATTTAAAGATATATTAAAGAGTAAGAATAATTATAATAATACATATCAGTTGAGAGTGCCGAATGTTATGACCAAAGAGACTAAAACTATTAGAGGGAGGATACAACAGCTCTTATCATTCCTTGGGTAGCTAGGTGCCCTAACGGTAAATTAGTGACGACATAGTTTTAGTCTCTTTGGGTGTATAAATATGTGCTCCGATAGAAGTTGTAGGGGAGTGGGGAGTAGTTCCTCTCTCTAGGGAGACTATAGTGGGAGTAAGTACAGTTAGGGCACCTATGGAAACTGTCTCACTTCCAGACCCCTTATCACTGTGTTAAACGGGTCCTGTACTCCCTCTAATAGTTTTAGTCTCTTTGGTTATGACACACCCATGATTTTATATTAGGCCAACCTCATTAGTTCCTCAACAATATTTTTCCACGCTGTCAGCTTATTATAAACGTGTGTCATACTAAAGGAAGGAAATTTATTTTGAAATAAAATTGCTAAAAATTAAGACCAATACCTGGTTTGGGGGCTGCTTGCCACCAGCGTTAGAAGGCTGCTTACCAGCAGAACCGGGTGATTTAGAACCTTGCGCTGTCTTCCCGGCAGTGACAGCTGCTTGCTGGGCTTGTTTAGCATTAGCACTCTTCCACCCTGTACAGTCACACTGCTGGCATGCTGAATAAACAGCCAACTTCAACAACTTTGATTCCAAAGGCCAGTTGTGTACCTAAAAATTATAATAAATAATATAATAGTCAAAGGCTAACAAGAATGAAAAAAATACAGAAATGAATATATATATATATATAATATATTATATATATAATATATATATATATATATATATATATATATATATATATATTATATATATATATATATATATATATATATATATATATATATATATATATATATATATATATATATATATATATATACAACATATGAAATACGGGCCTTCGGCCCGCCGGGCCTCCCAGTGACCGCTTCGCGGCCACATTGTTGTTGTTTTGTATTAATGTATGGTTTCACTATCGTTTCTTGTTACATGGCATTTTGCCACGTATTTAGCGAATTTTCACAGCTTCGTTTCACAGGCCCGCGAAGCGGGCCTGTGATTGCGCCATTTGTGATGGTTCGATTGAGCTGAAATTGGTCTTAATCGATTCAGCTAGCCGTCTACCTAAATACTAGATACCTTGTTTAAAGCCATTTTAAGTTTCAAAAAAAATTTTTTTCATGACGTCATAACTTTGGTTGATGACATCATAATGTTTTTATAAAACAATAGGCCTCGTAACCTCCTCAACATCTCGCGATTTGCAAAGTTTCGTTTCAATTTGAGAACGCCTTCGAGAGTTATCGTTCGCCATACGAAAGGGTAGAAACTCTTACATACATATATATATATATATATATATATATATATATATATATATATATATATATATATATAACATAATATATATATATATAATTACATATATATAATATATATATATATATATAATATATATATATATATATATATATATATATATATATATAATATATATATATATAATATACATATATATATATATAAACTTTTTTCGGACATATATTTTTGTTATCAGGAAGCCAATAGGAACCGATTCCACTCACTCCCACCCTCAACTTCCGTCATCCGAACAACCTCATAAGCGTCATTTTCATTATGAAAATTCGCTAAAAGCTGAATCTATACATAAATACTCTGCATAGAGTATTTATTTAGCTTCTTTTCTATAGCTTAAAGTATAACATATATAAAATAACATGAACTGAAAACCATTATAAAACATACATTTTACAAGATAAAGCCAACCCCCCCCCCAAAAAAAAGTACTTCACATATGTCCTTTTGGCAGGAAAAAATTATCTTGAGTGACAAAAATAGCATTTTCAAAGAATTTTAGCTGAAGTGCCCCATGTTAATCTAATTGTAATAGATTTAAACTAAAAATGTCTAAAATAACATTTAAATAAAAAAAGCGAACTAAATATTTTTTAAAAATTCATCAATAAAAAACAGAAACTTTAAATAAAATTTATTACCCGCCTTTAAAGGTGGTCAATTAATAGTTTTACCTAACAACTAGTCATTTATAAGTTTTTATTATTTTTTGTTTATAATCCAACCTGTTGCTTCCTCTGTTGGATGGTTTGAACATTTTTCTGATGAGCACTCTCGGGCTTAGACTCTTTTTGAGCTGCTCCTTCTGTTTTAGTTTCCGACATTTTCATAAACAACCCTATGGGTTAATTGAAGACAAGAACTTTACTAAACCAAATTAGAAAGGAGACCTCACATAATTGATTGGATCTGAAAAAAAAAGTTTTTAAATTAAAAACCAATAATATGATAGGTATAGAATGTCTAGAGGTATACGAGAGCATCAAACAAAAGGTGGGAGAGAACATCGTGATAAGGAAATAGCCTCTTGTTTTGGTGTCACCTGGAAATGAAGAACCCACAATAGATCAGATTGGAAATTGATAACTAATATCTATGTACAAGCTTGGTTAACACCCGAATAAAGAATAAGATAAATATTAACAATACAAAATTATTTATCTAGAAGAAACCTATAATTTTACCCTAAGAAGAGAATTTAATTTATAATCCTAATTATAGTATAACTGAAAATTAAGATGAACTTTACAAATTAAAACTAAGTAAATTGAACTCAAAAAATAAATAGTCCAAAACAAACCAAAAATGAACAGAACTCATTCTTTGTTCCACAGCCCTTAGACTGACAGATTAATAAAAGTAAAATAAGATAAAAAAAATTAAATACTCTACTATAAATCTAATAAATGGACTACTACATTACCTATTTTTTTTTTAATATACAAAGCGTCCAAGCATTTTTCATATATAGTATTATATTAAATGCGCTATATGCTGTAATATTAAATGTGCCAGTCTCCAAACACAGATTTGAGTATGTGACAAGCTCCCAGTGTTACTTTGTTTAAGAGGGTAATTTGAATGGTCTTTGAATATCTTCAAAAACCAAATATATTTTTAATTATTTATAGTAAGACACACAGCTAAAACCAGTTGACAGCACGGGAAACTAGTTTTGAGGAACCAATAGGTTAGTGTTGAGGGCATGGTTTAACATCCAGCAATAACTTTATTGGCTCTTTTACATTATTTTCCCATGCTGTCAACTGAATTTAACCATGTGTCCTATTATAAAATTATCTTAAATGTTTTTAAAGATAATTTAGACAACTAAGAAAAGCTTGTTGTTGTAGTTTAGAGTCAAAGTGTGTTATGAAGAATTCAATTTGCTTATGCTCAAAAATTTTTTTATGCAACATGGCTGTAAAGTCATGTTTATTTTATTATTTACTACGTACACACAGCGTATTTAACAGGTGATCGTATTGCATACATATGCAATAAGGTCACCTAACTTCACGGTTCTTACAGCGTATTTGTTTAGTCGATCGAGTGAGATTAAGTGATAACTGATCCCACCAAAACATGGCGTCTATTATAGTGAAGGTTCACTTTTGGTTATAAGGAAGTTTAAAACAAAAAATACATTTAATTAAATTGTGATTTCTTTGCATAATAATAAAGTTACACTAAAAAAATAATATTTCAAAAGTTATTTGATCACAAACGGTTATATAGAAGTGAAATAAAAGTTTGACGAGAAGGTTATCTGTTAAATACGATCGTCTCTAAAGGTACATACAGCGTATCGGGGGATCCATTTAGATTCTATCTCCCTAGTTCTAGCGTATGCGATCGGATCCCCACCGCATGGTTCATACAGCTAATATTAGCGTATTGAGAGATCGTATTCTATACAATCCGCTGTGTGTGAACGTACTAATTGCTGCCTCACTTAGCTCATAGATTAAGATTGGTTAATGCTGGAGCAAAATATTCAGGAGTAAAATAAGTCTTTACAGCTGAGTTCCATAAATGAACTACCCCCCCCCCCCCCCCCCCCTTGAAAGATTTAACCCCGCTTGATCTTGGCTCAATATTATATTGTCAACCCTACCTACCGGCCATAACTTTCTTCTTTTAACATCGGCGGAAGCTTCGACAGCCTGAAATTACGTGAGTAAACTAACTTAATGGTTTTATTTCACTACATAAAGTATAAATAATAATAAAACCCGTCTTCAATAAAGGTGATAAATTGTAAACAAAAAAACCTTTTAGATCTCTTAGAAGTTTTGATAAATATACACAATATAAATTCGATTAGTTATTACTTGGATAAACTTACAAAAAAAGTAACAACCAAACACAAAAATACTTTAAAAACTAATCTAAAACAACAAATTACGTTAAAAAAGTAAGTACTTTTTTAAAACTTGATAAGGGCTACCTTAGCGCAACCAATGCAAAGGGCAAAATATAACAAATACATTTAAGAGCTTAAAAACGTAAACGCAAAAAATTGTCCACGAACATACGCTTAAACGAATTGTTTTTAAACGTTTCCGAGTTTACGTTATGTTTGTTTATAAACAGCCTGTTGCTTTTCAGCTTTGGTTTGTAACTCTATAAAATATAAAGTTAAGTATAATGTATATTTAGGACTTTAAAAGAGAAAATAAGAAGAATAGATATACCCAAAGAGACTAATACTAGTACTAGTATTAGTCTTTTTGAATAAATCTAAACGGGGTTTGCAGCACATACACACGTTATGCCGTGGAGTTGGTTCAATATTCTTCAATTGTGTAAAATTAAAACAAATCGCCATTTTAAAACAAATTTACATTTTCGGTCTATAGGGTAAGTAATTTTTATATTTCAAGAGGTTTTTGAGGCAGTATTGAAGGGGTTTAAGCAAAGTTTTATAAATATAACAAGTTGTGGAGCTCGTATACCGCGCTAAAACCCCGAAATCGTGTAGTGCCAAAAAAATCCGCCAGGTGGCATGACGATCTTTTATGAAGCAGTTATCAGCCGATTTCCTATCATTTTACATTCGTTTAGTCCCGGTTTTGTGCTTTTTAAAAATATTTAAGAGTTTAATTAAACTTTATGTGCCTGATTTTCATTTATTATAAACATTATTACTCCTTCTTGTAATATAAGTTTTGTTATCATTGATTGTTTTATAAAATTATTTTTAAAAAATCTAAAATTCATTGCCCAGAAAACTCTTAATTTACCCACAGATTTTTACTATTTCTATTTTTTATCTAGCTTTAGTTTTCGATGTATATTTAATAAACTGAGCAGTAACACCACGACTTATTATTATTTTTTTAATTTTTCAAAGAAAATGCGCATATTTATACCATAGATTATACAGTTTTCGGCACAACATTCTTTTTACTCATTTTAAGTTCAGTTCATATTTTTTGTTCATATATTAATTGTTTCGAAACAATTAAATAACAAGTCGTGACACTACTACTCAGGTTAATTAAATAAACCGAAAACTTCAGCAAAAATTGGATTGATATGCAAAAAAAGTTTTCTTTTCGTCTGAATGTCGTTGAAAATTTGGCGGACCTCCATGCTAGAATTAATTAGAAGTTAGCGCAGGTACCAAACTTCAAACCTGAGAACCCTAGCTTTTAATAGTTTATCGACTCCAGATCGGTTTTATTAGATTCAGCACCACAAAAAACATTGAAAACGACACCCTACTCGAAAAATATTTTTTACCAACTGTTAATTTGGTTTCCTGTTATTTTCCATAGTTTTTTAACTTTTTAGTCACTTAGAGTGGTTGTATTGCCTTCAGACCAGGTTCACTCGATTCAGCGCCCCAAATTTGTAACCAATAATTTTTACGATATTGAAAATCGTTGACAAAATTGTACCATGGGGATCGTATCCTTCACAAGGTTAATTTTTGTACCAAGTTAGATACAATAATATTCATCCGTTCAACAGATAGCGTGTTTACAAAAATGCACTAGAAATACACACATACACACACACATATATTTATATATATATATATATAATATATATATATATATTATATATATATATATATATATATATATATATATAATATATTATATATATATATAATATAATATATATATATATATATATATATATATTATATATATATATATATATATATATATATATATATATATATATATATATATATATATATATATATCATCGTATTTTTTCGTGGTTTGGGACCTCTGAAACAGATGTTTGACAAAAAAGCATTTTTAAACAGAAATCTATTATATGTGGAACAGTATTTTAGTGAACAATCACTATAGAATAAGGTTCTAATTGTATTTAATTTATAATGCTTTAATGGAGTTTTCAACACAATCAATATTAGGGTATAATCTTTTTTAACTTTTAAAATTACAAAAAAAAATGGTGGAAAAAATACCATTTTTGGGAATAGTTACTAAAATATTTATTATAAATTTTAACTTTAGTGAGCCAAATTGCACAGGGTAGATACTATTTTTAAAAATCTAGGACCATGTTCATAAGAATTAAATGTTGCTGCGTGTGAAATGTTCCACCCTAAATATTGGCGTATTTAGTATTTATTTAAATACTAAGCTTTAAATTAATTAATTTAATACAAATATTGTGGTATATTTGTCTGCCTCCGTGGCCGTGATCGTAAAGGCGTTCGATTTCAGCACCGAAGGTCCGGGATTCGCAGCCCGGGCTATGCTCTAAGGTTTTATGAATAGTATTTGTATAAAAAAGATTTCACCAACTTTAATTAATTCTTAGAGTGTAGTAGATGCAACCCACCTGAGGTGGTTCCCGCAGGGTGAATACCCTGATGGGCCGAAAGGCCCTCAAACGGGCATTTTATTTTATTGTGGTTATTTATATAACTTCATATGTATTTGTACCAAAACCGATTAATATTTCTTACTTTTCAAGCTAATTATTGACATACTTTTTTGTCTGTTTTCTTATAATAACAAAATTAATTCAAACAGAATCATATTAAAACTATTACATGTCAAAAAGGATTAAGTCCAATTACCAAGAATAGTTTATTAGCTATAAGTCGATCTACAAAATGAAAAAAGTAAATAATAGCTTAAGAACATAATATCTGTAATGTATTTAAATAGAAAAAGGTAAGCGTAAACGAAAGTAGCGCTTACTAGTGAGTATTTGAGGTACTAACAGTAATATGGGGTACACTTTTCAGCTGAGCTCCACAACTTGTTCTATTTATAAAACTTTGGGTTTAAGCCTCTGTCATTTTTCTACTTCCTAAATGTATAAGCGAGTTTGTAGAAGTACTGGACAATGGATATACCTCCGCGGATCGTATTGGATACGATCTCTCAATACTGTAATATTACAGTCTATCGTTTAGTTTAAAAATCCCCAAGGTCATAAGTATTTTGGGGATTGACCAATTAGAGAAGCCACTGCCAACCACTCACTTAAAATGATAAAAAAAATCCCTACCACAATAACCTCTGAACGGAGAAGGTTATCCGTTATATACGATCGTCTCTTAAGGTACATGCAGCTTATCAGGGGATCCATTTAGATTCCATCTCCCTAGTTCTAGCGTATGCGATCGGATCCCCTTCGTATGGTTCATACAGCTAATATTACCGTATTGAGAGATCGTATTCTATACGATCCGCGGATCTAGAAGTGTGTGTAAACGTACTATTTGTTTGTGGTTTTTCTTTTGATTACATCGTTTTGAAAACTACTTTCAAATTAATATTAAAAATTATGTTTTTTAAATAAAACTATACAAAAGAAAAACATTGCCAAGAAAGTAACGGGTAAAATAACCTGATTTGTTTTCATAGTTTTTTCCTGCTCCCTTCTTGCAGGGATTTTTTTTAAGAATCAGTGGTGTCTAAACTGATCTGTCAAGATTTTTAAACTAAACGATAGACTGTAGCTGTATGAACGATGTGGAGGGGATCCGATCGCATACGCTAGAACTAGGGAGATGGAATCTAAATGGTTCCCCCGATACGCTGTATGTACCTCTCAGTACCTTAAGAGAAGATCGTATTTAACGGATAACCTTCTCGTCAACCTTTCTTTCACTTCAATATTACCGTTTTTTATCAAATAACTTTTGATCAAATAACAATAGTAACTTTTGACCACAGCCCTTGGCTGACTTAGATGAATAAAAGTAAAAGAAGATAGAAAAATCTTAAATTATCGACTAGAAACTAATAAATGGACTACTACTATCGAAAGTTCGAAATACATCAGTGAGTGAAGTCATTTGTTAATTCTATTACACTTATAACTTTAATATAAATTTAGCAATTCCTATATTTCGAGGACGAGCAAACCGAGTATAAAGTTTTGAGGATGAGTGATGCGAGTTCAATATGATGAGGAAACAAGAGTCGAGCCTGCAACTGTGCACGCAGAAAAAATATTAAGAAAATATGTAGTTATGACCCAGGTTTATTTTAAATATATTATATTTTTAAACTTGTATTGCGAGTTTAACTCATTCTATTTCTATAGAATAGTCATTTATTAACTTTTAATTTAAACTTATTAATATTTAATAAGTATATACATAAATACTTTGTTTATTTGAATCTTTTAGAAATAAGTAGCTCTTTTACATTTTTCTGTGATAATTATGTGAATGATAAATTCTGAAATTTTTCTTTAAAAAAATGTGTGTATCATTAAATGTACTGTGGTACCTATCGATAGTATATTGTAATATCCTGGTGCCTCATTTATATCTATACATGCATAACAGTTGACTTAAAAATATTCGCGATTCAAAGAGATAGTACTAGCATTAGGTTAGCAGTACCTATGGTGGGAAAATGAAAGGGTGATCAAATTTGTTTATCATAGGATTAGCATGGGAGCCGATAAAAATTCTTCTTTTATTTTTTTATTGTTAGTTAATTTGTGATAAATGGGTAAAAATTAATAGAACGACTATCAGTGCTAAAAAAATTCCCAATGTTTCATAGATAAATACTTCGATTAATCCAGGGGTTTAAATATAGAATCAGGCGCTTATCACTACTGACTTGGATTTGTGCGATTTAACCAAGATATAATAAAACCTAAACGAAAACCTAAATAAAATTGATTAATAAACTAAAACACTATTACGGTGAAAATCAGTTTGTTATCAGTTAATTTAACTACCTGTAACAACTAATTTAAACAATTTAATGCAATAAAAAGGTAATTTTGTTTGTTGTTTGTTTGGTTGTAAAATTGTTTGTATTAAACGTGCTTGACGCAAGTTATCCGACTAAAATTGTGGATAGACCATCCGTATTGAAATCAAGCTTTGTATGTTTGTTAATATTACAAAGGAAGAATACACTCATATTAAATTTTAAGTCAATACAATACATTCTATTTTTTAAAGGATCTAATGCTAATAATTAGCTGAAACTTGGCATGTTTTGTCTTATATAGGACTACATGCGTGACAAATTTAACTTGTTTTATGCATTTTAAAATGCATTATTCTCCTTATTGACGGATAAATTTTCGGATAGCAAAACGAGACCTAAATGTTGATTTTTCTATCAATTTTCAACTCTCTAGCATAAATACTCTGAGATTAACAGTGATAATATAATAAACACACACATACAGACAGACAACTTTGTGTAAACTACTCAGGAGTTATTAAAAATAACTAAAACAGATAATTGGTTTCGGAATTTCATGCAAACTATACTTTTCCATACACCTACAGCATAAATGAGGGAAAGTCAAAATGGATAAATAATCCAATGGAATGGAAATTAATTTCAACTCATACTTGTACCAACTGATACCAAATTTCGTTTCTAGACGGCAAGAATATAGGTTTTGTTTAATCATAAAAGTTGAGCAGCAAATTATAACTTATGTACATAATTAAGGTGTAATATCTAATTAATTTGTTAGTCAAACTGATTGTAACATGTAGTATAAGTCATTAATACATTTGGCACTTTATATATCACCTTTACTTAGTAATATATAGAGTGCCTGTATAATCAGAGTGAAGACAACCGGGTACTCAAAAATGATTGGTCCATTTTCAAGGTCATTGGAACGCAAATTCGATTTGTCCGACATTTAATAATATAGAAAGAAGAAGATGACGAAGAATGCATTGTAAAAAGTGTTGTTTTAAAAAGTTTTAATAAAGTCCCTTAAAATTTTATATGTCAAACGATATCATGTTTCCCTGTTTAATGTAACAATTTTATTTTAGTACAGTTTAATTGAAACAAACTACTGTTTAATGTTGCTATAAGAGACGAAAGGAAGTCCTGGCCTTTTTAATTTTTAAGGCAAAATGAAGCTTAGATAACAAACAAACCGATTCATTCATAACATGACGGCTTATGGAGAAATTTTGTCCTCTGTTAATTATTTTTAAATCTTTCCTTGAAAAAATAGTAGTTAATTTATTTACCGAAGATGTTTATATTTGTGATCTAGAATGTTGTACGCTCCCAATGAGCTATCAAGTTCAAGTTTTACATTCGTATTATTAAAGTTACAAGTGTTGAAAGTTTGGTGAAAAAAATGTGTTTTTGAAGGACTGTTCGTTTACTACATTTACGTTCAAATATTTAATTTATTATTAGACATTGGTATTATTTAATAATTCTGCACGCCCTTGTGGTTAATTTCAAGGATCATTGACTTGTTTTCAGCTATTTATTTTCTAGATAACTTCTTACATACATATCAAATTGTCAGACGTCAATGGGTTCAAATCTTACATGTATCTATGAAAATTAGTACAAATTGTTATTTGTATTCAACATCAAAGGTAATTTGCTTATAATAAAAGAAGTATGTATATCAGCTTTTGTGGTGTGAAATATTAGTAACTTCAGTCTCTTCCATGCATTGCTGCAGTAGATGAAATATCTTCTATTCATTTTTATCATCTGGAGGACTTGTATGCTAGCTTTTTTAACTGATAAAGGATGCATTGACACCAGTTGAATTAACTTATACATAAGTACTGCTGTTAGATGTCAATGCTATGTTACAATTCTGCTTACAAGAGGATATAGTGGTATAGAATCATCAAGTGACTTTATTCACTTACATTGGGTTATCGATACAACTTCAAATGTCAAAAGAAGAAAATTTTAGCCGCTAGGGCTACTTTTAGTGACTATCCAATCATAGAGGAGGTTTATGCCAATGTCATGTTGCCTGTCATGATGAAGGTTACATTGTGTGACAGAAATTCGGACACAAATTTTTTCTATAAACTTCACAACACGATGCCCACGTCAAGAATATCAATTTCATTGAGACATCAAATTGCATACTACATGATGATAATATTCCCATTTTAATATAGGATTTAACTTGTGTTAAAATTCCTCTTTTATTGTTTAAAATTTTATTTTGTAATAAAATTCAGTTGATTTTAATTTTTCATTTATTCTTTTTTCTGTATGACCAACACCAATTAAGGAAGTTCGTCATATAGGCACCTAGACAACCCTTAATCTATTATTTCTGACTTACTTTAGCTTAAGCCTTAGTCAGACAAATACTCCAGCACATAAATATGTGCCAAATATTAACTTGGCACAAATTTCTTAATCTTTCATTATGAGCTGTCCACCTCTGTCAAGACAAACGCATTCAAATTTTAATAAAAATATTTGATAAAAGTGTGGTATGTTATTTTTGAAATTTTCAGAATAGAAAGATGCCTCAATTTATCTGTGGCTTAAAGAGTTCTCAAAAAATATATAAATTGATGCGCACATATTTCTTATGAACATTTTTAGCTCAAATGGCTGATGATCCAATTTTAATGAAACTTCAATTCCAACTTGGCTGGACTTGGAAGTCATAAATTGATAATAATTTTCAACATAATAAACACATTTAAGGGGACATGGCAGAGTTCTGTTTGCTACCTTGATAGTATCACTCACCGTTATAATCAGCAGACAGTGTGGGAAAATATTGTGAGGGAGCCAATGAGATCAGCCCTGTTTTAAACAATGTCCCTAACTCTAATTCCCACGCTGTTAACTAATTACAACCGTGTGGCAATACAAAACATTGATTACAATATATAATATTATATCACCCCCCCCCCTTCAAAGCCTTATATACAAAAAGATAGTTTGATGAAAACTTATTAAATTTAGTTAGATATCAATCTCCTTAATAAAAAAACGTATGAGTAGACATGTAATTGATGGTTTAGAATTTGATAGTTAAGTTGGGTACATAATCACACTGTAATAATAATAGACTTTATTATAAATACATATGCATAAAGTAGAACAGAGTTAAATGTCATAGCACACTTCTTCTAGTATTTAAGCTCTCTAGTAAGGCAGAGTCAACGAAAAAGGTAAGGATTCATTCTTCTCTTTTGGAAATAACAATGAATATTTACTTACATTAAAAGTTACTATGGTAATAAATCTTTACTTTATATAATAATTTATGTTAATGTATAATTTAATTATTATTAATTATAATTTATTATCATTTATTTACACTTTTTTTCTTTATGGTTTGTTATGAAAATACTAAAAGGGTGGGGATATTCTTCTTGTTTATCAGTTTATCTCAATTCTTCTTAAGAAAAATAATCCAACATGCCTGACAATCTGAAAATGCGTTCCATTGTCTTCACTCTGATTATACAGGCACTCTAGTAGTATATAAAGTGCCTAAATAAACATAACAAATATGTTTATATAGATACTCCTCATACTAAATCATTTAGCAGATTAAACTCACATTACAAGTTTGAATACGCATAAACATTTAAATTAAACCTGGGTAAAAACATGATATTTTTTTCCGTGCACAGTTGCAGGCTAGACTCTTGTATGATGAAAAGTTCAGTGTTACCTCGCTCCCAAGGTAAATTTTATTTTACTTTTGCGGAAAATAATGTTAAAAGTATAAGTAATAATATTGTTGATTAGTGAAGAGGTTTATAAAAAAAGACAGCAGTCCAAATATAGTTGAAAAACAACTACTGAGCTTTCAACCAGGGATCCTGGTCGTCATCAGGGTAAATAGATTTATTAAAACATAAACAACAAGACTATAAACATTAAACTAAATAAACCAACGAATATGCAATATCAAATAATGTAAGAGATAACAACAAAAGAGAAGAGTTGTCAAAAATGAAGGTAATATAAGATTAGAATAGGGTGATAATAATCGCCCTATTTCCGCTATAGCTGAGCACATGATATCTCAAAATCATAAAATTGATAATAATAAATGTTCCATTCTCCACACAGAAAAAAAAGACTTATTTTTTAAATGCTGTGTATACAAACTGATAGAATTTCAATGAATAAGAAACAAGATACTAGAAATTTGAGTAACATGTATTCCAACATACTTAAATATGTTAAATAATCTTTCAATTTTTGGTTTTTTATGTGTTTTGTACTTATTTTATTGTTTTTGTCTATAGTTTTTCACTTTTGTAAATTATTCAATTGTCTTTAGATTATTCTCCACGTTTGTTGTAATCTCAACGTTTTGTGGTTATAACTTGTAGTTACTCTGTACTTCTAATCATAATAATTGTGGAAATAGGGCGATTATTACCCTATTCTAATCTTATGCTACCTTCATTTTTGATAACTCTTATCTTTTGTTGTTTTCTCTTACATTATTTGATATTTGTTGGTTTATTTAGTTTAATGCTTATAGTCTTGTTGTTTATGTTTTAATAAATCTATTTACCCTGATGACAACCAGGATCCCTGGTTGAAAGCTCGGTAGTTTTTTTTCAACTATATTTGGACTGCTGTCTTCTTTTATTAACCTCTTCACTACTAGTTAAATTTTTTAAGTCCATTAATACATCTTTTTGAATAATGTTAATAAGTAGATAGATTTCCATTTTATCATAATCTTACATGTTACGGATCTAAAACTATTTTTTGTTTTAGGGAACTGCGCCCTCTTAGTTTACAGCCATCTGGCAGCATAGCATTTTTAAGACCCAAAAAGTTACCTGTTTTTCTAGTTAAAATGAATAATGAACTGGTAGCTCTAACTGCTTTCTTACTGACTGGAGGGTTTTTTTTGTTTGCATTAACTTGTTACTTAAGAGAAGATGCTGACTCAAGTAAAAGTGAGTAATAAATTAGTTTTATTAGAAAATAACTTTAAATGGCTTTGGCTGATTAAATCTAAAAAGTCGAATCCCTCAGACTCAGTTAGCCACACTACTGGGTCTAACTCCCCCCATGTTTAACTCCCATCTATTTCATTAGCAAATTTTCCTATACATGTATATCTTTCTTTGCAAAGTTGTACACCTGTTGATTCTATTTAAACAGCTCTTTTTTCGTGTTCAAAGTTATAGCCTGATGAGTATAAACCCACATCCCAATAATTGAAAAAGATGGTGTCTGGATGTAGAGTTCATTGAGTGCAGATATCTAAAAGTTAAAAAAAGTAATCAACGGCCGTGTAAATATTATATTATATATATTTCTGTTTTCATTAAATGATCACAAAGCATCTAGCTTATATATTTACAACATAAAAAGTCAGTTAAACATCATCATGTATCTACAAAAAGCAAACTTTTCAGGAGGAACCAAAAACTGATGTACTAAAATTTCAGTCTTAAACCGACTAAAACACATAACTAAAGTAATATATAAACCAAGTAGGGAAACAAATGCAATTTCTGTCAGACCTGATACATAGTTCACATTTTGTCCACCAGGGAGTTGGCTCAAATGAGTGCGGCCATTTTATTTTACCATAGTAAATGAAATTAACTATTTATAGTACTCAAAATTATTGATTTTATAGCATTTATTTGTACATTTTAGTACAAAATTTTACTAATTTGTGTAAGATCCCATAGTCACATCCGATGAAGGTTTAAGTGCTAATCGTTAAATACTAGGTTTGTTTAAATTACTTCAAACGAATGGCTAATTAAACTATTTTTTCGTGTGCACTTCTTTAAATTATTACATTTTTGCTAGTGATATTTGTTTTTCCCCTTTATACATTAATTGTAATTAGTAATTTAACAACTTTAACCTAAAATTTGTGGATATAGTATAAATCAATCGTAATTTTGTTATATTTAAGGCAATACATTTCGTCTGTATGTTCTTCGAAATCTTTATAAAAACATGTACTCTACCTTTACTAGTTTTTTACATTTCTTTTGTGTAGTTTTATTTTATAATATCTTTATTATTAATTTGAAAGTAGTTTTCAAAACGATGTTAACACAAGAAGAACCATAAACAAAGTGAAAGATTGCCGGGAAGGAGGTTATTTCCCTACAGCGGTTATGGTGGTAGGGATTTTTTTTCTTTTTAAGTGAGGTGTTGGCAGCGGGATCTTGAATAAAGGGGATTACGCACTAAGACAATTTGCAGTATAATAAAGTGACCCCATCAAGAACAAAGACATAGAGAAGAATCCATCACAAAAGACATGTCAAAAATAAACTGCACATGCTTAATACGAACTACGCATGCTTACAACATTACATTAACTGCGCAGGTCCTAAATTTAGAGGCAAACTTACCTTTTGATGGTTTCCAGTTGTTCTGCTTATTGAGAAGGTTATAAACAAATATTGCAAAGAAATATCTTTTCTTTTATTAACTATTTAATTTTAATTGACTTAACAAGCACCAAAGTTAACTAAAATCACAAATAACAAGCACAGATAAACTTTTTAGGAGCAAACTAGACTTATCATTATGAGTAAAATTAGTTGGACGTAATCCATTGTCAGTACTATTTACAATTAACGACGTTTCGGGAGCAGGTACTTCTCCCATCATCAGGTTCGTCTTGAGAAAGACGGTGTGTGAGTCAAGTGTTGGGTGTTAGGACTTTAACCTAACTTCGTAGGCAGGTATCAACGACTTGTTATGCACTTTGAAATCTTGTCTACGATGGGGCCTTCCCCAGTCTATATAGGGATTAGGGTTCCTTATATACCTCCTAGCTACCTGCGAATACGTATTATCGAGATCTTTCAAGTTCTAATTCTGCCTTTTTAGCTCCTTCTTAAGCATTGGGATCCATATCGGGTCGATATTGATGCTTGTTTGGCTTATGGGTGGGTTCTCGGACGTCGCCATATAGGCTGCTTCTTTAATTCTTTCTCAAGACAAACCTGATGATGGGAGAAGTACCTGCTCCCGAAACGTCGTTAATTGTAAATAGTACTGAAAATGGATTACGTCCAACTAATTTTACTCATAATGCACCATTGCCACAAACTTTCACGTCTAGACTTATCATTGTTACATAACCTTCGTTTCGCGCCTTTTTTACTATAACCGTAGGAAGGTAAGTTTGCTCCTATTTCTCTATCTCCCTCATACAATGTCCATGGGGTCAGGAAAGTTCCATAATGCGTCATCCCCTTTATTCAAGATCCTTGTGATAGACTGTAGGAGTTTCCCTACTTGGTATATACATTACTTTACTCATCACCAAATACTACCTTGTTATTTCTCTTATAACAAGAAAAATATTGCATTATTTTTTTTGTAAAACTATATTAATATGTAAATTAATTAAACTATTATCAGCATATATCTATATATTATTAAAACTTTTAGTTTGTCTTATGTCTGAATTGAAAGAAGTTAAGTGCAGATGGCAGCAACTTGTATCTAAAACTTTTTAGATTTTGACTACATGTGCAGTGTTGCAATACCAACACTACATATTTGTATGTGTAATTTAAATAAGTGTTTTTTTTGCAAATAACCTGCACTCTTGTGTTTTTGTAGAAATAATTAACATATTTAGATGCGTTTTGTTGAGAGCTTTCCAACAATACCAATAACTCATTTTGGCAAAAATTGCTAATATGCGGTGATGTTGTCTCGATGATGATATGTTTATTGTATTGTATGTTCATTTGTATACATTTTTTCCAGAGTCTATGAAAAGAAAGAGATGTGAATATTGTTCAAGAATGAATGGATTTCATGATTATAAATGTCCATTTGAACCTCCTAAACCTACTGACTACTACGGTAAGCCCATTTCAACAAAAATAAATTACTCACGAATTTGTTGCTGTGATGAATTTACATTCTGTCTCTATAGTAATGTGCACGAAGAATGTAATTGAAGACAGACTCAAATAGTTATTTATGTACCATGGGAGTAAAGAATGATATTATTTTTCTAAGCAGTTATTTGGTTACTAAGGCGAGAAAGCCAAGACCAAAGCATTTAACTCCTGAGGCAAAGCTGAGGAAATCATGACAAATAACTCCTTGGGCAAAACCATAGGAGGTAATTATTGCAAGGGAAAATCAACATTTTACTTGTAACATCTTACATACAAGATTTTATCTCCTGACGTTGATGTCATTTAATTATTGTTATATTCATATTTTTATACATTTTGTTGTACTTTATTTTTTTTTTTGTGTCCGACTCCCCTCATAAATTATGGGAGTTTCGTCCTCAAAAAAAAAAAATTTGATCGCTCTTAACAACTTCATTTTGGCCAGAAACAGATTTAGTGCCAAGATTTAGGCCTCCCCTTACAAATTTTGAGGGTGATGCCCTCTGGAAAGAGTTTAAAAATTGATTGGTTTCCCTTATAAATTTAGAAGATAACACTCCAAAAAATATGGAAAAATACCCTCTCCTATAAGAATTGGGGGCTCTGACCCCAATAATAGAAATCACTGCTCCTCCTCCTTTTTATTCCTAAGGATGTTAGAGGTTAGTAGAGTGCATTCTACAATAGGAGTTGTAGAGGGGTGGGGGGGGTATCTAGTCTCTCTCTAGGGAGACTATAGTAGGGTAAGTACAGTTAGGGCCACCTATGGAAACTGTCTCACTTCCAGACCCCTTATCACTGTGTTAATCGGGTTCTGTACTCCCTCTAATAGTTTTAGTCTCTTTGACTATAGTATAGCACACTTTTGTAATCAGTTGACACCAAGGGAAAATAGTATTGAGGAACCAATGATGTTAGCCTGATATGAAATTTTAGACAGGGTTTAACATGTAGGACCCTCGCATTATTTTCCCACTGTGTTATACTTAAGTTTTTAGGGAGTAAAGACTTCTTATCTGTGTGTGTGAATTTTTATACCTTTCTTTTCAAAAATCTGAAACATTTTTTTTAAAGTACTTTCTTTGTCTTTGAAGAAAGACAAAGAAATTTCTTTTCTTTGTCTGCTTTCTTACTATCTATATATTTTTTTAACCTTTCAGTGTACACATATGAAATAAGAACTGAACACTGTACAGTTTGTATGGAGGATTTTACTAATGGGTCTATTGTGGCTAGGTTACCTTGCTTCTGTTTGTATCACAAAAGGTTTGTCACTTATTTATTTTATTTGTAAAGGGCTCAATCAGCTCAATATTTCAGATAGGCCAACGTAAAATTAATAAAACACTATATTTAAAAAAACATATTTATGTCTAGTTTCACACTACAAATAATCATGCATTTCGGGAAGTATATAATCATTAGATAATAAATAAAATAAACTTAATCTTATTATTATGTAACAATAAATGTATTGACGTAGAGGCAGATGAGAGGGTCTGATATCAATTTGCCGCTAATCTCAAAATTTTCATGGCAGTCACCAAGACGAAATTTATGGACCAAAAATAAATAAAAGGCATTTATCTTTTTGCGACAAAGTAAAAAAATAAAATTATAAAAAAGAGTAATTAGAGTATAAATAGAGTCTTATTGGATCTCAAATTTAAAAGTAAATTGTGATAATTTCGTTATAATTTAGCACAGCTGTGATCCCTGTCCTAATAGGTTTACATTACATTGCTAATTGGCTCTAGAATGGCAACGAACCGGCTTTGCAAGATGCTGGATATGTAGGATATCGTCATGTTTAAAACAAAATGCTGTCAGCATCTTCATTACCTTGCGGTAGCAGGGATAATTATTGCTTTGACTATCTAGTAACGTCACCCAAGTACCTTCATGTATTTTTTTCTTTCTAAAGTTGGACGCCTACTGCTATTAAAACAGCTATTTTTTTATGTAGAAATATAAAGAGCGATGTGTATAGTAACTTATTATTATTTAATTATTTATTTAATGAAGATAATCAGACATTTTTTTGACACTTGGAACCTTTTTTCCCAGATGTATCGATCGATGGTTTCTTCAGAATCCCCAGTGTCCAATACACAGAGATTGGACTGGAACGGATGAGGTTTCTTCTGGAACTGATGAATGATTCGAGTTTAAATTAGAAATCAACAAACTTACGTCTTCCATTTCTATGGTTTGCCCGTGACTGAACTATTGATGTCATCTAATCATGCTTCATTGAGGTGCAACATCCTTTGATAAACTCAACCTTGTCCTTGGGATAAATTGTCACAGGCCATTTCATTATACGATATGAAATTACTTCCAAACATTAATAGACAGCTGGTCTAAATGCTTGAAGTTGGCAGTACTGCTGTCTATTAATGTTTGAATATATACCTTTATGTGCTTAATTTTCAAGTATATTACTTGTCTTTTATTATAAAAAAGGTTAATTGATATCTATAAAATATTACTGCAATGTCCCTTTTAAATATTTAGGGGCAAACTAAAAACCAATTACAAAAACTATCAGTAACACAGTAAAATATGAATACAAGAATAAATCATAAAACAAAAGATATGGAGAAAGAAATAAGTTCACGTAAAGATAGTACGTGTTAGAATTAAAATTAAAAGGATTCTTGTTAACATGCTATCTCTCGAACAGATTAATATTTTTAAATCATTCTTGTGAAGGACAATAACCCTATTAGTCCCAAGAGCCAGGCCTAAAAAATGTGACTCATTTTGTACTACTTCAAACCAAAATTTTCTGAAAATATACCTTTAATTATGAAGAAGAAACAGTCTGCTTATCCAGACTGGAGCCCTTCATATGAATGCGCTCGCTCAAAATATTAAAAAATCGCACAAATCCTTGTTCTCTCGTAATAAGTGGTTCCCTGTAGGTCTTGTGCAAAACATGAAGAGAACTTTTTTTAAAGCTGATACAATTTCCTATAAAATGAGTGTTTTTTTGTCAAAATCAGACAAATAAAACTTAAGTTATGATATTTGTTAAATGGTTAAAAAATGCACATAAGCCAATATTTTTCCAAAGAAATTCGCTGACTTTGCATAAATTAACCATTTTTTTCAGTGTTTTTGAAAGAGCCATATCTTTGCAGTCCGATTTTGATGATTAACACTCGTTTTATAGAAAATTTTATCACCTTTAAAAAATGCTCTCTTCATGTTTTGCACGGGGAACCACTTATTTCAAGACAACTGAAATTTGTGGGATTTTCTAAAATTTTGAGCGAGCTCAATTATATAAAGGGCTCCACTCTGGATAGGCAGACTATGTTTTTTCTTCATAATTTAAGGTATATTTGCAGAAATATTTGGTTTGAAGTGGTAAAAAAAAGAGTCAAATTTTTTCAGGTCCGGCTCTTGGACTATATGGGGAACCAAATTGTTTTGATATCACCATTTATTTGTCCAAAAAGACAAATAAATGGTGATAAATAACTATTTTAGGATAACCTAAAATATGGTCGAAAAACTACTTATGTTAAGTAGGGTGGTGTTTGATTTTTTTTTTGGGGGGTGATAAATTCAATAAAACCAGTCCAGAGGCATTAAGACTGCTCAAAGCTTGGGTTCCCAGGTTCGAATCTTGGTATCAGCACTAATTTTTTATCTATTTATTAAGTGAATGTATTTTTTATGTGTATTATTAATTAGCATTTAAGTGTATAACTTCAAAATAATTCTGGCAAGGAGATCTGCAAGCCGGGTGAATTTTATTTGAAATGCATGCTTTCTCGCTTATCAATCCAATTCTTGCTTAAGTTTTTTTTTATTTATATATTTAATAACCTGAGCAGTAGCATCACATTTAATTTATCAAAGAAATATTAGATAAAAATTATCATAAACTGAGCTTCAAATAATGCTGTGCCATGTAGTATATAATCTATGAGATATATCTACACATTTTCTTTCAATAATTATAAAAAATTAAGTAACAAGTTGTGATGCTTCTGCTCAGTTTATTAAATATATACCCAAAACTTAAACAAAAAACGTGCATTCCTAAGAAAATTTTCCAGGGTTGCGGACCTCCAGACTAGATTTTTTGTGTGATATCCTTTATTATTTTTTTATTTTAATGTGTAGTCAATTTTTAGCTGTATATAACTTATTTTTTTTTGAGGTAGTACGTAATTGAGCACTTCATTGGACCGTTTTTAGGATGAGAAGCCAATCATTATTGTTATAGGAGTATTCAGTACTTTTTCACCTCCGGAGGACAATAATGAATGTAAAAAAACTCCTAGGACGTTAAAGTAATTCATATGTTGCCGCCATTACTGTAATGTAGCGTGTTCAAAAAACAATCTGTGTTAAACCTTCATGAGTTTTCTTTAAAAACGTTCATTTTGTTTCTGTTTTTGTTCGTAGACTAATTTTTTTTTCGTTTTTAAAAGGTGTTCTAATTGACAATTTTGTGTGTTTATTTGTAAAGCTTTTACATTTTTTGAGTAAAAGTGTGAAGCTATGGATGAATTTAATGACGACGATAATATGGAGTTAATAATAATTGGACGTTTGTTTTTTTTTTCAATTAAGTATATAGCGCAGTTTTAATGAGTGATATTTGATTTTTTTTAATGAGTGCTTTATTTAATGATTGCTACCTCAAAAAAAATAGTGTATGCCATCCGGCTGAGAATGTCTTGGCAATTTTTCCCGACTCGCTTCGCTCGTCGGTAAATCTAATTGCCGTGACATAAAGACACACTTCTCAGCCTTATGGCATAAATAACTATTATTTATAATATGTGATTAATGATATATATTAATATATGATGGGGTCAAATCTTGATAGGTTTAATTATTTTGTTGTCTTCAAGAGAAAACGAAACAATAAAGTCAAATAACTTAACCCCTTGTTATGATCTGGTCCGTAAATTATTTTGAAAGTAGTATGATTGTTAGATTTTCATTTAAAATCATCGTAAATTTATTAAAATTATTGTATCAAGGATCTTGATTTTTTGAGCAATTGACAAATGGGTCGACACCATGACACACTAAGTGGATTTGATGTAATATAAATAACTCAATTTTGATAAAAATGTCGAATACGGTAAGTATGCTAAGGAGAGCAGTATTGTTTACTAACATTAGAAAATGTAAAAAAGTAAATGATTATTATTCCCATTTTATAATTAAATTGTCTATTTGATAATTTGTGTCAATAGTTAACTTAATTGTGGTGAAATATGAATACATATTAAGAACCAATTAATATGCTTTTGGTCTTTATCATGCTAAAGATGGTTTTTGAGTTTAGACCAATTAGTTTAAATCATCAATGGACCAAATAACTCCAATTTTTTAAATTAAATCAAATTAATGACTACATTTAATTATTATTTTATGATTCCTATTATTGGTAGTTCTTTTAGTAAATTTATATACAAATATTTTGAGGTTTATATATATATATATATATATATATATATATATATATATATATATATTATATATATATATATATATATATATATATATATATATATATATATATATATATATATATATATATATATATATATATATATATATATTTTGTGTGTGTATATGTAATTATTATATTTTAGAGATAACGTCCGATAGGTCTAAGTCCTCTTGTTTTAATTTTTTTAGATTAAAATTATAACAGGTAGATTTTAATAAAAATTTAGATTAAAATCTATTTTAATGAATTTATGTTTAATGAAATGTCAATTAAATTTATGATTAATTTTTATATTTTTGAATATTGTCAAAATAAAATATGTTTTTAACTATCAGTTTTTTTAATTATTTGTAAGAATTCTGGCTTAGTACACAATACGAAATATTTTATAGATGCAAGTGTTAGGGTACATTCGGAAGATCCGATCATTTAGAGCACACTGAACAAAAGGTGTTTCCTGCAGTATGGATCAGGTTCGGAGGTTGTCACTGTGGGCAGAGCCTTAACAGCGATCCTCCCAGCCAAAAAGTTTGTGGAGGGACTAATCGAAAGTAATGTGCCCAGAGATCGATTAGTTTGTTCACTTGTGCCCCTCTGTTGATAATAAAACCTTTCTAATAGAAAAATCAAAAAGTCGAATCCAAAAATTTGCAGATTGTTTTTATTTTTGTTTGTCTCTTTAATTCTTTTTTTATACTACAAAAAACTGATAACTTATCAAATAATTATGCATGACAGTTAAAATTATATTGATTCTAGTCAGTATGATTGTTAAAGTCCTCGTGTTTTTTTATATTTTCAATTCAAAGTCCGTAGCAGCATCACTGTTGTTGATAAAAAATTGATAACAAAAGGTCCTTATTTGATAACACTGTTAAAGTCCTTATGTTTTTTTTTTATTTGCAATTCAAAGTCTGTAGCAGCATCACTGTTGTTGATAAAAAATTGATAACAAAGGTCCTTATTTGATAACACTGTTAAAGTCCTTATGTTTTTTTTGTTTTTTTTTTTTTTTTTTGGTTTTCTTATTTGTGATGATTGTTTCTATACATTTTTTCCCAAAGTACTTTACCATAGCACTTACTTTACTTTAAGCTTACAACTTAAAATTGTAAACTTTTACAGTGTTTTTGTACTTATGAGTCTAAAACACATGAAACAAAATGAGAATGAGTATGCAACTTTACAACACAAGTATCCAACCAGGAACAAACACAACATGATGACACCTACTCATAGGTTTATACTAGTAGAATGAGCGTGAATGGAGTCCATCATAAATAATAAAAGAAAAGAAGTCTCTCCACAAAACAAAACTTTATTGGCAAAGCGCTTTCAACCTAACTAGAGGCCATCATCAGTGCAAAACCGTTGAGATGTTAAAGAAGTAGAGAAGTGAGTCTATGTTTTCTTATTAGGTATTAGAGTCAGACTGCTTTTTTTTTTTACTTTAGTTGAATATTCTGCTTTATCCATAACGACAGTACAGTTTCCTTTATCCGCTTTTATAACAATAAGATTTTCATCAGTGATTTTCTTCTTTATATTTTTTAGCGTTTTTTTGTCCTTATTTATTTGATGAATTTGAGACTGACTGATATTATGGTTATTTTCTAAAGACTTAGTTAAATATTTTGCACATTCAGTTTTAATATTATTATTTATTTGGGGTATAGAATCCACTGCTGACGCAAGATGAGCTAGATCATTATAAGTTGGAATAAAGTTTGGACAAAACTTTAAACCATTATCCAACATACTTTTTTCTTCTTTGTTAAATAGATTAGGATCAATATTAATAAACTGAGTGCGCGGATGAAAACTATGAGACTCTGTTGAAGGGATATTACTTGCACTATGTGACGTCGTAGGAGGGATATTAGAACAAGGTGCACTAGTTTGAGAACTTGATGACGTCATAGGGGAGTTTACAGTAGTACGGGGCGTACCTTGATGAATAATATTGTTGTCTTTGTTTTTATTTTCCAATGATGACAATTTTAATCTATTGATTTTCGACTCAAGATTAATTTGTTTACGTGAACCTTTATTAGTAACCACAATATTTATATTAGAATCTAACATATCTATACTGCTGTCCCCGTTTATGTTTACAAGTTTTTTCTTCTAATGTACAAGTAATAATGCCTAGTGTTATCTCGTATTGCATACCATCGATGCAGTTCTTCTTTTAATAATAGGTTGCAAACTTTGTTCTTAAAGCTAATAGAAACATTAGCTCTGACTCTAATACCTAATAAGAAAACATAGACTCACTTCTCTACTTCTTTAACATCTCAACGGTTTTGCACTGATGATGGCCTCTAGTTAGGTTGAAAGCGCTTTGCCAATAAAGTTTTGTTTTGTGGAGAGACTTCTTTTCTTTTATTATTTACTCATAGGTTGACCAAGTCAGAAAAAGGTTTTGACTGTTTAGGAGTGAAACTATTTAATAAATTGCCTGAAGAGACTAGAAACTACCATATCTTTCCTACTGCAGTAGAATAAAACTTATCTTCTAGATAACCCTCTATACTCTGCTCTGAATTTTTAAATTCAACTGTTAAAATGCTATTATATATATATATATATATATATATATATATATATATATTATATATATATATATTATATATATATATATATTATATATATTATATTATATATAGTATTATTTTATGGAGGTAATCAATAAAATATTCACTTAATAATCATTTATCTCATAAAAATGCATGCATATTACATAAATTATTTATATACAAGATATAATTACATCATAGAGTAATAAGTATCATAGAGTATGACTATTTATGACATTTATATATAAAACTTACATACATTAAATTAAATAAGATTCAAACATTGAAATTTCAACATATAATTTATATAAAACATAATTAAATACATTTAAAAACATTAGTTACAAGTCAATAAGAAATATCAATGAAATAAAAATAGGAAAAAAATATAATTTACAAATTTCATATTCAAGGGCAGTGTGCTTAAAGCAAAAACTGTCTCCCATAGTTTTCCAGGAAAATAGAGGACCTTGGACAACATGGAAGTTTAAATTTTTGGAGAAGCCACTAAAGTTGGTGTTTTTCATGCCTAATGCTGACATACATTATAGACATTTTTTAGTATTTACAGGTATGTGGTATATATATATTATATATATATTATATTATATTATATATATATATTATATATATATTATATATATATATTATATATATATATATATATATTATATATGTCTAGATTAATTAATGACCTCTGAGATGTTTGTTGGGTTTAATAGTGCTAGAGGATGGAAAGTTAGTGTATAAAAGAAGGGGCCCCTAATTCTTGTTCTGCTTTGATTAACCTACTGTCCTAGGCAGACAGAACAAAAATGGCTCCACCTAACAGCTACAGACCGGCCAAAGGCCCATATTTGTGTTTTTTTCTTTTTGTATTTTTCCAAAAACATTTAATTTGCCATGTATTCCAATTTAAAGGTTACCAAAAGAGGTAACTATATTACCACATTGTGATGGTAATTAATAAAAGATAATAGTAAATTTGAACTGACAGGAGCCGTCTTACTGATAGTAGAGACCAATTAGATCTGATCGAAAGCTATATTCCAATCAATGCTTCGGGCGTGTCTCAATATTGAGGCTGCTTTTTTTATTTAACTGACTTAAAAAAGGTGGGTTATTTGACTCAGTTTTACCATTTTTGTTTTAGCCTCTTTTTTGCTGTTATGAATGAAAGTATTTATTTAAATGTTACAATACATTGTTGCTATTGTCCATCCAATGGATCTAGGCTCATAACATATATCTATATCGGCGCAATGCATGATTTTAACTGGGACACTTAAATACATTCTGACCTATTGTTGGGACTCCCTCTAATACACCTTACGTAAGGAGAGGTCAAAGAATTCGCCAACTGAACTCTCGTCACTTTGGTAGTAAGGATAAAATGGTCGCCATGACTTTGACCATGGTTCACTCTTGCAAACACATGAGTTTACATTAATATATCTACATAAATTAAAAGTTTACATTAAAAAATAATCAAAACTGTAGACCTTAAGTTAATTTTGATGTCTTATACACTTAAGATCTAAATATCATAATGTTTATACTAAAAAATAATTAAGATATCACTGAATTTCATAAATTATGGAACTTTTCAAAAATATCAATAATCTAGGTTCTCATAAAATTGAGAAAAAAATCTTTAAAAAAATAACATAATTTGATTTAAATTATACTGATATCTCCTGGTTATTGGTGAACTTTCATAGTAGTTCTATTCTATACTGATTTGTGAGGTTATACAGTTTATTTATTTAGGTGCTAGTTTATTTTGGAAAGAAAAACTGATTTATATTGAATTATTTCTTTTTTAAAGGGTTCTTATTTAAGATTGGAAAATTTGCTACGAGGTACTTCTGAACTTTTCCTCAAAACATCGGATTCACTACGCTCATTTTAACTACTTCGCACTGGCTTCACTCATCCTTAGGATATAAAATACATTTGTTTTATTCCCTACAGTCATCCGACCAGGGTCACCCGACAGTATTATAATTAAACTTTGTATACTTATTAATGTCATGTCTATATGTATGAATGTGTATATATATATATATATATATATATATATATATATATATATATATATATATATATATATATATGTATGTGTATTTATATTATACATAATATTTGTCTGTATAGTAATGAATGCATGAGTATATGTATGTATATATGATTGAAAATTAAAATTATTTTAAAATAATTTTGTTTCATATGGCAACTCAAGCCTTCCTCTGAAAAGGGTAACCACGGATAATCCCGTTTCGTTGCGTTAAGAAATTTTTATAATGAAATTTTAGATGTAGTTTATCATATTCATATTCACTGTAATAAATGGTTTATTTATTTATACTTATTATTGTAACTTTTTTAATCTAAGCACGAGCAAAGCGAGTGCCAAATAGTGAGGATGAGGAGAGTAAATCAGATGAGACATGGAAAATTTGAGAGGCACCCTTTAACTATTTTTTTGTTAGTAAAATAAAGGATTTGATTAAAAAATATAAAAAATTATTCCATTTTACTCTCCATGTACTCATCAAGGGTTGGCAAATTCTTCCTGTAATCAGAATAAAAACAAAATTGTTTTTGTAGTCAACATAAGGTTTAATCAACCAAAAACTTCCACCAGTACACCAAATAGATGTGATGGAGCAGTGCAACCAAAGAGAATTTAAAGTTTCAATAAAAAAAAATTCGACAAAATACATTTCAGATTCTTCAAAATTGTTTTTTATGGATTAACAACCATTTTGACATCTTGATCAGAATTGGTACTCCACCCCCCCCCCCCCCGGTTTCTAAGGCAGGTGTGCCCACATACAAACCCTGTTGGTGTAAAAGAAAATTCTTTGAGGTAAATTGGGAGGTGAGCTTTCATAGAGTTATTTGGGTTCTGGGAATAAATACGAGACATTTTGCTCCTAGTATATTTTTATCTAAGACTGCTATATTAGCGGGAATAAGTCCCCAAACTCAAAATTTAGGCTTAAGTATTGTCCTTAGAAAGAATCCCCAACAAGTAAAAGTGCTTTATTTTGGGCTAATATTTTAACAAGGCAAGAGTGCAGCACTGATTGTTAATAACTTGGACAACAGACTATTTCCCATCAAACTTGGCTAGAGAGCAGCACTGATTGTTAATACTTTGACAACAGACTTTCCCAATCAACTTGGCTAGAATGCAGCACTGTTTTAATAACTTTGACAACAGACTATTCTCAATCAAACTTGGCTGGAGTGCAGCACTGATTGTTAATAACTTTGACAACAGACTTTTCTCAATCAAACTTGGCTGGAGTGCAGCACTGATTGTTAATAACTTTGACAACAGACTTTTCTCAATCTAACTTGGCTGGAGTGCAGCACTGATTGTTAATAACTTTGACAACAGACTATTCTCAATCAAACTTGGTTAGAGTGCAGCACTGATTGTTAATAACTTGACAACAGACTTTCTCAATCAACTTGGTTAGAGTTCAGCACTGTTTGTTAATAACTTTGACAACAGACTATTCTCAATCAAACTTGGTTAGAGTGCAGCACTGTTTGTTAATAACTTTGACAACAGACTATTCTTAATCAAGATTGTTGATATCTTCGACAACAGACTATTCGCAATCAAACTTGGCTAGAGAGCAGCACTGATTGTTGATATCTTTGACAATAGACTATTCTCAATCAAACTTGGCTAGAGAGCAGCACTAATTGTTAATAACTTTGACAATAGACTTGTGGACCTTGTATTCTTCCTATAGTAGCATAAGTCTTTGTTATTACTACTAGCCGTATCTATTAAGAGATAAGAAGTAACATTGAGGTCTCTAAGTATAGTCTATGCTTTTTGTTTATAAATATAGATTGAACTTACAGTTTGATAGGCATAGTACGGTGCTTGTCTTCATTCTTCCAGCTACTGACTTGGATGTGAGGGGGAGGTAAAAATGATCTCAATGATTGTACAAGCTGGATCGTGTCCATCAATGCTACAACAAATTTACAAAACCACGCTAAGCAAATAGTTGTAGTTTTATTAATATGTAGCATCTTCAACAAAAGAGACAATCATGTATCTCTTGTTGTGTTGATCAGAACACATTACATCTCATGAAATCGGATTTGCTAGTCTCAACAGAAAGCTGATAAATGTACTTAAATGAACGTTAATTATTTAAACTAGCTATTTGCCCGGTAATTTATACAAAGATAATCATCTTTTGTGGAGCTGTAAATATCGGCCACTAAACAGCCGCTTATTGTAATTTGTTAAAATAAATAAATAAATAGTGTAGATTAAGAAAGTAATAACAATTTAATCAAATTTTAAGTAATAATTTTAAGACAAAAAAATTTTATAGGGACCTCTATTTTAATATATATAAGTTTTTTTGTATTAATTAGGACCTATTCCTCCTCAAAAGCTTGAATATATGAATAAGTAATAATTTTATAATTTGAACAAATAGCAAGGTACACAAAACTTGATTTTTTCACTGAAAATTGAATGGGTCTGGGATTTTTTAATGAAGCCAATCCAATTAAAAAAAATTAAATATATTGTAAATTGATTTTTTTTGTAAAAAAAAAATACTGTCTATCAACTACTTAAGAAACCTTGACACAAATGTTTAAAAAATGTTTCGGCACTGCCGATTCTAAAGAAAAAAAATCCCGCAAGAATGGAGGGGGAAAGCTATGTAAACAAATCAGGTTATTTTACCCGTATTTTCTTGGCGATGTTTTTTTTTACATTTCTTTTCGTGTAGTTTTTATTTTATATGATTTTTATGATTAATTTGAAGGTAGTTTACAAAACGATGTAAACATAAGAAGAACCACAAACAAAGTGAACGATTGCCGGGAAGAAGGTTGTTTCCCTAAAGCGGTTATGATGGTAGGGATTTTTTTATATTTTCAAGTGAGGGGTTGGCAGCGACTTCTTTCATTGGACAATCCCCAAAATGCTTATGACCTTAATAACATTAACATTAATAACATAGCATGTTTAAAATGCTTATGGATTTTTAAACAAAACGATAGACTGTATTATTATTTATCTTGTTTAGCTAGGAAGGTTAGATAACCTAGGAAAAAAATATTTACACTTTTTACCCTTTTTCTGTTTGCGCACACATCTAATTCAGAGTTTACTCTACTTTACCCTAGATTACTCCAAAAAAGAAATTTTGAGTGTAATGAAGAACGTACTCCACTTCCAATGTGTACTCCAGTTCATGTTCCAAACAAACCTTATACCATAATAGCCGTAAAAGGAGGAGAAGGTCTCAATAAAATGATATTATAAGTATTTTTAACAACTGGTTTGAATCATATGGATCATTATCTAACTTCGAGAGAGAGCAAGTCATCATTTTTTCAGTGAAAAATAATGAGACACAAACAGGCTCTCGGAGTGGTCTCGTTTTGTTAGTAGGGGGTGGTGTTAAGTAGGGTTTTCACCCTAAAAACAAAACATTATTTAATTAATGTGTCATAAATATCCGTTAATGAGATAGACCATTAAAACTAATTAAATAAAAATAAATTAACTACACAGAAGTCCTTTACTTTCCAATATAATAAATAACTGAGCTTTCGATTAAAAATTAGTCATCGCCAGAGTTGAACAAAATATAACACAAATATAAACTTTGTACGGTTTGGTAAGTAAATATTATATTTACGTTTTTCTATTTAATATTTTCTTAAACTCTGATGACTAATTTTTAGCTCAGTTATTCATTATATTAAAAAAAATAAGGACATCTGTTAATTAATTTGTTTTTATTTAATATCTTTTTTATAAGTACACAAAAAGAAACTTAAATTTTAAATAAAACAAATAAAATAACTTAAATATTTGTTTAAGTCATTATGAGGTGTATTCAAAAAGTATTGCGAATTTTGATCTTTTTGTGGCTTCATATTGGTACTCATGTCTCTCGCTTATGCCGACAAGCTCAGCCCTTTTGAATGTTCACTTAATTGTTGACAGCTGCTTTGCTTGCACGTGTTTTGGATCGTCTTTGATCAAAATTGCTCAATTGCGACCAAAAACAGCATCGCATGAACATTGCTAATGAGACGTTGGACTCTGTCCTGATCGACCCGAATTTGCTCCAGAGGGTCATAACTGGTGACAAATAGTAGGTTTATGGTTATGACGTGGAAACCAAAAATCAATCATCTTAATGGAAGCTGCCGCACGAACCAAGATCGGAAAAAGCGCACCAATTTTGGTCGAATGTGAAAGTTTTACTGACAGTTTTCTTCAATCGCAGAGGCGTGGTGCATCATGAGTTCTTGCCACAGAGTAGAAGGTCAAGAAGGAATATTATCTGCAAGTTATGCGCAGTAACACCAGAAACCCCGGATTTGTGGAAGAACAAAAAATTGGCTTTTTGCACCAACGATAACGCCCCTGCTCACACATCGTTGCTTGTGCGCGACTTTTTTGGCCAAAAACAACACACTAATGATGCCGCAGCCACCCTATTCCCCAGATCTGGTCGGTCCCCTGTGACTTTTTTGTTCCCTAAACTGAAGAGGTCATGAAAGGACGACGTTACACTTCACTTGAGGAGATGGCATCGAAGTAGGAGCTGAACAAGATAAAAAAATTTGTTGAATTGCTTCCAAGATTGGAAAAACCATTGGCACAAGTCTATAATATCTCATGAGGATTCTTTTGAAGGGGACAAAATAGGTATTCATGAATGAATAAATAATTTTTGAAAAAACCCCAAATATGCGATACTTTTTGAACACACCTCGTATATCCCCCTCCATGACCTCACTCTCATAAGCTCATTTCCTTTGAAAATTTGCTAAATGGGCGTGGTAAATGGAGCCAGCAATAGATTAGTTACCTAGGTCAAACTCAACCTGACCTTTCCTTTTTACATACATGCAAGATAAGATTATTTATTTATTAATAGTTAATAACTAAGCATACTTTTTTGAAGGGACTCAGACTGCTTGCCATAAGGTTTACACATAGACGGTCTAACACACGACTTCATCCTATGCATATTCTTCATTATCTCTCCGAAAGCACGTACTATTTTCTCTTGACTCACTGCACACACAAACAGGATAGAATAGAATAGCATAAGTAGTAATTAAGGAGAGGCGATAGACCACCTAGCAAGTAGGCCTTGTGTTGGGCCCTTTTTGCTGACTCCCTTAAATAGAAGATAGGGTTCTACTTTATGAGTCCTAGTGCAGGCATTTTACGTCTAATCCACAGAAGAGTCGCGTTGTTGGGCCCTTTTTGCTGACTCCCATGGATAGAAGATAGGGTTCTACTTTATGAGTCCTAGTGCAGGCATTTTACATCTAATCCAAAAAAGAGCCTTGATTTTTTACTCTAAGTTCTCTTAGCTTCAATCAGAAACAACAAATGCCTCACTGCCACGCCAGGCTTTCCTTCTATCGCAACCATAAGGCAGAAACATAAATATTTAATTTATAGTATAATAATATAAACTACTATTGAGGGTCCTAAATTTTGCCTCAAACCAGGTTCATTTAGGGTTAGGGATCTTTTACGAGTACCTGACATTGCACAGGCTTGGAACCACTGGCTTAACGTCCTTTTCGAAGGGCGGCACATGAAAGGATTTCCATCTTTCGCATGAAAATCCTAGAGGCCCCGACTGGGATTGAACCTGGATTGTCTGGGTGGAAGTCACACGTTCTAACCTATACACTACCGAGACACCCAATAGATTGGCATATTTGGAAATTGATACACATATTAAAAATTTCAGGACCATTTATATAAAATAAAATTATAAAATTTGCATAACCAATATATTGAGGCCCCACTATAAACATTTAGCATTTATTTATGGAGACTCCAATGTTACACATTGGTGGCTTAGTACTATAATTGTACTACAGTCTATCGTTTAGTTTAAAAATCCCCAAGGTCTAAGTATTTTGGGATTGACCAATCAGAGAAGCTGCTGCCAACCTCTCACTAAAAAGAGAAAAAATCCCTACCACAATAACAGCTGTAGGGAAAAAACCTTCTTCCCGGCAATCGTTCACTTTGTTTGTGGTTCTTCTTTTGATTACATCGTTTTGAAAACTACTTTCAAATTAATCTTAAAAATGATATTTTAAAATAAAACTACACAAAAGAAATGTAAAAAAACATCGCCTAGAAAATACGGGTACATAACCTGATTTGTTTACATAGTTTTTTTCCCGCTCCCTTCTTGCAGGGATTTTTTTCTTAAGAATCAGTGGTGTCTAAACTGACCTGTCAAGATTTTTTAACTAAACAATAGACTGTAAACCACATACCTGGGTACCATTGGTAACATTTTTTTAATTGTATGATTTTACATAAATATTACACTATTTTTTACCATTTGATTTAAATTAAGTAAAACGAATTTAAAATAAGTTGTAATTATAATCTATTGTAAACAAATAGCTTGGCATTTTTTTTTATTTGGGCAATATTGGTTTCACTACAAATGTCTACGGTGCAATTTAAATTTTATGAGCCTATAGAGGTTGTAGATGGGTGGAGAGCCACTATTCTCTGTTGAGTAGGGGCGAGTACCGTTATGGTACCTAATGGAAATAGCAACATCTGTACCGTAAAACCATCTGTACAGTCATAAAACCATCAATATAGTCTGTTTTAGCAACTTACCATCATTTACAGGAGGATGGTTCTTTTTTGTTTCTCCATCTTGGTTCATCCATGAACCATTGTGCAAAGCAAGCAAGTCCTAAGCAATAAAAAAAAACTTAATTACACCATTACAATATGTCTACATTGATGTCAAATAATCTTATACACTAAGATAAATATACTAATACTAAAAAAATCATGTACAGGGTATCTCGGAACTTTTCCTTGCCACTTTAATCTTATACACTAGATAATATCTAAATCTAATACTAAAAAAAATTATGTTACAGGGTATCTCGGAACTTTTCCTTGCCACTTTAATCTTATACACTAAGATAAATATACTAATACCTAATACTAAAAAAAATTATGTACAGGGTATCTCGGAACTTTTCCTTGCCACTTTAATCTTATACACTAAGATAAATATACTAAATACCTAATACTAAAAAAAATTTATGTACAGGGTATTCGGAACTTTTCCTTGCCCTTTAATCTTATACACTAAGATAAATATACTAATACCTAATACTAAAAAAAATTATGTACAGGGTATCTTGGAACTTTTCCTTGCCACTTAATCTTATACCTAAGATAAATATACTAATACCTAATACTAAAAAAAATTATGTACAGGGTATCTCGGAACTTTTCCTTGCCACTTTAATCTTATACACTAGATAAATATACTAATACCTAATACTACTAAAAAATTATGTACGGGGTATCTCGGAACTTTTCCTTGCCACTTTAATCTATACTAAGATAAATATACTAATACTAATCTATGTACAGGTAACTAATTTTCCTTGCCACTTTAATCTTATCACTAAGATAATATACTAATACCTAAACTAAAAAAAATTATGTCAGGGTTATCTCGGACTTTTTCCTTGCCACTTTAATCTTATACACTAAGATAAATATACTAATACCTATAATACTAAAAAAAATTATGTACAGGGTATCTCGGAACTTTTCCTTGCCACTTTAATCTTATACACTAAGATAAATATACTAATACCTAATACTAAAAAAAATTATGTACAGGGTATCTCGGACTTTTTCCTTGCCACTTTAATCTTTATACACTAAGATAAATATACTAATATAATACTAAAAAAATTATGTCAGGGTATCTCGGACTTTTTTCCTTGCCACTTTAATCTTATAACTAAGATAAATATACTAATACCTAATACTAAAAAAAATTATGTACAGGGTATCTCACTTTTTCCTTGGCCACTTTAATCATATTACACTAAGATAAATATACTAATACCTAATACTAAAAAAAATTATGTACAGGGTATAGGCATATATAAGGCTCATGCAAATCTCAAAACCTCATTTACTTTAGTAAAGTATGCCACAGTGTTTCAAGCAGAAATATTTACTATTAATGCCTGTCTAATAGAAAATATTAAAAAGAATCCTAATCAGACTTCTATAAAATATTTTTACTGACAGCCAAGCTGCCATTAAAGCCTTGTTCATACAAAGTCAACTCCAAGCTTGTCTGGAAGAGCTTACAAAACCTTCTGACCTTGTCACTCAACAATGATGTAGCAATCAGATGGGTGCCTGGCCATAAGTGATTGAAGGTAATGAGCAAGCAGACATCCTGGCAAAAAAGGGGTCTGAGACCACTCCTGTGGCCCTGAACCCATAGTAGCCATACCCAAAGCTATAGCCAAAGGATTGGCTCTTAACCAATCACCTGCACCACTGGAACAAATCCTCTGGCATGAGGCACAGTAAACTCATGTTAAAAGGACCCAGTCTCAAAGTAACTGAGGACCTCCTCAGTCTAAGCAGAAGGGACCTTAGAACAGTAACTGGACTACTGACTGGTCACTGTCACCTTCAAAAACATCTCCATACTATTGGTATCTTCAAAGATAACCCAGTGTGTAGGCTTTGTGAATCGGAAACCGAAACTGCCTCTCACATACTTCTGAGATGTGAAGCCCTAGTCTTTCAAAGGTTCACCAACTTTGGTAACAGCATTCTCCTAAGTTTGACTCTACCAATGAATCACTGGTCAAAGATCCTAGACCTAGTCTGGGGAAAAGGATTATTCTGACCTGGACCAATTGAGGGGATTGTACAATAGACTTCCAGTCGCAGTGCAAATGGGGTCTATCCTCGAACTCCAACCCCAATCTTTAATAATAATAATAGGGTGATTTTTAAACAAAGGTTCATCTCTCTAGCATAAATACATTAGAAGATACGATGATAACAGACAAGCACATACAGACAGACAACTTTGTGAAAACCACTTAAGAGGCCTTAAAAAACCCGAAACGGATAATTCAGATGACATCCCGTTTCGGATTTTTGGCAAACACAACACTTTTCCTCTACGGTATAAATGAGGAAAGTGTAAAAAAGTTCATCAATTATAACAATAGATTATACCTTATTATAACAATAGATCATACCTTATTATAACAATAGATCATACCTTATTATAACAATAGATCATACCTTAATTATAACAATAGATTCAACCTATTTAACAATAGATCATTTTATTAGTATTACTAAGATTTTCAAGTGATTCCAAATTATTTTTTATGAGCTCAGCATATTTAGTTTCTTGTACTGGAGATGGTACAGGTGGGGTGCTTCTCGGAGGGGGAGGGGTCGCCTGAGGGGTCCGAACTGGGGTCACTTCAACTTCTCTCTGAAATCAATCCAATTTGTTTATCAATTAAAAAAAATACATTATTGCCAAAATTACAAAGATACATAAAACTAAGTCATTTTAATTAAAATAACCTTAAAACTATAATTAGAGGGTCTCATATTATCTCATATTAATCTCACAAGGTCCATATTAGGTCATATTTTTATAAAATTAAATCAAACTATCAAAGGATTTGAGGGGGAATAGGTCCAAAATAATAAATAAAACTAGAGTACAACACATGGTTAAAATCAGTTGACAGTGTGGGAAAATAATGGGAGGGAGCCAATGAGATTACAACTAGACGTTAAACCACGCCCACAATTTCATATCAGGAAAACCTCATTGGTCCCTTAACACTATTTTCCAATGCTGTCAACTGATTCTAACCCTGGTATTCTATCATTTTGCTGAGCATTGGATACAATTTATAACATTAAATATCAATGAAGCCTCGAAAAACAGTAGTCAATCAAACTTTCTCCGAACTTAAAACAAACACTTCAAAAGAAGATAACTCTAAATTAATTTACCGAATTCCGTGTGGCGGTTGTGACAAAATTTATATAGGACACACACCAGTATCTACTTGAAAATTTTCATTATTATTTAAAGAAATTATTTGGATTAATCAGTTTTATGCCAGAAGTAGTTATGCAGTGGCGCATTCTAGTAGTGGCATAGTGAAACTACCACGTTATACATTAGCTCTCTTGTTAACTGGCTATGGAACTAACCTTCTCTTGTCCGAAACAGTCTCAGGACCATCTTTCTGTATCTATATACTCATAGGGTATAAAAAATTGTCCCTATGAGGTGAGTAATAATAATATTATAATAATAATTATAAATAATAATTATAATAATTATTATTATTATTAAACTTATAATTTATATAATTATATTATTATTATTAACATTATTATAAATAAAAATAATTATAAATTATTAAAATTAAATTTATATAATTATATTATTATTATTATAATAATATAATAATAATAATTATTATAAATAATGATAACAATTATTATTATTTTTACTATTGTAATTGATTTTTTTCAATTTACTTGATACAATTTAATACATTATAATTGAGCGAGAGACACTACTATTCAACTACTACTCAACTAATCATGTTTTGCAAAACTCGGTAGTATCAAATAATATATTATACAATTTCATTAATTCGTAGTAGTTACAAAATACTACATACATTTTAATTGTTTTTTTTTTTTCGTTTTTTATACTTAGATTTTATGTTATAATTAAATACATAACCTTAAAACTACTACTAACAGATATAAAAGGCCCTTTTAGCTTAAGCTGTGGCTTCACGTAATTTTTAAATGTGTTTATAAATGTAAATAAATATATAAATGCAAATTAAATGCCTTTGTTTGAACTCATGAGGTAGAATAGATTATTTTATTTAAGGGAGTTACCAAAAAGGGCTTAAGTAAGTGGCTTACTTGCTACATGATCATTTATCTCCCTTCCATATTTACTAAAAAAACAGTTATTACAAAATAAATGTTCACTAACCAAACTCGGGCTCTCAGACTTATGTTTAATTCTAGCAGGTATTGAAGACAGTTCTTCTCTATCACGCTCACGCTGTCTTGAAGGATTAACAGGTGTTACAGTCAGTGCAGCAGGGACTTGCTGTAGGCTGGCTGATATAGAGTTGTGAGAGTGTTTGTCCAGGTCTTTAGTCACTGGCGTTACAGATAAAGATGGCGATACAGTTGATAAACGATCTAAACAAAGGGGTAATGGTTATTCATATGCCAATGGAGTAAAGAATGATATTACTTCCTGGAGCATTTAGTTGATTCCTAAGGCGAAAGCCGAAGGAACCAAAGAATTTAACTCCTAAGGCAAAGCCAAAGAGATTTATTTATTTAACTCTTGATGCAAAGCCGAAGAGATTTATTTATTTAACTCTTGAGGCAAAGCCAGAGATTTTTATAACTCTTGAGGCAAAGCTTTGTTTATTAACCCTGAGGCAAAGCCAAAGAGATTTATTTATTTAACTCTTGAGCAAAGCCAAAGAGTTTATTATTTAACCTTGAGGTAAAGCCAAAGAGATTTTATTTAACTCTTGAGTAAAGCCAAAGAGATTATTTATTTAACTCTTGAGGCAAAGCCAAAGAGATTTATTTTTAACTCTTGAGCAAAGCCAAAGTAGTAAGAATCTTAGAGATATATCACTTAAGAGTGCTTCATTATAAAGGCATATTTTAATGAATATTAGAGATATATCACTTAAGAGTGCTTCATTATAAAGGCATATTTAATTAATCTTAGAGATATATCACTTAAGAGTGCTTCATTATAAAGGCACATTTAATTAATCTAAGAGATATATCACTTAAGATGCTTCATTATTAAGCATATTTTAATGAATCTTAGAGATGTCTTACTTTTTTTTATTCAAAAAATATATTTCACATATTAAAAAAAACATAGAAGATTACAAAATATGTTGAAATCCCTCAAGGATTGACCTTTAAGTGTAATTTTTTTATGACCTGTGAGTGGGAACATTATTTAACAACTATGTATTCTGGCGGTTTATGGAACCGCCAGAGATATAATCTTAGAGATATCTTACTTAAGAGAGCTAATTATTGGCACATTTAAAGAAATCTTAAAAAACTTTTGCTATAAATAAATAAATTAATTAATTAATTAATGAGATACAATATCATTACTTTACTTTGATGTAGTTTTTAAGTTATTTTTTAGCTATTTAAAACCTTTTTATGTACTTTTTAATGTTTTTAAGTAGTCTGTGATAGTTTTATGAAAAGTTATTTATTGTTCTAAAGATGGCCACAATGTTGGCTGAATAATTAAAACAAAATAAATTTTGTAACATATAGAATTAAAGCCTACTTTTATCCAGAAATTTAAGATGGAATTCTATAAACTAAGAAGTGCAACTAACGAAAAACTTGACAGTGCTTTATTATTAAGCCATATTTTTGAAATGTCCTCATAATTTTGCAAATTTGAATTTGTTGTAAGTAAAAGTAACCAAGTGTACCTTGTGGACTTGAAAGATGACAGGTAAAACATTACTCTACTGCTGCTTCCGGAAACTCGCTGACTACCTGTTGTTTAAAAATGTAAAACAAGTTAAAAACCAGCACTGGGATACTTTATTACCCATTATCTGATAGAGTATTCCCATTCTTAATGGGTTTCCATGCTTAAAAATATATAATCTATGAATTAAGCTACTATAATAGTTTATTTTAAATATGGCACAGGGAGTAAAAAATTACATCAATATAATATAAATATATATTATAATAATAAATAATAATAATATATTATTATATATATATATATATATATATATATATAATATCCAAAGATACAAATACTTAGAGGAGATACAACAGCTCTTATCATTCCTTGGGTACTAGGCGCCATAACTGTACATTGGTGATGTAATTCTTTTATTTTTTTAAAATAATTACAATTTCACATAAATATTACATTATTTTTCAACTATTTTATCTTAAATTAACTACATATAATGAATATAAAATTAGTTTTAATTATTATCTAGTGCATATATTCTTAAATTGACTTTGTTGAATAAAGTGATTTAATATGAAATCACAAAAAAATGCTTGCCGTTTGTATAGTGTGTGCTACAATAGAGGTTGTAGAGGGGTGGGAGGTCTCTAGTCTAAAGGGAGACTCTAATATAAGTAAGTACAGTTATGGCATGTAATGAAAACTGCCTTACTTCCAGACCCCTTATCACTGTGTTATTGGGGCTATGTACTCCTTATAAGTATTAGTCTCTTTGCTCCTACTGGAGTATCCCCAGAGGGAGACTAGATACTCTACCTCTTCAATCCCTATAAGAGCACATATTTACAGTGCATCCTACAAACAATGAACATTTCTCAGTAATGTCACATTAAATCACTTTATGCAACACAGACAATTGAAGAATATATGCGACAGATAATAATTAAATCTTATTCAAAATTAATTTTATTTAATTTAAGACAAAATAGTTAAAAAAAAAATAATGTAATATATATGTGAAATGGTAATTATTATAAAAAATCAAAAAATTAAATAACTGATGTACAGTTGTGGCACCTAGCTATCCAGTGAATAAATGAAAAAAGCTTTTGTATCCTCCCTTTAAGTATTAGTCTCTTTGGATCTACACTACAGTCTATCGTTTAGTTTAAAAATCCTCAAGGTCATAAGTATTTTGGGCCATTGACCAATCAGAAAGCGCTGCCAACCTCTCACTTAAAAAGAGAAAAAAAAAATCCCTACCACAATAACCGCGTAGGAAAAAACCCTTCTTCCCAGGAATCATGTTTTGAAAACTACTTTCAAATTAATCTTAAAATAATATGATTTTGAATGAGCACTAGTGAGTGTTCATAATGAAAGGAACGAAGAAAGAGCTCTCCACAAAACATAATTTATTCAAAGCGCTTTCAACCCTACATGAGGCCATCATCAGTGCCTGTATAAATAATAAAAATAACAAAAATAAAAAACAGTTATAAATATAAAATCAAGTCAAAATACAGTAAAGACAATAAAATTAAATAAAATAAATTAAAAACAAATGAAATACCAGGATAATTATAATAAGAAACAGCTAAAAGAAAGACATAATATATGTAAAAAAATAATAGAATTAGTAATTCTCCCTCTTTTAATTTTATTAATTTTTATTTTATTGTCTTTACTGTATTGACTTGATTTATACTTTATAACTGTTTTTTGTTATTTTTACTATTGTACAGGCACTGATGATGCCTCAGGTAGTTTGAAAGCGCTCTGAATAAATAATAGTTTTGTGAGAGACTCTTTCTTTGTTCCTTTCATTAAAATAATATTTAAAATAAAACTACACAAAAGAAATGATAAAAAAACTCGCCAAGAAATACGGGTAAAATAACCTGATTTTTTACATAGTTTCCAGCTCCCTTCTTGAAGGAATTTTTTTGCTTAAGAATCAGTGGTATCTAAACTGACCTGTCAAGATTTTTAAACTAAACGATAGACTGTAGGGAACAGAATTCAATTCTCAATCAAACTTGGCTAGAGTGCAGCTCTGCTTGTGAATAACTTTGATAACACAGGATGGTGCTCATAAAACTCATTGCATTTCATTTAATGCATTTTATTAATAATTTTTTAAATTTATTTATTAATAAAACATTATTATTGGAGGATAAATGTCATAGTTAATCCATAATTAAGAAATTCTGTACTAAACCATATTGATCTCATCCTTTCATTTCAAGGTCATTATGAGCGATACCAACCTAACAGCATTACTTAAATTCCAAATACTGACTAAAGCAATGATCCAAATTATAATTATACTTAGTCATGCTATAGTTAGATCAATAGTAAATATTGCGATAGAAATAAATCAACGAGTAAGCAACCCTGCAAAATCATGAATACCATCAGCTAAAACCCTGGACTAAGATCTTACTTTAATAAGTTATAAAAATATTTCTTTCAAATTACCCATTTTTCGGTCATAGTAATGATTATCTTCACAAACATGAAAAAGAAAGAACAAAATATAAAGTGATAATAAATTGGTCACACAGAAACAAAGTAAGTAATCTATCATAATAGTGAATTTTAGCACGCCGCCAAAGAGAAGAAGCTGATGATTGCCTCACAGTTTGAATAAGGCCTTTTAGTATTAACAACCTAGCAACTTCAGTTTGAAACGCCAATGACGGTTTCCACTTAATTCGGACATGACTTGGCGGGACAGAAAAGTTGATTTCCCTACTTTTTTGGACCAAAGACTTGGCAGGGAGTTTTTTTTCCACGTTAGTGGTTTTTGGTAAGATTTCATGACTTTTTGTACGGCACCTGTTTTATGTAAAAACAGAAGTAAACAAAATACGAGTAGTAGATAAAGTTGTAAAGGGTTTTAAGGTTTTCTATAAACCACTCTTAAGCTCTTTTTTTGCGGTGTGTACAGCATAGCAATTGAAAAATTTGAGATGTACTGATACAAGAATGTTAAAAGGCATCAGACAAATCCAAAAGTCCTCAAACACGAAAATCCATTCATTAGTAAAGAGTGCAGGTGGGTCGGCATTTAGTGTAGGAATGTCGAATTTGATATTTTATGAAGTAGGAATGCACACGAGCAGAAGATAAATCCAAAAAGTCTTCATACGTCAAAATCTGTTCGATAGTTTAGGATGTAGGTGCAGAAAGAATAAGAAGTCGTCAAAAATGCCATTTTCAAACCTCTTTCTCACCACTTCTGCTTGGCCGATTTGAATGATTTTTTTATGATCTATAAGGCACACCCTTTAAAGATATTATAGTATTATTTATGTACATATAGCCATTTACATACTACAGACCCCCAAAACCCCTACTTTGTTGCGTACATTATAATATTAATACTAAGCTGCCAGTGTATATACACTGGCAGCTTTAATAAATTTTGACTTTTTTTACTGACTAAGCGGGGTATTTTATCTTTTCTTCTTGACTTGGTGGGGCAGAATGCTGCTGTGTTCCTAAATACTTTGTCAACTAACGGGGTTTTTGCGGAGTTTTAATTAGTTTAAATTTTAATCTGTTTAAGTAATGTTTTGGTTCTAGTATTTTGGAACCCCAATTGGTAATTTAAATACCAGCTGTCGCTTTAGAATCTTCTAAATACTTCTAAAAAAAGGTGAATTACATTACTGATTGTTATGTTATTTTATTTTTTTTTTTTTAAATATTCTTTATTAGAAAAAGCATAATATAATGTCAAACTTCTAAATCATTATTATACAAAGAGATTCCATATCTTCTTAAAATTAAAATTTTTGAGCATATACTATGTAAATACAAAATAAAGTAAGATAGATAGATAGATATGAAATATTATATAAATATATAACACATAATATAATAAATTATATGTTTTAAATGTTATGTTACTCTAATTAATTTATTATATATATTGCATGTTGAGCTTACTGGTCAAACTCCACTTCTGATGGGTCAAACCTTAGAAGTTCACAAACTGCATTGTTATTTTCCATAGTATTTAATTTAATAATAATTAGTTTCTATTATTAATACTTGTGATATAAGTGAAGCGAGCCTAATATGGATAAGTTACAAAGTAACCTTTACCCATTCTTTAAATAATTCTATTATTTCATATTTTTAATGGAATACTACAAAAAAAAAGAAGTTTCTTTCTTTTGGTTTAATACATGGGCGTCAAAAGGTCTTTCTTTCTTTTGGGGGGGGGGAGTCAAAAGGGTCAATTGACCCCCCAGGAAATTCATAAATATTAGATTGACCCGCACTGCAAATTATCAAAACTTTAATGGTTATTATCCTGAATTTTTTTAAATAAAAATAACAATTAAAAAAATGCTAGATTGGAAAAATTATATACATGGATATTGAAAAAGAAACTCGCTTTGCTCGCTAGATTGTTATAAGTATGTATGTTAATGTATGCAAAAAGGCTCGCTTAGCTTGCAAATTTGATAAAACATAAAGCTATTATATTTACTCAAGTTACATTAAAGGCTATGGAAATATATGGTTCTGAAAAAATTAAGGTCCTTATAAACCCCTATATTTGTAGAGGCTCACTTGGCTCGCTAGATTGCCATACAAATTATGTATAGTAATAGAGGCTAAGGAACTCGCTTTGCTCTCTAAAAGTCTATGTGAATTAAATATTTAAGCACAATAAATAAAATATTATATAATTTTTGTCAATACAGTAACATTTAACCACTCCTGTGGTTTGCTGGGCTCTTATCTCTGACTTGTGTAAAAGGGTACTGAAAACTAAACCCACAACACATTATTGATAATTGAACTTGGTAGCTTTGACCCCCTCTGGAAAAAATCCTGCAGACGCACATGGTTCAAAACATTCTTTTAAATTGTAATCTTCAGTTAAAGAAATAAAATAAAAGAGTAGAATACAAGAAGTGTAGATCTGGCTAGATAAAGGAGACTAAGCTATGCAGGTTTTATAGTCTCCGACAAATAAAATGTATACTTACTCGGAGGTTCAGGAATATAAGTTGGCTTAGAATGACCAATGTCAAGCTGTGTCTTATAGAATCTACAGGCCGGGTTGGGACAGCTGTTAACTACTTCAAGAATGAATTCTTTATCCATACCGAAATTCTCTCTCCCGATTGTATAAGATTCAACCACCTATAAAAGGATGCACAAGATGAATAAAAATAATTTTAGAAGCATCAAATTGATCTATTAAATCAAACTTTCATTAAAAACAATATCCTAACAGTTTCTTCAAATTCTGATTCTAGAACCATGTAAATCCAAATACAACCAGAAAACTTTAATTCTGCTTTAAACCTTATATATAGGAGCTCCTAAATATAAGGATACTATGAGCTCCAAAATATATTTGATGCTCCTAATATTTAGGAGCATCAAATTGGTGTATTAAACCAAACTTATTACAAATATCGGTTACAAACTTGTATTAAAAACAATATCTTAACAGTCCCTTCGAATTCTGAATTTAGAAGCATGTAAGTTAATCCAAGTATACCCAGAAAACTATAATTCTCATAAACTTTTGAATATGATAGTACAGCATGAGAAAATAATGGGAGGGAGCTACATGTAACAGCTTAGTTCTCACTGTCTTTTTCCCCCCAAAAGGATGTTTTTTTTTTCATTTATATTTTGATTCATCTCGATATCTCCTGAAATAAATCTTTATGATATTTTACATTAATTCAGACAATACATGGCTGCATAGGTGTCAAATCTCAACTTATTCCGCGTTTTATGGATTTAAAAATGTTTGCTGAGTCATTATTGTGGTTAATGATGTCATAAGATATTCCAAATAGCACAACATTCACTCCCAGTTATGGAGTTCATTTGTAGACACAATATTTTTCCTATGTACCTACTCTATTTTTACACCCCTCCAAAACTAAATCCTTGGCATGCCACCGATTCCAGCAACAATCAACGAGCAAGTCAAGATATCAGTACAATTATTGATACTTACACTTCTTACAGTAGCTTCAAGACCAAGGTGCAAACCGTGAGGACCATTCATGTGTTTCAGCATAACGGCGTTAGCAAAGTGTTCAAATGGTAAAATTATTTTACCATTTTCCCTGATACAAGTCTGCCTAGAATCTAATGTAATTCTAGATGCCATCATCCTTTAAATTAATAAAGATAAACAGAACTGTAAGTTTCATATTGTAGTGAATAATACCTTATTTATAATAGGACAACACACTGTCGTGAAAAAATGGAAGAATAGCGAGAGGAGCAAATGAAACAAGTATTTATTTTATTTATTTACTTTATTAAACAAGTTATTTACTTTTTATTTATTTACTTATAAACAGTTATTTATTTTTATTTATTTACTTTATTAAACAAGTTATTTATTTTTATTCATTTACTACTGAACAAAGTATTTATTTTATCATTTACTTTACTAAACAAGTTATTTATTTATTTATTTACTTTACTAAACAAGTTAATTTATTTTTATTTATTACTTTATTTAAACAAGTTTTTATTTTTATTTATTTACTTATTAAAACAAGTTATTTTTTTTATTTATTTACTTATTAATAATTTTATTTTATTAATTTACTTATAAAGAAGTTATTTATTTACTTTATAAATAAGTTTTCAATTTATATAAAAACAGTTTTCATTTTATATTAATCGAAATCATCAAATATCATATCATATCACCATTTATTGCAAATTTTAACTTTACTAATTAAAATTACATATTCTTTTATAAAGCATCCAATGCAAATCAGCATTGACGCCTGTGGTTCCTATTAATTAGAAAATAATAAAGTCCATTTGTTACTTCGAAGAGGAAGGTTTATAACTATAGTAAAGTAATCCAAAGAAATTATAATCAAATAGTCTCTCCACAATAATTATTCTTTATTACAAAACTAGTTTTCTGCTGCAACCAGCCATCATCTAAGTATAAACTAGTGTGAGCAGGAATACCGAATCCAGAGTAATAGCACACAGTTGCGAATTAACCTTGGCAGTGTAAGAAACCAAGCCATCATCAGTATAATAGTGTTTGAACAGAAAGTACCGAATCAGAGGTAACTAGCACACAGTGTGCTGATTACCTGCAGTGTAAGAAACCACCATCATCAGTATAAATTGTTGTAGCAGGATACTGAAGTCAGAGTACTACACACAGGTGTGATAACTGCATGGAAGCCATACAGTATAAACATGTTTGTAGCAGAAGTACCGAATCAGAGGTAACTAGCACACAGTGTGCTGATTACCTGCAGTGTAAGAAACCAGCCAATCATCAGTATACAATAGTGTTGGTAGCAGGAAGTACCGAAGTCAGAGTAACTACACACCAGTGTGCTGATTACCTGCAGTGTAAGAAACCAGCCATCATCAGTATAAAACTATGTTTGGTAGCAGAATACCGAATCAGAGGTAACTAGCACACAGTGTGCTGATTACCTGGCAGGTGTAAGAAACCAGCCCATCATCAATATAAACTAGTGTTTGGTAGCAGGAGTACCGAAGTCAGAGGTAACTAGCACCCAGTGTGATATACCTGGCAGTGTAAAGAAAACCAGCCATCATCAGTAATAAATCTATGGTTTGGTAGCAGAAGTACCGAAGTCAAGGTAACTAGCACACAGTGTGCTGATTACCTGCAGTGGAAAACCAGCCATCATCAGTATAAACTAGTGTTTGTAGCAGAAGTAACCGAAGTCAGAGGAAAAACTAGCACCAGTGTGCTGATTACCTGCAGTGTAAAAAACCACCATCATCAGTAATAAACTAGTGTTTGTAGCAGAAGTACCCGAAGTCAGAGGTAACTAGCACACCAGTGCTGATTACCTGGCAGTGAAGAAACCAGCCATCATCAGTATAAATTAGTGTTTGGTAGCAGGAAGTACCGAAGTCAGAGGTAACTAGCACACAGTGTCTGATTACCTGGCAGTGTAAGAAACCACCATCATCAGTATAAACTATGTTGGTAGCAGAATACCTGAAGTCAAGAGGTAACTAGCACACAGTGTGCTGGATTACCTGGCAGTGTAAGAAACCAGCCATCATCAGTATAAATTAGTGTTTGGTAGCAGGAAGTACCGAAGTCAGAGGTAACTAGCACAGTGTCTGATTACCTGGCAGTGTAAGAAACCACCATCATCAGTATAAACTAGTGTTGGTAGCATGAAGTACGAAGTCAGAGGTAACTAGCACACAGTTGCTGATTACCTGGCAGTGTAAGAAACCAGCCATCATCAGTATAAACTAGGTGGAAGCCGGAAGTACCGAAGTCAACAGGAACTAGCACACAGTGTGCTGATTACCGCTGCAGTGTAAGAAACCACCATCATAGTATAAACTAGTGTTGTAGCAGAAGTACCGAAATCAGAGGTAACTACAACACAGTGTGCTGATTACCTTGGCAGTGTAAGAAACCAGCCATCATCAGTATAAACTAGTGTTTGGTAGCAGGAAGTACCGAAGTCAGAGGTAACTAGCACACAGTGTGCTGATTACCTGGCAGTGTAAGAAACCAGGCATCATCAGTATAAACTAGTGTTGGTAGCAGGAAGTACGAAGTCAGAGGTAACTAGCACACAGTGTGCTGATTACTGGCAGTGTAAAGAAACCAGCCATCATCAGTAAAACTAGTGTTTGGTAGCAGGAAGTACCGAAGTCAAGGTAACTTAGCACAAGTGTGCTGATTACCTGGCAGTGTAAGAAACAGGCAGTCAGATACCGAAGTCAGCACCAGTAACCTGGCAGTGAACCAGCCATCATCAGTATAAATAGTTTTGTAGCAGTAGCTGTGCTGTGTAGCCAGGCAGTATAAACTATGTTTGTAGCGTGAAGTACCGGAAGAAGGTAACTAGCACACAGGTGTGCTGATTACCTGGCAGTGTAAGAAACCAGCCATCATCAGTATAAACTAGTGTTTGGTAGCAGGAAGTACCGAAGTCAGAGGTAACTAGCACACAGTGTGTGCGATAACCTGCAGTGTAAGAAACCAGGCATGATAGTGTTGGTAAGCAGGAATACCGAAAGTCAGAGGTCTAGCAACAGTGTGCTGATTACCTGCAGTGTAAGAACCAGCCATCATCAGTAAAAACTAGTGTTGTAGCAGGAAGTACCGAATCAGAGGTAACTAGCACACAGTGTGCTGATTACCTGGCAGTGTAAGAAACCAGCCATCATCAGTATAAACTAGTGTTTGGTAGCAGGAAGTACCGAAGTCAGAGGTAACTAGCACACAGTGTGCTGATTACCTGGCAGTGTAAGAAACCAGCCATCATCAGTATAAACTAGTGTTGTAGCAGGAAGTACCGAAGTCAGAGGTAACAGCAACACAGTGGCCTGATTACCTGGCAGTGTAAGAAACCAGCCACATCAGTATAAACTAGTGTTTGGTAGCAGGAAGTACCGAAGTCAGAGGTAACTAGCACCCACAGTGTGCTGATTACCTGGCAGTGTAAGAAACCAGCCATCAACAGTATAAATTAGTGTTTGGAGAAGGAAGACCGAAGTCAGGTAACTAGCACACATGTGCGATTACCTGGCAGTGTAAGAAACAGCCATCATCAGTATAAACAGTGTTTGGTAGCAGGAAGTACCGAAGTCAGAGGTAACTAGCACCCAGTGTGCTGATTACCTGGCAGTGTAAGAAACCAGCCATCATCAGTATAAATTAGGTTGGTACAGGAAGTACCGAAGTCAGAGGTAACTAGCACACATGTGCTGATTACCTGGCAGTGTAAGAAACCAGGCATCATCAGTATAAACTAGTGTTTGGTAGCAGGAAGTACCGAAGTCAGAGGTAACTAGCACACAGCTGATTACCTGGCAGTGTAAGAAAGCCCATCATCAGTATATAAACTAGTGTTTGGTAGCGAAGTACCGAAGTCAGAGACTAGCACACAGTGTGGATTACCTGCAGTGTAAGAAACCAGGCATCATCAGTATAAACTAGGTTTGGTAGCAGGAAGTACCGAAGTCAGAGGTAACTAGCACCAGTGCTGATTACCTGGCAGGTGTAAGAAACCAGCCATCATCAGTATAAACTAGTGTTTGGTAGCAGGAAGTTACCGAAGTCAGAGGTAACCTAGCACACAGTGTGCTGATTACCTGGCAGTGTAAGAAACCAGCCATCATCAGTATAATTAGTGTTGGTAGCAGAAGTACCGAAGTCAGGGTAACTAGCACACAGTGTGCTGATTACTGGCAGTGTAAGAAACCAGGTATAAACTAGTGTTTGGTAGCAGGAAGTACCGAAGTCAGAGGTAACTAGCACACAGTGTGCTGATTACCTGGCAGTGTAAGAAACCAGGCATCTTCAGTGTTTAAAAAAGATAAAATTAAAAAAACAAACGTTTTCACTGAAACCAACTTGCTAACCATTGTTTTTAACTAAATATTGTGTTTATTTTAAATTTTATTTATTCTGTGTAACTTGTAAATAATTTTTTGTTGATTATCTTTTATTACTTGGTTTTGGTCAGGTTAATCTTTAAATTTTTGATGGTTTGTTAGTTTTTTTATTTCATCTTTTTTATCACTGAAGACGCCTGGCTCTGCCAAGAGAAACGTCTGTTGATATAAATAAAACAGAATATTTTAATAGGACTGAATTTTTCATGTCAAATGTTACAATAATTTGTAAACAAACCCATTGTTTTATTTGTGCCCAAAAAATAAAAAAAAGTTATGATTTTGTAACGACTTTCGGTCACACAAAGACACTAATACTTAGGGGGAGGATTTAGGTAAAATACATAGAGATAAGGGGTCTAAAAGTTTGACAGTTTCCATGGGTACCTTAAAGATACTTACTCCTATTAGAGTCTCCTTAGAAGGAGACTAGAGACTCCACACCCCTCTTCAACCCCTATCAGCACACATATTTATTATGCATCCTACAAACGGTAGGTGTTTTTAGTGATGTCACAATAAAACACATTATACACCACAGATAATTAAAGAATATATGTGATAGATAATAATTACAACTTATTTAAATTTATTTTACTTAATGTGAGACAAAATATTTGAAAAATAATGTAATATTTAAAATTAGAATTATTATGAAAATTTAAAAAAATGTTGTCACCTATGTACAGTTATAGTACCAAGCTACCCAGGTTATATATAAGAGCTTTTGTATCATCCGTCTTAAGTATTAGTCTTTTTACTGTTACACAATGTAACCTTTATCAATGACAGGCAATATGACATTAGGTATAACTTCCTCTACGATTACAAGAGTCGCTAAAACGCACAAACTTATTTTCTTTTGACATTCAACAAGTGACTAAGTCACTTGCTGACTATATCGCTACTACAATGCCTTCCCCAATGTATAAGAAGAAATTTATATGAGGACTTACTGAAAATATGATGCACTAGGCACTAAAGATGGATCTTTTAAGTCTGTAAAACACTGTAACCATTCCATGGGGTTGTTCCATCCTTTGTTCTGTAGATACAGTTGTAACAGCATGTACATCTTCTCCGTGACATAGCCTGATCCAGGATAAGGAGTCCCCATCTCAGTCTGAATACCTTTAGCAACAATAGTTTTCATTGTATCATTCATGGTTAGATCCATCCACCAAAAAAACGTAAAAAATACCGAATAATAGAACAGTATGTAAAGTATAAAATAAATAGAGATGTCCAGAAAATCTAATAAAAAAGGGCTGAATGCAATTATAAAATTTTTAAAGGATTAATGGGAATAGAAAGAACATTTAGTGTAATATTGTGAGTAAATAGTGTTTAATAACATCGAAACTCTCAAAAAATATTTAAATAGTGCTAAAAATGATCAAAAGAGCTTTATCCAAGAACTCTTCTTTCGAGAACTGAAAGAAACTAGTTCGATAATAATAAAGGCCTAAAAAGTAATAAAAAGGCGCTGAAAGAGCTAAAATATCCCTTGGTCCTTATAAATTTAAAAACGTTCGATTAATTTTGCATTAAAATATCGAGAAAATCCAATTTTTACGTCCATTAAGGTAACCAATGGTTTAATTTTACGGTTTTTGTTTACAAACGTAAAATAAATAGGGAAAACAATTAAAAAAATATATTTTTAAAAAAACTACCTACGTGATTATAATAACGATTAAATAATAAATATGACAAAAATTCAATTAATAAATAAGTAATGAAACAAAATTAATAAAAATGCCCACTACAAATATGATAATGGCATGTAAATAAAACAAAAGAAATATGATTTATTTTTTGTAAATGGCAACACTTAAAAAATTATTATAAATCATAGAGTTATATTTATAGATGGAGCATAGCTTTTTTAAAAAATTGAGAAGCTTGAAACAACTTTTTAGGGCTCTTTATGGGCTGTGAACCTCATTAAACCTAATCCAAGAGTGAAATGTTAAAATTAATTGTCGTTTCACAGATGGTTTGTGTTTCGTTTTGTATTTTAAACGATCTAAATTATAAATTTGATCTATTCATTTAATTATATAAAGTCAAAGGTGTTCAGGTTACTTTTTCGATGTTTTAAAATTTAACCAAATGGGCCTCTCTAGTACAAATATGTCTATGTTATAAATCGATTTTCAATTTTTTGAGTTGGCAACACTGAAGATTTTGATTATCATTTGTTTACAGAAAAGTTAGCGAGATTTTTAAACAGTTATCCTGCAGATCTGGGAGTGATCGTGCCATAGAATAAAGAATATTTACAGAAGGATCGTGCTAGTTAAGAATTTTATCATGTTTAAAGTATTATTTGTTTGGTTAACATTTGTTTGTGGAAGTTTTAGCGTAAAACCGGTAGTATTATGGCACGGAATGGGTAAGCACTAAGTAACTTATTTATTAAACTATTACAATTTTTTAAACATAAACTAAATGTTCTTTATTAAGCCATTAAATGACCCCTTTTGCTTTAAAATAAGGGAATTATTAAGAAGATAAAGTGATTCGGTTGATGCATTTAAACTTCATTTTAAATTTGTATTTAAGTTACAATTTACCACAGTCACTTTTGGAAACGTTTCCAAAAAAAAAAAAAACCAAAATTTTTTTTTTTTTTTTTTTTCAAAGGTTAAATGTGCCTCTAAATACTTATTTTTTATCACCTAATGCTTAAAAGTTGCAAAAATGCTGTCACTCGGACAAATAACCATCCGAACATTACTCTAGTACCTAAAGTATATATGTATAAATGCTTATATCTCCGAGTGACATGGTGTACGAAACGTTGCCAAAGTCTCTAATAATAGGCACACTATACCCATTGAACACTAATTCCTAAAAGTTTATAGCCATGTCACTCGGAGATATCACCATCCGAACAAACTTTTTTACCTAAAAGACGACTTCAAAATTAAAGTTATATGTTAAATGCTTATATCTCCGGTGACATGGTGTACGAAACGTTGCCAAAGTCTCTAAAATAATAGGCACCACTATACTATTGAACACCTAATTCCTAAAAAGTTATTATAGCCATGTCACTCGGAGATATCACCATCCGAACATAACTTTTTTTCCTAAAAGACGACTTACGAAAATAAAAGTATATATGTATAATGCTATATCTCCGAGTGACATGGTGTACGAAACGTTGCCAAAGTCTCTAAATAATAGGCCACACTATACATTGAACACCTAATTCTAAAAAGTTTTTATAGCCATGTCACCCGGATATCACCTCCGAACATAACTTTACCTAAAAGACAACTTACAAAAATTAAAAGTTATATGTATAAATGCTTATATCTCGAGTGACATGGTGTACGAAACGTTTGCCAAAGTCTCTAAATAATAGGCACACTATAACATTGAACACCTAATTCCTATAATTATTATAGCCATGTCCACTCGAAGATATCACCATCCGAACTAACTTTTTTACCTAAAAAACGACTTACAAAAATTACGGCACAACTTGTTGACCGATTAATTAAAGAATACATTGAAGGTAATTTAAAATGATAATAAAGTTAAGAATTTAAATTTAAATGTCAATATTCATTCCACTCCTATTTCTTATAATCAATCCCGTATTAATCTCAATTCAACTTCACAAAATCCTTTAAATTTGACATCTCCAATTAGTCCTATATATATAACAATCTCCAATAACTTCAATACACAAGAATCTATCAAAAAATAGTAATAACAATCCCTCTACAAATATAAATTCAAATAACACCAATGTTCAAAATCCTAAATTTGCATCCTACCTTATTTCGGAAATCCTACTAAACAGATTATAAAACTTTTCAACCCATACAACATCAAATTGCTCAAAAAAATCATCTAATTTAAAATCTCGTTTTTATTCAAAAATCAAGGATCCTATTACAACTTTAGACCGTTCAATATAGTTTATCGAATCCTTGTAAAAATTGTGATAAAACATTACCGGTGAACCTCACAGTTATTTCTAAACAGGCTTAGGGTTCATAATAAAAAATGCAGACAATTTAGACACAAATACAGCTATAGCGGAACATATGACCAAGAAAAAACATAAAATTGATAACGACATGTTTAAGTATTACATTCCGAAAATGTTGAACAAACGACGCATTTTGGAAAGTCTTTAACAACTGACCCCAACACCATGAATAAAAAACAGGATTACTAACAATATAAATAGCATTTTTCAATATTTTAAATTAAAAGACCCCCTAAAAATACAGTACCTCCGTCTACAAATCACCGTCATCTTAATAATCTGTCTATGCCTCCTTAATATTTTGGTTTACTGACATTTCTGTCATTTTCAAATTAATTTATTTCGTTTATAAAAATTTTTTACATTACTAATTTAGTTTCATTTGATTTCACCTGAAGATGTTGAGCTTCGCTCAATGAAACGTTGTAAAGATGTATGTAAAGTTTATTAAATAAATTAATATTTATAAAGGACTGTAGTCTTCAAGAAATTTAAATTCCAAATACAAAAATTAAATGTATATATGTATAAATGTTATATTCTCCGAGTGACATGGTGTACGAACGTTGCCAAAGTCTTAAATAATAGGCACATATACCATTGAAACTAATTCTATAAGTTATTATAGCCATGTCACTCGGGAGATATTCACCATCCGAACATAAATTTGTTACCTAAAAGACGACTTACAAAAATTAATGATATATTAGTTAATGCTTTATCTCCGAGTGACATGGTTGTACCAAAACGTTGCCAAAGTCTCTAAATAATAGGCACACTATACCATTGAACACTTAATTCCTAAAAGTTTTATAGCCATGTCACTCGGAGATATCACCATCCGAACATAACTTTTTACCTAAAGACGACTTACGAAAATTAAAGTATATATGTATACATGCTTATATCTCCGAGTGCATGGTGTACGAACGTTGCCAAAGTCTCTAATAATAGGCACACTATACCATTGAACACCTAATTCTAAAAAATTATTATAGTATGTCACTCGGAATATCACCACGCATAACTTTTTTACCTAAAAGACGACTTACGAAAATTAAAGTAATATGTATAAATGCTTATATCTCCGAGTGACATGGTGTACGAAACGTTGCCAAAGTCTCTAAATATAGGCACACTATACCATTGAACACTAATTCCTAAAAGTTATTATAGCCATGTCACTCGAAGATATCACCATCCGAACATAACTTTTTTACCTAAAAAACGACTTACAAAAATTAAATGTATATATGTATAAATGCTTATATCTCCGAGTGATGGTGTACCAAACGTTGCCAAAGTCTCTAAATAATAGCACCACTATACCATTGAAACACTAATTCCTAAAAAGTTTTATAGCCATGTCACTCGGAGATATCACCCATTCCGAACATAACTTTTTTACCTAAAAGACGACTTACGAAAATTAAAAGTATATATGTATAAATGCTTATATCTCCGAGTGACATGGTGTCGAAACGTGCCAAGTCTCTAATAATAGGCACACTATACCATTGAACACCTATTTCCTAAAAAGTTATTATCCATGTCACGGAGATATCACCATCCGAACATAACTTTTACCTAAAAGACGACTTACAAAATTAAAAGTATATATGTATAAATGCTTATATCTCGAGTGACATGGTGTACCAACGTTGCCAAAGTCTCTAAATAATAGGCACACTATACCATTGAAACCTAATTCCTAAAAAGTTATTATAGCCATGTCATCGGAGATATCACCATCCGAACATAACTTTTTTACCTAAAACGACTTACGAAAATTAAAAGTATATATGTATAAATGCTTATATCTCCGAGTGACATGGTGTACGAAACGTTGCCAAAGTCTCTAAATAATAGGCACACTATACCATTGAACACCTTAATTCCTAAAAAAGTTATTATAGCCATGTCACTCGAGATATCACCATCCAAACATAACTTTTTTACCTAAAAGACGACTTACAAAATTAAAAGTATATATGTATAAATGTTATACTCCGAGTGACATGGTGTACGAAACGTTGCCAAAGTCTCTAATAATAGGCACACTATACATGAACCTAATTCCTAAAAAATATTATAGCCATGTCACTCGGAGATATCACCATCCGAACATAACTTTTTTACCTAAAAGACGACTTACGAAAATTAAAGATATATTGTATATGCTTATATCTCCGAGTGACATGGTGTACGAACGTTGCCAAGTCTCTAAATAATAGGCCACTATTACCATTGAACACACTAATTTCCTAAAAAGTTTATAGTCCATGTCACTCGGAGATATCACCACCGAACATAACTTTTTTTACCTAAAAGACGACTTACGAAAATTAAGTATATATGTATAAATTGCTGATATCTCCGAGTGACATGGTGTACGAAACGTTGCCAAAGTCTCTAAATAATAGGCACACTATACCATTAACACCTAATTCTATAAAGTTATTATAGCCATGTCACTCGGAGATATCACCATCCGACTAACTTTTTTACCTAAAAGCGACTTACAAAAATTAAAGTATATTATGTATAAATGCTTATATCTCCGAGTGACATGGTGTACGAAACGTTGCCAAAGTCTCTAAATAATAGGCACACTATAACATTGAACACCTATTCCTATAAGTTATTATAGCCCATGTCACTCGAAGATATCACCATCCGAACATAACTTTTTTACCTAAAAAACGACTTACAAAATAAATGTATATATGTATAAATGCTTATATCTCCGAGTGACATGGTGTACCAAACGTTGCCAAAGTCTCTAAATAATAGGCACACTATACATTGAACAACCTTTCTATAAAAGTTATTATAGCCATGTCACTCGGAGATATCACCATCCGAATAACTTTTTTACCTAAAAGACGACTACGAAAATTAAAGTATTATGTAAATAAATTGCTTATATCTCCGGTGACATGGTGTACGAACGTTGCCAAGTCTCCTAAATAGGCACACTATACATTGAAACCTATTTCCTAAAAATTTATTATAGCCATGTCACTCGAGGATATCACCATCCCAAACATAACTTTTTTACCTAAAAACGACTTACAAATTAATGTATATATGTAAATTGTTATATCTCCGAGTGACATGGTATACCAACGTTGCCAAAGTCTCTAATAATAGGCACACTATACCCATTGAACACCTATTCCTAAAAGTTATTATAGCCATGTCACTCGGAGATATCACATCCGACATACTTTTTTACCTAAAAGCGACTTCGAAATTAAAAGTTATATTTGTATCATGCTTATATCTCCGAGTGGCATGGTGTACGAAACGTTGCCAAGTCTTAAATAATAGGCACACTATACCATTGAACACCTAATTCCTAAAAAATTATTATAGTCATGTCACTCGGAGATATCACCACCTGAACATAACTTTTTTACCTAAAAGACGACTTACAAAATTAAAGTATATATGTATAAATGCTTATCTCCGGGTACATGGTGTACGAACGTTGCAAAGTCTCTAAATAATAGGCACACTATCCATTGAACACCTAATTCCTATAAAGTTATTATAGCCATGTCACTCGGAGATATCACCATCCGAACATAACTTTTTACCTAAACGACTTACGAAAATTAAAAGTATATATGTATATGCTATATCTCCGAGTGACATGGTGTACGAAACGTTGCCAAAGTCTCTAAATAATAGCCATACTATTTAATAAAGACCTAAATCCTAAAAGTTATAAAGGGGATCGATATATCGAACTTTGATGTGATAGGACGCATTATTTTCAAGCTCGTGAATTTTTATTGTTTTTAAGTTTTTAAAATAGTAATTTTTACTTTTTCGATTAAATTATGGGTCTTACATTGTTAGACGAGTGTTACAAATGTAAAAATAGCATTTCTAGTGATACACAAGAATTAAAATGTGATCGATACTGTGCCTTACCACCTGACGCCGGAATGTACTGGTTTAACAAAGACTGAAATAGCGACTATTAATCTTAAGAGTCGTAAGTTAATATTTGTTGTAACTGTGAATCTTCTAATAATCAATACGACGATCTTAAAAAACTTATCATTAACTTAACTTCAGAGGTGGCCGAAATTAAATCCGGCAATATAACCTCAATTGATAAGAACGAAATTGTTGAGGATGTAATTCAAGAAGTTAATCTCAGACAGAAAGCTGGAAAAAATATCATTATGTACAATTTAACGGAATCAACCACCTCTGATATCAACCAAAGTAAAATTGACGACAAGAACAGGATTTTACTTCTACTCTCAGAGCTTAAATGTAATATCTCAAGCAGCGATATTGAAAGTACCTACAGATTTGCTAATTCCCTAAATAATGTTAAAAACACATCTAATAAACAGGTAGCAAGTACTGATGAAAACAGTCAGCTAGCAAATGACAGTAACAATCAATCTACCTCAAAAGAGGAAAACAAACCTTTCGTCCTATTAAAGTTATTTTTAAATCATCCGTCATTGCCACTGAAGTTCTTAAAGCTTTCAACAAGTTTGGATTACCTCCCACAAGTGAGAACAAAGATGTAAAAATTAGATCTGACCACACTAAGATGCAAAGAAACTATTTAAATAATATTAGAAACAGCCTCAAAGAGAAAATTAACAGTGGAGAGACAGGATGGACGATTAAGTACATTAAAAACCGGCCTCAACTTGTTAAACTTTCAAAAAACTGAATAGCCTACACAACCTAATATTCTTATATACTAACGCTAATAATATTAAAAGTAAATTTGAGGAATTTTTATTATTAATTCAAATAAAAATCCTGATGTTATAGCTATTACAGAAACCTGGTTTAATGAAGAAGATAACTCATGTACTGTGTCAATACCAAACTACTCTTTGTATAGAGCTGACAGAACTGAGTGCAGGGGTGGAGGAGTCTGTGTTTATGTTTAAAAACTACATTCTTAGCAAAGCTGTTACTGTATCTAAAATTGAGGTGCATCCAGAACTAAAACCTGCCAACATTATCAAACTGGACGTATCTGTTGATAAATGTACTGATTTTACCTTATTATGTATTTATCGATCTCAAATGGTACCTAATAATATATCTGATAAGCTAACTGACAAGATTATAGAATATAGTGTCTCTTATAAAAGACTGATAGTTTTTACAGATATGAACTATCCGGAGATTGATTGGATCAATGCAACTGCTCCTAACTCATCATTACCTCACTCTCGTTTTTTCGAAGCCGTTGCTGACTCCAATCTTTTCCAACTGGTTAGTCAACCGACCAGATACAGACCTCCAGCTCTACCTAGCCTTTTAGATTTAATCCTAACCAATGATGAAGAGTTTATATCTGAAATTATTTATGAACAACCAATAGGTAGATCAGACCACATAACTATCACAGCCATAGCTCAAATTGTGATGCCTTGGGTTCGTGATAAATAATTCCCTCCAGAAATTTCAAAAAGCTGATTATGAGGCAATTAATTCATATTTACAGGATAAACTTGACAAGGATTTTTTTGAATCTCTTGATACGTTGTCCATGGCAAATTGTTTTTACAATATACTTAACTCAGCTATTGAACAATATGTGCCTTGGTTTAAACCTTATAAAAAAGTTTCTAAACCATGGATTACTAAAGATCTTAATAAATTACGTATCCATAAAAAATGTTGGGATACTTATTGTTTTAGTGGACTTGAAACAGATTTTAAGTTGTACAAGAGGGCCAGAAACAAATTACGTTTCCTTACCCGCAAATCTAGATTAGACCATGAAACTGGAGTTCTCAGTGGTGATCCTAAGTATTTTTTTAAATACATCAAAGCTGGCCTTAATCAACAAACATCAGTTCAATCTTTACACTGCCCTGTCACTAATTCTATTGTAAATGACCCAAAGTATTGTGCTGATATATTTGCTAAGTATTTTTCTACAGCTCAAAGAGAAGAACCACCTGGACCAATGCCTCAACTACCTCTCGAAACTAGAAATCAGCATTCACTTGAAACTATAAATTATCCACCTCTAGTCTTGGAGCATTTAATAATCTAAAAGACAACTCTGCTCCAGGATATGACAAAATACCAGCAACTTTTTTGAAGAATTGTGCCAAAGCTCTAGCTAAACCTGTTTCTCTACTAATGAATAGCTCTTTTAATTCTGGAATCATTCCAACACAATGGTCTGTTAGTATTATAGTTCCAATTTATAAGAAGGGAGATAAGCTAAAACCTGAAAACTACCGGCCTGTGAGTTTACAATCTATTATTGCAAAATGCATGGAGAAAATCATTTCTAATAACCTTTTGAATTTATCCTCATACATAGTATCATACCGGACAGTCAACATGGATTCATGCCTCAAAAATCAGTTCTCACAAACATGTTGGTTAACTTAGATATCTGGACTAAAGCCCTAGACAATCATCTGTTTGTGGATATAGTATACATTGATTACGAAAAGCGTTCGATAGAGTTCCCCTAATGCGACTGATTTATAAGTTAGAACATCTTGGTATAAGAGGACTATTGCTTGACTGGCTAAAAAAACTACTCAATGGAAGAAAATTTTGTGTTAGAGTTTCTGGTATTCTTTCACTTTTTTACAAGGTAGTCAGTGGAGTACCTCAGGATCGGTGATAGCACCTATTCTTTTTATTTGTATATTTATGACATTCCTCCTTTGTTGTCTTGCAATGTATCTGACTTTGCTGATGATAAGAAACTATCAGCTGTGGTTAGTTTTACCCAATCACCAATTCAACACGATCTAGATGCACTTGACGCTTGGTCTAGGGATTGGTTACTAAATGTGAATCCTAGTAAGTGCACAGTTCTTCATCTTTGGCTATGGCAATCCTAATCACAACTACTATCTTCAAGGATCTTTACTGCCATCAGTTAAAGAGCAAAAAGACTTAGGAATAATAGTATCATCAGACTTAAAGTGGGCCNAGATATCACCATCCGAACATAACTTTTTTACCTAAAAGACGACTTACGAAAATTAAAAGTATATATGTATAATGCTTATATCTCCGAGTGACATGGTGTACGAAACGTTGCCAAAGTCTCTAAATAATAGGCACACTATACCATTGAACACCTAATTCCTAAAAAAATTATTATAGCCATGTCACTCGGAGATATCACCATCCGAACATAACTTTTTTACCTAAAAGACGACTTACAAAAATTAAAAGTATATATGTATAAATGCTTATATCTCCGAGTGACATGGTGTACGAAACGTTGCCAAAGTCTCTAAATAATAGGCACACTATACCATTGAACACCTAATTCCTAAAAAGTTATTATAGCCATGTCACTCGGAGATATCACCATCCGAACATAACTTTTTTACCTAAAAGACGACTTACGAAAATTAAAAGTATATATGTATAAATGCTTATATCTCCGAGTGACATGGTGTACGAAACGTTGCCAAAGTCTCTAAATAATAGCCATACTATATTAATAAAGACCTAAATCCTAAAAAGTTATAAAGGGGATCGATATATCGAACTTTGATGTGATAAGACGCATTATTTTCAAGCTCGTGAATTTTTATTGTTTTTAAGTTTTTAAAATAGTAATTTTTACTTTTTCGATTAAATTATGGGTCTTACATTGTTAGACGAGTGTTACAAATGTAAAAATAGCATTTCTAGTGATACACAAGAATTAAAATGTGATCGATGTACTGTGCCTTACCACCTGACGCCGGAATGTACTGGTTTAACAAAGACTGAAATAGCGACTATTAATCTTAAGAGTCGTAAGTTAATATATTTATGTTGTAACTGTGAATCTTCTAATAATCAATACGACGATCTTAAAAAACTTATCATTAACTTAACTTCAGAGGTGGCCGAAATTAAATCCGGCAATATAACCTCAATTGATAAGAACGAAATTGTTGAGGATGTAATTCAAGAAGTTAATCTCAGACAGAAAGCTGGAAAAAATATCATTATGTACAATTTAACGGAATCAACCACCTCTGATATCAACCAAAGTAAAATTGACGACAAGAACAGGATTTTACTTCTACTCTCAGAGCTTAAATGTAATATCTCAAGCAGCGATATTGAAAGTACCTACAGATTTGCTAATTCCCTAAATAATGTTAAAAACACATCTAATAAACAGGTAGCAAGTACTGATGAAAACAGTCAGCTAGCAAATGACAGTAACAATCAATCTACCTCAAAAGAGGAAAAACAAACCTTTCGTCCTATTAAAGTTATTTTTAAATCATCCGTCATTGCCACTGAAGTTCTTAAAGCTTTCAACAAGTTTGGATTACCTCCCACAAGTGAGAACAAAGATGTAAAAATTAGATCTGACCACACTAAGATGCAAAGAAACTATTTAAATAATATTAGAAACAGCCTCAAAGAGAAAATTAACAGTGGAGAGACAGGATGGACGATTAAGTACATTAAAAACCGGCCTCAACTTGTTAAACTTTCAAAAAACTGAATAGCCTACACAACCTAATATTCTTATATACTAACGCTAATAATATTAAAAGTAAATTTGAGGAATTTTTATTATTAATATCAAATAAAAATCCTGATGTTATAGCTATTACAGAAACCTGGTTTAATGAAGAAGATAACTCATGTACTGTGTCAATACCAAACTACTCTTTGTATAGAGCTGACAGAACTGAGTGCAGGGGGAGGAGTCTGTGTTTATGTTAAAAACTACATCTTAGCAAAGCTGTTACTGTATCTAAAATTGAGGTGCATCCAGAACTAAAACCTGCCAACATTATCAAACTGGACGTATCTGTTGATAAATGTACTGATTTTACCTTATTATGTATTTATCGATCTCAAATGGTACCTAATAATATATCTGATAAGCTAACTGACAAGATTATAGAATATAGTGTCTCTTATAAAAGACTGATAGTTTTTACAGATATGAACTATCCGGAGATTGATTGGATCAATGCAACTGCTCCTAACTCATCATTACCTCACTCTCGTTTTTTCGAAGCCGTTGCTGACTCCAATCTTTTCCAACTGGTTAGTCAACCGACCAGATACAGACCTCCAGCTCTACCTAGCCTTTTAGATTTAATCCTAACCAATGATGAAGAGTTTATATCTGAAATTATTTATGAACAACCAATAGGTAGATCAGACCACATAACTATCACAGCCATAGCTCAAATTGTGATGCCTTGGGTTCGTGATAAAATAATTCCCTCCAGAAATTTCAAAAAAGCTGATTATGAGGCAATTAATTCATATTTACAGGATAAACTTGACAAGGATTTTTTTGAATCTCTTGATACGTTGTCCATGGCAAATTGTTTTTACAATATACTTAACTCAGCTATTGAACAATATGTGCCTTGGTTTAAACCTTATAAAAAAGTTTCTAAACCATGGATTACTAAAGATCTTAATAAATTACGTATCCATAAAAGAAAATGTTGGGATACTTATTGTTTTAGTGGACTTGAAACAGATTTTAAGTTGTACAAGAGGGCCAGAAACAAATTACGTTTCCTTACCCGCAAATCTAGATTAGACCATGAAACTGGAGTTCTCAGTGGTGATCCTAAGTATTTTTTTAAATACATCAAAGCTGGCCTTAATCAACAAACATCAGTTCAATCTTTACACTGCCCTGTCACTAATTCTATTGTAAATGACCCAAAGTATTGTGCTGATATATTTGCTAAGTATTTTTCTACAGCTCAAAGAGAAGAACCACCTGGACCAATGCCTCAACTACCTCTCGAAACTAGAAATCAGCATTCACTTGAAACTATAAACATTAATCCACCTCTAGTCTTGGAAGCATTTAATAATCTAAAAGACAACTCTGCTCCAGGATATGACAAAATACCAGCAACTTTTTTGAAGAATTGTGCCAAAGCTCTAGCTAAACCTGTTTCTCTACTAATGAATAGCTCTTTTAATTCTGGAATCATTCCAACACAATGGTCTGTTAGTATTATAGTTCCAATTTATAAGAAGGGAGATAAGCTAAAACCTGAAAACTACCGGCCTGTGAGTTTACAATCTATTATTGCAAAATGCATGGAGAAAATCATTTCTAATAACCTTTTGAATTTATCCTCATACATAGTAACATACCGGACAGTCAACATGGATTCATGCCTCAAAAATCAGTTCTCACAAACATGTTGGTTAACTTAGATATCTGGACTAAAGCCCTAGACAATCATCTGTTTGTGGATATAGTATACATTGATTACGAAAAAGCGTTCGATAGAGTTCCCCTAATGCGACTGATTTATAAGTTAGAACATCTTGGTATAAGAGGACTATTGCTTGACTGGCTAAAAAAACTACTCAATGGAAGAAAATTTTGTGTTAGAGTTTCTGGTATTCTTTCACTTTTTTACAAGGTAGTCAGTGGAGTACCTCAGGGATCGGTGATAGCACCTATTCTTTTTATCTTGTATATTTATGACATTCCTCCTTTGTTGTCTTGCAATGTATCTGACTTTGCTGATGATAAGAAACTATCAGCTGTGGTTAGTTTTACCCAATCACCAATTCAACACGATCTAGATGCACTTGACGCTTGGTCTAGGGATTGGTTACTAAATGTGAATCCTAGTAAGTGCACAGTTCTTCATCTTGGCTATGGCAATCCTAATCACAACTACTATCTTCAAGGATCTTTACTGCCATCAGTTAAAGAGCAAAAAGACTTAGGAATAATAGTATCATCAGACTTAAAGTGGGCCCCACACATCTCATCTCTTGTAAAACGAGGTAATTCTATCATACACCTAATTAGATCTGCATTCAAGAACTTAAATAAAACAGCCACAAAAAGGTTATTGACTTCTTATCTTAGGCCAGTTTTAGAATTTAGCTCAAGTGTTTGGTCCCCTCATTTTGCCAAAGATGTCTCACTTGTAGAGAGAGTTCAAAGAAGATTCACGAAACTGTGCCCAGAAATAAGAGATCTTTCTTATCCAGAGAGACTTAAGGCCTTAAATATTCTCTCATTAGAAGACAGAAGATTGCTCATTGATATGACGGAAGTGTACAAAATAATGAACCATACCTATGATTGTCCGCAATTATCAGAAATATTTACTGTAAATCAATTACACTTAAGAGGTCATCCTTTTAAATTGTTTAAACCTCAAGCAGCTACACTCACAAGAAAAACATTTTTCTCTGATAGAGTCATTACTTACTGGAATGCTCTACCAGAGCATATAGTCACTGCGCCATCTGTCGAGTCGTTCAAGAGTAGGATAAACAAATGGTATAAGGAGCAACTAAAATAAATTTTGTGTCTTACCATTCTATTGATGTATAATAATGCCACTCAACTATTTTTAGAACTTAATTTGTTTGTCAAGGGGTTTCAGTTTCTTTTTTTTTTTTTTTAATTAATTATTCATGGTTCATGTTGACTCCAATATTTAAATTTTAACTAATTAATATGATTTTTTTCTTGTATTGGTTTTGTGGCACTAAATATTTGTGGATACTACCTTAAAAAATACAATTAATATTTTGCCTAAATTAGGGTCTAGTCTGGTTTATTTTCAATTTAGTAATTCAAGAGTATCTTCTCAATTCTCTAGCTTACCTTAAAAATATATGTATGTATGTATTTAATTCTATTTTAACTTTTTTTATGTTCCTAATTGTTAAAGGTTGTGTTACTATTATTTTATTTCTAATAATTTTCAGTATTATATACTTAATTTTAACTAAATATACTACTATTCTTGGGTATAAAGGTATTAGTGGCTTTAATCCTCCAAGACAATTTAATTTATTTTATATAGAAAAGAAAGTAGTTAATTACTGTTTAATTTAAATAATATCATAGTATGTAACTTTGTAGTTTAACCTAGTCTCTTTTAATTTAAATTAGTATATTATAACCTGCTAGGTTTCCTACCAATTATATTTGTTTTAGTTTTTCATGGCAATGCTAAACTGTATCATTATTAATTTAATTTTTTTCTTTAAATTTTATCTTTTAATCTATTGACATTTTAGGTACAAGCTAATAGTGGCAGCTTAACCTATAAAATAAATTTTTGGTACTATGTTAGAGTTTCTGGTGCCACTATCAGCTTAAATTTAAGTGCAATTACTACTAATTTAATTTAATAACATAACTGTATTTTTTTTTATTATATTATATCACATCAAAGGATCTACTCAAACAAGATCCTACAGGATTTACATCCTTTTATTCTTGTATATTTATAAATAAATAAATAAATAAATAAAGTTATTATAGCCATGTAAAAGACGACTTACAAAAATTAATCTATACTATTGAATACCAGATTCCCAAGAAGTTATTATAGCGTTCTCACTAGTATTGCTTAGGTGTAGTAGCGTTTTATCTACTAGCCGCTAGAGCTTAAGCTAAATGTAAAATGGGTAATAAGAATAAGCAGACCAAATATGTTAAATTTTTTTTACTTTTTTATTTTTAAATTATACATGATACAAATTAAAAACAATCTTTTAGTAGTGTAACAATTTAATTTCATATGATTTGGCGTAGCTGTTAAAATATGTCTTGATTCGAATTTATATTTCTACTTCCGGCGATTGACGAAACAAAGATGTCTATATGTCATTCCCAAGTGCCTGATTTGGAAAAAGGCAAAAGACTTACCAAAACAGATAATATCTTACGAATTTTTTTTTATTATACATAAATTACAAAACTTGCTAGCATTTTTTGTGTTACAATAGAGAAAAAAACGGCATTTGCTTCAAGACTGTGTAGTGTGAGCTGCTGTAATGATGTGTAATGCTTTAGATATTGTGTATTGCCTTGTTTAATATAAGTTTCAAAAAGGTAAAGCGCTGTTATTAAAACAGTTATATGTCACATATCACTGTTAAGTTCAAACTACATTTAGTCAGGTTTAAGTAAAAAATAGCATACAAAATTAGCTGAAATCCAAAAACTTTTTTTCCGCAGCTGTTTAGATTGTCTAACCTAAATGTACGGTATCAATACTAGATGCATAGAGATATATTACTAGAGGAGCCCTATTGGTTGAATTTTGAAACATCGAAAAAGTAACCTGACCACATTCGATTATCATTATCATCAAATAAACAGAACAAAAAACAGTAAATTATATAGTAGAATGTTTAAAATACAAATCACAACACAAACAATCTCCGGGAAGCCGAAAACAATTTATTAATTATAACCTTAACTCCCTCTTATAGGAGGTTTCAATGAGGTTACACAGAGCCCCTGAGAGCCTCACTAAAAATGTTTCAGGTCTCTCAATGTATTAAGATAGGCTATGCCCCCTCTAGTATATATCTCTATGACTAGATGCATAACTAGCATTAAGTACAACCATGGGCGTAGCCAAGGTTACCTTTAGGGGGGGGGCATTATGTATATATACATAAAATTAAAATTTAATATAATTTTATTTATTTACTTTCCTGAACCATAGTTTTTTAGCGAATTTCCTTAGGGAATAAATTCGCTAATGGGATAGGCGTCATGGCGGAAGTCGAACCTCGGACCACGACACAAATCCGTTTCAGAGGTTCCCTAATGACAAAAACCTACGTTTTGCGAGACTATATATATATATATATATATATATATATATATATATATATATATATATATATATATATATATATACAAATATATATATATACCAAGTTTCGTTTAATAGGACATGTATATCCATGCTCTTTATTGGATCATAAAATTTTAGCAGCATCAAACGTGGTGAGTGCTGTATGGTTGACCGCTGAAAATGAAACGGCTATATTTTCTATCAGAGGACAAGCGAAGCAAGTTCAATGATGTGTTGCAGCATAAATTTGGCGAATTATACGTTCTGAGGACGAGCGAAGCGAGTTTGGAAGGATGACCGTAGCGAATCCGATGGTATAAGGAAAAGTTACGACGTAGCCCGTACCCGATTTTTTTTAATAAATAAGGACCGAGGGCGCACCGGGCATTTGCCCTGTAGGGTATAAATGAGGAGAACAAAAAAATGAATCAATATAAAACTTAGCACGTAGCTACAGGAGTACATGTGTGCCAAATTTAAAACGTTCATTTAATCTTTTTAGCTAGTTTTATAATTAAAAACTTGCGCCGGATTCTTGGACTAAGGTAATGGTATATATAACAAAAAATCAGATTAAGTCTAAGTAATTAATTAAAAAGAAACTATAATAGTTATCTATAACTACAAAAAATACGTTAGAAATTCAACATAATATCAATATCATTTTATCTTGTTTAAGATTAAACAAATCGATATGTATAAGCATAATGTAAAATTTTAATTTATTTTTATTAAAAAAGTTTAATTAAAAATATCTATACGTAATTATTTTTAATAAACGTCATATGATGTGAATATACTGTTAATATTAATCGACATATATCGTGATATTTAAGTTATATTTTGGAGATAATAAAAGAAGTGCCGACTAGACCGGGAGGGGGTAGGTCCGCAAACATCTGTTCCTTACAATACTATTGTTTCTTTAACTGAGTATACCTTAATAAACTTGATAACAGAACCCTTGAACTAACATCCTGTTTTCCGCCGTATTTTCGCCAGCATAGCCCGCCTTTAAAAATTAATATTTATTATTGACATTTTGGATGAGTTTTAAGTCGCCAAATAATAATTTTAAGGGGGCCTTAATCAAATTAATCAAATTTTGTAAATTTGATGTTCAAAATTAAAATTTTGATATTAACTAGCGCGTACGCGCTTGATTAAAAACAATTACAAAATAAAAAAACTACGTACTATTTGGCATATAAATAGTTTTGAATTAAAAAAAATACATATCTATCTCAAAAATTACGTGCGGGAGACGTGGGATAACATTTTAAGTTCGCGTTTCACCTTCAATTTCGTTTTCAACTTCATTTTAGCGGTGTAGTCAGGGTTTCTTTTAGGGGGTTTTCACTAAGGGCGGGGTATCTCAAAATTATGAGAGTCATACACATTTGTAAAGTTTACTAGGGGAGAGGATGCACTAATTTCCAAAAATCGGGTACGGGTTAACTCGGAACGTTTCCTCATCACATCAGATTCGCTACGCTCCTCCTCCCTACTTCGGACTCGCTTCGCTCGTCCTCAGATAGTAAAATACAGTCGTTGCATCCTCAGCGGTCACCCATCCAGGCATTGACCATGCTCGATTATGCTTAACATATTTGATCCAACAAAAATCATAGATATATTTCACAAAACACGTAACAAAACTTAGTGTACTTATTTAATACGTGATGGTATACACTGGTATCGAATTTTTACTCGATTTGATTTGTTCAATCATTCGTAGTAGGACTAATTATAAAAGTTTATAAGTTGGGGGAGGGAATGAGGGAGGGGGCACAAATATCGAAGTTTGCCTGGGGCGCGTCTTCTGTATAATCAAGTCCGGCCTTGATTATACACATCATGCCAAAAAAATGGTAATAACTTAAAATTCATAACAAATTTGTGATTTAGCATTATGTTTTAATTACAAAATCATTTAAATGAGAGCTGAGCTACCATTTTCCTTTAAAAAAAAAAAAACTTAAAGTTATGGTTTAATAGAAAATGTCTTATCTTTCTGTTCCTTAAACACGATAACTTGAAAAATATGCACAGTTGCATATTGAACTTTAATGTTTTGGGGCGTAATAACTGATTTCTATTTTGAATTGTTGGTAACATTTGAACAGTAATATCTCTGGTTCTTTTAATTCATTTCCGATGTATGACATGACACAAAACAACCTCCCTTAAATTATTCACTCTTATGCAGCAAATATAAAAACGTATTTCATGACGTCATGCAAGAGTTATATGCAAGGAGTAACCCTTAAAAGCTTACCCATGAACAACACCCTTTTATATAACCTTAATCCTATGAAAGTATTTCAGTAGTTCAAGCAAAATATCAAAAGATAAAAACCTTCTTCCAGGAAATAATCTGAACTATGACAACATCCTGTGGCTAAATGATGTTGAAAAGACAAATTCAAAAAATAGATTAAACGAAAATAAGACATTTTCGTTAAATCAATTTTTTGATTTTTGATGTTTTATTACTTTCATTTGTAATCATTCAATGTAATTATATTGTTACCATAATGCGAATTATACTTTTAAATCATCACATTAATTAATTAATTAATTTACCACACTGTCTAATATGACAATTTTAGGAAGGGACTGATTTCCTATGGGCATTGTATGACCACGTAACTACATTTGTAAATGTGCTTACAATTATTCTGCACATTGGAGTGGACCAAAAATGTAGACTAGAAATGTCCAGTAGGTACAATTATTTTATGTCAGAAAGAAATGTGAATTGTCACACATTAATTAAATAATAATGTTACAGCGTTACCCATAGTTTACCATAATAGGTAAGATCTTACCGTATTTCCAACATACATCTATTTGTTTTATAAAATAAATGCCACATTATTTTGGCAAATCCGTGGGAACGGGATTGAACAGGGAGGTTGAACCCTGAAACTATTACTACGTTAATAGCTCTAGCTATTGGCGGGGCTGAACCCCATACTAATCCCCAGGTCTAAACGAAGTAATCAATTACTTGGAATATAAACGTATTGTATGCAGTGGAAAGTTCACAACAGCAGCAATACATCCTTAATAAAACTAATAACACTATTTACATCTATGAATAAAAATGTAATTATTATTTTAACTATTAATTTAGTTAAAATTTAGTACTATTATAACTAAATTGTACTGCGTGCTAACCTATCTGTCGAGACAAAGCCCTGAAAGCCATATTGTCAGGACAAATTCAGTTAGCAGCAATACATCCTTAATAAAACTAATAACACTATTTACATCTATGAATAAAAATGTACTTATTATTTTAACTATTAATTTAGTTAAAATTTTAGTACTATTATAACTAAATTGTACTGCGTGCTAACCTATCTGTCGAGACAAAGCCCTGAAAGCCATATTGTCAGGACAAATTCAGTTAGCAGCAATACATCTTAATAAAACTAATTACACTATTTACATCTATGAATAAAAATGTACTTATTATTTTAACTATTAATTTAGTTAAAATTTTAGTACTATTATAACTAAATTGTACTGCGTGCTAACCTATCTGTCGAGACAAAGCCCTGAAAGCCATATTGTCAGGACAAATTCAGTTAGCACTAATACATTTGTAAATAGTTGGGTACGTGGTACCTCGACACTTTTCTATACAAATTTTGACTTACTTCGTCGACTATGGAGTATGACGATTTGCTAAATGTTAATTTGTCATTATGTTTATTTCGCTATGCACCTTACAATAAGCAACAATATATATTGGTTATCTGACGTTAATTATGAGATATATAAATATTTACACTATGCTTACAGATGTACTATAATTTTTTGTGCATACATTAAGTCATGGTCTTAAAAAGGCATTGCCTTTCAAATACAACGATTAATATGATAATCAAGTGTAGTATTTTGTACACTACGTAGAGATATATATTTGATTCAAATATTAACTTGTTATGTTACATCTGATTTTACACACTGAGGGAGTTTCCAGTTAAACAGACACACGCACAGTCAGAGAGCATGATCAAATGCATTTAGAACGTCATAAAGTAAACGGATAAATATAAAGCACAATACCTTTCCTACATACCTGTGGTAATATTAGTGGAAAAGTTAAATAATAAATTAAAAAATAATTAAAATTAAATAAATAAATTAAAAGTAGGAATCAACAACTTTATGATTACATTCTATTTACTTTTAAAGCACATGAATGACAGTTCTTATACACCAAAATGAATGTTAAGTATTCTGTTCTTTTAACCACTTAGGAAAGTAGGTAACGAAATATATTATAGCTAATTTACCTGACTTAAACAGCAGCATTTAGGTCAACAAATAAATAACAGGACCGACCATTAAATGAAAAATGAATACTTAAACTTTATGAGAAGTATTAATATCCAAAAGTATATATTTGACTACTTCACCATATATATTATTGTCTTCTAAAATATCGACTACAAACTAGACACGTGAAGTCCATTTCAAGTTTTTCCTCATTACTTTTATCTTGGACATTAGCACACTTATCATGCAACCAGCGGCGACAATAGCCGCACATGATCCATTTTCCTGAATCAGAGCTGCTCAGATCTTTATTCATCGAGCCACATTTAAGGCAACAGTCTGCCATATTGGCCGAGCGCTCTAATATTTTTAGTTGCACATATTTTCGGTACTGCTTCATATCTACAGACATAGGCTGCTGTTTATTGTTACTAAAAAAATTATCCACAAAGCTGACAACATATGGG